>CM071924.1:56042831-56681235 GCA_016081115.2 Rehmannia glutinosa | reverse complement strand
AAGGATCTTCATTATAATTCCTTTGGATTTTCTTCGATATCCTCGAAAGTGATATATGTTTCAATGGTTACGTCCTTTCGTGATTCTCCATTAGACTCACCATCAATTCAAGAATAACCTCACGAGTAACTCGTTCTTCTCCTTGCACTAAATGAATACAAGTTATTATCCCAAAGCTTCTTATCCTTTCGAGAACCGAATTGTTATAGGATAATAAAGCTTTCACCAAATTTCATTCGATCCGCCATTTTTGGATTTCGGAGTTTGGCTTCATCACCACGCTTTGCGAAAATTAATAGGCATTCTTCAGAAAATACTTCCCTTTGATCTGCGGACAATGATCTTATGATCACATAAGGTTGTGAAAACAAGTCTTCTTCTTGTCTCGTTCTCTGTGTAAATCGCTTGATGTTTGTAGGAAGTTGTTTCTAACAAAACATATGCACTGTTTGTATCATGGAAATAGATTGGTGGTGTTTTCACTTTGTACCATGGGGTACCGCTGCGCCTCCGATCATGATTTACGCTTGTTTAATTCCCTTATTAAGGATAAGAATCCTTTTAGAGAAATCTCTTCCTGCAATAGTGTAAATCTTCTCCAATTTCTTTGGAAAAACATCCTTTGCGGTACATATTCCCGCACTGAATCAATATAGGGCAAAAAACACTTGGCCTTATATTCGGCATATAACATTAGATAGAAATGTATATGGAGAATGGACTAGTGGTCATCTCGATTCGTATCTTTTATCGCCCATGAATTCCATTCCCTTTTAGTCTTTCCCAAGGTTTATGATCCTCAAAATTCAATTCCCGGTATTAATTGCTGCCGATTTTCCCTGCTACTCTGAGATAGTTAGCTCAATTTCACCTATCTTCAGGCTTCCTTGATACCTTCCCACTATAAAGGTTGTTGGAATGATAATGAGAACATCACAAGGAAAAATATTATCCTTTTGGTGATGTCGAATATTACTTCAACCTCTCGCCATCTTTCGGACATTTCTGTTCTCTATTTGTTTTAAAAACATCGGGATGCGGTTTGAATGCCACTTGGTCTCCTTTCTTCCCAACGGTTGCTACTCACCATTCTCTGCCTTGGAAAAGACATCCTTACAGGCTCAACTCGAGACTTGACTTTTATCAAGACTCGTTGATCTTGAATTATCATATCAATCTTTTTATAGTTGGAGATTTAATGATTTACGGTAGAACCACCGCAAAGTCCTCAAAGATTCTTGGGACTTCAATAAATTCCTTTCTCAAGAATACTTGAATGATGGGTATTCGAGAGAGCATAGGAAATCTTGTATGTGATCGGTAAAGTCAGGTTCCTGCTCTTCTTTCATCAAATCGACTCTTTTGAAATCTTGATGAAGGGTTAGGACTCTATTAAAATCTCGATCTCCAAATTGTATGCAATTCTCGGATAGACATTAAATGCTAATTTTCCGCATACAAATTTCATGTGTAGCTCAAGGCATGAATCCTTGAGATGTGAGATTCATTGTCAAAAATAGCAAGATTGAGTGGCGAATCTATTCCTTCCTTGAATGTTTGCCTTAATAATGACTTTTATGGCTCGTGTGAATCCATGAGAGTGTATTTGCAACTTCTCTTTTAACTCGCTTTTGATCTCTGTATTTCTCTAATAGGGACCAAGCGCATCTCGATCAGTTACTGGTAAACTCCATCTAATGGCAAATTCTCCGGTTGTTACCCCCCCGTGTGAATAATTTGGTCTTTTATGTTACAAAACCCAATCTTATCCAATGCTTTTCCATAGCTCCGATTGTAAATCCATCATAGACTTGAAGCTTTGGATCTTCCTTCATGATTCTCATAAGAGTTTTATGAGAAACGTGCGTGTGAGAGAGGAATCGACATATCCATCCACTATCCGCTTTGAAGAATTTCTTCTTCACTGAGCCCTCGAGTTGGAGTCACTTCAATCGCCGAATAGATCTCTTCTTCATAGATGCTCTCATCGAAGTGGTCTATCCTCAAATTGATACACATGTATAAGATCCTCGATAATAGACAACTTCCTCGATTTACAGTGTGGCCTCGAACTATCGACTCCTCGTTTTTGATTATCCAGGCAATCCGTTGAGATATGCCCTCTTGCTCGCATGTCCAATTACGGTCTTTGAAGCTTTCATTTGCTCCGTGTGAGCACGCCCTGAAAGTTCTTTTCCTGGATTCTAAGGTACTTTGATTAGAACCCGATGATGAGGCTCTACCCCTTGGTGTGGTCTTTGCCTTGCCCGATTTATAACTGGGCTTTTGTTTGGACTCGAACCTCCCAGGTCTCCATGAAGACCGCTGTTGGCCGATCTTCCCTCGGCGGTATGGATGGCCGCTCTTCTTCCTTTTGTCAGCTTGGTTGACCTCCCACAATTGTTGGGATGTCACTATCCACGCAACATAGAGGAACCGCTTTGTTAATTCCTCTTAATCTCTTGTAATTCATCTGGAAGTCTGTTTGGTAGCACCATTCGATAACTTGGCCTTTTAGGAAAGACATTTTTCTCGCCACGCTTTTCTCTTGACTCATCCTTGTATTCCCCGATAAGCATTTCTCTCCGGGGACTCGGAATCTTGGCAAAGAATAGTTGCACGCTTCCTTTTCTTCAATCTTGATTTCACCGGATTCGGTGAATAACTGATATATTCGCCAATATGACAAATATCATATAACCGAGCTATAGAGGATTGTTTATATCTCTTTCTTTTTTTATCCTCTAATCCTCGAAATAACTCCGTGCCGATGAACTGGATTTTGAATAGTTTTGCCATACCATCGACAATTCCTTTAAGTGATTCCTCTGATGTGACCGAACCTTTCGTACTAGATCGGTCATATCCCGAGAAATCTTCACCGATCCTTCAAGACTCATTTCAAGGAGTAATGAATGAATCCTTTGTAAGATCGAGGTTCTGCATTGAAATTCTCACAAAATTTAAGCCCATTCATCAATGAGAACTTCTCTATTTTTAAAATGGGATATCCGTATTTAACATCAACCCATATGGATGTATTGGGTCGAGGTGCGATCTTCCATAAGGCATCGATAAACATTCGCCTTCCAAAGGGTTGCCTAGTTCCCGCAAGTGGGTTTCACCTCCCGTCCCCGGTGGATCACTCCCTCCATGAAATCCCGAGTGTGGCATCCTCCTCGTCCCGAGCTCCATGATTTGAACCCGTGCTTTCTTCGACGTTAGGATTAATTGGTGGCGGTGGTGGTGGAATTGCTCTACCTTGTGGGTCATAGGTAACCAAAAGCCGATCCATCACCGCGTTCATCTTTAAATCTACAATACACAATCCGCGAAGGATTCTCGCTGTGTCATGTAGATCTTTAAGATTCATCTTTTCCATATCCATCTTTTTAATTTTTGATGGATTTTCCTTTGATTAGAGCAATGAGCCTCTCTCATCCTCTGTCATCTTTCGTATAACTTCGGTTGGTTTCCCTTTTTGGCGTAAATAGGTACTGTTAAAATCTATATCGCTTCTTTCCTCCTAAGAACTTGGTCCATGTCCTCCGTTCTTGACTCGTTTGAATATCATGAAGGAGTTCAAGAGTTTCTTCGATATTTCACCATTGTCTCCATCTAGTTAGATCTGGATGAACTTGTGTAGATGAATATGGCGGTTGCCATAATTACGCCGTCTTCCGGACTTCTCTAAGATCTTGGAGAACTTAGATTTGTCTGGGAAGTATCTCGTTCCACTCGGGTACTCCATCGTGAATCATTGTTCGATGGGAATTTTCATGAACTGTTTCTTGAAGGTTCATCAAGTGAACATATAGTATTTGGTTAAGCATCCAGAATCGCTTATAATATTACGCTTCGCTTTTTGCATTGCCTTAGCTTTCCCGCCATCGGCTCTTTTTTTTTCCTTCATGTTGGTATTCCCGATATGAAACCTGGCAGTCAAGTGTTCTTGTGCATACATCGTCAATATTTGACGATATGTCTGTAAAGGGGTACATCTCGGACATCGTCCGGATCCATATTCTCGGAGAAATTCTCCTCACCAATTGTTAATTACATAAATCTAATAAATATAACCAAAGTTCTTAATAAACCTGGGCTCGATACTATTTTACGCAAGACACTTAGTCAAATCAACCATATGTATGAATAAGGGTATAATTGGTATTATGAAAATATTCAATTATTCCGCTAGACCAATTTTTGCATCAACTCAAGACTTATGGGACACCAATTGCTTCTCGTATAAACTTGTAGGACCAATTTTGCGAACGTTATAAACTTATAGGGCATATTTTGCAAAACTTGATAAACATACAGGGCATATTTTGCAAACCCGGTAATAAAAGTCCGAAATGCAATTTACCCCAAGTTACTGGGATATTTTCTGCAATTAAGCCCAAACAAGAGTATGAATTTATAACAATATGAAGATAAAAATAAATAAATAAGATCAATTTCATTTAGTTTTATTTAAATAAGCAGAGGACAAAATATATTTTCTAAATTTACTTTTGGTTGCAAATATTCTATAAAATAATAAATTTATCATCTATCACCCTCCTAGATTGTGAGATAATTAAATGATATATTTTTAGATACTTGAATATGGGGGTTTGAGACCATTGAGAATTACAGAGAAATATATGTATTTTCAATTAAAAAATATTTAGTTTTAAGATTGGTGAAATATAAGTTATTACTAAAATATTGAAAAAAATATATTATTATCCAAGCTTTATTCATTAATCTTTATCTATGTTTTTTAATAATGGATATACGATTTAACGTGATTTAGATTTAATTTTATTCTCAATGCAAAACTTGGGTTATCAAATTTTAGCATGTAAAATTACATGATTAATTATTAATAATGAATTTAATGCAAAACAAATATTAAAGTAATATAAAAAAAGATGTGTCCAACCATCAAAACCAAACAAGAGAAAATTTGATTGTAAACTAAACATAAAACCTATATATTTTTATACTATTTAATTTTAAGTTTTTCTCGAATTGAGTTATATAAACAATTAGTTAACAATTCACAAATCTATACTTACTAAAAATAAATTATATATTGAAACAATGTTGAAAATTTAACAATCATATAAAAAATGTTATACATGTATTCACAATCTATAATTAACATATGTATTATACTAACTAATTTCTTGCAATAAATCAAACGAGGAAGATTTTGAAACAACACTAATATATTAATAATATTTGAAGTACTTAAATATTTTATTAATCCATCAAATACTAATTATTATTTCATGAACTTTAAATATAGATTACTTGTAATACCCACTATTATTATTATTATTATTATTATTATTATTTTTTATAATGTATTAATTAGTATCACCATGTGATTAGCCTACCCATTTATTATGATAGACAACCAACCAACTACCAATACCAAGCATTTAATGTTCTATGCAAGTAGTCAAATTTTATTGATATTTTTTTTTACAAATACTAATTATAATATTATTATCCTAACTTTATATAAACTCTCAACACCGATTTGAACCTTAGGATAAAAGGTTAGTAACTTTCTTCCTATTCTTTCATTTTCCTGCAGAATCCCCTCAATATCTTTCTTCTAATTTCTTTTATTTATTTTTTTAAGCTTTATTTATTATTTAGTGTATGAATTATGTGTGTGTAGGAGTGCATGTGTATGCTAGTATTTGTGTGTACGTGTGTTGAATATATATATATATATATATAATAAATATGATCTGTTAATTAAGTATGTGGTATGTGTGGTGTTTACTATATATATATTATATTAATGCAATGGTGTGTGAGTGCGTATATATATATATATATATATATATATGTATATATAGTGTATGTGATGGTGTATTATATATTATAGTGTGTATATATTTTATATCACTAATATTTCTTTATATATATATTAATATTTTAGATCACTAATATTTCCATTTTACATTTTACATTTTATATATATTATAATATTCATATTAATATTTTACAAGATCTATATTATGGGGTTTATATCATTAATATTATTTAGGATTTTAAGATAAATTATTCTATTTTTTCATAATAGGAGACGAGGGTAGAGAGGAGATATAAGAGTTCAATGCATCAAAACATAAATTGCATCGGATCTTTTCTTCCATTTCAAGGTGAATTTTTATTTTGTTCTTGTTAAATATTATGATTGTTAACATTGATGTTTAAGATACATGTTATGTCCTGCGAGTTTTGCTCAATGGAATCTATGATCTAAGATTCAAGTTACATGAGTTTTTTGCTCTAGGAACTCAAGATTCAAGTTACATGAACTTTATGCTCTAGGAACTCCAAGATTCAAGTTACACGAGCTTTATGCTCTAGAACTCTATGATGACATGATTCTATGATGCTATGATGCTATGATATATGTTACAAGTTTTTCATTAATGTGATGCAAGAGTTTTATTTAGCTTGAACAAATTGATTTCCCATCGAGTAATTATTTTTACTCACCCCACTATTACCAATGATTTTCCGGATAGAGTTTGGCAAATGGCGAAGGGAATGACTAGTTTAATCTTCACAAATAAAATAAGTCTTCTATTTTGAAATCGAATATTTTAGGGTCTACTCGAACATTTGAATTTAATATTTTGTTAAACCGCTATTATCCTGCTATTTAGTTTTTGTAGCTTTGGAATACGTTTGTCTATGTTAAATTTCAATACTTATTATTTTGAATGACTATTTTTCTTTTAATTGTTAAAATCGCTTCCGCATTAAATTTTCCGTTAAAATATATGTGTTCTCTTTAATGTTATTATTTTTCTTTAAATATTTTATTCTCGCAAACATCTATTTTTAGGCGTACGTCCCAAGTTATTTTTATTTCTCCTTTTCAAAAAAAACACTTTCATATATAAAAAGTGGGCGTTACATTACTATTGAATGTCGTACAAGGTGCTTTCATTTGTGTTTGAGTAGGCAGTGACTATATATATTGGATGTCCAATAAGTGAATATTCAACACCTATTGAATATGTAATAATATTATATTATAGATTACTTAAATTTCTTCATATTTTGTTTTTCCTCTTTCATTAATATATAATTTGCATAGTACATGGAAATGGATCGTGGTTTAATAATTAATATGATATAAACATGCGACTTTTCTTTCAATTTTATTTTATTGACCATTTTCAATTGTATTGATTAGTTTATTTTCTCTTCATTTCTAATATATAAATATTTAATTAATCAGCAACAACGTGCGAGTGAGAATATTACGTGGAGCTAAGGGCTTGTTAGGCCACATTTCAATTGAGAATTTTCATTTCCACTATTTACATTGAGAGTGGATGTTGGTTTTTCGCGTGAGAATTGAAAATATGTTTGGTTGAATGTAAATTTTTAAAAATAAATTTAGGTTGAGAAATGAATGGATATTTGGTAGAGTATATTTTTTAAAACTTTTTTTATACACAAAAACACACCATACAAATAAAAATATATTTTTTATGTATTTGAAAATAATTTTATTTGTAAGTTTGGGTTGGCCTAACAATTAATTTTTAGTGAAAAGCGAGAGATAGTGATGTAAATTTGATAGATGTTATTGAATGACAAGGTAGGAGAATATGTAATTAAAAGTAGATTTGAAAATTAATTTAATATGAGTTATTTTTAGTAAAAACACTTGAAACAAAAATATTCTCGATTTTATGAAGTAGAAAAATGAAAACATGTGTTTAGAAATGAAAACATTCGAAAAGAAAATTCGCTTGCTCATCACTCTTAACAAAAAGGTAAAGGCGTTGAATGGAAAACTTAATGTTATAGCTAAGTCGAGAGATAACACATATTTCGGAGATGGATAAAAAGATGAAGACATCCATACGTCAATCAATCATGCTTGGGCTAAGAATTTATTAAAAAAAGTTGCAAAAAAATCTCAAAGCCAAATATGAAGAAGAATGAGACACTTAAAAGACTAAAATAAGAGTTTTTTTTCGAAACGGTAGTAATATTATAAAAAAAACTTAACAAGGAGACTGGTACAAATGTTCGAGGTCAACTGACCCAATGAACCCATTGACTACATCCCAGCCAAAAGGAAATTGAAACAAACTCAATTTAACCAAACAAGATCAACCAGGCAAGCCCACAAGGCTGCCAATCAGACCCAAATTACACATATGTAACTAAAGAGAAGGAACAAACATCAAACAAGTAGCAGAAAAGTAAGATATCAAAAAGGATAATATCTAAGCCACTTCCAAAAGGCTGCTTAGCGATGAGATGATGATGGACTGACTCGTCTTCAACCACCACAATGATATGTTTCAACACCCACGAATCAGCAATGAGTTGAGCATGTCAAATTACCACAAGAGTAGCCTCCACTGGAGAAGAAATATCCTCCTAGAATGCGCCCAAGTTTTCAACACACAACTCTCATTCCCCACCATTCTTCCCCCAATAATCCATTTATCGGAATCGAAGTAAAGTAATCGGCTTAAACACAAACAGGTCCTACTTTAATCCCATTCCCCCCCACCCCCGCTCAATAACCTCAACACTCGACCGACCCACTAGCAACACATTGCCCCCGGGCGAAATTAAATTCTTTCCATTCTTGAATTGCTCTATTCACCACTTTGAGTTCGAAATATATTTTTTTGAAAAATCCAAATATTCCTAGTTTTCGAGCCACCATAAGATATAAACGGATAACTGGATCCTATGGTCATTAATATCCCCTTTTTCAATCAAGCTCAACCTACTCCACCACCCCGAGAAACACACAGACACATTTTCAATGCCATCCCAACAAACCGGAGACGACTTCCGGACAATCTTGGCTCAAGCAAGTGAAAAAGGTGTTCCAATGATTATTCCATCTCTTCACACAAAGGGAAAATAAAATCAACACAACACCCTCTTGCCAACTTATTCACTTTGTAGGAAGAACTCCTTGCGAGGCATTTCCAAAGGAACATTTTCGACTTATTTTTAACACAATTTTTTCACGTAAAATTCTACATCTTTTTGGTAGAAAGCTTCAAGTTGCTTGCTTGGGAAATCGCCTTTAAAGTTCTACACTCTTTTAGGACTTTATAGGCGATTTCACCGAGTATCTACCACTCTTATCCAATGCCAACACAAACGATCAATCTCACCCACCTGGCCAATAGGAATACTTTGCCAATCATTTTGGCATCTTCATGAGAGAACAAAGAAAATTGTTCCCAAGTTCCATTTTCGCCCCCAGGCTCAAACGGATCACGGACCAAAAATATTGAGAATCAACATGCAAGGGATGAGAGGGACTAAAGCTTGGAAATTTTGGTAACCAAAGAGAATCCCAAATTTTGATATATCTTCCATCCCCAATTTTGAACCTCAAACCTTTTGGGATAACATATCTAGCTTTTAACCAACTTTTCTACAACCAAGAATCCGAACTATTAGTTGTCACAAACATTAGACCACCCCCGAGCAAAGTACTTTGCTCTCGAATTTTAGCAAGAAGGAGATTGGGTCAAGTGATAAGCCTCCAAATTTGTTTAGTAATTAAAGCATCATTAAAATCTTGAATATCTTTGAAAACCCAAACCACCCCTCCCTATCAAGACACATTTTATCCCAATTAAACCAATGAATTTTATTACCACCTTCCGAGTTGGATCCCCACCAAAAGTTAGATGTAATTTGATTAATCGACTTACAAATACCTTGAGGGACTTTAAAACATGACATAACATAAGTTGGCAAAGCATTAAACACATCTTTGATGAGAGTGTTTTTCCCAGCAGGACTCAAAAATTTGGATTTCCAATTGCAGATTCTATTTTGGACTGTCTCAACAACAAATTTGAAGGTTTCAATTTTAGACCTACCAATCATCATAGGCAGCCCTAAGTATTTGACACAGTTCTGCATCTTAACCCCATCAAACACGAAGCGGATATCTGTTTCACATATGAGCTAGTGTTCTTGCTAAACAAAATAGAAGACTTATCGATTCTTGCTAAACAAAATAGAAGACTTATCGATTCACAGTTGACTGAGGCCCTACAATAACAATCAAGGATGTTCTTCAAAAGGTTAGCTTGCACAATGTCGACTTCACAAAGAGAATAACATCATCTGCAAAGAACAAATGGGTAATCATGGGACAACCCCTACACAATTTAAGACCCTGAAGGTTCCTAGACACACATGCCTTATGAAGGAGACAAGACAAAGCCTCAGAAAGAATGATAAAGAGGTAGGGAGATAGGGGGTCTCCCTGTCTAATTCCTCTATAGTGAGAGATAAAACCACACACATTACCATTGATGTTAAAAGAGAAAGACCAAGAACTAATGCATGAGAAAATCCACTTCACAAACACTAAATCAAGGCCCATTTTAAGAAGGATAGAAGCAAGAAAATGCCACTCAACTCTGTCATGGGCCTTAGCCATATCCAGTTTGAGGGCAAGAAAAGATTTTTTACCCTTTCCTAAGATTGTTATGAAAATGGATGCACTCATGAGTAATTACCATATAATTAAGGATTTGCCTCCCCGAAATAAAAGTTGATTGATTCACACTAATACACTTATGCAGCACAACTTTCATCATGTTAGCAATAATTTTGGAAATGATTTTATAGACCACATTACAAAGACTAATGGGTCTATAATGAGAAATTGAAGAGGGGTTTTTCACTTTGGGAATTAAGGTAATTAAAGTGTGATTGAGAGATTTGGGCAGTTTTGCATAGCAAAAAAAGTTCCGAACATCCATACAAACATCAGAAGCAATAAGATTCCAGAAGCGTTGAAAGAATAGAGGAGTCATACCATCAAGTCCCGGGGCTTTAGAAAGGTTAAATTCAAACAAAGCCGCTTTGATCTCAGCATCCTCTATTGGTGCAGTCAGTTCCAGATTCATAGCCTCAGATATGGATAGTGGGATTCCTTCAAAAATAGCGAGGGTCAACGGGGGATTTGATGATGAGAACAACTCCGGAAAGGCGATTCAACTTACATTTGAACCTCAGACAAATTCTCACATACTTTCCCATCTCTGCACACAAGCCTATCAATACAATTCCTTTTTCTTCTCTGATTTGTACAAGCATGAAAAATTTTGGTGTTTTTGTCTCCATCCTTAAGCCACAAATTTCTAGATTTCTGACTCCAAAATTTCTCTTCCTCACAATAAGCAGATTTCAGCTTAAAC
Organism: Rehmannia glutinosa; assembly: GCA_016081115.2. NCBI lineage: Eukaryota > Viridiplantae > Streptophyta > Magnoliopsida > Lamiales > Orobanchaceae > Rehmannia > Rehmannia glutinosa. The sequence continues at coordinate 56,670,001 of CM071924.1, read as the reverse complement.
TTCAATGAAGTCCAATCAACCCAGTTCGGCTGACTCCCATCCTTAAGTAAAGCAGACATTCTATCCTTGATCATTTCGATCATTTTTGCGGTGGTTTTACGCAAACAACTCCATTTCAAAGAGGCCACTCTAAAATTTTTGATTTTGCATTAGATTTGATACAGGGTGTACCAACTGTAGAAATGTTCCAAGACGAGTCCACAACTTGATCAATTCCCTAGATATGAGTCCATCTTTTATCAAAGAAGAAACGCTTCTTTTGGGAGTTAAATTCAGGGGATGGAGTAAGTAACAGCAAACTATGATCCGATGATTGTTTATCAATATGAGACACACATGCATTTGGGAAGGAGACCATCCAATCTGGGGATCCGAACACCCTATCGAGCCTTTCTTGCACATTATTCTCCCCCTCTCTATTGTTGAACCACGTGTAAGTATAACCCTTGAAATCAATCCCACCCATACCCATTCCCTCAATGAAATCACGAAACTCTTTGAAATTAGCATCCTGTCTTCTAATCCCACCCTTCTTCTCCTCATGACATGTGATGTCATTAAAATCACCCCCAAAATTCATTTACTACCCCAATTTGTTTTAGCTTGAAGAAAATAATCCCATTGAGACAGTCTGACCTTCCTATTTGTGCTGGCATAAAGAAAAATATACCGCATTGACTCAGAATTATCTCCTACATCACATTCCACCTCAAAACAAAACAAAGAACTGTTAATATTTTTAATCACACTCTCTGAGACCAACAAAGAAACAAACCTCCACTCCTTCCCACCGAATCCATACAAATCCATTTGTCCCCCACTTTTAAGGACCTACACGGTAGAAATGAATGCTTTTTTTTTCTTAGTTTCACTCAAAACGCAAAGATCGTATTTGGAGCTTTAACGATTCCTTCAATGGGAAATTGTAGAGGTCCTCCCAAACCTCTACAATTCCACCAGGTCACTATCATTGGTCATTTGGGGCCACTCTGGGCTGCTACGCCACCTTATCCGTCATTGCTTCGCCTTCATACACGCATCAATGAGTTTACATTTTTGGATTCATTACAAACTTGCGGCTCTTCTTCATCCACTAACGTAAGGCCCCGTTTTTTGCCTTTCAACGCATTCAGCATTCCAGTGTTATTTTCAATACTCTGAAACACATTTTCCTTCCCCTGTCTTCACGGATTTTTCCTAAAGGTAATCTTCTTAGTACCCACAATTGGTTGAATTAAATCCTTATGTATTTCTTTCAAAGGGGTCCTTACAATTGTAGACCTAGTCAAATCATTATCACAACCCATCTTGAAAGCTCCACTCAAAGATTGAACCATATCCACTTTTTTTTTTTATCATCGATAGACATATCTTGCCATTCATTAAAGACAATAGATTGCTTACCACTGACTTTACAAATTTGGTTAGATGTCTCCTGAGATTTGAGCAGCTCTACATTGTTAAAAAATATTTTTATCATGATTTTGTTTAAATGAGTTTTTACACCAAAACAATATTTTTAAATGTTGTCCAAATACTCCCAATTGATTTAAAATATTTTTACTAATTTTTTAGAGTATTTCTTGAAGTTTATTTTTGACAAAAATTAGACAACACTTCTATTTTGAGTGTTGGGCTTTGGTCCAAGATCACCTGCAATGGGCTTTAAAAGAGCGCGGCGCGACTCGCGGTCGAACTCGTGGCTGGATTGCATAGTTAAAGGATAGCTTAAATGATATGATTTCGACTACCTATACCAACAGACGCATCTTTTTTTCTAGTGCCCATTACATAGAAACTCTAAGGTTAAGCGTGCTTGGCCTGGAGTAGACATGGGATGGGTGACCCCGTGGGAAGTTTTCTAGGGTGCGCGTGAGTGAGGACAAAGCACGCTAGAAAAGACTCGTGTTGGTTTGTAGGGACGATCGTCAATCCGAGTAGCGCTTGAGGTCCAACAAGCGGTATCGGAGCGGCCACGAGTTCGAATTCCCTTGGAGCACGCTGCGATGAGGTTGCCGGGAGCGGTGGAACCCGAGATGTTGGCGCAGCTGGAGGTAAACGGACGAACGAAGGGTAAGTTGTCGGTGGCGGCGGGGTAAACGGACCGGAACGGAAGGCGTAGGTTCTTTGGGTGGCCGGAATCGAGAGGGCGGCATGACGCGACGCTTGAATCAAAGAAGTTGGCGTTAGAACGAGAAAGTTTGGCGGACGGCGGAAGTTGCCAAACACTCGAGGCGAGATCTTTGGCAAAAGTCTTTGGGAGGGGATTGTTGGGCTTTGGTCATCATCTCCGCCCGCAATGGGCTTTAAAAGAGCGCGATCCGCGATCCATCGAACTCGTGAGCGCTGGATTGCATAGTTAAAGGATAGCTTAAAGGATATGATTTCGACTACCTATACCAACAAATGCATCTTCTTTTAAATGCCCATTACATAGAAACTCTAAGGTTAAGCGTGCTTGGCACTGGAGTAGACATGGGATGGGTAACCCCCTGGGAAGTTTTCTAAGGTGCGCGTGAGTGAGGATAAAGCGCGCTAGAAAAGACTCGTGTTGGTTTGTGGGGACAGTCGTCAATCCGAGTAGCGCTTGAGGTCCAACATTGAGGTCGACCGGTCGAACAAGAGGTCGACCGGTATCCCGAAGAACGTAAAGCGAAAAAACACCTTTGAAACAAAAAAAAAAAGAGGAAGGGGGAACGGTCCAACCCAGGGCCGACCGGTCGACCCCTATGGCGACCTGTCGGACCCCACCTGGACCGGTCGCCCTCTCTGTCATCTTGTATCTTAATCTTCAGATTTACTTTATAACGTTCGAAATTTCAATATAACGACCGGTCGCCTATGCTATTTTTGACAGCAGATTCCAACCGTTGAACATCCATTACAACAAGATTTACTTTAACAATTTTGTACATTATTTCTACATCTTGTGATCTTCTTTTTGTAGACAAAAGTGAAGAAGGAGGAGCCTATGTTTGTGAAGACTCTCCTATAAATAGAGGATGATTTTGAAGACAAGATAACAACACAAGCAAACACACAACAAGAGATTTGCAAATTTCTCTAAGCTTTCACATTCATCATTCTTGTTGTATTTATAGCCTACGTATTTCACTTTCACATCTTGAGGTCTAGGCTTGATTCTTAATTACACTTGCACTTCAAAGTTGTATACTTCTCTATCGAGTTGTAATCTTGAATTTGTGTTCGTCATTCAACACAAGATATCCTTGTGAGTGTTCTTATGGTAAGAACACACTTGAGTGATCTAGGTGTTAGGTGTTAGAAGATTGTGGTAATCTTCTTATTGAAGAGTTTGGTGCTCTTTAAGGTGTTGAAGAATTTGGTATTCTTCAAGTCGGAAGATTGTGGTGATCTTTACAAGGTGCCATTGCAAGAAGATTGTGGTAATCTTCAAGGGAGATTGTGGTAATCTCCAAAGAGGTGTTGTAAGGTGAAGTTGTAATAATTTTGGTAATTATTAATAAAATCTTTTTTCTTTTTGAAATCCATCCCGGAGATACTGGGGTGGTAGAGGATTAGGCCCTAGGTGGGTTGAACCTCTTTAAATTGGCGCGTGTTGTTTATTTCCCGCACCTACATTCTTGTCTTGGCTTATTACATTTGAAAAAGAGGGCATAATCGCAAAAATTGGCATAATCTATTCACTCCCTTTAGATTATCGTAGCCACTTGGACTAACAAGTGGTATCAGAGCAAAACTTTGTGGCAAGCTCGTTCCACACCGCGAGTAAAGAGGAAAGATCCATAGCTACGAACAAAAGCTACCTCGCCACCGACACCTCCACCAACAAGCCACCACTTTTTGACGCCAACAACTACGCATTTTGGAAAGACCGAATGGAGTGCTTTCTTCAAGGGTGCGGGTTCGATATTTGAAACACGGTTATAAACGGAGTATCCATCCAGATGAAGAAAAAGGAAGACGACACTCAAATTTCCAAAGCCCTCAAGGAGTTTGATGATGAAGACAAGAAAATATTCTCCTTAAATGGTAAAGCTCTTAATATTCTTCATTGTTCTCTTACCGCTACGGAATATAATCGTATTAGAGGTATATGATCCGCTCATGAAGTTTGGGAAAAATTAGAAACTATCTTTGAAGGCACCAAGAAAGTTAAACAAGCTAGAAAAATAATGCTTGTTAAAGATTTCGAAAATTTCACAATGCTCGAGGGTGAAGGGATTTCAAAAATGGTAGAAAGGCTAGACAACATCGTTAATTCATTATGGGCACTCGGAAAAGTCATTTCGGAAGAAGACAAAGCTACCAAAGTTTTAAATGCTCTTCCTGGTTCTTGGTCCGAAAAGGTGACGGCTATCATGGAAGCTCAAAATTTAGAAACTCTAAATTTTGATGAGCTTATTGGAAATCTTATCATCTATGAAGCATACGCAAATAAAAGGAGTAATTCAAAAGCATCTACTTCTCAACCGGATATTATAACAACTTGGGATGAGTTTCTTGCAACTTCTGACGATGAAGAAGTCGAGCAATGTCTAATGGGAATCGAAGAAGACAATGAGTACGCTCTAACCCTTCTTCTTCTTTTAGTAATGAACTGCATGACGGTTATGATGAATTACAAAATGATTTTGATGAGCTTCAAAATGAATTTCAAAACTTGCTCTTTAAATACAAAAATTTGAAAAATGAATTCAACACCATGAAAAATGAAAAGGATAGTTTACATGCTTCTTATGAATCTCTTACTAGTGCTCATAATGTTATACTTGATAAGGTTAGAATTCTTGAAGAAGAAAATAGTACTCATGTTAAAGATATTGATTGCATGAAAAAGGATATGATGAAATTTAATTTAAGTACCGATAAAATGACCAAAATCCTTGATGATCAACGTTGTGATCATTTGAAACTAGGACTCGGTTATAAGCCTAATGGTATAAATCCTAAGAAAAAGAACCAAGTCTCTATGCATGTTGGTCATTATACTTCTAGAAATATTACATGTTTCTATTGCGGTAAAATTAGTTGCACGACTAATACTTGTCGGGTTAAAAATAGTTCTAATTATTATTGGAGACCTAAAAGTCTCAATGTCAATTCCAAAGGACCCAAATACTTGAGGGTACCACAAGAAAATTTTATGTTAGGTACTCGGTGCAACAAAAATCAAAGGAATTTTAAATTGTCATATAGACAACAAATGATCGCGCCATATGATCAAACGAGGAGATATTATCAACAAAATTATTTTTCAAGAAGAAGGTATAATCAACAAAGGGAAAAATACAACCCTTTGCAATGGCGAAATTGGTAACTCTTATCATCTTCTTGAAGTATGCATTTCATATTGTCTTTTATAATTATTGCACATTTTCATGTCTTCAATTTTTGTATTGATTGTCAAAATTCTTTATAAAAATGTTTCCTAAAAATGAGGTCTCAATTTTATACTCTCGGATTTTTAAATTTCAAAATAGACCTTAAATGGATTTTCAATAAACACTTGTTTATCAAACTTTTGTTGATCCCTTAAATAGCATAGTATGTGCTACTTGTCCAACTTCTATGTTGTTGTCTATATTATTCGATATTACTATGTTCTTGTGCAAGATATTTTGTCAAGTTTTTGCAGGAAATATTTAGGTATTAAGGAACAAATGATCATAGACTTATCCATAACCATCTACGTCATAATGTGTCAAGTTTGCAAAAGGCATAACTGTTGACAAATAAAATCGAGTATGTTTATCAACTTATCTTACTCTTATAGACTCGATATTCTTCATACCTTATGCCTATGTGCTCAATTTCAAAACAATCCCAAACAATCTCATATAGGTGCCATTAAAAGAATTTTTCAATATTTGAAAGGCACTCTCTCTTATGGCTTGTCTTATCCAATGTTTTAAATCGTTCCTATTTCTTTTGGGATAACAAGTCCGGTATAAAATAATTCTCAAAAATACGGTTCTTCATAACCGAACTAAACATATTGAGATTTGACATTTTTCTTGGGATTGCGTTTCTTAACGGAAATTTGAGATGTGTTTAATTCCGTCTCAAGATAACTCATGATTTTTAAACTATTAACAGTCGAGTCTTTTACCTCAATTCGACCTTGTTTAGGCATAATGTATATTGAATGAGGTCTATGTTTGCATTTTGTACGTTTTTAAAACTTAGAGGTGAAAAATTGGATTTTTGTGCAAAATTCGACGGCCCGAACAAGTGTTGAGATCTGTTGCCATAGAGGTTGATCGGTCAACCATGGCCAGGCACCGGTCTCCCTACACGTCGATCGGTCGCCCTAAGCATTTTCAGGATAAAAATGCTTTTGTCCTTCATTTCGGTATTTTTGATCATTTTCTTCAAAACTCGAACCCCTTTGCATCTTTCACACACATTTCACTCAAAATGATTTCTTATTCATAAATTCTATATTTTTGAGTTTATATTACTCATATTTTATCATTCTTATCTGACTTCTCCGATTAATTGGTATGAATTGTTCTTTTTAATCTTAATTAGGTTGAACCCTTGAGAAAGAGCTTGTCTTTGATATCTTGATGAATTTCTTGTATAATTATAATGAGTATGATGATTGTTGATGGATGAATGTTGTAATATTATGTTTGGTGATGAAAAATTTTGGCTTAATTGAAATTCAAAGGCGTTATACATATATTGTTTTATTCAACGCACGCTAAGTGTTCGACAAAATGTTTCTAAGAAAAATTCATCACCTACATGATTCTCTCGATCTCAAAAGTCTTATAAGTTTATAGAGATCATGCTTTATCAATTGAATGAGCTTTTGCAAATCAAATGTTCAATTTTCTCCTTTTTATTTGGAATTTTCAATGTTCAAAACGCTTGATAAATCGATTCAATTGCGCACTTTGATATGATTATATGATGTTTTTATCGTGCTAACATTCTTTTTGATGATTCCAAAGGGAAGAAAGCAGGAAAACGCTCATACGCTCTAAGAAAGCGAAAATAAGCTCGCAAGAAAAGCTATGAGCTATGGCTCTTAAAAGCCAAAAGTTGTGAATGATTCTTAGTCCATTTGATGTATTATGGACTTTTATGCTTGACTAATGATGTCTTTGTGACAGTGGGAGCTTCTAAGCTCATGAAATTTAAGCTTATATTGTAAAAGTTAAGCTTTTAGCTTTTAGTTATTTGTTTTTATACTTAATCTTGTTATGCATGTTGATAGGGGAGCTTGTGCAAAATGTTTTGAAAAATCTTTGCTCCTATCCTTGTGTTATTACTTATGATAAATGTTGCTTGTAATGGATTAATGTTTTAGACCGGAAAAATGTGTTTTGTTTTAAAATCTATCTCTTAAAAATTATTTTGGTTTGTAATCATCAAAAAGGGAGAGTTTGTTAGAAAAATGTTTTTATCATGATTTTGATGATTTTGTTTAAATGAGTTTTTACACCAAAAAAATGTTTATAAATCTTGTTCTAATACTCCCAATTGATTTAAAATGTTTTTACTAATTTTTTGGAGTATTTCTTGAAGTTTATTTTGAAAAAATTGGACAACACTTCTGTTTTGAGGTCGACCGGTCGAACAAGGGGTCGACCGGTATCTGAAGAACGTAAAACTGAAACAGAACACACTAAAACAAAAAAAAGAGGGAGGTGGACCGGTCTAACCCGGTAGGCCAGTCGACCCTATGGCGGCCCGGTCGGGACCCCCTCGACCGTAGCCCTCCGTCATCTTGTATCTGAATCTTCAGATTTATTTTATAACGTTCGAAATTTCAATATAGCGACCGGTCGCGCTATGTTATTTTTTATAGCAGATTCCAACCGTTGAACATCCATTACATCAAGATTTACTTTAACAATTTTGTACATTATTTCTACATCTTGTGATCTTCTTTTTGTAGACAAAAGTGAAGAAGGAGGATCCTATTTTTGTGAAGACTCTCCTATAAATAGAGGATGATTTTGAAGACACAAGATAACAACACAAGCAAACACACAACAAGAAATCTGCAAATTTCTCTAAGCTTTCACATTCAACATTCTTGTTGTATTTATAGCCTAAGTATTTCACTTTCACATCTTGAGGTCTACGCTTGATTCTGATTACACTTGAACTTCAAAGTTGTATACTTCTTTATTGAGTTGTAATCTTGAATTTGTGTTCGTCATTCAACACAAGATATCCTTATGAGTATTCTTGTGGTAAGAACACACTTGGGTGATCTAGGTGTTAGGTGTTAGAAGATTGTGGTAATCTTCTTATTGAAGAGTTTGGTGCTCTTTGAGGTGTTGAAGAATTTGGTATTCTTCAAGACGGAAGATTGTGGTGATCTTGACTAGGTGCCGTTGCAAGAAGATTGTGGTAATATTCAAGGGAGATTGTGATAATCTCGAAAGAGGTGTTGTAAGGTGAAGTTGTAATAATTTTGGTAATTATTAATAAAATCTTTTTTCTTTTTGAAATCCATCCCGGAGATACTGGGATGGTAGAGGATTAGGCCCTAGGTGGGTTGAACCTCTTTAAATCGACGCGTGTTGTTTATTTCCCACACTTACATTCTTGTCTTGGCTTATTACATTCGAAAAAGAGGGCATAATCGCAAAAATTAGCATAACTATTCACCCCATCTAGATTATCGTAGCCACTTGGACTAACATACATTCCTCTCCAAGTTTGGCCTAGGAGGAGGATCAATTTTTGTGACAATAGTATCAGCACCCATTTGTTCCTTATCGGGTTCAGAATCACATTCCCGAAGGGAATTTTTTCTACGGTGGACTGAAGAAGATCACCAAAAACTATTGTCGATTTTTCGGGCCGTCTCTCAGTTTGCCTATAATGTTCCGACTCCAGCTTACCAAGTTTTCCTTGTCTGATATTACCATACAAATCACTAGTCCTCAACCAGTCACCAGATTGTCAAGTACTCCCCATTCCCCACGCAAAATCGTCCCTTTTCCAATCACACATCTTTTCGAGATGTCCCACAAATCCACGAAAAAAAGAAAAACCCCGGAAAGATTTTTGAACTTAAAGTCGATCCACTGGGAATTCTCGTTCATATTAATGAATGTCCCTCTTTGAAGAGGTTTCTCAAGATCCACGGCTACCATCATTTTAAGTAGTCTACCTCTCGCTTCGAGTCGGGGATAATAACATCATGGACTTTAGGAACATTTTTCCAATTTTAATCCCAAGTTCGATTGTCACCCATTAGCATGGCGGATGCCAAACTTGAACCCATATGTCGACTCTGTTAAACACCACTTTGTGCACATCTATAATTTCCGACCATTCTTTCAAGATTAAATATTGATTCTCAAAAGACCACTTTGGTTCCCCTTGATAATCTTGACCTTATCCTCCTTAGAAGCAAAGACAAACTGGAATAAGTTATTTCCCAGTTCTCTGATAACAAAAGCTTCTTGGGTATGCCAGATGGATATAAGGGTATTACGTAACCCTGTGTAGTTAACTTTTAAACCCAAAAACTTCACCCAAGAGACTCAGGCGCATTCCTCTAAACTACTCGCTATATCTGTTTCTTCCACCGCGATACCACCCTTTTCTTCCAACGAAAGCATAAACTGCTCGAGCCTCTGCACAATACCTTGCTCCATTAGGCGCAACCCACTATCTAGATCTGAGTCTTTCAAGATGATACTGACCACCTAGAGCTCAAAAAGATCAAACAAAAGAAAACACAATAAGAAAGGCAATAGAACAGTAAAAATAAAGAGAAAAAAAAGAACTTGAATAGAGAGAGAAGAGAGTCAATCGAAAAAAGGGAAGAAAAAAAGCAACAAAAGAAAATGGAACTAAGAAAAAAACTAAAGAGAGAAGCCAAAGGCGAGGAATCAACCAAGCACCACATGTGATATATAAGGAATAATGCTATCCAAGTCAGGAGGCATATTAAAGTGATGAATCAGCATAACTCTGAGATACAAATCCATTAATGGGGTAATAACTGCAAGAATAAATGCTCCATAAAGAGAAAAAAAACAACTTCTACCCACCACCCACAAAAACCAAACAACCGAAGACCAAGAACACAAAGCAAAACAGAGCAAAACACCAAACTAGAGAAGGCGGCTACAAAGAGGGATTAGGGTTGGATGCAGGTCCACAACCATGGAACTTAGGGCTCCCCACAAAACAGAAAAGAAAAGGCACTCCTAGAGCGGGAGACTTAAACAACAAAGTCAAAAACTAAAATAAGAGTTGAATTGATGCAAAATGAGTTCTTGGAATGTCTTTTTTTTTAAATTTACTCTTGAGTTTATTTTAATATTTATTGCATTTTATTCAATGATAATATCATGTAAGTTATTTCACCTACTAAGAAATTTAATTTTAATTTTGCAAATTTTATTTTAGGATCAAACAACACGAGTGACATTTACAATATATAAAACATAATTTAATAAACAATTATCCCATTTATAAGATTTAATTTTATTTAAATAAAAAAGAATTATCTAGATTACGTGCAACGCACGTACACCTAACTAGTAAGAAATAAAATACATGAATCATAGTGATAAGTTCTCTAAGATTGAGTATTATCACTAAGATTGAGATATTATCTTCTATGTATCACAACGTTTTTGTTTCTTGACGAACAAGTTTAGCTTTATGTTTATTCTAGGTCCTTTCTTGTGATATTCTCAAATGAATGTGTATTGTTCGCCAAAAATATTTTGGTTCTTACAAACTGCAAGTGTACGAGTGTAGTTTATAGTATAATGACAAGCAAGGTCGTATTCATCAGGGATTGAATCTCGACACACTTAGGCTATAATAACATCATATTCTAATTTTATTGAAGCGACGGAAAATCAAGTTATTTAATTGTGGTGTTCTTCGCGACCTAGCCTTCTTTGCTCGAAGATCTTTGATTCCTTCGTTCTGTGTTATTTGATGTGTTTTTCTTTGTATCAAGTTATGATTTTCATGCAAGACTTGTCCCCTTTATAGATGCTTGGAGAGATCACTTGTAGAGTTGGAATGGGAAGCAAACTCGAAAATGCGCTGAAAAAGACTCCCACACGGCCGGTAGTATGGGACCACACGATCGTGTGGTCTTTGGGCTTAGGCACTTGTCGCATGGGCGTGTGGTTCAACATGGGCGGTGGTGCGGTGGCCACCTTTCCCACACGACCGTGTGACTTCACACGGCCCGGCCGTATGGGCTTTGCTCCGTCCCTATTTTTTTCCCTTCTTCACACAACCGTGTGATTTTCACACCGGCACCCCACACGGCCGTGTGACACCACACGGTCCGGCCGTGTGAAGTATTTTTGTCCACTTTTTCCATCGTTTTGATCTTCTCTTCGCATCGGCAATCTTATCAGGGCACCCCATTGACATTTCTTTATTTTAAGCTCCGTTTCTGCCAAGAATTACAAGAATACGCATGTCATGCCCTTTTAAAGGAAACCAAGTAAAAACATAGGAAATATGCGTGCAAATGCATCAATTATATATCATTTTAAGCCCCAAAATGCACCTATATTTTACACACATCAAAATCCTCCAAACTTAAAGCATTGCTCGTCCTCGAGCAAATTTAAAAAACAATATAAATGGTAAAAATGAAAGAACACCCAAGAACACTATAAACATTAAATGGCATTTGACTTCATACTTAAAGAAACCATGTAATTCATCATCAAAAAGTCATTATTCATAAACTCGGCATCATTAATACTCTCTCGGGTACTTGACATCGCGACTCACAAGTAAACAGTGTATCACTCTACTCTCAAAAGTGTATGATAGGTGTTTACGCTCAAATTCAATTCAATGAAAGTAGAACTACCATAGGGCTTGCAAATCATCTAACATTTCGACCACTTTTGTGTGCACAATCTAAGAATCAAAAAGGACTTTTCATTTGGTTGTAATGTAGGCTCTTTGGTAAGGGTAGAAAAATTTGGATTAAGTGACTTGACTTGAGCAAATAGAATTTTAAGCATACATACTTGTAATTCACCAACCCAATTTCAACATGATATCAATTTTCTTTTTCAACTCAATTCCACCTTTATTTCTCCTTTTTCATTCTTAAGCCTTTTTTGCCTTCTTTTCTTTTTCTTTAGCCTCAAGCTCTCTTTTTTTTTTCAGAATTTTCTTTTGTTTTGCTCGATTTTTTTTTTCTTTTTGAGAGATATATTTTTTTTTTTCGAGCTTCGTGTATATTTACCCGGATATTGCTCATCTCTCTTTCTTTTGCCAACTTCTTCTCTTTTTCTCATAAATTTTCACCACATCTCCCCAAACTTATTCATTTTCTATAAGCTCAAGAAATTTTAGGGATAAAACATATAAATTTTAAAGATCAATGTGGCTCAAAATAATAGTTTTGGCTCAAAATTGGCTAACTAGGGAATCATGAGCTCATAGGTAGGCTTTTTTGGCTAAATAGGCTAAACAAAGATGGCCTTAAATCATTTTCAAAAATTGCACACACATGGCTTCAATGAAGATACCATAGCAAGTTCTAGAGTTCTATCATGAATGAATGACACACTCGAGAAAAAATAACTGCATAATATCAAGGAGTTTAAGACACAAAAGCTCACGGGGCTTTTTTTCACAACATGCTCAAATACCCGGTTTTCTTAACACATGCCAAGCAAATAAATAACTTTTCTCCCAAGAATTTATTACATTATTTCCACAAGTATGTTATCTCATGCCATAAAATATTCATAGTAAAATTATAGGGAGTTGGGCATACTGAATGAATTAAAAACCACACACAAAAGAATTAAACGTGTTAAAGTGGTAAACGTGCTAAAACAATGAAACAAAAATAAACGCAGAAAAATTTGATTTTTTTTTTTTGAAAATTAAAATGCAATTCTTCTACATGCGATCCTAAATGCAATGAAAAAATGCAAGAAAGTACTAAATTACGCATTCTTGAGAACCCCCTCAAACTTAGAATATGCTTCGTCCCGAACATATGAGGAAATTTTCAAAAGAAAGAGGAATGTGTAATAAGTACTTACATAGATCACTGAGGTGGTGGAGGTGGATGGTAGTGGCCTTGTGCGATGTGTCACTGGTCCATACGAGACATCATCTCGTACATTTGCTGCTGTTGTAGGGTGATGGTATCAAAACGTTATAAGTACTCCTGGTGATACTCATCAGCGGTGGTACATCCCCCGATATGTGTCATCTATAAATTTCCCCACATCAGCTTCTACCCTTTCGAGCCTTTCACTCATAGTAAATGGCCGGTTACCCCCTTGGCGAGAATATTCCAGCATCTCCCTCATTTGCTCACCCCACTCTTCTTGAACAGCACCCCCTTTACATCTCTAAGTATCTAGTTAACCCCTATTTCTAGTTGAAGTCGCTTCGGGGTTCGGAAGCCTAACTGTTATTCTATCTGCTTGAATGAGCCAGTAATCACGCCCATCGAATTTTATCATTTTCATGGCAGTTAGAATATTCAAATCAATCAACTTAGGCCCGCCCTCCGCATACCCCTCTAAATTATTGTTAAAATATTCGAAAATAGGGTAATCATCCCCCTATGCAAATTCCACCCCTCTCAATCTTTGAATCCTATCAAATTGTCGGGCTATCATAGCCCGGTGTTTTTTCACCACTTGATCCCCAATGCCTTACACCAAATAATAAATAATTCATCAACCCTTAATGCCCCTCTACTCTCCTCCCTCGCAAAGATGGTTTTAGCTAAGACTCAATGAACATATCGAAATACCGGGTTGTGAATATTAGATGCCTTAGAAGTGCCCAGCGTATAAATTCGCTTCCCAGTTATCTTTTTCCAAAACCTATCCTTATCGAATTCCTCGTGCTCTTCCATCCCATATACCGGTGTTTGTAAATTTAATTTAAATCTTCAATTGTTAGTTTCCCTTTGCTCATTCCCCAACGAAATCTAATTCCCATCAAATTTCTTTTTCGCACCGCAAGTCAAAGCTAGTTAAAAATTCAAGTATAATAACGAATAAGTAGCCCAATGCCCATTTAGAAAATCATGCCAATCAATTCTTCCACATAAAGCTCTAAAATCTTCCATTAAACCCAAATTCGTAAGAGTAGGTTCATCGGGATACCTCGTATTAATCTATGGGCCAAGTAGAGTATCATCCATCTAGCCCGGTGGGTTTCGTTTGGCAAGTTGACGTTGAAAGCTTGGACTCCTCGGGGTCAAAAATCGGTTCGAGGCTCGGGCTCGGGCTGCGGAGTTGGCTCCTCCTTCTTCTCGTATTCCTCCTAGCTCCTCTTTCATCCCTAGAAGCCATGAATTTCAAGGTTTTGGAAGAGTAAAAATCTGAAATTTGGGAAATCTTGAAGTACCCCCAAACTTGATGTAGAACTTGGAGAAGTTGAAAATTGAAGGTATTTGGTGGTGGGTTTCTTGAGAAAGTGAAGGATTTGTGATTTTGGTTTGAGATTAGAGGTGAATTTGGAGAGATTTGGAGAGTAGTTTGAGTGTTTAGGAGAGAATTTTCGTGGGAATTAGGGTTTGTGTAGGAGAAAGTGGGAGAAAAAGTGGGATTTTGGGGTTAAAATAGGGGTTGGAAGGTGTTTGCCCGATTTTTGTTCGCAGGACCACACAGTCGTATAGCCCTGCATGTGTTGCGATCTGCGTTTGTTTGCCAGTCCTCGGCCACACGACCGTGTGATGGTCACACGGCCTGGCCGTAGGGTGCTGGGCAATTCGCCCTCTCGCACGACCAGGTCGTGTGATATCACACGCTCGTGTTGAGTTGGTTCCGTACTTTTTTTTCAATAACCGAGAGTTTGTCGTGACGCCTCCTACACAACAACTCAAGAAAACTAAACAAAACTAAAAATTAAGTTAATAAATAAAAATTAAAATTGAAACTAAAATTGAAATTAAAATTGAAGGCGATAAAAAATGTATGGAAATATGAAATAAATTGTGTTGCCTCCCATACAGCGCTAAGATTAACGTCTTCAGTCAGACCTCAGATTTCTAATCATTATTGCTAAATTTTGTCATCTGAAACCTGTGAACCCTCAATGCTATCCATCAGACGAATGGCATTGCATTGCTCCCGTGGATTCAGCTCAGTATCACTTGGGAATTTGCCTTTCTGATGTTGACCTCCCACAACAGTTGCGATCTGGGCTACTTGTGTTTCTAGAGATTTCAGTCTTGCGTTTATGTTCGTGTTTAGCTGAGTGACTTGTTCTTCTATCCTGTCTATTTTGGCTTCATCTTTGTTTAGTCTCGCCCTTATCTCTCAGATAAACGAGGATAGCATCTCTTCAACAGATGTTTTTTTTTCACTAGACTCCGCTCTTGCGCCGATTACCCGTTATATCCCGAGGTGGTTGCTAAATATTTTTATTGTTAGCATAAGAGAAATCTTCATGGTTTCGTAACCCTGGATGGTAGTAGTTGAGGGCACTTCCTCAACAATTCCCGGAATCTATCCCATGCTTCATATAGCGGCTCAGCATCTAATTGCCTAAAATCGGGCGATTTGATTTCAATTACGGTGTCTTCTTGGGAAAGTATTTGGCTAGAAATCGACTTAGTTACGCCCAATTTGCGACTTGTGGTGTTAAAGAGCATAACCATCCCTTAGCCTTATCGCGTAGAGAGAGAATGCGAAAAGCGGCATCGAATGATATCCTCGGAAACATCATTCATCTTAACAAAGATTGCAAATTTCTATAAAGTCGCGCCGGATGCGCGTTTGGATCATTAATGGCTCTACCCCTAAACTTGTTTTGTGACACCATCGGATTAATGTCGATTTTAGTTCAAAATTATTTGCATTGATCGTGCGGACGGGCCACACCCCATAAGTTTGGCTTACCTCCCATTGAAAGTAGTCCCTAACTTCCTTCTCGCGGGCCTTTCCACAATTTTGTCTGGGCCTTGACCCCTAGTGGCGCTCCTCATTGTTTTTGTTTTCCACTACATTCGGATTAGTCCCATCCGCCATTGCTTTGGCTCTTTTCCTTAGTTGTTTTGTTGTCTTTTTGATTTCCAAATCAATGGGAATTAGCCTGGGTCGATCTTGAGCGCGTGATCATGCACTATCTCTGCACTAAACAAAAAAATGTTATAACCGAATAATAAAAAAAGAAAAAATAATTTCGAAGATAATTTCAAAAAATTTTAAAAAAATGGAAAATATGCTTCAATTAAGATTGAACTACGTAACTATAACTAAGTAGAATCTAATCAATCCCCCCGGCAATGGCGCCAAAAAACTTGTTCGCCAAAAATATTTTGGCTCTTACAAGCTAAAGTGTACGGTGTAGTTTATAGAATAATGGCAAGCAAGTTCTGAGGAATTGAATCTCGAAACACTTAGGGTATAATAACATCGTATTCCAATTTTATTGAAGCGACCGAAAATCAAGTTATTTAACTAAGAAAATCGAAAATAAAGAAAGAAAATAAAAATAAATTTATGAACCCCACAAGTATTTTCAACATCTTTAGGAGCAACCTTAGGCACATAATCTCAACATGCTTTTTCAACATTAAATGCGAATAAGGTTTTCAAAACCAATTCATGCAATTCTATGGGTTCAATTCCTAAGTTCGTCTACTCCCCCTTCCGGGTGGTGCGTAGACAGTTGATTAATAATAATTGTAGTCCTCCCGGATCGTTACAATTCTTATTAACTCCAAAAAGATTTGTGAATTGAATGACTCCCCACAAAAAAATTTTGTCACACCCGTTTTATGTCTGAATTCGATTTCCGTCTTTGTTAGAACTCATCTCCTGAATTTTGCAATAACAAATATGACATTCTAATTATTGATCGGATAAAAAGCAATTAAATAATAAGCACTTTCGAATTCATAAAATAGAAAATATGAATTAATTAAGAAAATAAATAATCATATTTAATACAAATCTACGATTTCGATTATGCCCCTAAGATCCGAAAAATATGCCAAACATTGATTACAAACTCATAGACAAATCAAATTAATATTATGACATTATATAAGCACATACAAGAGTTCTTAGACATAGGAAGAAAACCCCTTCTTGTCGGGATGGATTCTCCCTCCAAGCCCTCGAAGCTCTTGTGCTCCCAGGATCGAAAGCCTTATGGTGTTATACGCGACCTAGCCTTCTTTGCCCGAGAAGATCTTGATTCCTTCGTTCATGTGTTATTTGATGTGTTTTTGTTGTATCAAGTTATGATTTTTCGTGTAAGCCTTGGTCCCGTTTATAGATGCTTGGAGAGATCACTTGTAGAGTTGGAACAGGAAGCAAACTCTAAAAATGCGCTAAAAGCAGACTCCCACATGGCCAGGCCATGTGGGACCACACAGTCGTGTGGTGCTGGGCTTAGGCCTTGGTCGCGTGGGCGTGTGGTTCAACATGGATAGCTGGTGCGGTGGCCACCCCTTTCCCACACACGTGTGTGACTTCACACGGATCCGGCCGTATGGGCTCTGCTCAGTCCCTGTTTTCTTCCTTCTTCACACAACCATGTGATTTTCACACGACTCTCCACACGGTCGTGTGACACCACCACATCGGCCGTGTGACATGTTTTTGTCCAAATTTTCCGTTATTTTTTATATTTTCTTCGCATTCGGCAATCTTATCCGGACACCCCAATTGACATTTCTTCATTTTAAGCTCCAATTCCTGCAATAATTACAAGAATACGCAGTATCATGCCCTTTTAAGGAAACCAAGTAAAAACATAGGAAATATGCATGCAAATGCATCAATTATATATCATTTTAAGCCCAAAAATGCACGTATATTTTACACATCATGTACACAACTGAAATATGAGAATATCATTAGTGAAGTAATTTTTTACAATAATGATTCTTACAAAATAACAATGAAGAACCAAGTCCCATATGTTCAACATGATCTTTGAACTTGTATGGTGGCACGCATTTTGTCAAAGGATCAACAATCACAATTCAATATTAATTCAATAACCACTTTTTTTTACCTTTACTATGTTCACTTATGGCTAAATATTTTACGTCGATATGTTTGTTTAGACTACCATTTTATTACTTTTAGCCATGAATACATCAATTGAATTGTCACAATATATTATTAATGGCACGGAAATGAAATCAATAATTCTAAGCCCGAGAATAAAACTCTTTAGCCATACACCATGTGCGATTGTCTCAAAGGAAGATCGAACTCTACTTCCATTCCGGAAGTAGCAATTAAGTTTGTTTTGTGCTTCTCCAGGATATGGCTCCACTAGCAAATATAAAAATATAACCGGATGTTGATTTTCGTGAATCAACACATCGATAAAGTCGAAATCGAGTAGCGATTCTTCCAAATTATCGGTTAAATCGATACATAAGCATGTAATCTTTTGTTCCTTGAAAGTACCTCATTACCTTCTTTGCGGCTTTCAGTGGTCAATTCTTGGATTACTTTGATATCTTCCTAATATTGCAACAACAAATGCAATGTGAGGCCTTATGCAGACCTTACCGTACATTAGACTTCCAACAACAAATACATATGTAATATTCTTCATTTGTTCCTTTTCAATATTATTTTTGGGACACTGGGCAAAATTGAATTTATCACCTTTCTATGAAGCTATACTTGGTGAACAATCTTTCATTCAAATCTCTCTAAAACTTTGTTATATAGGTTTCTTGTAACATACCTAAAATGCCATTAAGTCGGTCTCTATTGATTTTTATGCCAATGACATAAGATCTTCACCCATGTCTTTCATATCAAAGTTTTTAGAGAGGAATTGTTTCACCTCATATAACAATTCCTTATCATTTGTTGCAAGTTAATATCATCTACATATATAATAAGAAAACAAATTTTTCTCCCACTAACCTTCTGGTATATACATTGATCCATGATATTCTCTACAAATTCTAATGAAGAGATAATATCATGAAATTTGAAATACCATTGTCGGGAGTCTTGTTTCAATCCATATATAGATTTCATAAGCTTGCATACCAATTGCTCACCTTTACTAGAGGAGAATCATTCTCATTGTTTCATATATACCTCTTTCCCTAGATCACCATTGGGAAAAGTCATTTTCACATCCATTTGTTGCAATTCTACATCAAAATGTGCAACTAATGTCATAATGATACGAAAAGAATTCTTTTTAGATACGGGAGAAAAGGTTTCTTTGTAATCGATTCCTTCTCTTTGAGTAAATCCTTTAGCAACTACTCTTGCTTTATACTGTCGATGTTGCCCAATGAATCTTTCTTTGTTTTAAAAATCCATTTATACCCTATGGCCTATGCACTATTGGGTAACTTCGACAAGATCCAAAACCCCATTAGATGCCATCGAATTTATCTCATCTTTCATAGCATTGTCCATAAATTTGATTCTTTGCAATTCATAGTTTTGAAAACGTTTCAAGATCATTTTCGGCTCAATGTTATAGTCGAATTCTTGCGGATACACAATATAATCATAAAAAATTGATTAGTTTCTTAACTTGTAGTAGATCTTGCAACATTATGTTGTTCAACATTATCTGGTATTTGAACAATTTATTATACTGGGTCATCAACAATTTGTAGAACTTCAATATTTTTTTGTACAACACCCGGTTGAACTTGAGGAGTGTAATGAATGACAACCAATTTCTCACTTGATGTGGAAGGTTGGTCATTTTCGGAGTTTGATCTCTGTAACTAATCACCCCCACTAATTAAGTCATTTTCAAGAAATTTTGTATTTCTTGATTCCTGAATTATGATGTTATGAGATTGAAGATAAAATCTATATCCCTTGGACCTTTCGACATATGTAATTAAATACCCACTAATGGTCCTTGGATCTAGTTTTTCTCTTGTGGATTATAAATTGCTTATTACTTTAGACAAACATTCCCAAATGTGTATATGTTGCAAACTCGATTTCCAACCATTCCATATTTTGAATGGCATTTTTGGAACCACCTTAGTTGAAACCTAGTTTAATATATATATATACAATTTTGTTTTAAGAGCTTCAGTCTACAAAGATTTAGGCAGCTTCGAGCTACTTAGCATACTACGCACCATGTCCAATAATATCTGGTTTCTTCTTTTTAGTATACCATTTTGGTCTGGAGAACCAGACATGGTGTATTGGGCAATAATCCCATGCTCTTGAAGAAACTTTTCAAACGGACTAGGTGCTTGTCCATTCTCGGTGTATCTATATTAAATATTCTCCACCTCTATCGGTCCTCACAATTTTTATTTGCTTACCACATTATTTCTCTACTTCTGTTTTAAATACCTTAAAGGCATCTAATGCTTCGTCTTTATTATGAAGTAAGAAGACATATATATATCATGAGTAATCATCAATGAAATAGATGAAGTATTTTGGACCATGTGAGTCCATATCCTGGACTACATATATCGAATATATGATTTCTAATATGTGTGAACTCCTTTTGGCACATTTCTTTGTCTTGTTCATCCGCTTTCTTTTAATATAATCCACACAAGTATCAAAATGAGTAAAATCCAAAGTATTAAGTAACTCCGTCATTTACTAATCTCTTAATTCTAACTATGGAGATATGACATAACATGCGATGCCACAAACTAGTAGAATCTTCATTCATAATACACCGTTTAACACCGAAGTATGAATGTTGGGAAATTTATTTTATAGATTTTGATGAATGCCATGTAAAACTTAAACTAGAAAGTTGGCACCTCATTTTCCTTGTAATTTGTATTGTAATAGATAGAATGGAAAAGGTGAGCAAGTCGGTATGCTAGAAATACAAGAAGTCAATCAAGACAGTGAAGCCTCATTGCAAGACAATGAGTATGGCAAAGAAGAAAAGTCAAGAACTCATTGAAGGTGTATCGGTTGTGAAAGCAATTTGTATGAAGAGTCGATCAAGTCAACTCAAGAAGCCAAGTCTCAAGTTGAAGTGAGCGGATGAGTCATCCAAAGATTGGAAGCTAACTCAAGTCACCTGGGAATAAGAGATCTGCGATCAAGTCAAGACAAGCTCGAACGAGATCCTTTGATAAAAGCGAAGAATGTTACTCGGAATGGTAACATGTTAAAGTTGTCATAGATAAAGTGTTAGTTCGATTGTGTGCAAAAGGAACAAACCAATGGGAAGCATTGCACCTAGTGTCGAATCTGTTTGCAATCTTTGCAAGACATTAAATACGAGGAAATGTCAACATCAAGGATCGCAATAAGACAAGCCAACGAACACAAGTGACTTTTGAAATCGGCTATCTCTTCAATGGGCGATTTTTGAAAGTTCACTATAAAAGGCCGAGGAAACTCATTGAGAAAAAGTCACACGAACCACGAACAAGCAAGCGATATTCGAACTATAACCTGCAAAATATTCTCAAGATATTCAAGCAAAATCCTCACGCCTAAAACTCGAAGAAATCAATCCAACACAAAGTTGTAAAGGAAAGACAACTTCAAACTGTTGAAGAGGAAACTTTTGAAGAATCAAAAGGGTCTACTTTCCAAGGAGGATTGTAGGAAGGTTCAAGGTTGAACCGGTCTCAAGTTATTGGAGGGCTTCATGATCAAATCCAAGAAGCTTGAGAAAGTGAGAAGTAGCAAAGCGGTTGCCACTGTGAAGAAGGTGTCGGAAGAGAAGCCGGTTGTGTGACCAAGGTATCTCTAGGCGAGTCGGGAGCAAGTCGGTTGTGTGATCAAGACTTGTCTCTGAGGCAGGATAACCACTTTGTGAACTGATCATTACTTAGTGGATTCCTCCCGGGGAGTTGGAGAAGAGAGGATTAGAAGAATTACCCCATCTTGAACCTCTATAAAAATCATTTATGTCATTTACATTTCGATACTTTTATTTACGCATACTTACTTATATCTGTGATAATTTGCTATTCAACGATTACTAACTAAGTGTTAAAATCAAGTGTTAAAATAAGTTTAAAACAAATCAAAGGGTGTTAAGTCTTCGATAAAACCAACACGGCCAAGTTAAGTTTCGGGTTAAACAGTTGAGTTATTCTAACAATAGCTCTATCGAGTGCATTGAGTGGCTAACTCTGTTTTGAATAACCAACTTAGTTGTCCTCGAGGACTTAGTTGTTTGTGTTAACTCTGTAATTTCTTTAAAAGGACTAAATCGAAAAGTTGGAAAGGTTTATTCAACCTCCCCTTCTAAACCTTTCTCACACCCACAGGACCTACAAGTGGTATCAAAGCGGTTGGTTCATTGAGCCTTCCGCACTAGTTCTTGAACTAGATCTCTATCTTTTTAAAAGATTTTTAACATTGCATTTTCAAAATCTTTCACTCTTACAAAAGTTATTATCATGAAGCAAATCGACACGTATTCCTATGTTCTTTGTTGAGGAATTTGATGATTGGAAAATTCGTATGCAGGCTCATCTATCTACTTTACATGATGAAATGTGGCTAGTGATAGATGATGGGCCACTGCAAATCGAAAAGTGAACACGACCTCAAGGAGAAGCGATTCTGGTTGAATGAGAAGAAGGCTGCTGCTGAGGCAAGACCCGGCCATGGTTGAGAAACCAGGGCGAGTGGACAAACAAGGACAAAAAGATACAACTTGGACAATGTGGCCAAGGACATACTCTACAAAACTTTGGACAAAGCAATGTTCAACAAAGCGAAATCTTGCCAATCGGAAAAGAAATGCGGGATAAAGCGACCTTAATTTGTGAAGGATCGAGAACATATTAAAGAAAATAAATTGTCATTGTTGTACAAAAATTTGAAAATTTTAAAATGCTTGCGGTGAAACCTTGGACCATTGGATGCCATATTCACGAAATCACAAATGAGGTATCGAATGACTTGGTAAAGAATATACACAAAAGAAATGTGTATGAAGATTCTAAGAAGTCTCCTAGTTGAATGGGAAATGAAGGTCATGGCCTGAGACATTCAATGGACCTCACAACAATATCCCATCATGAGCTATTCTCGGATCTCAAAGCTATGAGTTTGAAATTTGAGAAGAAAGGAGCAAGAGGAGATAGTTGTACCTAAGACAAGCTGCTCTTATAGTCGAAGGAAGGAAAGAGAGTTGAAGTCGAGGAAGCCATAGACCAGGAGGAGATTGCCACGATGGTTAAAAGATTCAACAAGTTCTTCAATAAGAACTATAAAAGAAACAAGGGTGAATCCTCCGGGAGACATTCGACTCCTCCAAGTCAAGGGAAGACAGGCCACCCAAGAGAGTTGAACATCAAAGGGTTGAATATCGGAGGCGATAACCCAATGACGAGAAAGAGGCGATCAAAGAGCGATAACTGTGTTGGAATTGGAACAACCAGGACATTTTGCAATTGATTGTTCCTATCCACCGGTCGGTAAATACGGGAATGAAGAAGAAAGAAAAGTCTTGAGAGAAAGAAGACGGGGAAAAGAAAGAAAGCCATGTTGGGCTGCTTTGAGGCTAGCTTGAGACAGTAAGTCTAAGGAAGTAGCGACTCGAGAGAGTAGTGAAGTGACTACTCAAGTGATTCTAAAGAAGAAGCAATGATCGTCCCCAATGGCTAAAGAACAATACCAACCGGACCAGGAAGATGAGGTACACTCTAACTCATCTCATTTGGATTCTAGTGATAGTGATTGTGATACACACACCTCATCACCCACTGATATTTATGATTCATTAGACAAAACGATGAAAGACTTTGAGCACATTAAATCCTCACACACTATTAAATGAGGAAAACAACCCTCAAAAGCGAAAACTCACGGTGACTAAGGAGCCGAGTACTCTAAGTCACATAGGTGGTGAGAACAAAGAGCTAAAGGTGAGAATGCTAAACTAATAGCAGATAGATAATGCATTTCTGCTATAGAAAAGAGGGAAAATGATCTCAAAAATGTGATTGCCTCATTTACAAAAGCATCTAAATCATTGGATGACCTTATTAAGATCCAAAAGGAGTGTGGAGATAAGACGGGGCATAAGATTCAATTCCTTTGTGCAGTCAAACTCCTAGAGTGATTTTGGAAAAAGGGTCTTCAAGCAATGAAGCATCTCGAGAAATCCAAGACACCAAATGTTGCACCCACATTCATCCCAAAGCACAATCACAAACAAAGCGGCCTTGGATATAAAAGGAAAGGAAAAGAGCGAGTTGAGTATCTTTGAGAGGGCAACTTAGATGAAATCCAAGAGTTCCTCAACAAACTCCAAATAGAAAATACTTTGTGAAGAATAAACGAGCTACCAAAAACCCCGTGAAGTTTTATCAAAGAAACATATATGATGGGAATGGTAGAAACTATCCAAGCCAAGTTGATTGGAACAATGTGAAAAATCAACAAAGACCAATGGAATACGAGGCACAGATGGCAAAGATCTAGATCTCGGCAAAGGTCATTCCAAAGGCAAAAGAGTTATTATCAACACACATATGCACCCAGACACTACACTAAAAAATATCACAACTACCCAAAGAAGGCAATTGCTAAAACACACTCACTGGCATACAGACAAAAGAGACAATTATATGAACCAAAGCCCCAGAGCAATTTGCTAAAGTGAATTATGATTTTGGCACGATAGATGGCAACCTCTTGAGTCGAATCATTTGGCTATAGGTTGGTTGGATCATCTTACAACACTAACCCCTCGGGACCCGGAGGTAAGTATGGGTACCTAAAAACTAATTTCCTTGATTGCGGGTTCAAGGAGCAGTGAGTGCCAAGGAACCTGGTACATATAGTGGTTGTTCCGGACATATGACAGGAAACAAGAAAATCTGTCAAGATTCAAGGAGATTAGAGGTGCTAAAGTCATATTTGGAGGAAATGAAGCTCGGGGGAAATAAAGGCCTTTGGATCCATCAAGAAAAATGGATTAGAGATCACGGATGTTGCTTATGTTGAAGGCCTCAACTTCAACTTTGTTAAGCATCGACCAACTCGTGACAAGGGCTACAATGTTGGATTCATATGGGAGTGTGCCAAATTAAAGATCTTGAATCAAATGAAATAGTCTTTGCAAGGATCTAGAGAGAAGAATATGTATGTGGTAGGCGGTCTCTTGCCACACCAAGCACTGTGCATAGCGAGAGCACAATTGAATCAAGTTGGTTGTGGCACAAGAAGTTGAGTCATTCGAACTTCAAGACAATCAACAAGCTTGCAAGGAGTCATCTTGTGAAAGGATTGCGGACTTCGGTGTACAAGAAGGGAAGTATATGTGATGCATGCACGATGGGAAGCGGATCAAATCTTCATTCAAGGAGAAGCCTAGTCCTTCTTTAACAAGGATATTGCATCCATTTGCATATGGATTAATTTAGTCGATTGAACGGCCGAGTATAAGTGGAGCGAAATACACCTTAGTGGTGGTGGATGATTATTCAAGATATACATGGGCAATCTTCATGTGCAAAAAGAAGGAAACTTTGCGAAATTACCTCAACTTGTTGAGAAGAGTTCAAAATGAAAAGAGTCAAACCATTATAAAAATAAGGTCGATGAGGAGGCTGAGTTTGTCAATGGGATAATAACTCGTATTGTGTTGAAAATGGTATTGCTCATGAGTTATCTGCAACAAGAACTCCTGAGAATGGAGTAGGCGAAAGAAGGAACAGAACTCTCAAGGAAGGCTGCAAGAACCATGTTAGGCCGGAAAATGGATTGCTAAGAAGATTTTGGTGAAGCCATCAACAATGCATGTTATACTCAAAATAGATGCATGATAAATAGGCAATTGACCAAGACTCCTATGAGATATGGGTAGGAGAAAGCCAAATGTTGCATAGTTTAGAATATTTGGATGTAAATGCTTCATCCACAACAATGGCAAGGATAATCTAAAGGCTTTTGATCTAAAGGCGATGAAGGTATCTTTTTGGGATACTCGGTGAGAGCAAAGCCTACAGTGTTGAACAAGAGGACTATGGTCATAGAAGAGTCTATTCATGTGGTTTTGAAGAACCTAATGTGAATGGAGAATACATTGAAGAGTTAGAAGATAAGGTTGAATTAGCCAACTATGCGAAAGAGTCATACATTTGAAGGCTGAAGTAAGATCAATCAATCCAATAAAGATTAGATAGTGAATCTCAAAGGCAATGGAAAATCAAGGCGAATGATGATGAAAGAGCTGCTCAAGACAACAAACAGTGCGTGAGGCAATTTGAACCCGGTGATTTGCTTCAACCGATGTGAGATGGCTGAGAGACCATCCACACGTGAGCTAGTCATTGGAGATGTTAGAGATGGTGTAAGAACCAGATCGAGCTCGATGAAGCGATGTTCACTTGTTTTATTTCCCAAATAGAGCCAAAAGATGTGTCTCAAGCATTGGATGACACACATTGGATTCAAGCCAAAGGGTATTGCTAAGAAGATGGAATGGATTTTGATGAAACATTTGCTCTGTTGCAAGATTATAAGCAATAAGGATGTTTCTTGCCTATCTTTGCTCACAAGAACTTCCTTTGTATATCAAATGGATGTGAAAAGTGCATTCTTAAATGGACTGTTAGAGGAAGAAGTCTATGTTGAACAACCTCTAGGTTTTGAAGCGGAAAACTATTGGAGATAAGGTGTACAAGCTCAAGAAAGCATTATATGGATTGAAACAGGCACCAAGAGCATGGTATGATACATTATCTCAATTTCTAGCGATAATGGATTTACCAAAGGCAAAGTGGATAGAACACTCTTGAGAATTCAAGATGGAGAGAGTATCTTCTTGTTCAAATATATGTGGATGATATCATTTTGGATCCACAAACAAAGAAGCGTGTGATAAGTTCTCAAACCTCATGCAAGGTAATTTTGAAATGAGCATGATGGGAGAACCGACTTTCTTCCTAGGACTTCAAGTTAAGCAATTGAAGGATAAAACTTTCATAAGTCAAATAAAGTACACTTTAGAGATTTAATGAAGAAATTTTGTATGGAAGAGAAGTCTACAGTGAAAATACCAATGAACACATCGGTCAAGATGGACATGGATGCGGATGGTAATCTTTTGTATATCAAACAAGATCTGAGCACTTATTGGATCACCGCCTATCTAATGACGGCCGAACCCCGGACATCACCTTTGCGGTAGGTGTATGTGCAAGATTTCAATCTGCACCAAAGGAGAGCCACATGATTGCGGTAAGAGAATCTAAGATATTTGGAGGATGCCAGGAAATTGGCTTATGGTATCCATAGGAAGGTGGATTCAAGCTTATTGGTTACTCGGACTCGACTATGTTGGATGTAGAGTTGACGAAAAAGTACTTGGGTATATGTCAAATGCTTGGAAGCAGTTGGTTTCCTAGTTTAGCAAGAAGCAAAACTCAATAGCCACATCCATAGCTCAGCGAGTACATAGTTGTGGGCATTTGTTGTGCCCAAGTCTTATGGATGAGACAAAGAGTGAGAGATTATGAAATTGAAGAAAGCAGAGATTCCAATTATGTGTGATAACACAAGTCTTTTGCAATCACTCGAGAATCTGTGTTGCATTCAAGAACAAAGCACATTGATGTCGGATATCATTTAATAAGAGACCATGTTGAAAAGAAAGACATCACTTTGGAATATATCTCAACCGATAAGCGGTTAGGCGACATATTCACCAAGCCCTTATGTGAATCCGGTTTGAAGAGCTTAAGCATGAGCTAGGGTTAATTGGTGAGTTAACACTCAAAAGACTCAATCGAGAAGAGATGGAAGATGGAAAGTGAGAAATGAACAAGTTTTCACATCGGCCAAGTGAAACGACCATATCGGAATATTTTAATAGATAAGCTTTGGAAAAGTGAGTCAAGATTTTGATGAATGCCATGTAAAACTTAAACTAGAAAGTTGGCACCCAATTTTCCTTGTAATTTGTATTGTAATAGATAGAGGTGGAAAAGGTTCAAGTCGACTAAGCACGGAAGTACAAGAAGTCAATCAAGATCGAAGTGAAGACTCATTGTGGAACAAATCGAGTATGGCCAGGAAGAAAGATCAAGAACTTGGTTGAAGATGTATCGGTGAGGAGCAATTTGTGTGAAGAGCTTCATATATTGGAGAATCAAAAGGGGTCTAATTTCCAAGGATGATTGTAGGAAAGTTCAAGGTCGAACCAATCTCAAGTTATTGGAGGGCTTCGTGATCAAATCCAAGAAGCTTGAGAAAGTGAGTTTGAAGTAGCAAAGCGGTTGCCCTATGAAGAAGGTAGTCGGAAGAGAAGCCGAGTTGTGTGACCAAGCATCTATAGGCGAGTCAAGGAGCAAGTCATCTGTGTGATCAAGACTTGTCTCTAGGCAGATAACCACTTTGTGAACCGATCATTACTTAGTGGATTCCTCCGGGAGTTAGAGAAGAGAGGATTAGAAGAATTACCCCATCTTGAACCTCTATAAAAATTATTTGTGTCATTTATATTTCAAAGACTTTTATTTTTGCATACTTACTTATATCTGTTGATAATTTGCTACCCAACCGATTAATAACTAAGTGTTAAAATCAAGTGTTAAAACAAGTTTAAAATAAATCAAAGGGTGTTAAGTCTTCCATGATAAAACCAACATAGCGAGTTAAGTTTCGGGTTAAACGGTTGAGTTATTCTATCAACGGCTCTATCGAGTCTTTGAGTGGCTAACTCGTTGAATAACCAACTTAGTTGTCCTCGAGGACTTAGCGGTTTGTGTTAACTCAGTAATTTCTTTAAAAGGACTAAATCGAAAAGTTGAAAAGGTTTATTCAACCCCCCTTCTAAACATTTCTCACACCCTTGTGACCTACAATGAACATGAATAACATTATTATCATTATCTTGTAGATTAATGGAGAAAAGACCATCGAGTAATATACCATTCCCAACAAGTTGAATGATAAAACAAACCGAAATTTATTTCAAAAAATTAAAGGAATATCCCAATAGTACAAGTCTTGAAATCGAAATCAAATTTCTATAGAAATTTGGAACATAAAAGGTATTTTCCAAATCCAATACATAACCATTATTTAAAATTACGATGCATGTCTCATTAGCCTCTGTTAGATTAATGTTTTTATTTTGATTTTGATGATTTCATATAAATGAGTTTTATACCAAAATAATGTCCCCAAATGTTGTCCAAATACTTCAAAATATCTTCAATGATTTTCACTAAGTTTTTAAAGTACTTCTTGAACTTTATTTTTGATAAAAATCGGACAACTTCTCTGTGAAGAGGTTGAACGGTCGCCCTATAGAAAGACCCGAACCTAAAGTTTACAAAACATAGAACAAACCGTGAGTGAAATAGGGGAGGCGGCCGGTGCACGAATGTTTGTGTTATTCTTCAAATCTCTCTGTTTCAATAGCAAATGGTCACTATTCTTGAGCAATCGGTCGCCCTGCCGCCCTGAAAATGGACCAAGTCGACTCCTATAGCAACCTTGTGTAAAAACACTTTTCAACGGCTTTAAAATTCAAATTTATATGAGAGCGACCGATCGCCCTATTGTTTTATCGTGAAACTATCCATTGTGCGAGACACTTCTCATAATTTTTAGGCTTTATCATTTCTTAACAATTTCTTGGAGTTGTTTGATCTTTCTTTTGCAGAAATTACTCAATTAGGAGGATCCTATGTTGGGGATTACATCTTGGAGCTCTCCTATAAATACATGTAGGCTTGAAGGATCAAAACACAACACAAGCATACAATACAACAAGTAAATACTCAAAGCAAATTCTTTTGTTCTTCACTTCCAATATACTTGTTGTAAAAGCCTAAGCTTCTCACTTTCATATATTGCTTATTAGGCTATACTTTCTTGATTATACTTGCACTTAAAAAATTATATACTTCATTTGAGTTGTAATCTTGATTGTTTCAAATCATCAAAAATAAGATATCCTTGTGGTAAGAACACACTTGGTTGATTCATAGGTGTTGAAGAATTTGGTGCTCTTCATTGTTGTAAGAAAAGTTTGGTGCTCTTCTTCATAGGTAGTGTTGTAAGAAGAGCGTGGTACTCTTCAAGGTAAATGTTGTAATAGTTTGGTATCTATTAATAAAAAATTTCCTTTTCAAAATTCATTCGGACATACCGGGTGGTAATGAATTAGGCTCTAGGTGAGTTGAACCACTTTAAATCATTGTGTTCATCTTTCTTCTTCTATCTTATTCTTGAAGAGTTTTTCACTTATTCAAAAAGAGGGCATAAATCGAAAAATCGGAAAATCTATTCACCCCCTCTACATTTTCGTAGCCACTTGGACTAACAAGTGGTATCAAAGCCAAACGTTTTGGCAAAATCATTTCTCACTCGAGTAAAGAGGAAAGATCCATGGCTACGAACGAAGCTGCCTCACTACCGGGCCTCCACCAACAAGCCACCATCTTTCGACGCCAACAACTACGCCTTTTGGAAGGACCAAATGGAATGCTTCCTACAAGGTTGCGAGTTTGATATTTGGGCGCGGCGATTGAAGGAGTTGCCCAACCAACAAAGAAATTGGAAGATGAAACTTTAGCTCACAAAAATTTCAAGAATTCGATGAAAATGATAAGAAGGCCTTCTCTCAACGATAAGGCCTTAACTATTTTATATTTCTCTCTTACCGCTACTCGAGTATAATCGGATTTGAGGAATAAGGTCGGCGCATGAAGTATGGAAAAAATTAGAAACCATTTATGAAGGTACTATAAAAGTTAAACAAGCTAGAAAAACCATGCTTGTTAAAGATTTTGAAAACTTCATAATGTTCGAGTGAAGGGATTTCGAAAATGGTGAAAAGGCTCGACATCATCGTCAATCCTTTATTGGCGCTCAAAAAAGTCATCTTGGAAGAAGATAAGGTAACAAAAGTCTTGAATGCTCTTCTCAGTTCATGATCCAAAAAAGTGATGGCTATAATAGAAGCTCAAAACCTTGAGACTCTCAAGTTTGACGAGCTAATTGGAAATCTTCTCATATATGAAGTCTATCTTAAAGAAAGGAAGAATTCCAAACCATCCACCTCTTAATCGGGTATACATCCTACAGCTAAAGGTCTTGCTTCAAATAATTCATATTATGCTAGTGATGAGGATGATGAGGAAACCACCGCCCTTGTCCGAAAATTTGCCAAATTTGTCAGTAAAAATAAGGCAAGAAAGGCTAGAGATAACTCATGTTTTAAATGTGGAAAATCCGAGCACTTTATAGTCGATTGTCCTAAAATGGCGAGGAGGAGCAAAATAAGAAAAAGGCTTTTCCGAAAAGAAGTCTCTCAATGCGGATGTCAAAATGTGGGATGAACTTCTTGCAACATCCGAAGCGATTAAAAGGAAACCGAACATGGTCTCATGGCCATAAATGATGAAAATAATGAGGTACATTCTAACTCTTCCTCTTTCTCTTTAAATTGATAAGTTACAAAGTGATTATGATGATTTACAAAATGAGTTTAAAGACATGATTTGCAAATACAAGAGTTTGAAAAAGGAGTTTAAAGAGCTAAAACTAGAAAAAAAAAAAACAAGTTATTTACTTCTTATGAATCTCTTGACCATGCTCATTCAATTACTCTTGCTAGCATCAAAAGTCTTGATTTCGAAAATTAATTGCTCACTAAAGAAATAGAAAGTTTGAAAAAGGATGTACAATATTTCAACTTGAGTACCGATAAGGTCACAAAAATTCTTGATGTTCAAAGAAGTGAGAAATCCAAACTAGGACTTGGTTACAAACCTTTTCAAACCAATTTCAAGAAAAATAACGAAGCTCCAACTTGTATTCGTGCTAGCACTCCTAGAATAATTACTTGCTTTTATTGTGGTAAAAACTGACATCTTGCTAGCTATTGTAAAATTAGAAATAGTAGTAGTCATTATTGGAGGCCCAAAAGTCTCAAGATCGACTCCCATTGACCCCAAACTCTAGGGTACCTAAAAACAATTTATTTGTAGGTACTAGGGGCAATAACAATTACGGAGGATTCCAAATGGCTCGTGGACAGCGGATGTTCGCTCCATATGACCGGAAGAGAACAATTTTTTACCAACATCAAGCTCCAAAGAAGAAATGATCATGTTTGGGAATGGCAAAGGCAAAATCCTTGGCAATGGAGACGTTGGTAACTCTTCTTTCTCTTTACATTTTGATAAGTGTAAGCCAACTTTGTGATTTAAATTATGATGTTCTTTTTGATAAAAAAATGCCTTATTCTTAAAATGGTAAAAATATTTGTGAAGCTACTAGAAAAGACAATCTTTATAAAATTTGTACAAGTGATTTAGTTAGTCAAAATGTTTCTTATCTTGTCGCTAGTAATGATTTAACTAGTTTATGGCATAGGCGACTTGGACATGTTGGATACAAAATTTACAAACTATTTAATAAATACCAACATGTCAAAGGACTACCCAAATTGAATTTTGAAAACCTTGGCTTATGTGACACTTGTCAAAAGAACAAATTAGTTAAGAGTAGTTTTAAGCGAAAAATAAAATTTCTACAACCAAGTCTCTATAACTTCTTCATCTAGATTTGTACGGGGATATTGACACAAAAGTCTAAGTGGAAAATATTATAATTTGTTATAGTCGATGATTTTTGTAGATATACTTGGGCTTTTTTTCTTTGGTAATAAAAGTAATGCCGCTAATACGTTTGCTAGGTTGTGTAGACTTATAGAGAATGAAAAGGAAGATACTATTAAGTCTATAAGAAGTGATCGAGGAGGTGAATTTGATGGTGATTGTAGAATCTTATGCGAAATCAAAGGATATGCTCATAATTTTTGGCCGAGGAAACCTCAACAAAATGGTGTTGCCAAAAGGAAAAATCGGACCTTACAAGAAATAACCAACCTATAGCCAAATGATTTGACTCTAAGAGGTTGCCATCCATCTCGCCATAATCATAATTTACTTTGGCAAATTGCTTGGAGGTTTTAGGTTCATACAAATTGTCTCTTTTGTCTGTATGCTGTGTGTGTTTTAGCAATTGCCTTCCTTGGGTAGTTGCGATACCTCCGAGTGTAGTGTTTGGGTGCATATGTGTCTTTGAGGATAGCTCTTTTTCCTTTGGAATGGCCTTTCTTTGAGTTCTAGGCCTTTGCCATCTAGGCATGTATTCCATAGATCTTTGCTGATTTTCCACATTGTACCAATCAGCTTGGCTTGGGTAATTTCTACCATTCCCATCATATGTGTTCCTTTTATAGAATTTCTGGGGTTTTTGGTAGCTCTGTTTCTTCTTTATAGAGTACTTTCTGTTTGGAATTTCTTTGAGAACTCACTGGATTTCTTCTCACTGTCCTCTCAAAGATACTCAATCGGTCGTTTTCCTTTTCCTTTATAACCAAGGCCAATTTGGTTGTGATTGTGCTTTGGAATGAATGTGTGTGCACCATTTGGAGTTTTGGATTTTTGAGATGCTTCATTGCTTGAAGATCCTTTTTCCAAAATCACTTTGGGAGCTTGACTTAGCATAGAGGAATTAAATCCTAAGCCTGTCTTATCTCCACATTCTCTTTGGCTCATAATAAGATCATCCAAGGATTTAGATGCCTTAGTGAATGAGGCAATCACATTTTTGAGGTCATTTTCCCTCCTTTCTATAGCAGCTATCTCTGCTATTAACTTAGCATTTTCAGCCTTTATTTCTTTATTCTCATCATCTATGTGACTTAGAGTACTCAGCTCCTTAGTCACCGTGAGTTTTGGCTTTTGAGCAGGCTGTTTTCCTCATTTAGCAGTGTGTGCGAGGATTTAATGTGCTCAAAGTCTTTCATCATTTTGCCTAATGAATCATAAAGATTAGTGGGTGATGAAATGTGTGTGTCACACTCACTATCACTAGTGTCTGAGTGAGATGAGTTAGAGTGTACCTCATCTTCTTGGTCAGGTTGGTCTTGTTCTTTGGCCATTAAACATATCAAGGCTTCTTTTTCGGAGTCACTTGAGTAGTCAGGTTCACTACTCCGAGTCTACTGTGTCTTTTGACTTGGCTGTTTCAGCAGTCTCTGCAGCTAACATTGCCTTTTTCGTTTCTTGTCTTCTTTCTCTGAAGTCTTTTCTTTCCTCTTCATTCCTGTATTTGTTCACTACAGGATATGGGCAATCAATGGCATAGTGACCGGGTTGCTGCGTTCGCCATAGACTCTCAACTTTTTGATCACTCTTTCCATTCTTGGATTGAGTTCTTTGGTATTCAATCTTTTGATGCTCGCTATCTTGGGTGGCCTATCTTCCCTTGACTTGGAGGAGCCGAGTGTCTTCCGAAGATTCACCTTTGCCTCTTTTGTAGTTCTTGTTGAAGAACTTGTTGAACCTTTTAACCATCGGGGCAATCTCTTCTTGGTCAATGACTTCTTTGACTTGACTCTCTTCCCATCCTTGACCATTAGGCAGAGCACTTTTGGGCACAAAATGTCTCTTCTTGATCTTTTCTTCTCACCAAATTCATAGGCTTTGAGATCCGAGAATAACTCATGGTTGGATGTTTTTGATAGGTCCATGGAATGTCTCGGGCCATGATTTTCATTTCCCACTCAGTTGGGAGACTTCTTAGAATCTTCATACACATCTCTTTCTGTATATTCTTTCCCAAGTGCTGACAGTTCATTGGTAATTTCAGTGAATCTAGCATCCAAACATCCAAGCTTTCTCCCGCAAGCATCTTAAAGTTTTCAAATTTTTGTACAGCAACAGATAGCTTATTTTCCTTGATTTGCTCAGAGCCTTCACAAACCAAAGTTAGCTTATCCCAGATTTCTTTTGCAGTCTTGCATGATTTGACTTTGTTGAACATGGCTTTGTCCAAAGTTTTGTAAAGAATGTCCTTGGCCATGTTGTCCAAGTTGTATCTTTTTCTCATCATTTTGTCCATTCACTCTTGGTTTTTCAACCATAGCTGGTCCGGGAGAAACATCCTCTTCTCCTTCACCGTGTGCTCTCTCCTGCAGCTGTTCACTTTTAAAATTTGTAGTGGCCCATCTTCTATTACTATCCACATTTCATCGAGTAATGCTTTGATAGATGAGCCTCGCATACGAATTTTCCAATCATCAAATTCCTCAATTGGGAACATAGGGATGCGTGTCAAATTTGCTTCCATGATAGTGACTTTCTTTGAATAAAAGAGTTTTGAAAGATCAAGTGCTAAAGCAAGCTTTGGAAGATTGGAGATCTAGTTCAAGAACCGGTCTGGAAGGCTCAAATGAACCAACCGCTCGATACCACTTGTAGGTCCCAAGGGGTGTGAGTGTAAGGTTTAGAAGGGGGTGTTGAATAAACCGTACCAACTTTTCGATTTAGTCCTTTTAAGATAGTTCGAGTTAATTCTTCACACTAAGTCCTTGTTGACAGCTAAGTTAGTTAACCAAATAGAGTTAGCCACTCAACAGACTGATGAGCCGTTGATAGAATAACTCACCGCTTAGTCTAAAGCTTAACTCAACTGTGATATGTTTTCATGGAAGACTTAACACCCTTGAATTTGGTTTAAGTTTGTTTTAACACTTGGTTTTAGCACTTTGTTAAAAGTTAATAGGATAGCAAATTTATCAACAGATATGAAATAATATGCAGAATTGAAGTCTTTGAAATTTAAATGACACAATAAATTTTATAGAGGTTCAAGATGGGGTAATTCTTCTAATCCTCTCTTCTCCAACTCCCGGAGGAATCCACTAAGTATTGATCGAGCACAAAGTGGTTAACAGTCCCGATGCAAGTCTTGATCACACAAATTCGACTTGATCCTTTGGGACTCGGTTTGAGATGCCTTGGTCACACAAACGTGGCTTCTCGTCGACTCATCTTCTTCACAGGCAGCTGCCTTGCTACTACAACCCACTTGCTCAAGCTTCTTGGATTTGATCACAAAGCCCTCCAATAACTTGAGACTGGTTCGACTTTGAACCTTTCTACAATCCTCTGTGGAATGTAGACCCGTTTGATTCTTCAAATGTTTCCTCTTCAACTGATTGAAGTCGTCTTTCCTTCACAGGTAAGTGTTGGATTGCTTTCCTTCGTGGTGTAGGCATGAGGATTGAGCTTGAATAACTTGAGAATATTTCAGGTTACAGATATTGCCTTTTTGAATGATCGTAGTACAGGTAGTCAAGGTAACCTCGGTAACTTTTTCTCAAATTGATTCCTTAGCCTTTTATAGTGTTCTTTTGAAAATCTGCCCGTTGAAGAGATAGGCTAATTTTCAAAAGACACTTGTGGTCGTTGGCTTGTCTTGTTGCGATCCTTGAAATTGACATTTCCTCGTATTGAATGAATCTTAAGCTTTTCGTAGTTCTAACACAGTGCAAATGCTTCCCATCGGTTTATTCCTTTTGCACGCTTCGGGACCGAGCACTTTGAGAAAGCGATGGAAGTATTACTTGTTTAAGTAACTTTCTTGACTTACGTGCACAACGGATCTCTTTCGGTTGTCTTGACTTGACTGCATTTTCTTAACTTCCCCAGGTGACTTCGAGTCAGCTTCCAATCATTGGATGACTCTTCTGTCACTTCAACTTGAGACTTGGCTATCTTGGGTTGACTTGATCGACACTTTACACCGCATCTCACCGATACTCTTCAATCGAGTTCTGTCTTCTCTTCCTTGCCATACTCAACAGTATCACAAATGAGTCTTCATTCTAGTCTTGATTGACTTCTTGCATGTTTAGGCATAGCCGACTTTAACTCACTCGAACAACCCTATCTATTACAATGCAAATTACAAAGAAAATGGGGTGCCAACTTTCTAGTCTAAGTTTTACATGACATTCATCAAAATCTAAAAATAAATTTCCCAACAAAGCACCCGATGGTTATATGCAATTTAGACCCGAGAAAGATCCTTTCCGACTAAAGGAACATGCTAAGGAAATATTGGGTCCTAAGTACCTTATCTAAATGCTATTGGAGCATTGATGCATTTAACACAATGCATTAGACCATATATTGCTTTTTCAATAAGTCTCCTTGCAAGATACAATTCTCGAGCCAACTCAAGACACCGGAATGGAGTCAAACACATTTTTCTTTATCTCGGTGGGTTTAGCTTATTCTATTCAAATGAGGCTACTAATTCGGGGTTAGTCGGTTATCTTTGATGCGGTATAAAATCGATCCGCACAAAGCTCGCTCACAAACAGGTTACTTATATTTTGTTATAACGACACAACTATCTCGTGGAGATCTACTAAACAAACTTTAGTGGCTACATCTTCCAACCACTCTGAGATAATTGTTCTTTATGAAGTTAGCAAAGATAGCACATATACAAAATTCTTGCCAATTAAAACCAGCTACAGATATTCCCACTATCATTTATGACTCTAGAAAAATGGTGAGATAAATGTTCAGCAGATTCGCTCTTACCATAATCTTGCCCATCTACTTACAAAATCCTTGATGACATCTATATTTGGGAAATTGGTATACGACATTGGG
This sequence comes from Rehmannia glutinosa, assembly GCA_016081115.2. NCBI lineage: Eukaryota > Viridiplantae > Streptophyta > Magnoliopsida > Lamiales > Orobanchaceae > Rehmannia > Rehmannia glutinosa. The sequence continues at coordinate 56,632,650 of CM071924.1, read as the reverse complement.
ATGAGAAAAGTTAATATGAATGCAGACAAGAAATTCCTAAGCTGCCCAAAGAGGAGTGGGCCAATCGCTCTCTCGGCCATCGGAACCTCAAAGACTACAAGACTGAAAGCTCAATTTGGCAGCTTATATTCTTTGTTTCATGGGGAGCGAAGTCATACACTATTTTTCCGCTTAAAGGTTTTAATGAAACATATTCTATAGTGAATATCCAAATGGGAGTATTATGATATATATCAATTGTGGATATCCATCAGCCTGCTCCAGCAACTTATGACTTGCAGTAATTTCTGCAGCAGGTTGAGCAGCTGAGCAGCAACCTGCTTTAGCAGCTTTTGCCTTGCAGCTGCTTTTATAGTAGTTGTGCATCAACCTGTTTTATTAGTTAAATTGATTTGCAACCAATTCTAATGCGTCAGCGCCTATGCAACCAAGAGCTTTTGCAAACTATAAATAAAAGCTTCCTTTTCATTTGTAATTTGTTCAGAAATCAATGAAATTTCAGTTTTCCTCTATATCTCTTATATAATCCTTTTATACACAGTTATTTTATAATAATGAAACCTTTTTTGTCGTCCCGCCCACAATTTCGATTAACTCATTTGAACTCGGCATTTGACCCATCAAATATATAGTTTTTTTTAACAAGTATATATAAATATATTAATTAAAGCCCTGAGTTCTAGTATGTGTTTAATAAAATTTATTGATGAGATTCTTCACTCTTTTGTAGTCAGAGACTCATAGTCAGCTATTAAATATTGATATCGGTTAAGCCTGTAAAGTTATAGAAATTAAAGAGTACACTGAATTTTGATTTCATTTTTTTAACACGACGCAACTTATGCGTTGAATACCTGCTATTATCACAAATAGATGGAAAATATGATTGTGAATGTGATACACATGCGACATTACATATTGAATTCTAGTATGAACATATTAATAGAATTTCAATAAGAAAATTGTGATTGGTATCATAAACCTTCTGTCAAAGGTAGACATAGTATTATATATTAATAAAGGATACTTACAAAAATAGTGCTGAGGTTTGGGCTAATTAAAAAAAAACACCAAAGATGTTTTAAAATACAAGAAAAAAATCCTCAAATTTGATTATATCTTAAATTAAAGGGGTAATCGTAATATTTTTATAAATATCGTGGAGATTTTAATATATTTTTGCTCAGGAAGTGAAAAATATAAAACGGAATCAAAACTCAAGAGGATTTTTACAAATTACAAAAGTATCTCCAATTTTTTGTAATTAGCCGAACCTCATTTTTTTTGTTATTGTGATCATCCCTTTTAATAAGTATCCACTATATAATCACTGTTGAATTAATGATTAGCATTAGAGAAGTTTTGAACCTCTGTCCCAAATAGTTTACGCCTATTCTTTCATTGCTTGTCCCAAAATACAACTTATAGAGAAAATTGCATCTTTAGTCCCATAAAACTCGGCTGTTGCAATTTCGGTCCCATACTTTGCAAAAATAATCCCATTGTTATTTTTTCAAGCATTCATAGAATCATAGTCTCATATGATAAAAAAGTTGCAATATTAGCCTCATAGTCGCCTAAAAGTTAATGGAGAGTATACGTGTGACGCACGTGAACGGTAATTCATTAGATTTTGGCACACGGTTGGGACCAAAATTGCAACTTATGTATCCTATGGGACTAAAGACGCAATTTTCACTCACAACAACATTTAAAAATCAAAACAAATTGAAAACTTGAAATAACTTCCCCACAGCTGCTAGTTCCTCTGAAGTATGAAAATAGCCACAAAAACCAAATCCAAACTCTCTCTCAAATAGGAGAATCCAAGTTCTAACATGTTTCTAGATCCAAAAATTCCAGATATAACCCAGACACAACATAAATTTGAATATCCACACCAAAGGCATGCAGAATGAACTGCAACAAGAAGTAATTTCATCTAGCTCAGCACCTGCATTCATCATCTGGTAGAAAATTTTCAGAGCTCCATCTCCAAATACATGCATTCCAATTTCCAAAACCAGTAATCATGATGTTCCATTAGGTTACATCTCTAAAACCCATTCCTTCAAATATTGAATGCCCTGTCCTCCGCTACCACATTTCATATATATGTTAATTAAATTGTTACGCACCAAGAAACAAGACTCCTTAGAGGCATTCAACTAAACACCTGTGAAGCAACTTCCGTCCAGCCAATCTCCCAGTAGACTCCCACGTACTCATTACTAACAAGGAGATTTTTTGCAAAAACCCATTTGTATAACATGGCAATTAACAATTTCACACAATGTAACATCACACAATACACATCAGGCTAGCTGAACATTAAGTTCACCAATTAGGCGATACAATTCAAGAGCGTTTTCGTACTAAGAGCTGAAACATAACCACATAACATTGAGTTCAAGAAAAGAGAGCTAAAAAAGCAATCTTTAGGACAAGTATCAAACACCAATCAGAATTTTACCATAATAAATCAACTCAGTTAGAATCTTCTTCCCAGATTCTCATTTGAACACGAAGTGCGAAACTGAGCAAAATTACCACAATGACAAAAACACTTTAAATTGGGTTGAGAAGGAAGAACTTATTGATGTTAAAGAGAGAAGAAATGACAGAAAAAAAAAAAAAAAAAGTGTCAACTAGGTCAAGATGTCTGCTACACTTGGTTCCCTCCAAATTGACATAGTCTGCCTTATTTTCCTCAAAATCTTATTACTAATGCAGCTGATGGTCGCTGGCGTTTAAAAAGTAACGGGGGACCATTTTTGCAAAAAAAAAATTATTCTTATGGGGCTTTTCTGCAGATGTGGGACTATATTTAAAACGGGTTGGACCATTTTTGCAAAGATGCAATTATTCTTATGTTTTTCTGCAGATGTGGGAATAGCTTGAATAGGACTAAAGATGCAAATAGCTTGAAACTAAATTTTTTTTCAGTTCTTTTACTACCTCTATCGTTCTTTCAAGCTATGTGAATACAATAAGTTGACTTAATAATTGAAGCAGAAAAGAAATATTCTCAGAAGTCAGTTTACTCTATCGCCGTTCCAATGCAGAAAGCAACAATGATGGTTTGCAAAATCTTAAAAAAAAAAAGTGATTCTCAGCTTCTAGGTAGAAAAAATCTTCATCAAAGTACCATAAAGAGCTAATAGGTCAGGCAGTCTGCTACTTTAAATTGGAAGAAGTGAAGTGTGTATCTAAAACCAAACCCAAAACATAATCAGATATTACAAACAATGTTACTACTGTTATACAAAACATGACAATCACCAGTTTTGGGGCTTTGCAACTTGTGATCCCATCTAGTACAAAGTGAAAGACAATACACAAATGAATAGCTTCATGTATGATTTTTGTTGAGTCCGTGAAAGTAGCTAGCTTTGGGGACACCCATTCCCACTTGTATTTTCTTTTTTTCTAAAAAAAGAAACAAACTAATAGCGAAAAAGCGTATTTACAAACAGAATACTTAATTGGGAAAAAGAAAACTAATACATACTGTACATTGGACTACGATGCCTGCAAAGCCCTCACGCGTGCAGTCAATTCCTTGACTTGGTTCCTCAAACGTTCTGGGTTGCAGAAAAAATCAACAAAGACTCGCCTTTGTAGCGCCATTTCTTGGGAATGATGTTTAACAATCTGAATTTCACAAGCAAAGTAGTAGATATTGAGACTGAGGTTTTAAACAAATTTCTGGAAGTAACAAAAACATAACTATGAGGAATCAGTTTTTGTCTTTGTAGCTTGAAAAAGCCATATCATATTGGAAAATTGAATGTAAAGGTCTGAATGAATACGGCAAAAGAGCAATAAAAGTTCACAAAGAAACTCAAAAAAAGTGTCATCATTTCAAGAAAAGGTAAATTACAAAAACTACAACTACTCTAGCCTAATTCAATAAAATCCAGTTATCTATTAGAATTACAAATACCCCCTTAAGGTGTCACGAACAACCTCTTGAGGTTTATATTTGCTTAACAAACGGCCCCTCAATAGGTGTAATTTGTAAAATATAAATATTAAGGGGGTAGTTGTAATTTTGAGAGAGAATTGAGTTTTTTTTAATGTGAAAAAACTGAAACTCAAAAATGTTTTTTGTAATTAACTCGTTCAAGAAATACTGATAGCAATATGAATTGGAGAAGTGAGACCGAAAATATACCTCGTTCTTCTTGCAATGTTCAAGTGTCACATCTTCAACTGCAGTTGAGAGCTTTGCATTGACCTTTTCCATTTCATCCAGCTCCTTCATTAGAGTCTACATAGAGGGACATGTACAGAGAGAGAGAGAGACAGAGAGGAGTCAGAAAAAGACAAGAATGGTAGATACAGAGAGCTTCTTTGCATGTCTTGCAAGATAAAAAGACAATTAAAATGGAGAAACTGTAAAATGTATATACCCAGGGCGTCAGTATTGGTTGCGCAGTTGTAGATGATGCAAATAATAATTGCTGCAAACTTTGAACAAGGGTACACCTGAAATAACATTACAAGAAAACTTTGAATAATGTGCTATCTATACATAACATCCTAAGCAACACGCTACAGAAGTCATGGAGTTTTTTATTGGTTTATACAAATATACATATATAGTACAGATAATGAAACTCTGCTGTACAATGACATCACAATGAACTGCAGAGATGTGGAGGACCTATAGCAAATGCCAGCTAAAGGATGGTCTTTGCAACAGAAAGAGAATGAATGTCGGAATCCAGAGGAAAAAGTAGCTGCTATGTGTGGACACTTCAGATTAGAACTTCACAGGTCCTTTAAGGATTACACAACTTTCAGTGGGGATTTTTGGGAAGATATCACTATACCCATAGAAAGGGTCGCAATAAGAGATTTGACACAGTAATTGGGTCGCGACATTTAAGTGACATGGCAAAGCTTCCACATGGGGGCATCATGTGAATAAGCATACAAATAATAGAATAACTTACAGTTCATTAATACATCTGTTTCTGTCCTCGGGAAGGGCATATTCTAGGTCAGATTGCAAACTCATCAGGTCTGAATGAAGGTTAGATAGTTGTTGAACAATGCCCGAACAGATACATATGTTGATAAACCAGCTTGAGCATCTGAAAATTTGCAAATTTACATGATAAATCCTTTCATGGATTATTTTCCCAAGAAAACAATATGCTTCTTAAGATATCTTACTTGAATAAATGCTCAAAAGATCTCTAACACCATGGAGAAAAGTGTCACGATCATCGACTGCTCCTTGCTCAGGTACATCAGATGCAGCTTGAGCCAATGCCATACAACGACCCTTGGCGGATAACGTATATACAAATCGTAAATCAAAGCAGTATGTACAAGTGAAAGATAAAATGCAGAAGATAAAGAAGGCTCCTCTAAGGTCATTAATCATTATCATTAGAAGTGTTCTAAATTAAACAAATAAATGCATGCATACCACTCGACCTTTGCTTGCTGACAGGTACCCTTGCAGCTCCAACTCAATAACTTTAAGCATAGAATAGGCTCCAAGCATAGTCTTCTTTTCCAACTGACAGGCTAATTTCAAAAATTGATGCCGTGATAGCTGATTAATCAAATGATTTATGAACTGCAGAAAGTAAACAATGAGTCAAGATATAATATGGAAATACGAGCTATTAGAGGAATCAAGACTTGATCCTATTCCATTCCATAAATGTAAAGTTTGACACAATTGGGGTTATTTTCCGAAATTGGATGCAGTTACTAATTCATTATCCGGCTTGTGCAGAATGAAAACTCCATTCTCAGTTCCATGAATATTTTTATGAAAGCTTTCAGTTCTCTTCGCTGGAAGTTTCATTTTTCCCAGAATGTATCCTTCTTGGCCAATTCCATCCAACAGTATGAAGAGATGCTTCTTATTTTCCATTTGCTCATTTCCAAGTGAATGGAAGGGATATATGAATGGTACCAGCAAATCGACCATACCAAATGAAAAATATACTACACAGATTAAGTTACGTTTTTGAACTATGTAAATAAGTGCACCAGCAAATTCAATTATAAACTACTTTTTAGTTTTTATCTTTTGATATTGAATACAAAGATCATGTATTTCAAGTATAAAATCCCTGTGACACTTAAAGTTAGAGGTTAAATATATAAGAAGCATGATCATGAAAGATATCCAACTATGATCAGTAGCACAGGTGCACCAAAACAATTTTCCTGGATCTACAAGGAAGTGTCCCGTTAACAGTGTTCTTTCCCCTTTTAATATGCTCTTCCATCTCCTTTTCAACTACAAGCGGAATCACCCAAACAACCGAGACAGTCCCTCGGTAATTTGACCATAATATACATCATAATGTGCTTAGCATTGATTAGTTTTCTCTGCTACCATAAAACCACATATAAACTTTACCAATATTGACCACAAAAGATACTATGTTGCTAAAAAGAACAACTGGCTTTAGCAAGACCATAATTTCCTCAATGCAATATTTAGCATAGTATGAACATATAGCTTACACACCCAACTTATCTGGGTGTAACAACTGAACGTCTTTGTAAATGCAACATTAAAAAAAGGGTTAATTACAAAAAATACCCTTGAGGTTTGACCTAATTACAAAAAAACCCAGCTAGCTTTCTAAATTACAAAAGATACCCCCGATGTTATATTTTGTCTAATATTTAAACCCTTCATAAGCAAAAAACATTTCAAAATCCCCTTTCACATTTATAAAAATATTGCAGTTTACCCCTTAATTTTAACACTGAATCAAACCTCAAGGGTATTTTTTGTAATTTTAGAAGTTAGCTGGTTTTTTTTGTAATTAGGTCAAACCTCAGGGGTACTTTTTGTAATTATCCCTTAAAAAATATCATAATGTGCTATACATACCGCTTTTTGCCGATTAATATAAAATTCTTGACGCATGACTTTAAGATCGTAATCCCCTACATATATGACAAAGAAATTTATATTATCATTAACAATTGGCAGCACACACATGAGCAAAGTGAGAAAACTAGATACCTAAATAAATTCTCACTGAAAGATTGAAACTAGGAGATAATGATTTATACCTTGCAAGATGTATGTGTCTTGTAGCTGAGCCAGCTCCCAGCAAAGATCAGGAATTGCCTGAAGAAAAGTTAGCAATTAGCAAACAAGGAATAATTTTATACACTGTGACAGTGGACTAGACAAAGAGAAGATGGCATGTAAGACAGCTATATACAAACATATTAGTTCTTGGAAGTCATAAACAGTCATATTTCATCACAGCCCCTACCAAGTATTGAAAAACCACCTCATCCAAAAAGCTTAGCTAGTAGAGAGGTAAGCCATTTAATATTGAATAACTCAAACATTAAGATTTATTTTAAGCACGATTTTCTGATCAGGAGGAATTGGGGAGAACTATTTAACTATTTCAGCAGCGTACATAGTTCCTGCCCCAGTACCTCCTGGAGCATAGATCATTTAAGGAATGTATAGAGGCAACAACACTAGGCATCTTGAAACTCCAGATAGACCAGTTATGTTCATATTCTAGGATGTCACGTAACAACAGTACAAGAGTATTATCAGACACCAGTCATTTTATGCTTCTTTTATTTCCATTGTTTGATTAAAAACTTTTCTCATTGATGTTTGGGAATGGAGGCAGGAGGCAGTAACCCTAGGGGGATAGATGCTGGATACTTTAAAACTACTGATTGTACATAACAGGATTTTGTCCTATCATGTGCTATAATGCATATAATACTCGCTCATTTAGGAGGATGATGACATACGATTCCTAATTCTGCATTTGCGGCTCCATTGAGTTTTTACCACAAAAGAGCATAAGATCCATAATTTCCCAGGGCAAGCATAGAGGCTCTAACTACCAAAGAAACCTGACATTAGATTTGCACTAACAAACAAAGACTAAAGGATCAAGGGAAAAGTACATGCATGACAAAAAAAAGTAAAAATACCAATAACTAGTTATGTTACATTACTGAGTAGGGTTGTTTGGAAACCACTAGATAAGTTTGCTAATTTGCCACTTGTTGCAGATTCAAACCTCAGATAATAACTTCTCTTCTTTGCGATATAAAGTTGAAATTTCTCCAGCTAGTTCGGCATGCTTTCTCCTGCTCAAGGACATTAGCGATGATTAGAAATTTTGAAATTACAAAAAAAACAAGAAATTGCTACTAATTTAGTCAAAAATGATATCAATACACTTGAACTGATTAAGTACTAATCTTTTCCAGTGTTAAACACACATGGATAGTTGATTGAGGTGTATGCAACTCTAAGAATCCCCAAAATCGGAATGAACTTCACCAAACAAAATGAAACATCAAACTTACAACTGTAATGGTACAGTATTGACTAAGAGCATTAAAGATTTGGACGATGCACCATCACAATCTTTTCCACCAATAAAGTGTATTATAAACCTAAATGTCATCCTCCTCCAACATGCCTCAGTGGATTCTAGCGCATATATATATCATGTTCCATTTCCAGTACTTTCATGATGTACTTTTCTTTCACAAATGAAAAAGAAGTTAGTGATATCCCCATAATACCACCCGCATAACGTTAATGATTGGATTAATATAGAAATATGATGTTCTTGTTTATTCTTCCTAAAATCCTCCATAATTTATCAGACCGGAAGGATATCACCTTTCCTCCAGGGCTTCCCGTCCTGCTCCTTGCCCGCCTAACAAGCTAAGAAGGACCTTTATCATTCCACTAGTCCTCCTTGCCATATGAAACCAGAGGGCCATAATGAAGGTTCAGATATTCATTTTTTATCTTCTCGTTGAGAAAGTTACTTTCTTCCAAAATAGCAAGAGAACATGAAGGCTAAGAATTTGAGTCAAAGCAGGATAATTACAAAGTAACATAAGAGACAGCACTATACTTCTCATGAAACAAGTATATAAACCAAGTGCACCTCATTTTTGGTGAAGCAATTATCACACAAGATCAAAAAAGAATCAGACAAGATAGAATACTACCGAAGAGAATGAAGGTCAAGATGGATGTGAGCTTCATCTGATGTCACTTGAGCTTTAAGTGCCATAAGGAGGGCTTGCTGCTTAGCATTCTCAACTTGAGCTTCCACCCATTGTCTTTCACTTGTTCCAAATCTGGCACAAGAAATTGACAGCCATGAGCAATCAGAGACAGACTTTCATTACAGAATATTTAAAAAAATGTGATGCTGAAATGGACCATTACTAAAGCATCAAACATTAACACGGGAGGGTGTCACCAGAGTTTACCAGTCAACAGATAAAAACTAAGACAAAATTTGAAACGCATAACTCATACAAATAAAGGCACATACATGGAACGAAGCCGCTGCAATTCAGAAAGACGTTGATGCTGCATGTTCTCTGAATCTGGCACATCAATCAAAGAATACAAATCATGAGGTTGCTGCTTACAACATATAATCAATTAACTTATCCAGATATTGGTTTGATGGGTTTTTGACATGTCTTCCTAATAGATGAGTACAACTCCGTCACTATGCATGCATGAACTTAATATAATGGACCGGTTGCATCACCTGAACCTAAAGAACAAAGATTTTCAAAAAAGAGAATAAGTCAAAATAGAAACTCCCAGATCTCGTGACTGTCGGCCAACATTCATTCTGTGCTAGGAGATAAGTTCTTAAATTGTAAATTGTGAACAGGTTCCATATCTCATTCTCCATAATGACACTGTTTATCATAGAATATTTCGGCTTTAAGTGTTGGAGAGAAGTAACTTATTAATGGAACATAGAGGATGGAGAACAGGAAGAGTATTAGAGTGATTCACCTTTTATGCCATGCAAGAAAAAAAGTAGAAAAGAAAGTTTACCGTGAACGTAACATGATTTCTAAAGGGAGATGTCAGTTTCTAGATGAAATGCCGGATAGTTATCATAAATATGATATGTTTGTCAGCACAATAATTTGCTTTGTTAAAAAAAAGACTCATAAAATTGTAAAACTTTGCTGAAAAATCAGAGGGATTAAATTTCCCAGGCAGCCATGGGAGCATGAACATCTTAGGTTTGAAAGAATGCAGGCTTCTAATGTATTTGAAGGCTCTGGTCTCATGCTTGTGCAAAGAATTGCATGATTCTTGATTCTCCCCACGAAAAAGACGATAACAATACATCTCAGAGAGGAAAAACTTGCATGTCTAATTCAAACATAAGGTAAAGATGACTGACGATACTCGGTCCAATCTTTTATTTTTTATTATTGTTTTTTGTTCCTGTTCTTATTTTAGGGTGGAGGAGTAGGCTCAGCATGATCAAATCCATGAGCAAAAACATATAACGGGAATAGAAACGGAAAAAGGAAACAAAAAATTGAGCATAGGAAGAGTGACAGACATACAGACATAATTGCACACAACCTCTTCGTATGCATGAGAGAGAGCGGAAGGGGAAAACAGAGAGAGAGAGAGAGAAAAGGTGTACCTCGCACCAAGACATTCGAGATCTCGTTGAGACTCACCCATGAGCATTTAGATTTCCCCTCCTCGGCCACTAGCCTATATGGACCCTAGTTGCAACACATGATCACCAAAAAATACACACAAGTCTATTAAATTAAATATCTTCCAATAGCACTCAAAATGGTGGTATTTGTCAAACGACTTTAGAGATACATTGTATTTAGTCCTATCAACAATTTTACTCTTAGCAAACAATTAAAAATTTTGGTAAAACTAGATGTGGTATTTAGGTTGTGATTTCCAACCAAAATTTCTCATTTTTGCTCCGCTAGAGAATTTTTTTTAACTCAAAATGTGATTGTCTACCAAAAATTTCAAAAAATACACTATCCACTCTCACTTTTATCACTTTTTCTTACACCAATCACATCTACCCACTTTCCAAAAAAAAAAAACAAATCATTTACACATTTTTCCATAAATTTCACTATTCACCCACTCACAAATTTTTAACTACCAATCATATCCAATCATTATTTTACCATTTCTATATCACATCATCTTTCATCATTACATTTTCATTTCACATTCATTCACATCTCAAAAAAAAAAAAAATTCTTATTCTCCCAAACAAATTTTTGACACTATTCTCTAGCAAAAAGGAAATTTCCAAAATGAAAGGTCATGATTGGATATGGAAGAGATTCCATTTTCGTTCATTTGAGAATTTTTTTGACCAAACATGCGATTGTTTATGAAAATTTTCAGAAAATATACTATTCTCTCACTTTCACTTTTTCTCATTTTTTCTCTTATCAATCACATCTACACATTTTTTCACAAGAAACTAATCATTATTACACATTCTCCCACAAATTTCAATATTCACTCTCGCACACATTTCTAACTACCAATCATTATTTTACTAATTTTAAATCAAATCAACTTTCATTATTACTTTTTCATCTCACATCCAATCACACTCTCAAAATTCCTCTTTTTCTTCCAAACCACTATTCTCTAGCAAAATGAAATTTTTCAAAATGAAAGTATATCCAATCGCGCCCAAAGTATTTCCAATCGCAACCTTAGTCTTTTAGTCTAATAAAAAATGTGATATTTATCAAACTTAATCTGTTTCATGTCAAAAAAATGTGAGTCATGAGTCACGAGTATTTTAGACATTAAAAATGTGAGTCATGAGTATAAATACCACATTATATTTCATTAAAACAGCAGCCATTTTCAAACAATTAAAAGATCTATGATAATTACAATCTTAGCAGCATGGACAGAGCGTCCGCAGGTTTAGCTATGAGATAAGAACTGCAGCCAAACGGCTGACCACATTAACCAAGTTGGATGTTGTCCAGGAGGTCGACCACGGCTACTTTTCTCCTATAGGAATTGTGCCTTCTAATATAGCCATTCATAAGCGATGCTCACTAAAGTTAAGGGGATAACTACTAACAGTTCATCACACAATCCATTCAGAACATGTGGTCACCCCAGCTTAATTTTCCTAACAATTTGCTACTAAGTATTCTACAAGCACAAAATTAAATAAATGAGGGATTGATACACACACAACACAAAAAAAAAAAAAAGGAAAGAAAATAAAAGGGAAAAAGGACAATTCTGTACGAATCTAGTTGCTTTGAAAACCACTGATTTAGTTCCTTCATGCAAGAAGCATCCACGAGCAAGTACGAATGAAAGTCAGCATAAGCCAAGTAAATCCCATCCTCTGCATATCAAGAATGTTGAAAAGCCATTACATAGACATGTAGAATGTAGATATAGTGGAACTATTGAAGCAAAACATCTCCAATTTAATTTTCCTTTCACAGTATACATTTAGACCTTTTTCTTGCCAATTATGTAAAATATGCACTCTATTTTACCAAACATTACACCCAAAGTTAAAACTGGATATCCAATGCATTTGTTTTAATTCATAAAAGGAGCAGAATATCTCCCTTATTTTTTTGAAAAATTATTATTAAGCTAGGAAAAATTTAACCCTTTTAACTAAACAGTTTTAAAGCAATTAAAACATGATTCTAATTCTTCTTAGTATTACAGTTATTACTATAATGTAATAATTCTTAATAATCTACTTAAATTGTAAAACACTAAAACCTAAAATCAATAACAGAATATTTTTCATATAATCTCGAAGAAAGAAGGAAAAGCAATACCATCCCCTGAATGATAATGTGCCAACTCTTGAGCAGTAGAGGTCATCCGTCCAAGAACTGCATTCATCTAAGTCACAACGATAATAATTAAAACATATATGGCCAGGTGAAAATGAATACCAATAAGCTACCGTTACTACTACCTATAACTAGAAACAAAAACATGTAACACAATCACCTCAACTGCACAATTTTTAAAATGTCAAGTCCATCTCATGGATGGATTTTTACCATGAGATTCAACAGAACAAATACAGGATTAGTTGTCTGGTGAGCCTATTTTAGAGAAGTGCCTTTTGACATAATAACTGCTTGCTAAAAGTTTAAAGGTTCAATATTCTAAAGTCACCAGAATTCACTTATATAGGATGAACAAGGTGGGAAATATTTACAAGTAAACGTCTCATCTTTTCTCTCTGAATCCAAGAGTCCTATTAGAAGTCTACCAAACACACAGTAAATGGACATCCGATTGTGCCAACCTTCCAGTGGGGGAAAACAAACATAAAGACTGCACGCTTCCATTTTGGCAAGAAAAAAATTAAGGCTCACATGCCTCAAGCTATGAAGGGGAACTTAGAGAAAGAAGCTTCAAATCTTATCCCGCTTCAAGCCTTCAACTTTATTTGGTACAAATCCCCTGAAGTCTTTATATATATTTTCTTGGGTCAAACCCGGAAAGAGGGACATAAAACCAAAATTTTTTCCACCAAGCTATTATATCATATTTTAGATCATTTTGTACCTTGTTACTTCTATCCAAAATTTATTTCTCTTAATCCAAGTAGAGACATACCTTTAGCATATACAACACATACTCCTCTCCCAACGCAAAATAAGAATCCATTTCATGGAATTAAATTTCTTTCACAAAAATATTCAATTAAAGTATGTGACACCACTATGTCTCAACAACTACTTTTTTAGGGCAATATTATACACTCTCATCTAAAAATCCATATTGACTCTATCAAGTCAGATTGGAAGTCATAATATTGAGAGATTGTACATAAAAATCAAAGACCACATACATGCACACATGCCACTTAATTCTTTGCCTAAAGTCTGCGAACAAAGCAAAATTAACATTTAAAACCACCCAAAAGGAGAGAACAAACCAACTGCTTACATTTAAAGAGTAGAGAAGTTGACATTAACATACCTCCAAATTCCTAGCTGAAAGGCTATCATCTATGGTGGTCAATTGTCCATTGGCAGTGGAAGTTGCAGAAACTCGTGCTCTTCTCCTTGAATTAGTGCTGAAGCCTGCCCTGTGAGCATATCATTTTGGAATTGCAGCTGCCGGAGCTGTTTCTGTAATTCCAAAGCTTCAGATTTTGCTGCTAATGTAGCATCACTGAAATAAAAGCAAGTATGAGCAACAGCGGCAAAGCAGCACAAATGCACCATAATTTCTTCAAACATCAGAATTACAGCAGAGAATCTTTGCCTTTTTCTTCTTTTTCTTTTTTGCAGATGAGTGACGACAACAAATGGCACGTAGGAAAACAAATACATTAATCCAGTGAAATTGAGAAGGAAAAAGAAAATAGTCACGGCTTTGTGGGTTTTGGTGGTAATTGTAATGGATTACTCTAATGCTTACACGGTATCTTTTCTTGATCCCATCCAATGTCATTCACTCTTGACAGCAAATATGATCCAACAGTCCAACTGATTTCCAATTTCGACAATGTATATCCCAACAAATTTGACTAGATAACAGTAGGTTTAACAGTGTCTACAAGAAGAAAAATGACAATACTTTTAAGCAGATTCCACAGAAGCTCTTATGAGTCAAAGGAACAGGTACTTACAGTTAAACAGGGAGAAATTTAGATACATGTGTGTCTTCTACCAATTATCTGAAAGAGCTAAACTATGGTGATTCTGATTAATTTTTTCATTATCAGCTGACGGGATTGCGGACTTAAACATGAATATAAGTGTACATTACATTTTCCTCTTCCGGCTTAATACTATTAACTTGGAAATTCTTTAAAAAATCGTGTAACCTTCATAAATAAACGCCCCAGTACTCATGCATGTAAGGTGCTAAAGTCCATCTAGAAAAACAACTGACACAATAATGAGAAAATAAATGCTATATAAGAGGCTAATAATATCTATTTCCTTTCATAAAGAGAAAGAAATGGGTTAATTAAACCCAAGTATTACATTGTGCATGAAAAGATTCCACAATGCATCAATTTCTAGTTAAATCTGTACCAAGAACCCATAATCATAAACTTCAAAAGATACATATTACATATTCTAAAACGGTAAAACCATCACTTATAAGTAATAATGAGTTAAATCCAAAGCGAGAAAAAGACCAAGTTTTGATCATTAAAGTGAACATGGCGGTACATAAAACAAATTTCAGTTGAAGTCTTGAAGATGAGTACTAAAAAGCGAGCATCAGTGTCAGAATAAAAGATAAATACTTGCCTTTACCAGAGCTATAACTGGACATGCAATTGGCAGCTTCCCTCTTTTTTTTTAAATGTATGACTCAAGCTATAAATATTTTAAATGAAGCCACGCCTACAAGCCCATGCAACTAAACGAACCACAAATAGAGAGCATTGTGTACTTTTCGCAAAATTAGCTGCACGATATTTATCTAATAGTATCACTTAATGTAATGAAAAATAAAGCCCCACATCCAAGTGCAATATAAGTAGAATGTTAAGACCTTACCTTGTAATCTTATCTCAATGAATGATCTAACAGCTCCACTTTTGGATATCAGCATGGAGCAACCAACATTCTTAATTGAATACTTTGTGTCTCAAACTCTCAGTCCCGTGTATTCGACATCAAATTACACTAATGCGTCAGAAATCATCTCACCCCAATTTTATTTCTTATAGATTAACTTACACAGAAAAGAATCTAAAAAAAGCAATATTACTCAAGTCCTTCTTTTGATCTCTTGCTCTTGGTTTTTTTATACATATATGACTACAATCACGATGAACTAGAGGAAGACAGTTTTCTCAACTTTTCTTTTTACTCTGAAGAAGAAGACGGTTGCTCTCATGTTTCCATGACAATGATCATACTGAGGAACTCTAGGTCCAACTACTACCATCCACTTCGTCCTTTTACACATGAAGTACATAAATAAAATAGGAGCATATTTCATAATGCATATAGTGCTTGGATCATGGATAGCTTTCTGTTGCTTCTTGGTCTCTTTTCCTGTAAAGCAGATTGTGATGAATTTCCCCTTTCTCCTAACAATTACTAAGTCTTCCTATTGACACCTTTAATATAATTGTTGAAATATGAAACTCATATGCCAAACAGAATCCGAATTCAGATAGAAACATAATCTGATTTGCTGAATCCAAGCCACTTTGTGGCTTGCTTCAAACTTAGTTCAAGCTCAAGCTTCACCATAAACAACAAAACTCGAGTTTGAACAAGCAAACTAGTAAGTCACAATTCTCAACTACTACATGTAAGTTCAATGACAGAAGCGCAAGATTAGTTTGTACCGTATTTCTTTCAGTCCTTCTTCAGTTCCAAAAACTGCCTCTTGGTTGTCTCTCCTGGCTGAAAAGGCTGAAATGCTGTCGTAAGCAAAGTCTAAATCTTCTCCCTAAAGACATGTATAACATACAAGCATTACAATAAATACACACAAATAGAGATACAATACATAGCATTTACCAGCTCAGCAGAATAAGAAAAGCACAGTTAAAAATTCTGTAGAAAAAAGGTAGTTTGCTCTCACGGAGAATAAGAACATTAAGGATGGCCATGCATATCTGCACAACCAACATTACTAATATAATGTGTAAAATATAAAAGCTAGCTCATATATGATTGATGAGAAACACATAGTTTAACTACCAGATACCACCACAAACTTAATATGAACTACCTCAGACAAATGCTTTTGATAACAAAAGCCCACATTTTTCTGAGATGATAGAATTAATCAAAAACCTTATAACCCAAATCAAGAGCAAGTCAATAACCAGATGTAGCAGATAATAAATCACTTTACTGGCAAACTCTTCTATGGCACTGGGGCAAATAGAATTAAGTCAAATATTCAGATTAAAAGCTAAAAAGTCACAGAATCCAAAGAAATTAAGGAATCAAATCACGTTTTCAACATATCACACACTTAAAACCTCAAGGAGAAAACCTGCTGCCTGGTGGCTATCTCCATCAATGTCATAGCACATAGCATCACATGAAGAACAACAACAATTCTAACAAGTACTGTCTGAAAAGCTTGCACATGTGCAAAACTTAAAAACCATCAAAATAATGTAAATCACTTTGACAATAAATCATTAAAGCCTAAGGTGGAAAAAGAAAATGGGCAGAAAACCAGGAACAAACAACATCCACATATAATTAATAATACCTCCAAAAGCTTTCCGTCTTGTAGAAATTGCTCGTACCTTAAAAAAACATAAGAGATGATCACTGACAAGGAAGATGTCGATCATATCAAGTAAAACCTAAGCACACACAGTTAAGAAAAACACACAGAAAGGATACAGCATGAAAAGGAAAGTGGCAATTGCACTAACTATTTCATACAGCATTAAAAAAGGGGAAAGAAATATACTTAATGTATCACAAAGCTTTATTTTCTCAATAATTGGTCTCGATATTTTGTTGTTTTAACAAACAATAATTGTACTTACTGACCAGAATGAAAACACAAAGTGGCTACAGAAATTAAAGAGTGACAAGACAATATGAGAAAATATATGTACCCAGCCTCCACAGAACTATCGAAGGTTACAGTATCCTGGGAAAAACCTGAATAAGAAATTAAATGCGCCAGCTATGGCATCTCAATCCATGTAATTTATGACACCCTTAAGGCTTAAACCACTTCTTCACTCTATAACCCAAATTCACATGAATGTCTGCACGAAAGACCAGACAATCAAACACCACGAGAACAAAACTCTGAAAAGACAATTCTAAAATTGTTTTTCTCCTCAGCTTAGCATACTTGAAGTAGATACCAACCACCGAAAAATTTAAGAAATAAAAATAAGTAAAGAAAACACACTATTTCTCCAATAAGTTGCTAATCGAGCCTTCCATCAATATAGTCAAATCCATGAAACCAGTTTGTCCAAAAATACATTCATAAGTAGACAATGTGAAATTAAAGGCGATAAGAGGAGAGTACTTACTGGGAGAGTTCGGAGGGGGAGAGGACATTGGAGGGGCGGAGGCTAGAGCAGAGCCAGTCGAGTATGGGTCGAACGTCGTCGTACTGGAAGGGCCATTCGAAGCTGTCCGGGTCCAACGACCCTTGACCTTCATACCCCAATTCCGCCAACAACCCGCACAGCCGCGCGCCGCTCATCTCCGGTGGGAAAATGCCGGTTGCTGCTTCAGATCCGTGCGCGATCTACACTTGAATTTGAGTATCCAATTTTCTTCGAATTGCTTGGGGGAGTGAACTGAGGAGAAGACAATGACGAAGGGGCAATGTATTGGCGCCGGCTAGCCTGGTTTGATAGATTTTCTTTTACTTCAGATTTTGAATTTCAAGAAACAATTTTTTTGTCCTCAACCGAGTGTTTTTAAAAACTTTGGGTTGTTGAGTTGTGATTGCTTGTGCTTGTGACTAGTGATTGAATTTTTTTTAAAGAGTCAAAGTTAGATGCATAGAGAAAAAACAATGGTTGTGTCCATACTTTAATGTGATGGATAATCTTTAGGGATATTGATTATTTATGAAATTTTTTGTTTATTTATGAAATTTTTTGTGAAAATAATAGTGTGCAAAATAATGCAAGAAAATTGAATAAAAAAAGTAAAAAACTAAACCAAAAATAGTTAATATGGATCTCATTTTGTACATTTTGTTATCAGAATTAAGAGAAAAATAAAAAAATGGTGAGAAATTTAAAGAAATTATCGGAATTCTTTTTATGAATAGGATGGAGAGAAAAAATAAATAGAATAGTTGAGTATTGAGAGTGTGAAAGAGAAAAGAAATATGAGTTAATTAATTTTGAAGAAAAAAATGAGATTTTCTTTATAAAAAGTTTTCATTTTTGCTTAAGCAATCACACATCCCATAAAAATTCTATCAAAAATGATAATTATGGATCTAAAAACACAATCAATCAAAACCTTCGCTTTTGCTTCCAAAAGAAAAACTTTCGCTTTTAAAGAATAAATTATTGTATTAGAAATATAAAATAATTGTTTAAGTGAGGTTTTTATAATGAAATGACAAAAATACTATTATGACTTATTTATTATTTATAAATTTGTCATTTATTTTCATTTAAAAAAAAAAAAAAGATTGAGCAAGAAAAATGTCAACATGAACTTCTATTTATTTTCAAAAAACCAAGAAGTCATAATATCAACTACTTTGCTATAAATTTAATTTTAATTTATATACGTAAATATCGTAATAGTAATGTAAATTTGTGGCATATTCGCTTTAATTTTAAAATTATCCTCTATTATATTAAAATTATATTTTCGCTTTTCATTATCTAAATTTAATTAGAGTTTAATTTATTTAATAAAGATAATGTTGAATATAATTTGGGATCAAAATTAATTCATATGAATTATAGAAGGAAAAAAATACTATATAACTTATATTAAAAAAGGTCAAATACCATACAAGTTCAAGGATCATGTTGAACACATGGGACTTGGTTCTTCATTATGATTTTGTAAGAACCATTGTTGTAAAACTCCACTTCAGTAATTATAATTTTCATATTTCAGTTGTGTACACATTCATTTAAGAATATCATCAAGAAAAGACCTAGAATAAACATAAAGCTAATTTTGTTCGTTAAGAAACAAAAAACATTGTGATACATAGAAGATAATACTCAATCTTAGAAAATCTATCATTATGATTCATGTATTTTATTTCTTATTTATATTTATGATTTATGATAGAACATATGGGCCACGTGGGAGAGTGTTAATCATTTTCATAAATGGACCATATGATAAGTTATTCTATCTTTTTTTCATATGGTTGTAAGCTGTAAAGTCATTAAAAATAATGAAAAATTGTAAAGCATGAATTAACAACCAAAAGAATAGAAACCAAGTTGGCCAGCATTATCTTGAGGGATTAAAATCGCAGGCTCCATGATGGGAATAGCCTATATAAAGAGCATAAAGTTAGGTCCCTAAAATCATCCTTCCCATTTTAGATACACCATCAATACGGAGAAAGAAGAGGTTTTAGATGTTCCTAACATAAGAAGAGGTAATATCCATCCAATTCAAGAAACAATTCAATCTCTAGATTTTCAGATTCAACTATCAATGGGAGGAGGTAATATCCATCCAATTAATTTTCGTATTATGATCTTATGTATTACTATTGATTTAAATACACAAAGATCACGCCTAAATATATCTAACAATTGGTATCAAAGTCATTCACATACCTTTGTCTTATGTCATCCGAAAATTTGATAATTGATTCAAATAGCTAAAACAACTATCATGGTTGCAACTCTTTTATTTTCACCATTAGTCCACCACCACAACTACCATCTTTATCATTTTTTTGTTGTTGAATTGAGACGAGGCGGAAGGTCCGACAGTTAATCCGGTTTATAACTCTGCGTCATCACTATAAGGATGCCTCGAGTGTAACAACTAGGTATAACACGACAATCAATTTCTTGTATTCTTCACGGACATGAACTATAAACACCATTCTCGTTGTGTAAGTGGAAACAATTAGTAAGGTGAAGAATTTATTTTTAGTTGATAAAATGATTTTGTCTGTAATTAAGATTAGGAGAAGAGCTTTCTTTTCTACTTTTCTTCACTGTCGATTAAATGAATTATTATTTAGTAAAAGAAGATTATTTTATTTTCTAAGTGATTGGAATCCAGGAATAAAGTGTGAAAAAGAAAAAAAATGGGTGTTACACCTTTTGAGGTGTTTTGATGCGAATGTTTTGATTTGAAGTACTATAATTAATATACAAATCTTGTTTGATTAAGACAAAGTTTTATCAAGGTAATGAGACTAGTCATAAAAACTCCTACAAAAAAGAATATGTTGGACACAAAGAACAATAGATAACTCACGTCTCAATAAAGTTTCTTTCTTTATTTGAATTAAATAGTAGGCGTGAGGTGTATTTGTCCCCATGCCCAATCTTGTCTGCACATTCTAGGAGATAATTAGATTTGTAAACCATGATTTATTAATAAGATCTAATTCAGTAATTTGACCAGACAACATGTGAGTTCAACTTGCCAAAATTGGTTGAACTTAATATAATGTTTAAGTCCGTTATTTTATTTTTGATCATTTTTAGAGATTTATTAAAGTAATAAAAATCTAAGCTTCAGTATTCAGTTTTCTCAAAAACTGGTTTGGATTTCTTTTTTGTTTTTAACATGCAAAATTATAATTTTATGCATGCTTTATTAATTTTATTGAGCATGTAGATTTTAAATTATTAGCGCATAAATTTGTGAATTATTGTTCATATATATGTGTTTAATATTAATTATGGTAATATGCAATATTTATATGAACAAAGTTTAGAATGAAATAAAATGTCTAGTGATCAATATAATTTGAATAATTATATTAGCCACAACATCTTTAATTATAAAAATTCATATATCAAGTGTTCAAGATCACATATGGAAAATGACATTAATTGTAACTAATCACATTTAATATAATAGATTTTATCCCACATGAACTTTTATTATATTTTATATGATTAATTAAGCTATAATATCAAATTATATTTTTTAATTTACCCACAAGGATTAAGAAATGAACATAATTTAATATTTATATCATATAGATAATGAATCTAATAGAAGAACTTTAGCCCACCTGCAAGTTTTATGTTCCTAGATTCATATTTTTTTTTATGTCTCAAACTGATGTAAACATGTATGATTAAATGCATCTAGCGTACACGTGAGTTTCTCTGATATTAAATATAACATTCCTGAATTAAGAGGAGGCAATTATAAAGTTTTTTTCAATAAATGAAAATATATATAAAGAAAGTAAAAGTCATGATCACAAGCTGACCAGACTGATAAAAAAATATCAGGGGCCCATTAAAACCTTCTAGGGTAAAACTCACCCTTGTGGGGAAAACCCCCTGGAAAGAAAAAGAGATCCCCTATAGTCAAAATAAAAACTCGAAAGTTCAAAACCCTATCCGAGAGAAAGAAAGCCAAAACTAAATAATAAATCTATATTATGAACGCCAACATAGTCATCATCAAATAGTAAAGAAATGATGTCTCCGGGAGGAGTGTCCCACCGGAAGACGGGCCATCGAACTTGGCCGAGTTGGTCTCGCCACCCTATTTCCTTCTCGATAAATGTGAGAAATGACAAAATCCTTCCGCAATAGCAAGTGTAAAGCGTATCTCCATCCGCTAATAAGCCACCACGGAATGGAGCCGACCTTGAGCCGTAAAAAGATCAACCACATAAGTGAAATCCGATTCTAACCAAAGTTAACGCCAACATTTAGTAAAAGCAATAGAAATAGCCAACATGGTCTCCATTAATTCACCAATGAATGCATAACTAACACCACAACACTAAATAAGGCATCCCCTAAAAAAAGCCCCTAGATGTACGAAAAATCCCAAAAGCCTTGGCATTGAGTCTTTTGGGTGCTTCCCTCGTGACCGCCATTCATATTTACCTTGATCCACCAGGGAAGAGGTAAAGACCAGTCAACCCCGACGAATTTAGGAGCTTTCGGGGGCGGTCCCACCACATGAAGTCTCCAAAGACAAAGAAGGTCAACGTGATCATTATTCATGCAACTCTTGTCCATCATGGAACTATGGAAGACTCCACAATAAGAACCCGAAGTTGCACATAGTAGCATCAACAAACCAAGGTTTATCATTAAAAATGAATTCACTGCGGATATGCCGAATAAGCCAGATACTTGAGATAAAAGCCACACGCCACAAAAAAATATGATCGCTAAACCGGAAGGTCATCGCCTGAATCAAGAATTCGTTAAAACTAGGAGCAAATCTAAAATTGATCGCAAAGGCATCAAAAATCCACTTCCAAAGCGCCCTACAAAGGTACACAAAACAAATATGTGATCAATAGATTCGAATAAGCATGACATAAACAACATATCGAAGGCCCAATGAAGCCTCTATGCCGTAGAATATCCAACACCACGAGGCGGTCGGAAATGGATCTCCAAACAACGATATACCTCCTTTCGGAATATGGGAGGAACAAATCCAAGAGCCACATTTAACACATGGAAAAGAGGATCGTAAATATAAGTATGCGATTTAGATGAAACATCTCCATCCATAGAGTGTGTCCAAATCCTCTTGTTCAAGACATCGAGCAATCAGAAACGGACAATATTCCAATCTAAATCTATATATGTCTCCACAAAAGAAATTGTGAAATGTCAAGAATCCTCAAAAAGAAATCCAAAATATAATGGCGAAAATGGTGTCAATACTCTAGTGGAATATTGATTCTATCAAAGAATAGTGTAACCCAACCAATTATCGAGCCAAAACAAAACTGTAGAATTATCTCCCGAACCCGGAAGAGTCATTCAACACTCCCCAACAATCGGACGAAGGCCACCCCCATATAGAAGAAGGTAAAAATGAATGCCTAAGAGTGTCACCGTCCAAGAAAAAAAGGTATGTGAAGGGTAAAAAACACCAGAGAATCCAAAGTCGAACTTTCCACCCATCTTCATCGAAAAGTCTTATTTGTTGTATGATGGATCATACCCCAAGACAACCCTCCTCTTGGGGGAGTACAACAACAAGACCGCCTGGATAAATAACCGACCTTTCATAAGAATATCCCCATCCAAATGAAATTATGCATGGCTTGCTTCAATTGCTTTAGCATGGAAACCACCACATGTAAATCATCAAGGAATGAACAAAAGAACCGATGATCACCGAGTTCACGAGGCGAATGTGACCAGCAATAGAGAGTTCCAAAGCTTGAATTTTAGAAGGATCTTGTCAAAAATAGGTTGTAAGTGTGTTGGCTTAGGGGTCCTTTTGAAGATAGGAATGCCCAAATAAATTGTGGGCAAGCCACCCATCATAACCCCCATCACCGTTTGAATATGGCCCCAATATATGGAGATACCCGAGACTCAAAAAACACCTTGGACTTGACCGAATTGAACACCTAACTCGAGCGGAGGCATACTACCCAAGCATCCAAGAATCGACGAGCATTGGCCGTGGTGGCTCCACAAAGAATGACAATGCCATCATCATATAGAATACTAGACAAAAACTAGATACCACGTGGAACAACAAATGGAGTGATCGACTGAGTGGAAACCAGGAAAGCAGTGGAGCACCCAATGACCTCTTCAAAGAATGCAATACAACAACGGAGAAAGCGGGTCACCTTGATGGACACCTCGACAAGGAAAAAACCCAACCGGCATCCTATTGAGTAGAATAGAAATCTGGGCTGAAGTAAGAGTAGTCGAAATCCATGAAACAAATGTATCACAAAACCCAAAATGGCATAACACATGTAACAAAAAGTCCCAACTCAAAGTGTCAAAAGCCTTTCGAATATCAATCTTTAAAATCATGTTCGCATCCATCTTATTTTGCAAAATATTAAAACCCTCCAAAACCAAGGCAATACAATCGTGAATCTATTGACTCGGGGTAAATCCAAACTGCATGGGAGAAAGAAATTTTCTGATTAGGGTACCAAACCGTGTTGCTATGATCTTTGTAATGATTTTGAAAAGAAAATTGATCATAACAATAGGCCTGGAATTATCCACAATATTAGCATTCTTGGGTTTTCAGAATAAGGATCATGAAGCTCACATTAAGCCCTATTGGCAAAATACCATGCGTAACAAAGTGACGATGCATCGCCACCGAGACATCCCGAGCAATAATATCCCAACACTTCGATAGGAGACAATTATAAAGTTTGAAGGAGAGAATTCTTCTTCAAGTAGGGTGGATGGACATTGATTATTCTATTAGGAAAGACGAACCAACTATAATCATAATGTTTCATCATAGTTTCATCATTGTATAGCTTCTAAACGTCTTTCACGTGTGCAAATGTTTCATCATAGTCAATTCTTTCTTCTTGACAATAACCTTGAGCTACTAACCATGCTTTTTTTGGACGATATTACCTTGATCATCGAGTTTATTCCGAATACCCATTTTGTGCCCATGATAGTTTGTGATGGAGGACAAGGCACAAGTTCCCAAACATCATTCCTCTCAAATTGATTAAGCTCTTCTTGCATTTCTAGAAACCAATGTTCATCTTCTATGGCTTCCTTAGCATTCTTTGGTTCCTTTTGAGATTTTAGAGCTTTCTCGGCAATTTTTCTTCTAGTCATTATCTTGTCAAGTAGATCCCCGCTTATAAAATCTTTTGGGCGATCTCCTTTGAAATTTAGTGCAACAGAAGATCCAAAGTATCACTCTTATCCTCGTGTTGAACATTTGAGTTAGAAGGTTGATCACTTGAGATAGAAGGTTGATTATTTGAGGTAGAAGGTTGGTCACTTGGAATAATTTGTCCAACTTCATCTTCTTCTTCACTATCATCATTTGAGATTCTTTCAACTCTAGATGATTCATTGAATTTGACGTGAATAGACTCTTCGACTACCATGCAAGTCTGATTATAAACC
Organism: Rehmannia glutinosa; assembly: GCA_016081115.2. Classification (NCBI taxonomy): domain Eukaryota; kingdom Viridiplantae; phylum Streptophyta; class Magnoliopsida; order Lamiales; family Orobanchaceae; genus Rehmannia; species Rehmannia glutinosa. The sequence continues at coordinate 56,607,315 of CM071924.1, read as the reverse complement.
CGATATGCCTTGCTCTTAGTCGAAAGTACACCATAAATATCCCTTCTTCTACCTTAGGATCAAGTTTGTCTAATTGATCCTTTTGTGTTCAAAATAAAACATCTACAACCAAATATTTTGAAATAACTAATATTTGGTGTTCTTCCTTTCCAAAGCACATATGGATTTTTATTTAACTTGGGACGAAGATATACCCGATTTATGACATAGCAAGCGGCGTTTACGGCTTCGTCCCAAAAACATTTTGGAAGTGAAAATTCATTGAGCATAGACCGATATCTAACCCCTCGGACCCGGATAAGTATGGGTACCTAAAACCTAATTTCCTTGATTACGGTTTCAAGGAACAATGAGAGTGCCAAGGAACCTGGTAAATGGATAGTGGTTGTTCCGACACATGATAGGAAACAAGAAAAATCTATCAAAATTCAAGGAGGTTAGAGGTGGAAAAGTTATATTTGGAGGAATGAAGTTCCGGGAGAAATAAGAGGCATTGGATCCATCAAGAAAAATGGATTAGAAATTACGTGAGTTGCATATGTTGAAGGCCTCAATTTCAACTTACTAAGCATAAGTCAACTCTGTGACAAGGGCTATAATGTTGGATTCAATATGGGAGTGTGCCAAATCAAGAACACTCAATCTAATGAAGTAGTCTTTAAAGATGCAAACAAAAGAACATGTATGTATTGGATTGGTCAACAACACCAAGCACTTGTCTACTAGCAAAGAGCACAACCAAATCAAGTTGGCCGTGGCACAAGAAGTTTAGTCACCCGAATTTCAAAACTATTAACAAACCTCGCAAGTAATCTTGTAGAAGGACTTCCAGCACTCGATATCAGAAGGAGAGTGTATGTGATGCATGCCGGATGGGAAAGCATATCAAATCATCATTCAAAGAAAAGACATGTCCATCTTCAACAAGAATATTGCACCTATTACATATGGATCTATTTGGTCCATTGAACCAAATAGCATAAGCGGAAAGAAATATACCTTGGTGGTAGTAGATGATTACTCAAGATATACATGGACAATTTTCATGTGTAAGAAGAAAAAACCTTGCGAAGCTACCACAGCTGATGAAGAGAATTCAAAATGAGAAGAGTCAAACCATTATCAAGATTAGATCTGACAGAGGAACTGAGTTTGTCAATGGAATAATAACTTAGTATTGTATTGAAAATGGTATTGCTCATGACCTATCTCGCAGAAAGGACTCCACAAAGAATGGAGTTGCGAAGAAAGAAGGAACAATGAACTCTCAAAGAAGCGGCCAAGACCATGTTAGTGAAGGGGGTTACCCAAAAGATTTTGGGTCAAGCAATAAACACAACATGCTATACTCAAAATAGATGCATGATAAATAGACAGTGACAAAGACTCCCTATGAGATTTGGACAGGGAGAAAGCCAAATGTTGCATATTTTAAAATATTTGGATGCAAATGCTTCATCCACAATAATGACAAAGACAATTTAAAGGCTTTTGATGCTAAAGTCGATGAAGGTATCTTCTTAGGATACTCAAATTTGAAAGTAAAGCCTATAGAGTGCTCAACAAGAGGACAATGGTTACGAAGAATCCATCCATGTGGTGTTTGATGAACCCAAGGTAAATGAAGAAGACATTGAAGAGTTAGGCGACAAAGTCAATCGACCAACCATGCGAAAGAGTCCCTATGTTGAAGTCAAGAAAGCTGGAGCAATCAACCGAGATGAAGAAGAGATAGTGAATCTCAAAGACAATCGGACAATCTGCAGCTAAGTGATAATGAGAGAGTCGCTTCAAGACAACACAATTTCTGAAGAAGATCAATCTAGCTAACTTACTCCAACCTTGATGTAAGATGGGTGAGGACCATCCACCAGACCTAATCATTGGAGATGTAAGAGAAGGTGTAAGAACCAGATCTAGAGCTCAACAAGAAGCTATGTTCACTTGTTTTTATCTCTCAACTAGAACCAAAAGATGTGTCACAAGCATTGGATGACACACATTGGATTCAAGCCATGCAAGAAGAGCTGAATCAGTTTGAAAGAAACAAAGTGTGGGAATTGGTTCAAAGACCTACCCATCAAAATGTTATTGGCACAAAATGGGTGTTCAGAAACAAGATGAATGAGGAAGGTTGTGTGGTAAGAAACAAGGCAAGATTGGTAGCCAAAAGGTATTGCCAAGAAGAAGGAATAGATTTTGATGAAACCTTTGCCCTGTTGCAAGATTAGAAGCAATAATGATGTTTCTTGCTTATCTTTGCACACAAGAATTTCATTGTATATCAAATGGATGTAAAAAGTGCATTCTGAATGGATTATTAGAAGAAGAAGTCTATGTTGAACAACCTCCGGATTTGAGCGAAGACTCTTGGAGACAAGGTGTACAAGCTCAAGAAAGCTCTATATGGATTGAAACAGGCACCAAGAGCATGGTATGATACACTATCACAATTTCTAACAGAGAACGGATTCACAAAAGGCAAAGTGGATAGAACACTCTTGAGAATTCAAGATGGAAAGAGTATCTTTGCTTGTTCAAATATATGTGGATGACATCATTTTTGGTTCCACAAACAAAAAGTCAGTGTGATAAATTCTCAAACCTCATGCAAAGCAAATTTGAAATGAGCATGATGGGAGAGCCGACATTCTTCCTAGGACTCCAAGTAAAACAAACCAAGGATGGAACCTTCATAAGTCGACAAAGTACACCGGAGAATTAATGAAGAAATTCGGTATGGAAGAGAAGTCTTACGTAAAAATACCAATGAATACATCGACCAAAAATGGATATGGATGCGGATGGCAAGCCCGTGGATCAAACAAGATACATAGCTCTCATTGGATCACCGCTTCATCTATCGGCCAAGTAGGCGGACATCACCTTTCTTTGTAGGTGTATGTGCAAGATTTCAATTTGCTCCTAAAGAAAGTCACATGATCAGAGCTGCCAAGAGAATATTGAGATATTTAAAGAGAAGCCAAGAAGTTGGCTTATGGTATCCAAATGAAGGTAGATTCAAGCTAATTGGTTATTCGATTCGACTATCTTTGGATGTAGAGTTGAGAGAAAAGTACTTGTGTACATGTCAAATGCTTGGAAATAAGTTAATTTCCTGGTTCAAGAAAAGCAAAACTCAATAGCCACATCCACACAAGAAGCAGAAATACTTAGTTGCGGCAAATTTGTGCCCAAGTCTTATGGATGAGACAAAGAAATTGAGACTATGAAGTTGAAGAAAAGGAAATTCCAATCATGTGTGATAACACAAGTGCATCAATCACTCAAAATCATGTGTTACACTCAAGAACAAAGCACATTGATGTCGATACCATTTCATAAGAGACCATGTTGAAAAGAAGGACATCACCTTGGAATACATCTCAACCGATAAGCGATTAGGCGATATATTCACAAAACCATTATGTGAATCAAGATTTGAAGAACTCAAGCATGAATTAGGGTTAATTGAGTGAGTTGACACTCGAGAAGACTCAAAGAAAAGAGATGGAACATGAAAAGATGGAAAAAGAGCGAGCTCTTGAAACAACTAAGTGAATCACCAGATCGGAAAGTCACCGCAACGAGTCGAGTTGGTGACAAATTTAGTCACGATGTGAATGGAGAGAAGAAGAGTTGAATCAGCTAAGAAGCAAGCTGAGTCATTTATGAGCAAAGTGACAAAAACGCAGTCATTTCTGCTAAGCGGGAATGTTTTTAAGAATGACGTTAGCATAATTATGACGTGTACAAAAAAAGCCGCATACCAAGCTTATGATTGGATATAAATGCTTTTTGCATTAAATGCGAAAATTAAATGTTAATCGTTATCGAGTTGATCTTGATCAAATTTCAAAACCGTCCGCACATCCTTTCATAACCCACATATATACCATTTCGTCCGACTTTCTCTCACTTTACCAAAACCTGCTTCATCTCTCTCAAAAGCAAAGAAAGATGTTTTTCTCTCAAAACCTTACAAACCTTCAAAGCTTATTTTCAAAGTTTCGTTCGGTAAATCTTCAAGAAATGGCATCTACTTACGATTTTGTCAAGATGGGAAAGCAAATCCACACGGGTCTACTGGATTTTGAAGGTCAATCAAACAAGGGTCGAAAAACCCTTGTGAAGAAAATAGCGCAGAGTTGGAAAAATGGATCAAACCTTTTCTCACGATGGAGTTTCGTAGATGACCTCGTGGAAGAGGTCGCGCAATTCTATGTGAACGCTGGTTCACAACGAGGCATCAAGTCCTCTGTTCACGGGAAGGAAGTCAAAATCACTTTGCCAAGGATTTGGCGAGCACTTCTTGCTACCTAAGGAAGTGCCGGAGATCTACGAAGCGGATGTAAATCCGTTCCGCTGCGTTGAAGGAAGTAGCCAAACCCGACTTTGCAAGGTTGTCTACACAAATAATAAGATTCTTTGGAGGAGGATTACCACAAGTTGTTGGACATTGTTGCCAAATGCATAGATATCAAGTTTGGAAGCTTTAATCACCGTCCAAAACAAAGTTGATCGTGATGGCTACGCAATCATGGAGAGAAGAAGGTGAATCGTCTCGAGTTTGTATACAAAGCACTCGCCGATATTGGGAATAAATCATTCAAGGAGGATGGTTTGTTTGGAGGATCTTTAGGATATGGCCTGGTGATTGGCGGATGATGGAAGTGAAGGAGTTCCTCTTCGACATGGAAAGACGTTCCATGTAAACAAGAAAATGTTCCGATCGAACCTTTTGAGCACGAGAAGAAGCGTCGCCAAGAGGGCGATACGAGTGTGGGGAATCACTGCCCTGAAGAAACAGATGTCTCCTCCTCTCCCCCTAAGAAGAAGGCGCCCCTAGCAGCTACAAAGAAGACTGTTCCCTGCAGCAAAGAAAAAAAAAATCCGCACTCCCTGCGCAGCAAGTCACCGCCCTACACCGCAGTGGAGAAGGAATCCCAAATGCCTTCTCCGATTTTTAAGAAAAGGAGGATCGATAAGCCGAGAAGGCGCTCCTCGAAAAAACACAATAGCACTGCCCCGCCCCAAGACTCGGAGAAATCGCATCCGAACCGTAAATTCCTCTAGTAAGGACCAAAAGGAGAAGACTCTTCAAGCGATCGAGCTTGAGAAAACAATGAGTCCGCCACTCACCGGAGCAGATCGCGAGACAACCGGGAGAAGTAGAGTCTCCCGAAATTATTGGTGAAACAACCAAGTCTGCTTGGCCGTCAAGAGAGGCAAATCAAGACACATTGTAGTCGAATGTAATTTGGCGCAAGAGGTAGTGACAAAGTCAACTCACTGTCGATAGGGTCGTATCCCCGCGCCGACGATCTGCCGAGAGATGTTGAGCGGCAAAAGTCTACTACCTTCAATCTCCGAGAACGAGGGACAACAAGGGGATGATGAAAACGATGTAACCATGTACTCTCCATTGTATCCAAACATCCAAAATCATCTACGAGAATGGAGGAAGTGGAAGTCGAGTCGATCCAGGGAATGCATTCCAAAGACCGAGTTTATTGAAGAAGAAGAAGAAGCTGTTGAATTTTCTCGGTTTGACCACAATGGTCAAGCACTGGATGAAGAAAAAACACATATATCTTGCGATCTTCAAAGACAAGGAGAAGCGGACGGAGAGGAAGTTGAAGCTCGTGAGAAGGCCGACATTTGCCCCCTTATCGAACCATCGATCATACACATCCTCATCTTGACATCCTCTCGAGAGAGTGATGAGGATCTCGAACCCGTCGCTCTCTTCTGAAGAATTGGAAATGCAAAGAAGCCATGCGGGAATCTAGGGTCATACATGAGCAACGGTTAATGGAAGGACCAGGGAGTCTTCCAAATCACAACTAGAACTTGACCCTATGGGAGTGGTGCGGATTGCCACTGTTGTTCGCCACCACCGCCCACTCACTCGGATGAAGGCGTTAAGGGAAATGGCGATGAAACCGGGAACTTGGGGACCCCATCGAGCCAACCCCTAATGAAGGTGTCTTACCACCGCCCCAATGGCTGAATACTCAAAGGAACAGTAGGAGTCCGGAGACGAGTGACCCCAATCCAAGTCACTCACTCGGTGTGTGTCTGTGCCGGTGGAAAACTCCTCCACTGCGCAGCTAGGTCGGAGAATCTTTTGCGATTGACTCCACAACGAATCTTGGAGGCGAAGTGGAGAAGGAAAAACAAATGGATACACAACAAATTGTCACCGACGAGGCTCAAACAGATTGAGATGTCTCGGTGAAGTGCCAATCGCTGCGGGCCAATGATGTCTTTCTTGATGCGATCGAGGCATAGGATGGATCTCGCCGGGAGTTAACACTGCAGGTAATGAAAGTGCAATCCATGGAGTTGAGACTCCGGTGGATGCCACCTCTCGAAGACCCCAAGACAAACAGTGAGGCTGTCGGCCGGGGTCGTCCAGAGCCCCGCCGCGATTGAGACTGCAGGAGGTATTGAAGGCCTACGGGAGGTTGAGACTTCCCGAGGTACAGAGGCAGAAGCACAGAACAACCCTCCTACTATCATTGATGCATCTGAAAAGGAGATAAGTGCTCTTCACGATTCCCAAGACAATCCTGATGTCACATTTTTGGGATCGAAGTTGAAGACAAAGCCGAGTCATCCCCACCGCAAAATCCAAAAGACTTAGCTAAGGATGTTCTCCCAAGCACGAGTAAGTCCGATCTTAAGGCTACTCGCCAAACCTTCAATTTCGATGATGAGCCACCTCTACAAATCTCATCATCTTCCGATGACGCCACTGATACGGCCGAGGACCAGTCAACTCAAATGGAAAAATCACCTAGACCGAAGGCCGAAGCCGTTGAGACATCTCGAGGCTCGGCACTGGGGTCAAGACTCAACGGACCCGCGGTTGAAACACGATCAAGCTCGCGCAGCTCCCCAAGCTACAAAGAGAATCGACGCAACCGGGCACATCACGGCACGAGTTACCATTGAACATATTCCCGTTGTCCATGATGATCCGTTCGAAGAATCGTTCTCTTTCTCTCGGAGCTACGTGATCTTCTTGAAGAATCGCTCTGATCGACAACGTTTCCATAAACATGATCCCGTCATTCCAACGGACACCATCGTCCCAAAGTGATTTTGACTTTGACGCTTTGGCCGCAACAGAGACGAGATGACAACCGAGGTTCGAGAAGTTTTCAAGGCCATATTTGCGGAGATAGAGAAGATGGAAAGGCACCAGCCTCACTAGACATGAGATCGGATAACCGAGACACCAATCTTACCGCCGATCTGAGGAATAATTGTCGATCCGGAATGGTGGCAACAATAGCGCATAACAATGCGCGTGGAGCAAGTTCGATACTTGAACATTGTTCAATAAAATGCTAGTCTAGAGCGATAATGTTGACATGAAAAGGAGGATGCGAGAAAATATTGACGAATGCATACCTCCCATACCACGAAAATGGAACTGCTGCGTGAATTTCATCGCAAAGAGCTTCGCGCGTGGAGGAGAACATGGAGAAGAAATTCACCTCATCTTGGCTTGAATCAAGCGGTGGAAGGTGAATCGAAAGCCATTCGCTCGAATTCCGTGCAAAGATACTCCGCGCACAGATTCAAAACATAACTCGGCCTATCGATCGCTTGGACTTCATGATTCTTTGGCATGTTTCCAGGGGTTCCTCTCTCCTTTGATGATGCCAAAAAGGGGAAGAAGAATACCTAAAGGCGTTAAAAGGATCCTCAAGTCGAGAAAAGGACACAAACTGTGAAGGAGAAGACAATGAAGAAACGAGAAAAGAAAAAGAAAGAAAATGTTGAGGGGAAGGCTCGAAAGACATGACCTTAATGGTTGCTAGAACCCCTCAACAAGGATTTGCCATGCGATATCATCAAAAACTCCCATGACTCTGCCGCTCCAACACTCTGCAGTACCCCATGGCCGAAAAACGAAAAATAGTAGAAGCGAGAGATGAAGGAGGTGGAAGGAAAGATGGATGCCCGAGTGATGGATATATTGAAACAAGATGGAGGCATTCCAACAGACAGACACCGACCCTATCTCGGGCGTCGGAAGCGAGCCGAGATCAATCGATGAATTCAAAACGCTCGAGTCCGGGATATTTTGAAAACATGTCCATGGCCCAAGCCTGGACTTGTATTGGGAAAAAGGCCTCAAGCTATGCGAAGAAGGCGACAGACGACGGACCATCGGCGGTCACTCTGCTGGTCACTCTGCTGCCACCACCGGGAGGAAGAAGAAGGCCCCAAGACAATATACGCCCCAAAGGTAGAGGAAGAAGCGAGTGGTGGAGGAAGAGGTTTGGACCTAGACCTCTACCCAAAAACATCGAATACATAGATCCGGGAAGAAATGAGGGATCTATTGGGCTGATACGATGTAGTGGCAAACATGGAAGTGGCGGAAAAATGCCGAATATGCGAAGAGGCTAGAAGAAGAAAACAAGAAGCGAGGATGAGATGTGGGAGGAGTATCGGAGAAGAAAGAAAGAGGAAAGATGATCTTTGCCAAAAAGAGCATATGAGAAAAAGAAGCAAGAAGAAGAGAAGAAGAGAAAAAGGTCGAGAAGAAGGAGTCAAGAAAAAGGAGGCAATGAAGAAGATGAAGTGTTGTTGTCCACCCCTTCATGTATTTTACTATGTAAATGCATGTGTATGTAAATCTTCTCTCTAATCTTTGAATAAAATTGTATAATTTCTATACTTGCGTAGATATAGAATAACATGATTACTTTAAGCTCTGATTAAGCTCTGATACACTTTGTAAACAACTGTGTAAAGAACAAGAATGTTATGATCAATAATAGACTGATTCTACGCATACATTCTGTGATTCTACATTGTCTGTACGTATCTTTGCTATTTAATTGTTGAATGTATGTTTTAAGTTTTGGCATCATCAAAAAGGGGGAAATTGTTGGGAAATTTATTTTTAGATTTTGATGAATGTCATGTAAAACTTAGACTAGAAAGTTGGCACCCCATTTTCTTTTGTAATTTGCATTGTAATAGATAGGGCTGTTCGAGCTGAGTTAAGTCAGCTATGCCTAAACATGCAAGAAGTCAACTGAAGACTAGAATGAAGACTCCGTTGTGATACAGCTGAGTATGGCAAGGAAGAGAAGACAGGAACTCGACTGAAGAAGTATCAGCTGAGATGCAGCTGTAAAGTGTCAGTCAAGTCAACCCAAGATAGCCAAGTCTCAAGTTGAAGTGACAGAAGAGTCATCCAATGATTGGAAGCTGACTCGAAGTCACCTGGGGAAGTTAAGAAAATGCAGTCAAGTCAAGACAACTGAAAGAGATCCGTTGCACATAAGTCAAGAAAGTTACTTAAACAAGTAATACTTCCATACTGCCTTTCTCAAAGTGCTCGGTCCCAGAAGCGTGCAAAAGGAATAAACCAATGGGAAGCACTGCACCTGTGTCAGAACTCTGAAAAGCTGAAGATTCATTCAATACGAGGAAATGTCAATTTCAAGGACTCCAACAAGACAAGCCAACGACCACAAGTGTCTTTTGAAAATTAGCCTATCTCTTCAACGGGCAGATTTTCAAAAGAGCACTATAAAAGGCTGAGAATCAATTTGAGAAAAAGTTATCGAGGTTACCTTGACTACCTACTACGAACATTCAAAAAGGCATATCCGAACCCGAAATATTCTCAAGTTATTCAAGCTCAATCCTCAAGCCTACACCACGAAGGAAATCAATCCAACACTTACCTCGTGAAGGAAAGACGACTTCAATCGTTGAAAAGGAAACATTTGAAGAATCAAAGGGGTCTACATTCCACGAGAGAGGATTGTAGAAAGGTTCAAGGTCGAACCGAGTCTCAAGTTATTGGAGGGCTTCGTGATCAAATCCAAGAAGCTTGAGCAAGTGAGTTGTAGTAGCAAGCGCAGCTGACCCCTGTGAAGAAGTTTGAGTCGTCACGAGAAGCCAACCGTGTGACCAAGGCATCTCCAGCATCGAGTCCCAAAGGATCAAGTCACCGTGATCAAACTTGCATCCGGACTGTTAACCACTTTGTACTATGATCAATACTTAGTGGATTCCTCCAGGAGTTGGAGAAGTGAGGATTAGAAGAATTACCCCATCTTGAACCTCTATAAAATTTATTGTGTCATTTAAATTTCAAAGACTTCAATTCTCGCATATTATTCATATCTGTGATAAATTTGCTATCCTATTAACTTTTAACAAAGTGCTAAAACCAAGTGTTAAAACAAACTTAAACCAAATTCAAGGGTGTTAAGTCTTCCAATAAAACATATCACAATTGAGTTAACCTTTAGACTAAGCGGTGAGTTATTCTATCAACGGCTCGGTCCCAGTCTTGAGTGGCTAACTCGTTGGTTAACTAACTTAGTTGTCCAACAAGGACTTAGCTGTGAAGAATTAACTCAACTATCTTAAAAGGACTAAATCGAAAAGTTGGTAAGGTTTATTCAACCCCCTTCTAAACCTTACACTCACACCCCTTGGGACCTACATGCTTAAAGATCTATCCATATTGAATCTTTTTTTAGCAATCTCTTGGTATAAGCGATTAATGAACAAGTATTCCATGATTTTTATGCTCGAATTCAAGACCAAGACATAGTTTGGTTCTTCCAAGATCTTTAACCTCACTCTCTCTTTAGATATTCGAGGCAATGGCTAATTTTTTGGGAGTGCCAATCAAATTCTTGTCATCTACATAAACAAGAATGATAGCAAATCAGTTATCCGATCTTTTGATAAAAATACATGGGAAAGCAAGGTTATTTTTGTAACCTTCCCTAATTAAGTACTTCCTCAATTTGTGATACCACATGCGGTCGGATTACTTTAATCCATACAATGATCTCTCGTAATTTGATTGAGTATAGTTCACGAGAAATGTCGACTTTGGCATTTTAAAATCCTTCCGAAATTTTCAAAAAATGTTTGAATCCATGATCCATACAGAGAAAGCGATTACTACGTTCATTAGATTCATGTCCAGACCCTCATGGACAACTATACTTATAAGAAAACGAAAAGTGATCGTATCTATTACAGGTGAGTATGTTTCATCATAATCAATTCCAGGCCTTTGGGAGAATCATTGGGCTACAAATCGGGCTTTATACCTTACGACTTCATTTTTCTCATTTCTATTCCGAACAAATACCCACTTATATCCAATGGATTTTACATTATCCGGAGTTTGAGTAAGTGACTCGAATACATTTCGTTTATCTACGGAAGCTAACTTAGATTTTATTGCTTCCTACAAGGGCCAATCATGCCTCTGACGACATTCTATAATAGAACGTGGTTCACTGTCATAATCATCATTCATAATTTCTTAAGCAACCGAGAATGCAAAATATCATTAATGATTATCTCATTCCAATCCCATGTTTCATTATAATAGCTCATGGGGTTCTCGGTATTCTCAAAATTTGTTATTTTTGCATTTTTTGCAATATCAGACTCTACATATTCATCTGGAGCACGCTCACTAGGACCAACTTGATTTGTTGATCCATTATTTCTCCCCTTCATTTTCAAGGAACAATGTCCTTCGATCTAATAGGTCTGCCATGTTTTTGACGTGGTTCATTATCATCTGTTTTCGCATGATCATCAGGAACATCAATCTTAGTTGGGGCATTCACAGCTGGAATATAAGATTTCATGACTTTACTTGCATCATTAAATACATCAAGAATTCTATTAGCAATATTTTGTAGATGGATGATTTTATTCACCTCATTTTCACATTCAGAGGTACATAGGTCTAAATGGGATATACTTTTGGTATTCCGTGAGATATTATCGACTGCCTTTTGTTTGTTATTAATATCCTTAATCGATGAAAACATTGTCTCATCAAAATGACAGTCCGCAAATTGAGCAGTAAATAAATCACTCGTTGTTGTTTCCAAATATCGAATACGGGGAATCAAACCCAATGTATATGCCAAGTCGGAATTAGGGACCCATTTTTGTTCTCTGAGGAGGTGGAATTAGCACATAGACAATACACCCGAATGTGTGTAGGTGTGAAATGTCTGGTTCAAAACCAAGGGTTAACTGCATTGGGGAGAGCATTTGATAAGCAGTGGGGCGTTATCTTATAAGTGATGATGCATGCAATACTGCATGATCCCATGATGTATTTATGAGCTTACACCTCATTAATACTATACATGAATGATCTGAACTCGTTTAATCAGAGTTTCTACCAATCCGTCTTGAGTGTGAATATATACAACTGGGTACTCAATATTAATTTCCAGTACTGCACAACATTCATCAAAACTTTTTGATGTAAATTCTCCGGTATTATCCATCCTAATATTCTGATAGGATAGTCAGGGAAATGTGCATGAAGTTTAATAATTTGTGCTAACAGACGTGCAAAAATCAACATTTCATGTTGATAATAAGCACACATTGGACCATTTGCACGATGCATCTGCTAAGACCATGAAATATCAAAATGGTCCATTTGCAGGGTGTATTGGTCCACAAATATTACCATGAATACATTGTAAAAAAAATGGTAATTCATAGCTAACCTTTTCCATGGAATGTCTAGTAATGAGCTTTCCTTGTGAACATGATTCATAGAAATAATCTTTGGACATCAGAATTTTGTGCCTTTTAATGGATCTCCTCTAGTATGATCTGCAATCCTACGCATCATAGCCGTTCCTGGGTGCCAAGGTGATCAGGCCATAGTCCTAATAGATCAGGATTCACCAGCTTCCAAAGCATGGTGATGTAGGATTCAAAGCTCAAATCGAGACACAATACTGATCCACAAGTTGTTGCTTCAAATTTCTCGTGGGCGATCCTTTCATCCATTTTACAAGATGTGATACACAAACACTCTTTGTTATTTTCGATTAGTGTCTCTAAATGATTGCCGTTACGGTGCAAATCCTTAATACCCGATAGATTTTTTTTTTTATCTACCGGATAATAGTGCATTTTCAATATGCGAAATGGTACCATTAGGGAATATCATTGTTGTATTCCCGAAGCCATCTATAATCTCAATGGAACCAGATATGGTTTTAACTTGTGCCTTGCACAATGTCACACTCAAGAAATATATTTTATCACCAATATTGAATGTGTTTTTGTACTATCAAATAGACAATAGTCATTGTTTCCTGTTTTTCCATGTACACATGATATAATAATATAAAGTTAATATTGTACAATCATCATGATGAATATACATATCAAAAGTTTGATACAAAACTCAACATCGGAATGTCTCACTCAAGGAGATAAGTACATGTACATTACCAAAAGTCAAAATAAGGTCAACCTCGAAATAGCATTGAAGGAGTTATATACATGGTGTATATGTTGGCCAAAACAAAAACATTAAGTTTGAGCATTCTTCCACCATTCGACACCCTGTGCCTCAGAATTAGGATCCCGAAAGAAGTCTGAAAGCTCAAGTGATTTCCAATCTTGAATAGAATTATGATGACACATTATTCCGGATGTGTTAGCTTCAATAGCATTAAGAGGCCATCTTTGCCTCAAAGAAGATATGCCTGGACACTCTTTCCTTTATCATTAATCTTTGATGCATGATATAAATTTACCAGGTGTTGGGCAGTATGACATACTTTAACTCAGTGTCCAGACATCTCACAACTGTTACAAAGATCATCACTAGATCTTTCCACAAGCATTATTTTCATATTCATGGTTTCTTTAAACCGATCTCTTTTGATCGACCGAATAATTATTATTGTGGGAATAAATACCTCCACCACGGTCATTTCGTAAGTATTTCCAGGGGGACCACCGTGTCCACCGTCCCCGTGGAAAAAACATGCCCAGGTTTATATTCATGGTCTCTAAATCGGCTATTTGCTCTATAAGAGCGGCATGTGCTTCTCGTATTTCTTGGGACCCACAGGGTCACAAATCATTATTATTTAGTAAAGCGACTCGTTAGTCTTCTCTCGTCGTGAGAATAATAGAAACTAGTACAACATACATCTTAAATTGATGTTGTCTATTTTACTGTTGAAGCACCACATTAGACATATGCATCGTAGAGAAAGTTTTCTCCATTTTATTATATTCTGATAATTTTGTCCCACAAAGAGCCAGCTGGAATTCAATTTTGAACAGTACCGAATTATAGTTGGCAATGGACTTAAAGTCCTGCAGCCTTATCATCTGCCAATTGTATTATGCCTGTGGTAGTATCATCTTACGTGTGATCAAATCTCTCCTTGAGCTTGTGTCATAGCTCAGAGGGCATTTCTATTTGTATATATTAATCCTTCAGATCCTCAGATAGATGATGGTGCATAAATATCGTAGCTTTCGCCTCATCTTTTTTATTTGTCTTCTCGATATCTATTTAGTTTAGGGTTTTTGCCAGATCTAACCCTTGAAGATGTAATTACATAAATATCATGACTTTAAAATACTATAATACCATTGTTATCAGAATTCTTTTTAGTTACACCCCATCTTTTTTTTAAGATTATATGCTTCTTCCCCACCACTATTCACATTCTTCTTCTTTCTCCATAAAATCTGCAAAAAAAAAAAAAGAATTCTCTAGACCCTAATTTTTCAACAGCCACATTGTTATAAATATGGACCACAATAAATTCATCTAACACCAATAATGTTAGAATTTTATTATTTTACTACTTAAATATTGTATTTATTTTCTTGTTTTAGAAGATTTTTCCATCCAAATATATTGTTTCGCACAGTATTCGTAGTGTTCTTTTTTACAAGTGGCATGATAATGTCAATTTGACTTTGGCACAATCATGCCAATTTTGTCCTGGCACGATTGCGCCAGTTTATTTTACAATACATGGCACAGTCGTGCCATTTTATTTTACAAAAATATGGCACGGTCGTGACATTATTTTAGAAACTCGATCATGCCAAATTTACAGGAAAAAATGGTGCTTTTTGTAAGTCCAAGCGGCTCCGATAATCTAGAGGGGGGGTGAATAGATTATCTCCATCTTTTCGATTTTACCCTCTTTTTTGAACAAATGCTCAAAGACAATAGTAAAGGTGCGGAATGTAAACAACACACGTCGATTTAAAGAGGTTCAACCCACCTGGGCCTAATCATCTACCACCCCAAAGATATCCGAGTTGGATTTTAAAAAGAAAAAGATTTTATTAATTACCAAAATTAATACAACACCAACTTACAACAACACCTTGAAGAGCACCACACTCTTCTTCAACACCACCTTTGAGATTACCACAATCTCTCTTGAAGATTATCACAATCTTCAACGACACCTTGTCAAGATTACCACAATCTTAAACCTTGAAGAATACCAAATTCTTCAACACCTCAACAAGAAGATTACCATAATCTTCTTACACCTAACACCTAGATCACCCAAGTGTGTTCTTACCACGAGAACACTCACAAGGATATCTTGTGTTGAATGATAACCAAAAATTCAAGATTACAACTCGATAATGAATTATACAATTGAGTGCAAGTGTAATCAAGAATAGCCTAGACCTCAAGGATGTGAAAGTGATAAACTAGGCAAATTAAAACAAGAATAATAACAATGAAAGACCAAGTGTTTGCTTGAGTATATCTTGTTGTGTTATGTTGTTCTCTCTTATTGTTGTGCTTCAAATCTTCCTCTATTTATAGGAGATGATTGATACTTGATAGGCTCCTCTTGGAATCTGATATCTACAAAAAAATTGCAATTAAAATCAAGATTATAGCTGTTAGAAATCAATCCCACAATTTAGGGAAAAGTCACACCGCTTTGCTAGCGGTTAAATTTTGCTATCAAACCATAGGGCAACCGTCGCGACAAATAGATGTTTGAAAATGAGAATACACATTTACACAGGCGGCCGACGGCGTAGGGTTCGGCCGGTCGTCCCGACTTCAACCGGTCGCACAACCTCAAAAACGAAGGCGGCGTACGCGTTACTTTTCAATTTTTACTCCCAGTGTACCGTCTCCCTATAGGGCGACCGACGGCCGACGGCACCCGGTTGCCCTATAGGGCGACCGGTTGCCTGACCATTTTCTCGCAAACATGAAGTTTTCTGTTTTCCTCAACTTTCAGTGCGGGTTGCCTCTATACTACGATCGGTTGACCTCAAAATAAAAGTGTTGTCCAATTTTATATCGAAAATAAACTTCAAGAAATACTCAGAAGAATAGTGAAAACATTTTAGACCGATCGGGAGTATTAGGACAACATTTAGAAACATTGTTTTGGTGTAAAAACCATTAACAAAAAATCATTAAAAGTGTTGTCCAATTTTGTCGAAAATAAAACTTGAAGAAATACTCCGGAAATTATTAAAACCATTTTAGATCATTTAGGAGTATTTGGACAACCTTTAAAACCATTGTTTTGGTGTAAAATCAAAATCATCAAAATCATGATAAAACATTTATCAAACAATCTCCCCTTTTTGATGATTACAAACCAAAACAATTTTAACGAGGTCGATTTTGAAAACAAAACAATTTTACCTAGGTTAAAGAGAACTATCCGTTGTGAGCGACAATATTCCATGCAATAAAAACACAAGGATGGGAGTAGAGATATTCAAACACATATAGCGAAAGCTCCCCCTATCAATATGCACAACAAGAGTAATGTAAAAACAATCAACCACAAGCTAAAAGCTTAGCTTTTACATATTGATCTTAAGTACAAGAGCTTATAAGCTCCCCCCACAACAAAACATCATTAGACAAGAATATGAATCCATACTTCAACAACTGGACTAAATAATCCAAAACTTATGACTTTTAGGAAGTCATAGCTTATAGCTTCTTTTGTTTAGCTTAACTTAGCTTTTATGAGCTAATGAGCTTATAACCTGTTTCTCCCCTTTGGAATCATCAAAAAGAATATTAGCACGATAAAAATATCATATAATCATATCAAAGTGTGCAACTAAATCGATGTATCGAGCTATTTGAACAATGAAGCTTATAGGCCAAATGGGAGGGAAAAGTCGATCATACGGCTTGTAGAAGCTTATGAAAAATCATTTGATTTGCAAAAACATGATCTCTATAAATATATGAGACTTTTGAAATCGAGAGAATCATGTAGGTGATGAATTTTTCATTGAGACATTTTATCGAACACTTGGCGGCGTAAAAATTGAAGAAGATATATATAGCCCTTGTAAATGTAATCAAGCCAAGTTTTCATCACCAAAAGCAATTTGATACATATCATTCATCAACAATCAATAGCCTCATCGAAATATATATAAGTTTAAACCAAGTTCTCAAGGTTCAACCCAATTGAGATAAAGAAGTAGAATTCTTACCATTAAATCGGTAAAGACGAACAATGATGATGATAATCGAGCCTAAAAACATCCAAGATATGGAATGTATGCAATAAAACACATTTGAAGTGAAATGTGTGAAATTGACGGGGGGACGAAAAATGGCAAAAATGATGTAAAATGACTAAGGCATTGGACGTAACGGTTTTTATCCAAAAATTAGCTTAGGGCGACCGGTTCTTTGTTGAGGGCGACGGTCGACGTTGAGGGCGGCCGGTTGCCCTCAACCCCATCACCACCTGTCTTGCGGGTTTTTCAAAATCCGAATTTTGATCCAAAAATCCGATTTTTCGCCCCTAAGTTTTAAAAATGTGCAAAATGCAAACGTAGACCTCATTCAATATACATTATGTCATAATCAAGCTCGAAATGAGGTAAAATACTCGGCGGTTAACGAAAAAAATCCGCGAGTTATCCTTGAGACTTTAATTAAACACATCTCAATTTTTCATTTTAGAAACACAATCCCTTAGAAAAAATTTCGAATCTCAATATGTTTAGTTCGATTATGACGAACCATATTTTCATAAATTGTAAACACCGAACTTGTTATCCCAAAAAAATAAGAACGTTTTAATACTTTGGATATACAAGTCATAAGAAGAAGTGCCTTTCAAATATTTGAAAATTTCTTTTAACGGCACTTTAATGAGATTCGTTGGGATAGTTTTTGAAGTCGAGCATATAGACATAAGGCATATGGAATGTTGAGTCTATAGGAATAATACAAGAAAACATACCTCGAATTTGTTTGTCGGTCGATATGCCTTTCTCAACCTTTGTCAATCTTAGCTATAGAGGTTGAGATGGTTCTTCTTTCTTCAATGCTTGACTCCTTCAAGAGCTCTTTTGAAATATAACCGTCTTCTTGGCATTGAGTAATTTGAATTCCAATGATCAAATTTGAGCTTCCCTCATCATGATCATCTTAGGTTCACCTTGCATTGACTAGGAAAAATATCTTGCACAAATATTTATTAGTAGCACCATAAATATTATCAACATAAATTTGCACAAGTAACCAACCTTGCCCTTTTTTAAAACAAGAAGTGTAGTATCAACTTTACCTTTTGTAAAATCATTTTGCAAAAATAGCTAAGTCTATCAACCGTACAAGGCCTTTTATAAAAATCATTTGCCTAAAATTTTAAACTCCGATAGACTTATATTTAAATAAAACCATTTAGAAAATTGAATTTAACATCCATTTTGTAAAGCTTGAAATTTTCTTAAAACAAGAATGGGCAAGTAAAATGCAAATATCTACTAAAGGTTCTATGAGTGCAAATGTTACATCAAAATTAATTACCTTCTTCTTGAAAATACCTTCGAGCTACTAACCTCGCCTTAGTTCGACCAATGTTGCTTTGGTCATCGAGTTTGTTCCGGAATACCCTTTTTGTCTTATTCATCACTATCATCATAGGGCATCCAATTGATCTAAGGTGTTCATAATAGAACATTTACATCCAAATATTTTGAGATAACTAATATTTGGAGTATTTCATTTCTTATCTACACAACTTAACAAACTCATTAACGGCATCGCTTATATAAGCAAGAGAAAAATAGCCCAAGTGTAAAAACATGCCTTAATCATCAATCACAAACTATCTTGCATAAGAGCATAGTAGAAATAGACACTATATATATAGACCATGAAGCAAGAAACACATACTATGCATTTAGAATATCATCAAGAGTCTAATAAATTGTGCAAGTTCAAATAAGCTTAAGAAAGCTATAAAAGGTCTCTTTGAAATTTGAAAATCCGATAGCATATAGTTTAAACATCATTTAAAAGAAGTATTTGAACAAGAGTTGGCAAAGCAAATATGTGCAATCGAATAGTGCCTTTCAAAAAGTCTAAAAATCCTCTTAATGGCACTTGTATGAAATACTATGAAAAACAAGCACATATGCACATGGTAATACATATATCAAGTCTATAAGAGTAAGAATAACACAAGTAAACGTACCTCGATAATTTATGCCTTTCTTGACAAATAATGACGTAAATGGCCATTTGTGAAAATATGTAAATCCTACACAATTCTTAAAACAAATCTAGGACAAATCATATTGATAAAAGTGTAGGCTAAGAGATATCACAAGTAAGCTCATACCATAAAAATCCATAAGAGATGATAACCCACTTTAGTCTACAAAAAATGCACAAGAGTTTTTTTTTTAAAAACATCATATAAGGTCTTCTTTTTCAAAAATATATTTAAAAGCACAAATATATATTGAAGACCTTAATTAAAAAAATAAATACTTGAAAACTCATTTTGCAATTAAGACACAAATAAAAGCATGCATAATAACAAAATAAAATGCATGTTTAACTAGGGAGATACGGGTTACCAATTACGCCATTTCAATGGGTTGTGCCGTTCCCATTTTTGATGATATCTTCCCTCGAGAAGTCACTTTGTTGATGATGACTTCTTTGATTACTCCATTTCCAAGGTTTGTTGTCTTCCCATTGTTGAAAGTCTCTTCTTCTTTGAAAATCATCTTCTGATGATGTCTTTGCCATTTCCAAGGATTGTGTTCTTCCCATTTTTGATTATATCCTCTTCTTGGAAATTGGCTTTGTCGAAAATAGTTTCTCCTTCTTTGATCAAATGAAACGGTCATTTGATGTCTTCTTGGCGGTATAAATTTTCTTCGATCATTATTTCACGGTACCTAATATGACATTGTTTTGTGGTACCCTCATGTGTTTGGGTCCTTTGGGATTAGTCTTGAGACTTTTAGGTCTCCAACAATAATTAGAGCTATTTCTAGCCCGATAAGTATTTACCGTATGACCCTTTTTACCGCAATAAAAGCATGTAATAATTCTATGAGCATAATGACCAACGTCTTTAGAGACTTGATTATTTTTCATGTGATTGACACCCCAGTTTATGATCAAGTTCTAGTTTCAATTATCACAACAATCAACAATATTGGTCATTCTATCGGTAATGAATTATAGAATTAGTGCAAGTGTAATCAAGAATAGCCTAGACCTCAAGGATGTGAAAGTGATAAACTAGACAAATTACAACAAGAATAATAACAATGAAAGACCAAGTGTTTGCTTGAGTATATCTTGTTGTGTTGTGTTGTTCTCTCTTATTGTTGTGCTTCAAATCTTCCTCTATTTATAGGAGATGATTGATACTTGATAGGCTCTCTGGAATCTGATATCTACAAAAAAATTGCAATTAAAATCAAGATTATAGCTGTTAGAAATCAATCCCACAATTTAGGGAAAAGTTGTCTCACGCCGCACAACAGCTTAGAATTTTGTCTTTGTCAAACCATAGGCGACCGGTTGCGCACAAACTAGATGTTTGAAAATGAGAATACACATTTACACAGGCGGCCCCGACGTAGGGTTCGACCGTCGTCCCTCGACTTCAACCGTGTGGCACAACCTCAAAAACGGGCGGCGACGTTCTGTTTCAATTTTTACTCCTAGTACCGGTCTCCCTATAGGGCGCGGGCCGACGGCAGACCGGTTGCCTATAGGGGCGACCGGTTGCCTGACCATTTTCTCGCAAACATGAAGTTTTCTGTTTTCCTCAACTTTCGTGCACAGTTGCCCTATATGGCGACGGTTTGACCTCAAAACAAAAGTGTTGTCCAATTTTATATCGAAAATAAACTTCAAGAAATACTCCGAAGAATAGTGAAAACATTTTAGACCGATCGGGAGTATTAGGACAACATTTAGAAACATTGTTTTGGTGTAAAAAACATTAACAAAAAATCATTAAAAGTGTTGTCCAATTTTGTCAAAAATAAAACTTGAAGAAATACTTCGAAAATATTAAAACCATTTTAGATCATTTAGGAGTATTTGAACAACCTTTAAAACCATTGTTTTGGTGTAAAATCAAAATCATCAAAATCATGATAAAACATTTATCAAACACTTTTTCGAACCAATGAATCCAAAATTTTCCACTAATATTTTGAATCCAGTCAATCCAAAATTCAAACTAACAAAAATCGTGTTGTAGGTCGTCTCCTTCTCCAATTGTAGGTCAGCATCGCACGATAGTGAAATCTAAAAAGATAAAAAAAAGATACGTAAGAAGGGGAGTGAGTTTCTTGTGGAGATTGCAAGAAAATGGAGTGAGTGTATGCTTTGAGGTGCAAAATTGGGTTTGTTTAGGCGAAGGGTAAGATGGGAAATGTAAAGAGTGTATTGTGTATTGAGTAAATGAATAGATTTTTAAAAGGGGGTGAGACTTGAGAGTATATTCACAAGTAGGGCGTATTTAGAGTAAAAGAGGTGCAAATAGTGCCCGTCCAATTTGAACTCATTAAAATTCTGCCAAAAAAGCCCACAAAAAATATGAATATTCATTAGCCCAAAAACAAAAAGAAAAATGAATATTCATCCCTACAATTTTCTTTGGATTAATCTACTGAATGCAGACAAATAATTCGTCATTAAGAAACAGTTTGAATATATAGGAGTTCAATATACGAATTTAAGGCAAAGCTCAATAGAAACGATAATTAAAAGAAAAAAAAACGATAATTAAAAAAAAAAAAAAGAAGATAAAAACGACAAAACTATATATCAGTAGAATTTACCAATGGGGAGCGCTATTAATACCCCCAAAACCTATTAATACACCCCTCCTCTTTAATTATAAAAATCCTTTAATTAAAAAGACTAAAATGCCCTTAGTATTTTACCTAATTTATAAATACACCTACCAAATCTCTAAATGCACCATATTTTTTAATACGTATGATCATGATTTTGCAACAACAATGTGTTAACAAGTCATTGTAAATGTTTCTTATATCTTTTTCTAATTCGCGTGATATTTTAATAAGCCTTGCAGCAGTTTGAAGATATGTTTGTTCTCCTGTGATGTGAGTTGGCTAGATGTTTACTTATTGCATGTTTCGCTTTTCATGATAACGTTTGTATTGGCAAACATCCACAAATTCACCCATAAACCCTCTCTCTATATCACACAATTATTTGACTAGTATTGATTCTCCATATTCTAGACATTAAAATGCTTGCTTACAGAGATTAGGTGCTTACTTGCAGAGATCTTTTAATATTGCAGCCCACAATCTTGCAAAGTTAGTGTCTGGTACTTGTGAACCTCTATTGGATGAATTCGTTTTCCCCAAAAAAAAAATCTCATGGCACCAGCATTGTTTTGCAGAAATAATTAAGGTTTAATTGCAAAAAGGGTAAATTGGGAATTATTGGGGGTGTATTGGGTAATTAAGTTACTTTTAAAATGAAGAGGGGGTGTATTAAGTGGAAGGGGTGTATTAATAAGTTTTTGGGGTGTTAATAGCGCTCCCCTTTACCAATTTAAGATGAAGCTTATTAAAGTCTATATCCAAACAGACTAATTAATTAGAACTCTTTTGTCCATGTTCGCGACTTACTTCTAAAATTCTCTTTCAACCGTCGCCGACTCTGCTCTAGCTTTGTCTGTTGCTTCCACATACGAAGTGTAACCAAGTAAGAAGACGAGGTATGGTTTCTTCTTCTTCTTCTCCTTCTTTTCCCCCTTTTAAGAATTGAATAACAGAAGAATTTATGCAATTGCGGTTCATGATAAAGTTTTACTTGCATCTATTCATTATATGGACTCTAATTTCTTTCAGCTGGATTTCTTTTCTGGTATTTTTTGCTCGCAACAACTTTTTCTTTTGCGTTATTTTGAGTTAGAAAAAATCATATTATTTTCCCCAAATACGGTGAGATATTGTTGAGCAAGCAAGATTTGAATCGCTAGAAAGATTACCTATACTATAAAACTTGACTGGGACAAAAATATTGGATATGAATCTTTGCTGAGTCGTAATTTAGGTACTCAAAACATTTTTTTTATTTTATTTAATCTCATGCTTTGCTTTGGTTTGTAAGGATCAAACATAGATAATTTCTTAATTGTGATCCAGGAGCATATTACAGTATATCTCCTAAGTTAATTCATCCTGATATGGATATATATATATATATATATTGTCTCTCTTTTTGTCATCAACCATATTATAAAATTAGGCTGGTTATGCACACTACTGTTGTGTCATTGTGTGTATAAGAATGTTCTTTTATGTGTATAAATTGTTTACAGATTAACTATATGATGGTAAAGCAATTTGTTGGTATACCATTGCATCTGATTGAGTTGTACGGCTGTAAACTTTAACTGGAATTATTAGAGATTTTGTTTACAAAACTATTGGTGTATAGTTTCTGCAAGCAAAAAGCTTAAGTGGTGTTTTCTGAAGCCCGTAATCATTCCATTGAAGGTCATTCAAAATTTATGGAGGGGATGCTCTTGACTTGCACCAACTTCTCACCAATGAGAAATGATCCTGTAGGTTACTGAATGGAAGGTGAAACTATGAACATGTTGCTTGAATAGAGTTTCTCAGTTTAATAAAATTCTGTTTTCCAACCAAACAATGCAAGTGAAGAAATAAAAGAACAGATAAACTATGTTGTGTTGGAAAATATTCCAAATTTGAAGTAAACTATATCCTGAGGTCTCTCTCTCTCTCTCACCTACCTTACAAAAAGCCAAAGTTTTTGAAATTAATTTTAGCTGTCTGATGTTGCTGTGTTCTTTTTTACTTTTCTCCGTCTGCAGATAAAGTGGATAATGGATAGCGAGAGGAAATTGATATACCATGAGAGGCAGAAATTACAATTCTGCTTATTACACTCCCTCAACAATCTATTCCAGGTATTCTAGTTGCAATAATTCTCGCTGCTCATTTTTTTTTCTTTTATCGTTTCCTTGGTCTATATTCTTTTCTTTTGCATGCCTGTTAAATTTCTCTGATCACGTGGAAGCTTATGCAATATAACCTATGTTATACATGAATATCTGTATAGACTATTTCCAGATTATGTTAGAAACCAGTCGTCTATGGGTTTTATTACAAAAACCATCTTAACTGGGAAATACAATATTGATTATCTGCCCGTACTGAGAAAAAATGTTGATTTTTATGAACCTAGATGACTAAATAAGTAAAATTTGTCGGGATTCTAATTTTCTTTGACTTTGGTTGCGTCTGAACTTTTCAAATTGTTTGATTGTCTACTAGAGTATATGTGATGAAGTGAATGTTAATATTCAGGACAAAGATGCATTTAGTAGAGCCAATTTGAATGCCATTGCTGAAAAACTTGACCTTGAGGACCCAAACAAGACAACCCGCACTCCATTGTCTGTAATCTTTAAGCCTCATCATAATATACTTACTGGGAACTATGATATTAATGTCTTGATTGCTGCACTTGAAGAAAGAGGTAAAACAGTAATATGGCATGACCGGCGTTCTGGGGCATCTTCAATTGATCTTGATGAACCAGAGGACAAATTTTTTGGCATTGTACTTAATGTTCCAGTAAGAAGGTATGGCGGCCTATGGAGAAGTAGGCATTGGATTGCATTGAGAAGAGTTGAAAGAGTTTGGTACAATTTGGATAGCGATTTATATACTCCTTATCCTTTTAAAAATACGGAAGAAATCAGGAGTTCTTGGATAGTGTCATATCGACTGGTGGTGAGGTTTTGCTCGTCAAGAATAGTGAAGAATGAGACTTGAGAAACAACAATGGGAGAAAATTAGTTTCAGGCATATCCTTTTATCCAGTCCATTGGCTTTTGGTCGCCTACGTGATGCTGCAATGGCTCCTGGACATATGTAATGCAGCTGGTTACATCCAGTTGGCTCGAGTAAATGTAGAAAATAGAACTGAAACTGTTGATAAAAGGTTATGGTGATGATGAGTTTACCAGGAAGTATCAGTCTTAGCATTCAGTCCTTATGGGTTGGTAAGTCTCGTACTTATACTATTACGTTTGTCCTGGGTTTTGATAGAGTTGGGAGAGCTGGTAAGTCATGTAAAATTTGTATAGATCTTTGTTTGATGAATGATTTTTTCACTGTGAAATGAATGTGCCTGCATAGTTGTGAGTACTGATATCTTGATACTTTAATGGACTCGTCAGTATTCAGCACAAAGGGCAAGGTGTGTTCAAATAATGTGAAGACCTAAACTGAAAAATGTTCATGTTTGAGTATATGGTTTAGATTACATTGAAACTTCTTTCAGATGGCAACCCAGCTGGGATGTATTTAGTGTGCACAATTGAGCTGATGAGTAAAATGGTGGCTGGATGTGCCAACAATTAGTGTATATTGTGAGATGAAAGATTAAAGTGTAATGGCTAAGCTTAATTTGATATTTGCATAGTTCCTTAGCAATAACAAAACATGAAAATAAGATTATTACATTCAATATACACTTAGGTGACCGACAGCTCCTTAGTGGCTGCATTCAATGGCTTTAGATTCTTCTAATCCACCCAACTGAATTAACCTAAGTTGATAAATGATTGATCAAATAAAACATTTTTTGTTATGAAAAGCAAATTATGGCCCCCCTTAATTGTCATAACCTAAGACTAAAGATCAACTTTTGGTGAAGCATTGACAAAGACAGTTGTAAACTCATTTTTCTGGAAATGGATTCCAGATCATATAAGTTTTACTTTTGAACCCATTCAAAGCTTCAATGCTCTCATCCTCCGCACACATGAAGCTTGTTTTATACTTTAATTTGTGAGTTGAAGAGCAAAACAATGAGTAATGGTAACGAGTTAGGCGGGCCAATCTTCCAAAAATTGAATAAAAAATAAAAAAAATGTCATATTTATATTCAATAGGGATTAAAATTTATTTCAAAAGCTTGCTTTAATAATTTGAGAAGTTTAAATTTGTGTCAAATTTATAAGTGTCATGATTTCCGTCAATAACTGAAAATACTAATAAATATTTTATGTGATTGAGTTAATCAATTATTAAATTAGTATACACACACACACACACTGGAAAAAGCCCAATTCTTGATTACACATATGTATACAAGTATATAAAACACAAAACATTTCTTTCCACCAGTTGAAGCAAAATGACAAGATTATTGCTTCTATTTCATCATAAATCATCGAAATAAGTGCCTAATATAATTAAATAAGTGGCATAAACAGCAGCTAAACAACAAAACACAGAAGAGTGACCCTATTACTTTTCACAAACCAGACCAACAACTTTAGAACCCCAAGTCATTATGTTGTTCCCTGCTCTGCTTACAATAATACTCAAAACTACAAAACTAGTCAAGAAACACAGATTGAAAACAGTGCCAACTTAACAAGAAAGAGTGGGTACATTATCATAACATTATGATAATGATGGAATTATCTTCTTGGGCCTCTGCAAGTCCTATATATCATCTATATACTACATTAACATCACACAGATAATAATATTCCAACATATTTATATTTTAAATAACAAAGTCCCCTATGACTATGAGCTTTCTTTCACCAGGTTCAACAAACACATGTGGGCCGCAGGCAGCTTGAAAAGATGCCCCATCCCTTCTTCTGCACAAATATACAAAAACTAATTATTAATTTGTTTTTGTTATTATCTACTGCCACTGTTATTTGTTTACTGGGAACTGGCCATCAGGCCATGCATTGATTGTTTTTGTATTTACTTTAACCAGTTCCTGCACAATTATATACCACTCCTTTTATTTAACTTTTACTAGTTTCACATAAGTTAATGAATAGGTAAAGAAGTTCCTGTGCAAATTTTGGAGTGTATCTATCAAGTTCCCCTGTTGTTCACTCTCTGCAGTTGAAACATTCAAAGTTCTCTACACTAGAGCCAAAGAAAAAGTGAGATTTAAGAAAAAATAAAAAGAGGGAAATTTCTTTTTTAAATCTCTCTTAAATCGTGCTTCCTTTTATTTGTGTTCTTAATTGAGAAACATGATGATTAATTGTATAGCAAAATGTATTATTTTAAGGAGCTTTGGGTGTGGGTGTATTCTTTATTTATTTATGAAGGCTTGTGGTCTCTCACATCACATAAAAAATCATGTTTTAATTTTTTTTTTTAACTCTCTTGCACCTAATTGCAAGGAGTTTTGATATAATCCCATTTTTAAAAATCCAAAATGAGAGTAGAAATATGAGTAAACGCTCTGTATTTTAGTGTGCAAGAACAATTTAGATTTTACAATCACACTGATACAAGTTGGAAAATGATATAATAAAATGAATGGTGAAAAAAAGATGTACCCTTTTGGCTTGTTGACGGAGGAGATGAGGTGAAATCTTGTACAAGTCTTCATCAACAGCTTTTGGTGCTTCTCTGTGAGGTGAGGCCACTGATTTCACCTCACAATCACACATCACCCACTCATCTTTTTCCCTTCTTTCTCTTTACCATATCCCTGCAAAATTACACTCTTATTATTATGATAATATTCACTTTAATCTACACAATAATTAACTGTATAAGCTTTTACTTTTCCAACAATGTCAAGAAAACTGTTAAACCACGGGATGTCATGTTGTCCTCTTATTTTATTTATTTTTACGTATATTCATATGTATAGATGCAAATCTCTCCAAATGATCAAAACATATGCATGTGAAAAAGTAGAAATAAATCACACAAATCAAGAATCCCTACAATCAAGAACTAATATATTGTGTTTAAAAACCAGAGGAAAAAGAAATTATCAAGAGTTGAGTTATCTTACTCTACGGCGAGGAACAACAATCATGGCTGGAGTGACAACATGATTGTCATACAAATCACCAGCCACGTACAAATCACGCTCCTCAGAATAGCTATACCGAAGCAAACCAGCTTCCCTTGCTGATTCAAAGCATTGAGTGAACGGCAGGTCATCATAGCAATCCCAGCTCCCAAATGCTGGAACATGGCTCCTCCTGAAATAAAATTCCTGCCCAACATATAATTTTCAAGAATCAGATATAATTATGCTAAAGACTGCTTTTTATTTTATTTTTTTAAGAAAAAAAAGGAGAAATGGAGTTTGTTGCTTACATCCATGGGTGGAAGTAAGAAAGAAAGAAGGTTGAAAAAAATCTTGGAAATTGACTTCTGTTAAAGGGTCCAAGATTTTCTTTTTTCTATCTATCAGAATGATGGATGAGACTTTCTTGTATATGCTTTCTATTGGGGTAAACTTTTGGTAGGCATGGGAGTATTTAAAGGGAATGAAAGGAAAAAAAGAAGAGCTAAAATGGGGTTTGTTTTCCTTCTTCTTTTCTAGTAGGTGTAGTGTGTTTTAAAAGTAAAGAAAGGACTAAAATAGTTGTGGGGTTTGAAAATAGAAAAAAAAGGGATCCAAAGAAAATGTAGCTTGCATTGCAGTCTACATGAGAAAAAGGGAAAGTATAGTAATCACTAGCTAGAAGACAGAAAAAAACAGAGAGGTAAAAGAATAGGTTTAACTTTATTTGAGGTAGAAATCTTTAAGACTTTAATCAGAGGTGTCATTGCTTTGCCTTGTTTGTCTCTCTGTGTTTAAGTGTATATTCCAATGAGATGATGTGTGAATATACAGGTTTAAAAAGCCATAAACTTTGCTTCCTTCTTCTGTTGCTGTTTCTGCTAGTGAAAAGCTTCAAACAGGCATAGGAATAGGTTTAATGAGATGAGCAATCAGCACTGTCTTGGGACTATCTTTCAAATTTTCTTTATTTTTTATTTTTGCCTTTGAATTGTCTGTCTCATGGGATGGGTTTGAAATAGTTGTATATAAAAGAGAATCAGATAGTAGTACAGAGTGGTTAAGAAAATCTCTTTTGTCCAAAGAGGTCTGAAGTTCGATTCTCATCGTATCTCCCGTATACAAAAAAAAAAAAAAAACTGTCCTAAAGCCTCGATACTAAAGGTCCCGGGATTAGTCGGTGTAAAATCCCTGGATATCTGGATTATAAAAATAAAAAAAAAACTGTCCTAAAAGGCTAGTGTTGCACTTTTTTTTAGTGGAATTTTCATCCATCGCTTAAAACCAAATTAAAGTTGTATCTTAAAAGTTTGTTATCAAAGTGCGTGTAGCACTCAAATATGGATTCTCATCAAATTTGGAAGTTTATGTGTAGTGTAATATGGCGATGGATAATCTCAATTATTCTTCAAAGTAAAAAATTTGTATGAGACGGTTTGATGGGCATTGTCCATGAGACAAATTCTATATATAAATAGATTTTCAACCTAAACCTAAACCCATAAAAAATCAATATATTTTGTGTTTTTGTAAGATCCGTTTAAGACAATCTCACATAAGACCACTTCTTCAAATTATTTGCATAAATTTTTTTTAACCCAAATATAGCCTTGAAGAACTTCTTTTTTTTTCCGGGATTTCTTTTCCATATCATTTTGGAACAAAGGCTCATGGTATGATCTTCTACACCCTAGGTCTTCCCGTTCCGTCATCTGGCTTATGTTCTTCATGTAGCATTCAGACCGAATGACTCTATGAATGTCTTGCTGGAGGCAGATTTTCTAAAAAAGCGGAGTCTTTGATAAAGAATTAATGGTCAATAAGTTCCTTGGAAGGAATTTCACGGATCGATTCCTTTAATAAAGTGTCGAAGGGGCTAATTTGGTGAATCGAAGCGTCCGGGAGCGAATGAAGTTTCGAAGGGAAAAAACAAACTTAGTGAGATACTTCAAACTGATGAACTGGGACTAATTCCTTCAACAGTAGCATAATGGCTATTCTCGGCTAAACAAGGGCTTTGAAGCTCTTGCTTATGTCCCCCTATACTATAGTTGCAGCTTTCAACAGAAGGAGACCCTAGAAAAAGGATGGTAGCTACTATCGCAATTGCGGTCTTAAGTTATTTGCTTAACTTCTCTATTTCCATTTCGTGCCCACTATTAGTCGGTTAAACCAAAGATCAATTGTCATCATGATGCATGATGCAAAATGACCACTCAACCCAGCTTGATCGACTAATCAAGAAGCCACCAAGGCATGAGTCCCAAATTCTTGTATAATATGGTCATGAAGGGTTAGTCTCTTTATCGAGACGGATCCAAATACCACTCACGGTCAATCCGCCTATTGACTGCACAACCATTAACACCACAACAATAACATTCGATGACCGCTACTAATACTTTTTATGAGGATACTAATATTTTTGGGAGGACTACTAATATTTTTCACGAAAATACTAAAGTATCTTTAATTGAAAAACCTAATACTTTTCAATAAGACTATTAATACATTTTAAGAGGGCTATGAATACTTTTATGGAAAAAATCAATACTTTTTATGAAGATTACTAAAAAGACTATTACATGGGTTACTAATACTTTTTCAGAGGATTACCAATACTTTTCTAGGGGATTGCTAATACTCTTTAAGGGAAAAACTAATATTTTTGAGGGTTGCCTAATTACGTCACTGTCTAATACTTTTTAAGGGGACGATTAATATATTTTAGGTGAATTACTAATACTTTTGAGGCAAAAAATCAATATTTTTTCATAAGGGCTACTTAAAATATTCTTCAAGATGTACTACTAATACTTTTCAGAAGTACTATTACTACTTTTCAGGGGGTAAGTGTTACATTTGCAAGTTCGGGGGTAAATGAGACAAAGGGTCAAGTTCAGGAGGTGCAATTGTATTTTGCCCTACTTTTAACGGCTCCTAATATTACAAAAATGACACCGGTTCGGAGATCATGTAACACCGCCCAAAATATTAAAAAAATGCTATCAGTGCATTAAATTACAAAAAAATCCGTTTAATGTTGAAAGACTTATTAGACATTAGCCTAATCCAAGTTTTTGTCTGTTATGGAAATATACCTTTTTTTTTCTCTCTCTCAAGGTCTCCCCACTCTCCAGCATACTGTATAATGCCTTCTAATTCTAAAATGTATATCTTACACCTTTTCACATGAAATTTAAAAGATACTTTAGAAATATGTACGATGGGCTTCTACTATTACAGGTTTCATCGTATTTTTCGATTTTTAAAACAAAGGCATAGGAATTTCATGAATACCGATAAAATCAATGCATTTTGATATTGGAATAAAATAATTTTTTTTTAAAGCACGAACAAAATAATTATATTTCACATTAAAAAATTACTAACTTTCGTGTATGAACTGTTCGTAAATTCTAATGCACTTTGATTCACGTCTTCATTAATATTATTGGTACTAATGTGTGCATTTGGTAAATAAAGTTTGAAATTGTTTTGTTTTTTACATAATATACTACTATATCCAATTGTAAATGAATACTGTCTTGTTAAAATAATATTTTAGAAGTACTATAGTGAAAATTCAATTAACTATGTAATAAAAGCATTTTATAGGATCAAACATTATCTCTCTTATTAAGGATCGAAAGTAATTTTGTGCCAAGAAAAAAACTAAAATATATTTGACACAATTTAACTGAAATAGGTCATTTATCACTAATTTAATTTAATATTTCCACACCATAATGAATTCTAATTCTGTACACCAAAAAATTTCCACTCAGTTTTGTAAAAAAACATACAAGCACAAAAAAGACAATTACAACTTTTCTTAACATATATATAATAATAATCCGAAAAAATAAACATATATATAATAATGACTTTGGATTTTATAAGTTGTATTTTGTGAAATGACCTTTACGGATGCCAGAACTCTCTTCAACTTTTTTGCTTTTAGATCATATGCAAACACCTTTAACCATTAAAAAAAAAAAAACACATTCACTATTTTAATACTCTTAAAAAAAGTCTCCGAGAAATCGAGGCCCATGTCTAAAAAAAAAAAAAAAAGAAAGAAAAAACAGAGAAAACTCAAGCTATAAAGCGCTTTTAACTTTTAACCTCGCATGCAAAATGGCTAAAAAACTTTACTTGGCAACCTGTGCCCTATAGTGTCTACCACCAACCCCTAAACATTGAAGTTTGCAATGTGAAGTAAGTGATTTTTATTAGCATGAATTTGGTAAAAATTGTTTGAATAGGCATGGAGGACTCTGAAGTCAACACTGTGTATGGGTATGGTGTTGCATCAGCATTTTTTTTTTATTAGCAGAAAGTACTGTTTGGGAACAGTTTTTTATACAGTAAGTAATTGCCCCTCGTTTGTCCATAACTTGCAGAAGCATTAAAAGACTAGGCACAAAAGTGTGCCTCGCACCTTCAGTGATAAACAGGATTATTTCTGTATCAAATCCTATTTCATTTTTTTTTTAAATTTCAAGATTGTCCGTACATATCAATTGTATAAAATATCACTGTTATAATATATACTTGACGTTTATTGATAATTTTATAATAAGAAACAAAATATCATTTATATAAACGATTTGGACTGTATAACAATATCTAGTAAATTTATTGTGAACGAATGGAAATTTGAAGAAGGAAAAACTAAGACCGCGCTAGCTTACGAAAGATATAAAAGTTCGTAATTTTCTACTATCTACTATCTACTATCTACTACTATTCTAAAATGGCGAATATTTCTGTAAAAAATTGAACTGCCTAAAATACCCCTACCATCTATAAAAATAATGTTAAAATTGGAATTACACAGGGTAAGACAAAACCTAATACAGAACAAAACTACTCTAGCGTCTCTTCAGTTGAAAAAACAAAACACTCCCGCGTCTGTTCAGTAGAAAGTTAGAAACACAAAAAAATCGCACATCTGTTTTCCTCTTTATTTTGCTCGGCACCAGAAAGGTCTGCCCGTGGTGTGATTCCATCATACGAGAATTTGGATTTCAAGGGGTCGTTATTCAAATCCTGGTTTGAAGCTTTAGAGTTCAAGGGTTGTGACTCAAATTCAGGTTTGAAGATCATTAGATTTTTTCTGTTTCTAATTTAAATTAGATTTTTCTGTTTATTTATGCATAGGGTTGTTATTCAAATCCTGGTTTGAAGCTTTAGAGTTCAAGGGTTTTTACTCAAATCCAGGTTTGAAGCTTATTAGATTTTTCCTGTTTCTAATTTAAATAAGAATTTTCTGTTTATTTATGCATATGGTTGTTATTCAAATCCTGGTTTAAAGGTTTAGAGTTCAAGGGTTAAGAGTATTTGAAGCTTATTACATTTTTTCTGTTTCTAATTAAATTAGATTTTTCTATTTCTTTATGCATATAATTTACTCTAAAAAAAGTTAAGAGTTACAAAGAAATTTCAGGTTTTATGTTTGTTCGATATTTTAGTTTAGAATTTAAAATGAGAATCTGGTAACTTTTCTTAACTCTTAGCTTTGTTTTCATCAGTTGAGAAAACAAAACTCAATGATATAAAGTTTATCCATGACAAGATCATATTTAATGGTAATTATTTAAAGAGTTTCATGACAATATTGATCCAACAAATTTTGTTAACAACACGAAAAAGAAAGAATTATATATATATACTACAATTTATACTTGAGTTTGATGGTGTTTTTTGAAATTCTAAACTAACTCAAGTTCAGGGCCATTGATTATCACTGTCAAATAGTGGTAATATGATAAATTTAATTAGCTAGACTAATTCTTAAGTGGTGTCTCTAGGGTAATCATATTACTTGTATTTAAGTATACAAGTTGATCATACAACTCATGTAGAAGATAGATTGATTTGACATTTTAATGCCAAAAGATGTTATTCTATAAAGTCTGGGCATATGAATGTCATTGCCCAATCTACCTCTTCCCCTTAATGGTTAATTCTATACTAGACTGACATGATCGAAGCTTCCTATACTTCCAAGTCATTTGTATTGTTGCATTTGGGTATAAGGTAGACTAGGGAGGGACATATTGATATTGGATATACAATCTTATCATTCTGAACTTTGATGATGTGGTACACAAAATTTAATCCAAGATTTGCATTAATATTTTCTTCTAGCAATGTAAAGTGAGATATTTTTCATAAAAATTCAGTGACAACACTGATCGCCCGTCGTCCTTGCATGCATCCGAGTATTGGTTCAACAAGTAAGCATTGTTGTTTGCTGACAATTTACAACTAAAATTGTTGTACTTGTAAACCTTAGGTCATGATCCATCATATTTATCAGTGTTAAACATCTTTTTATGGTGTATATTCATTGGGAATATTATGAGATATTGTGTGAGAGTGTATTACATAATTTAGAAATTGCAGCCAAAATTATGGGGTTTAGTGAAATATTCACTATCACACAGTTGTACCATAGCCCTAAGGCTGTAGATGATGTGCTTTTCAATTATTTGTAATGTATTTATTTGCAGACACTTTTGGATGCAGTTCTTCTTTACAATAATGTTTGTTCTCTTTCTCAAAGTGAAGGGAACAAACAGTGAAATTAAATCAAGAAGAATTTGAGGTTAGTATGCTCCTATTTTATGAACAATATTGCATGTCTTTGTTCTTTACTTTCTTATTTTGCATTTTTCTTAGAGAAGTACTTTTCTATTCACTTACTATGCAGGTGAATATTATGCAACAATGGAGGAAGACTCAATATTGCTAGAATGCATTTGGATAAATGTGTTAATTGAGAGGGGAATATAAAAGTGTGTCTAATAATCTAGAGGACGTCCCGGTAGATGTCTAGGCGTCTAGCTGAATATGAAACATGTCGAGGTTTTAGTCGAAAAGGTAAAAACTTAACTGAAATGATTTATTATTTTGATGTTATTTACTCCATTTCAGTCTCTCTGATGACTATTGCCTTCAACCATTTCCATGGTATATTTTTTCTAATATTTTCTTGGTCTTTGTATTGATATAGACTGTTAACCTAAAACTTATAGGGTGTTTGGCAATGCCTTTAAGCTCTTCAAAACATCACGTTGATTTAGAGCTTATAAACTATTAAAATTTGTTAGGTGATCTAAGAACTATATGAATAAATTAGAGGTTGACATTTAAATAACAGAGTT
This sequence comes from Rehmannia glutinosa, assembly GCA_016081115.2. NCBI lineage: Eukaryota > Viridiplantae > Streptophyta > Magnoliopsida > Lamiales > Orobanchaceae > Rehmannia > Rehmannia glutinosa. The sequence continues at coordinate 56,572,170 of CM071924.1, read as the reverse complement.
CAAGCTCAAAACATGATTATAGTAATTACTGATAAAGAAATGACAGTTTAATTTAACAGCAAAGGAAACATAGGTAGACAATTCAACTTTTGCTTGAGCATAAAATTGAAAACTGTTGTAAAGTAGTAGCCATTACTATTTTCCTCAAGAAAACCCTCTTTGCTTTGTTTTCTCCTGTGGGCTTGGAATCTACATGATTACTGGCTATTAGAAACTCACCCGCAATCAATGTTTGATGCTTTTGGGATTCAATGTTAGTTCTAATTATTGCTTCTATTATCAGTATTACTTACGGTTGTGTTTATGAAAATATTATGTTGTATACCGTGCTTTTGTCTTTAGCGGGCTCTGATCATATTCATAGCACGAGTATACTAAACAAGAATTCGCAAAAATGTAATTCTATTTGACCTAGGATTTTACTGGGTCTGCTCAAGGGATGCATTACTTAAGACAAAATGGAACCGTCTCTTCAGTAAAAGCAGGCGTCTCCTCAGTTGGAAATCAGGCGTCTCTTCAGTTGATAGACACTTCTAAAACTTTGTATCCTTGTCTTAGTCTCATAAAGAAAATTAGATGCACTTCTCTTTCTTCGGGCTGAATAATCCAGGTCTAAGATTTTGTAAAGGGATATCTCACCGGATTCCATCTCAGGTTCCTTCTCAAGACTTATAGCTATCTCAGGTTCCTTCTCAAGACTTATGGCTGTTTAAATCAATCCATCCCTATTTTTTATGATTTCTGCTCCCTTCCAGCCTTATTTGTATTTTTTCTGGATTTAAGAACAGAGGTTCTATTTGGCTTTGCATATTATATTTAGCTTTGCATATTATACTACAGATTCGCAGAAGCCCAAGTGCACAGCAAGAGTCAACTATTGCTAGTAGAATAACATAAAATTTTGTATAAATCTGAATTAATAGTTTCTTCAAATCAAAAGATAAACTACAGAGCGAAATCAATAGTTAATATGAAACATATGCAACAATCAACATATTTGGCATGCCCCAGAAGCTCATTCAGTGAAGCAGCTATGAATATCAACAAACAATACGGTTCAACATAAAATAACACAAACATCAAAAAAGAAAACAAAGAAAAGAAAGTACTATTCATAGCAAAACATGAAGTAAACACCATTAAACACAGTTGAGGTTTTTACAAAAACAACTGCCTAAAGTATAAGACGATTACAGACACATTGGACGGATTCTGTTGCCTAAACACAAAATTTCGAGAGGAAAATAAAAGGAAATGCTCACATTGTTGAATTAATTAAAAGACGATTGCCAACATATTATCACCAATTCCCAAATACAGTATATATATGCATGCCATGATATCTGTTCTATAGTTTGCATATCAATTTACTTGAAATAAGAAGGATGTTATTACATAAAACACTTTAGCCAAAATAAAAGGTTCAAGCAGAGTAGAAGGAGAATAATATAATGGGGATTTGAACAAAGAGAGAAAGACCTTCCTTTGATCCCTGTGGAGTCTTGAACCCTAACCCAATGCTTTTCCAGTAAAGTTCGTCCGCCTTCATTCTTTGATTCTCTATTCCTCCCTACTTATTTGTATTCTTGATAATTATTCAATTTGGAGAAACTTTGATTGCTTTTGACATTTGTGACGAATGTGGGGAGGTTTTTAAGAGTGAACTGGGAGTGATTGCAATATGAGTATAAGTTCAACAAATTACTTTCAAAGGTCGTGGAAATTGGCTCAACTGTTAATTTGTGATGAGTACATTTCGACATACTTTTCATTGACTTAAAAAACTTCCGTTTTATATTCTTATTAGGGATAATTACAAAAAGAACCCCGAGGTTTGACCTAATTACAAAAAAACCCACTAACTTTAAACTTACAAAAAGTACCCCGAGGTTTGATTTAGTGTTAAAATTAAGGGGTAATCTGCAATGATTTTACAAATATAAAGGGGATTTTAAAATATATTTCACAAGTTGAATATTTGTGTAAAAATTTGATTGGATTAAAATACCCTTTAACTGAATTAATTTTTTTAATGTGAAAAAATATAATTTACAAATTGGGTTAATTTTTAGAGGTACATGAAAGGGATATCTGAAGAAGTTTGAACGGCGTGATCTCAAAAGATATAAAAGGCACGAGGAGACAGAAAAATAGGACCCAAACTACTTCACATTGCCGACCGCCTTCAATACCATTTTCTAGCCTTTTTATATTCTTTTTACCTTATTAATTTCATGAAATAAGAAACAACAAAAGTATCACGATCACAAAAATGCAAACTCATATAAGTAGGAAATTTTTTAAGTTCGAGAAGGCTGACAAAACAAACACAAAGTGATCCATAAAGTGGTTCCGATAAAGTTGAGCATACCAAAAGGTCAGCAGGAAACCAATCTGTATATTTAGTGGTCTTCCTCGCCCTCTTGCTCAATAGTATTAAAATAATACAGTTCACATACGTTCATGTTTTTATTCATTTTCCCTCTTTGTTCTTCTATTATCAAGAGTTCCAATATAAGAGTAGAAGCAGTCTGGACAGAAGGAGAAGGCAGAATTTAGTTCTTGTATTGGTGCTCAAGACAAGCACATATCAAAAAAAAGTTCTCTTCTGCAACTGTCCAAAGAAATTGACTTGATTATGGATTTTTCATGTTGTATATAGTGATAACTCATTTTGATCTCAAGGTAATTTATTGTCTTCCTGATTTAAAAGGGGCACAACAGTAAGTTTTGCGAATCCAAAGGTTTTTTATTTCCCAAAACAATATTATGATCCCATTACTTTTATGTTTCTTTATTGTATTTTCTGGAAGTAATTGAATGCATAATTGACCCTGGTCTTAGTAAGAAACACAATTCCAACGACACTATGTATTTGTTGATTAGGCTTTAGAACTGGAATTGATATATCTCACAAGAGCATGAGATTTGTAAAATTGTTGTTTCTGTACTAATAACAATGAGCAATTTTATTGATTTTTTTGTAAAATTTATTTGGCCGAGGCGCAACTTTTTGTAGTTAGAAACCGAACTGTGTGAATTTCTTCAAATTTTTGTTGTATGTTTATCTTACTATGATGTAGATCCTATAAGTTCTGTAGGTTATTGAATCAGTTGTCACCTTTTTCCTTTTTTTTCTCTTCATCCGCACGGAAGGGGAAGACCTACACAATGCAACTATTACCTCTTAGAGTAACATAATACCTTGTTAAATAGGTACATCAGTCAGTTTATCTTAATCAAGGATTCAAAATGTAGCTAAGCTGTTTTGAGATTATATTGGGGAAACTTCTTGATATTTTGAGTGATAAGAAGTTAATATTCTGAATTGGTTTCCTTTATCTTGTATTGAGGTTTATAATGACTTGAGTCTTTGCTAAAATGATGTTGGAACATTTCATTACTTAGACAACTAAGTTTACGAAATGCATCTTTTGGACTCTAGGTAAGAACAAACTGATTCCCCATGGCTTACTCATATCCTGAGATTGATCTGCAGATATGTGAAAGCTATTATCATTATTAGAATTTTTTTCTACTTAAATTTTGTTTAATGTTTGGAACGTTTGAATAATCGGCTTCTTTTCTTCTTTATTTGATTCCAATGCTTTGATTTTATTCTCTCTCTTTCTTTGATGATTTGGCTCTCTTTGTGCGAAAAACATAAAAAAAATATATTATTGGTTTGTGATATATATTTCAGTAACCAACTTAGCTCATTGAGCTCGGCTTTTCATGTTCTTTATTGATATGTAAATAAATGACCAGTCATGTGATACTTCTCTCTCAGGGCCTGATTTACCGTCTGATTATATCACGAGCCGCAATTTAGCTAAGAATCCAGCGCTCCCACAGAATTATTTTCTCCTCTGCAAGACACCAACAAATGGTAGATTCCACTTTAATTTTCACTTGGCTCATAAATTTCTAGATGTTTGAATTCGAATTTGTGCAATATTTTTGTTTGTTCTGTAGGAGCTTTTGTAATTAAGAAGCTATTATGTAATCCAAAGGCTCCATTGAGTGGAAAACAACGATGCAATTTACAAACCTAGGATGAAAATTTCATTCATTTTTATTCCATTTTGCTATTTAATTGTGTTAGGGGCCACAGTGGTGAATAAATGTATGATGGCATGATAGACTATATAGTACGTACTAAGGAGTGAAATTTATTTTTTCCTCAAAAAAAAAAAAAAGGAGTGAAATTTATTTTTGGCAAAAGTGAATATGTTAAGAGGAATAGGAGATTGTGATTTTTTTTTTGGTGGTGTAGCAAAGGCATAATACTATTAGAAATGAAGGGATTGTTGTATTTCTGAACGAGTTGCTTACGTAATCGTTACAAGATCATCACCGTAAAATACTTTAAAAGGTTTATAAATCAATTGGTAAAAGTGTCTGGATAACCACCTATTAAGTATTAAATATATAATAGAAATTTTGAGTTGAGCATGTTCACTTAGGTTACATTTGGATGAGAGAATTTGAGAATAATTTCAAATAAGTCCATTTAAGATGGATTTGAAATCCTCCAAAATGACCCCACAAGTCACTTTTGAGAATTTGAAATTCATTATAGAATGACTTCATCCAAACAACCTCACATGGGCTGTTATTATAAATTTGAAGTCCTTAGTTCCAAATTCATCAATCCAATTGGAGCCTTATGTTATTCTTTCTCAATCAATAGCCTATGTAAAACTCTAGGAACATTTCATGATTCATAAAGAATTTTCAACTGCAAATTGGACATGATTTTATTCCTTATTATTCTTGGGAATTAGTATCTACACATGTGTTTTGCACATATTTTCTTTATATTTATTTTTCTACCAGATCTTAATTATGTTCTTTGAAACAATGAAACCTTTTCTAGGCTTGCTCTTAATGTACAGTACTAAACATACTATAAAAAATATGCAGTTCGTGAAATTCTTGAGCGAATAATATAGATGACATGGAGAAATGAGATGGTCAAAAGAAGCAAACAAAAGCAACAACAAATTCTAAAGAGATCATCAAATTCAAGTAACAGATCATGATTATAATTAGCACAAGGCTTAATAATTTGGCGGTGGAATTAGGCCTTTTTTAATTTCTTCAAGATGTACATTTGATATTAATAAAATGAGTTGCATAGTACCCAATGGGAGGGTTCTTTACGTCCATATCAAACAAAGATATATGTTAAATACAATCCATGAAAAATTATTTTAATTTGGCAGATTTCTTTTCAAGTCGAATTGCATTCTATAATATGATCAATATTTATAATATAATATAGTTTATTTAATTTTAATAACTTAATTCTAATTAAATTAGCAAAATTATATGGTTCACGTGCAACGCACGTGCACCTTACTAGTTTTTTTAAAATGTATTAATGTTCATTCGCTCTTATTTTTCAATTATCATTAACATACAATATCCGTTATCACTAAAAAACCAGATCATTATTCCTCATTAAACTTTCAACTCATATATATTCATTGATATTCTAAAAAATTATTTATTTTAAATAAATTATTGTCACTTTTCTTTAAAAAAATGGATAAAAAGTCAAACAAACAGTGCGACCAGCTGGGTCTAAATTCTATATGAATACATGAGGGATTTCAATATGAAATGTGTAAAGGTTTACTAGTCTTTACTATTATAATTATTGTTTGAGGCGTTGCTCATGTGAGCATGCGAGTGGATTATCATTTCTTAGGCTGTGATGGAGTCAAGGAAATGGACGGACGGAACGTGCAACACAAGTCGAGATTCATAGTATGTGGGCTCTATGTTTTAATTATAATTATATTTACACAACACAAGTTGCCATAGAAGAGCTAAGTATCAATTGTGTGATCAAGGCTAAATTTGGACTGTTACATTGTACTATTGTAACAAAGTCACCATTAATTTAGTGGATTTTTCTTGAGTAGGTAAAAAATGGAATAGAGGAATTATCCCATTATCAAACCACTATAAAATATCGTGTCATTTATATTTCTCGCATATAAAATCAATATTTACTTATCTCGTTATATTTGTTATCCAACCGATAATAACAAACCTAAAATACGTGTTAACAAACCATCTTTAAAAAAGGGTGTAAAGATTTCCGTTGTAAAAATCAAGAAAACTTAATTTCTAAAAGTTAAATTTCATTCAGCTGAGTCACTCTATCAACATCTCTCTCAGAGTTTGTTGAGTGGTTGACTCTTCTGCTGAAGATTAACACAATTGTCTTTCAAAAGACTTAGTTGTTTTCTTGTAAAAAGTCTGATTTCGTAAGATTTGAAAATTTTGTAAAGTCTATTGATTAATTCCCCTTTATAGACTTTACTCACACCCCTTAGGACCTACAACCGGACTCGGCTAGCTGCCGAGAATATGAATATAGATGGAAACCCCCAAAAGATGAATGAGGGACCCAAGAGAAAGTGGAAAGACCCTAATCGGAGTGCTAGTGGGAACCAGGACAAAGAGGCTAAGATTGGAGGAAGCTCTACACCACAACCACAAAAAGAGAGACCACATTACCCTTAGTGTGGCAAGAATCACTATGGGGAGTGCCTGTTTGGAAAGGAAGCTTGTTTCCGATGCAAGCAAGAAGGACACAATGCCTGGGAATGCACTAAGTACAAAGGAGTATCGACAGACAAGAGTCGAAAAACATCCACAGGAGAGCTAGAATGTATGCCATGATGCAACAAGCAATAAAGAACGACCAAAGACAATGCCAGGTATGCTAACAATTTCTGCTATACATGTTTTTTCACTTTTCGACACTGGTGCCACGTATTCTTTTATGTCTGCAAAATTTCATGCCTTAATTGGGCGTAAGAAAAATACAAGAAAATGAATCACTTATGGTTAGCTTTGTCATCGGAAAATCAATACTCACCGACTCGAGGGTTAATATTATAGATGCCAACATAGATGGAAAAGACTTTAAGACATAAATGTAGGTTATTGAAATGAAAGATTTGAATCAATTTTGGGCATGTACTGACTTAGCAAGTATCAACCAGGAATCAAGTGTCTCTAAAGGGAGATAATGTTAAGATTTTCTGGAGATGAGGAAATAAAGTTGTATGGAATTAAGACTAGGACAATACCTCGAGTTTTGTCAACAATGGAGACACTAAAAGCACTAAAAAAGGAGATTGCCAGGGGTATTTGGTGAACATAGTAGGCACACCCTTAGAACTAACTCCCGCTAATGTGCCAATAGCAGGAGAGTTCTTGGATGTGTTTCCAAAAGACTTGCCAGAGATCCCACCAGATCGGCAAGTGGAATTCACAAAGATTTGGTGTGTGGTCAGCACGGGTATCCAAAGCATCCTACATAATGTGCCCAAGGAACTGCAAGAGCTGAAATTCAAATAGAAGAGTTACTCGAATTTAGGTTTATCCAACTGAGCGTGTCGCCATGAGGAGCTCAGTTCTATTTGTAAAGAAGAAGGACATAACAATAAGTGGGTGTGTATCAATTTGAACCATCTCACAGTGAAGAAGAAGTATCCGCTACCTAGGATCAAAGACCTTTTCGATCAACTAAAGGGTGCAAACACATTTTTCAAGATTGACTTGAGATCCGAATATCACCAACTAAGGATTAAGGATAGTGATATTCCAAAAAACAACATTTAAGATTAGTTGTAATATCATTTGGATTGAGTAATGCTCTAGTGGTATTTATGGATTTTAAGGTGTTCCACCCATATTTGGATAAACTTGTCATTATCTTCATTGATGAAGAAGAAGAATGAACACAATGATTTAAAGTTGTTCAACTCACCTAGAGCCTAATCCACTACCACGCGATATGTCCGAATGAATTTTAAAAAGGAAAAAGTTTATTAATAGATACCAAACTATTACAACCTTTACCTTGAAGAGTACCACACTCTCCTTACAACACCACCTATGAAGAGCACCAAACTCTTCAACACCTAAATAATCAACCAAGTGCGTTCTTACTACAAGAACACTTAACAAGTATGCTTGTTTTGGATGATTTGTAACAATAAAGATTACACCTCAAATGAAGTATACAACTTTGTAAGTGCAAGTGTAATCAAGAAAGGATAGCCTAATAAGCAAGATGTGAAAGTGATAAGCTTAGACTTTTACAACAAGTATGTTGAAAATGAAGAACAAAAGAATTTGCTGATTTTTGCTTGTTGTGTTGTATGCTTGTGTTGTATATTTGATCCTTCAAGTCTTCATGTATTTTATAGGAGAGCTCCAAGATGTAATCCCCAACATAGGCTCCTTCTAATTGAGTAATTTCTGCAAAAGAAAGATCAAACAGCTCCAAGAAATGGTTAAGAAAAGATAAAGCCTTAAAATCATGAGAAGTGTCTGCATAAATTCGAATTTTAAAGCCGTTGAAAAGTATTGTGACACGGGTTGCTATGGGGGGTCGACTGGTTGCTTTAGGGGGTTGACCGGTTGCTGTTGAAATAGAGAGATTTCGAAGAAAAATACAAACATTTAGGCACCGGTCCGCCCTCCCCTATTTCAACACACATTTTGTTCTCTGTTTTGTAAACTTTCAGGTACGGGTTGCCCTATAGGGCGACCGATGACCTCTTCATAGAAAAGTTTTCCAATTTTTGTCAAGAATAAAGTTCAATAAGTACTTCAAATACTTAGTAAAAATCATTGAAAATATTTTGAAGTATCTGGACAACATTTGGGGATATTGTTTTGGTATTAAAACTCATTTATATGAAATCATCAAAATCAAAATAAAAACACTGATCTAACAAACTCCCCTTTTTGAGATTACAAACCAAAACAATTTTAATAGAGCGATTTTAAAACGAAGCAAGTGTTTCCGGTCAAAATCAACTATCAGTTTTAAGCAACGTTTCTCAAGACAAAAATTCATAACGATGGGAGCAATGGTTTTTTAAAACAAGTTTTATAAGCTCTTCCTATCAACATGCTAAGCAATAAATAAGCATAGAAGCAAACAACTTAAAATCTAGAAACTTAGCTTTTTCACAAATAGCTTAAAAAGCTTAAGAGCTTAAAAACTCCCCCTGTCAAAAATGAGTCATTAGTCATAAGGCTCAATAAAATCAACAACAATTCACTGCTTATAGCTTTTTATCACAGAGCTTTTTCTGCGATCTTTTGAGTTTTTTCTAGCTCATTTGATCTTACCATTAGATTACAAGCTCATTTCATTTTTCTTTTCCTTTGGAATCATCAAAAAAACTATTAGCACAATAAAAACATTATAGATAGATATCAAAATGCGCATGAGAATAAAAATGAGCAATTATCATGACAATATCATGCTTTGAGTACAAAGAATCATACTATCACTTAAAGAACATGGGAGAGATACATAATCATTATCAATATGTGGATTGTAGTCAATTATAATCAAGAAGAACATACAAGAGATGAAATTTTCATTGAAACATTTTATCAAACACTTAACATGCATAGATAGAAAATAAAGATGTATATGCCATTTGTATATAGAATCGAGCCAAAAAATTCAATATCAATCCTAATTCTATAGCAATAATCCAACAATATACATAATCCCCATCATAGTAATACAAGCATTCATCAATCACAAGTGCCAAAATTTCAGAAAAATATAAAAGGGTTCAACCCAATTGAGATGAGAAAAGTGAAGCCAAAACTTACCAATAATTAGAGAGGATGAATAAGATGAATAATATAGTCATTGTGGAAGCCCAATATAATATAAATTACAAGAGAAAATCATTTTGAGTGATATGTGTGTGAATTGGTGAAGGGGTCGAGAAAATATGAAAATAAGACGAAGATGACATAAAGCATTTTAATAAGTTCTGTTAAGGGGGCGACCGGTCGACCATGGGGGCCGACTGGTGCCTGGACAGCCGACCGGCCGATCCTCACGATCCATGCGACTGTTCTGTGCGATTTCAGTTTATGTCCGAGTTTTAAGTATGAAAATGTGATTTTCACCCCTAAGTTTTAAAAATGCACAAAAATGCAACCACTACGGACCTTATTCATTATGCATTATGCCTAAACGAGCTCGAATTGAAGTAAAAACTCGGCGGTTAATGGTTTTGTAAAAATATCCGCGAGTTGATCTTGAGACGGAATAAAACACATCTCAATTTTTTGTTTAGAAACACAATCTCTTAGAAAATAATGACGAATCTCAATATGTTTGGTTCGATTGTGATGAACCGGATTTTGAGAAATATTTATAGCGGAAATATTGTCACAAAAAATAGGAATATTTTCAAAAGAATATTTATAATTCGCTAGAGCTTGTTTCATCTAAAGAACTCGAGTACAACAAAAGGCCGCAGAAATATATTCGGCTTCGGCCATTAATAAAGATACACAATTTTGTTTTTTTTGAAAACCAAGAGAGTAGGCAATTGCCTAAAGTTGACATGATATGAATGTACTTTTATGATCATCAATGTTATCCGCATAATACGAATCTTTATATCCTTTTAAAGAGAAATTTTCATCCTTTGGATAAAACAAACCATAAGAAATAGTGCCTTTCAAATATCGAAAAATTCTTTTAACGACACTTAAATGAGATTCTTTGGGATTGCTTTGAAATCGAGCACATAGGCATATGGCATAAAGAATATCGGGTCTACTTGCGGTTAAATAAAGTAAACTACCAATCATACCTCGATATTTTGATTCATCAACCGACTTACCTTTTTCATCTTTGTCAAGTTTGATATTCGTTGCCATAGAAGTTGTAACGGTTCTTCCTTCTTCAATTCTGAACTTCTTTAGAAGCTCTTTGGTGTATTTTGATTGAGATATATAAATACCTTCTGGGCATTGTTTTATTTGAAGTCCAAGGAAGAAATTGAGTTCTCCCACCATTCTCATCTCAAATTCACCTTGCATCAACTTGGAAATTTCTTGGAAAGAGATTCATTAGTAGCACCAAAAATTATATCATCAACATAAATTTTAACTAAGAGGCAATCTTGACCATTTTCAAAAACAAAGAGAGTTTTATCAACTTTACCTCTTGTAAAACTATTTTGTAAATAAAATGAACTAAGTCTATCATACCAAGCTCGGGGTGCTTGTTTTAAACCATATAAGGCCTTTTTAAGTTTATAAATATCATTTGGCCTAGAAAATTTTTAAACCCCGGAAGGTTATTTAACATACACTTCTTCTTGAATAAAACCATCTAGAGATGCGAATTTAACATGCATTTGGTAAAGTTTGAAATTTTTGAAACAAGAATAGGCAAGTAAAATACATATAGCTTCTAAACGTGCTAGGGGTGCAAATGTTTCATCATAGCCAATACCTTCTTGACAATAACCTTGAGCTACCACCCTTGCTTTATTTCGAACGATATTGCCTTGATCATAGAATTTGTTCCGGAATACCCATTTTGTGCCAATGATAGTTTGTGATGGAAGACAAGGCACAAGTTCCCAAACATCATTCCTCTCAAATTGATTTAACTCTTCTTGCATCTCAAGAAACCAATCCTCATCTTCAATGGCTTCTTTAGCATTCATTGACTCTTTTTGAGATATAAAAGCTTTTTTGGAAAATTTCCTTCTAGTCATTACTTTGTCAAGAGGATCCCCATTTATTAGATCTTTTGGATGATCTCCTTTAAATTTTAATGCCACGAGAACTCCTTACTCAACCTATCTAACGATAACCTCGACCCTCTCATTTAAAGAGTGAAAGAGTCAACCAAGTGCGAACCAGGGGTACTTCTTCAAAGACCTCATATAGGATGAGTAAGTGGGGCTAACCTCTTGTTGAACATATGAAGTTGAAGGTTGATCATTTGAGGTAGAAAGTTGATCATTTGAGTATCATTTGGAACAATTGGTCCAACTTCATCTTGTTCATCGCTATCATCATTTGAGATTCTTTTAACTCCTGGAGGTTTCATTGAATTTGACGTGAATAGACTCTTTCGACCACCATGCTAGTCTTATTATAAACCCGATATGTTTTGCTCTCCGAGTCGAGTACCCCATAAATATCCCTTTATCAGCCTTAGATCAAGTTTATCCAATTGATCTTTGGTGTTCAAAATAAAACACTTGCAACCAAATATTTTGAAATAACTAATATTTGGTGTTCTTCCTTTCCAAACCTCATATGGAGTTTTATTTAACTTGGGACGAAGATATACCCGTTTATCATTTAGCAAGCAGTGTTTACTGACTTTGGTCCAAAAATATTTTGGAAGTGAGAATTCATTGAGCATAGAGCGACACAGTTCTTGTAAGGTCCGAATTTTCCTTTCGGCTACACCATTTTGTTGAGGAGTTCTCGAAGCCAAAAAGTTATGAGCATATTCCTTGGTTTCACACAAGATTCTAAAATCACCATCAAATTCACCTCCTCGACCACTTCTTATAGACTTAATAGTATCTTTATTTTCATTCTCTATAAGTCTACACAACTTAGAAAACTCATTAGCGACATCACTTTTATTAGCAAGAAAAATAGCCCAAGTATATCTAGAAAAATCATCGACTATAACAATCGTGTAATATTTTCCACTTAGACTCTCCGTGTCAATATCCCCATACAAATCTAGATGAAGAAGTTGTAGAGGCTTGGTTGTGAAAATTTTATTTTTGGGTTTAAAACTACTCTTAACTAATTTGTTCTTTTGACAAGTGTCACATAAGCCAAGGTTTTCAAAACTCAATTTGGGTAATCCTTTGACATGTTGATTTTTGTAAATAGTTTGTAAATTTTTGTATCCAACATGTCCAAGTCGCCTATGCCATAAACTAGTTAAATCATTGCTAGTGACAAGACAAGAAACATTTTGACTAACCGAATCACTTGTACAATTTTTTTAAAGATTGCCTTTTGTACTACCTTCACAAATAATTTTTCCATTTTTGAGAATAAGACATTTTTCTTTATTAAAAAGAACATCATAATTTAAATCACAAAGTTGGTTTACACTTATCAAATTGAACTTAAGCCCATCTACTAACAATACATCATGTAAAGAGAAAGAAGAGTTACCAACGTCTCCATTGCCAATATTTTGCCTTTGCCATTTCCGAATATGACTATTCCTTCTTCTTGGAGCTTGATGTTGGTGAAAAATTATTCTCTTCCGGTTATATGGCATGAACATCAGCTGTCCACGAGCCATTTTGAATCCTCCGTGATTGTTATTGGCCCTAGTACCTACAAATAAATTATTTTTAGATACCCTAGAGTTTTGGGGTCCATGGGGGTTAGTATTGAGACATTTGAGTCTCCAATAATGACTACTACTATTTCTAACTTTGCAATGACTAGCAAGATGTCCATTTTTACCACAATAAAAATAAGTAATTATTCTAGGAGTGCTAGCACGAATAAAAGTTGGAGCTTGGTTATTTTTCTTGAAATTGGTTTGAAAAGGTTTGTTACCAAGTCCTAGTTTAGATTGCTCACTTCTTTGAACATCAAGAATTTTTGTGACCTTATCGGTATTCAAGTTGAAACATTGTACATCCTTTTTCGGACTTTCTATTTCCTTAGTGAGCAATTGATTTTCTAATCAAGACTTTTGACTTTAGCAAGAGTAATTGAATGAGCATGGTCAAGAGATTCATAAGAAGTAAATAACTTGTCTTTTTCTAATTTTAACTCTGTAAACTCATTTTTCAAACTCTTGTATTTGCAAATCATGTCTCTAAACCCATTTTGTAAATCATTATAATCACCTTGCAACTCATCAATTAAATTAGAAGAGGAAGAGTTAGAATGTACGTCATTGTCTTCATCATTTATGGCCATGAGACCATCTTCTTTTTCCCCTTGTTCGTCGAATGTTGCAAGAAGTTCATCCCACGTTTTGACATCCATATTGAGAGCCTTCTTTTTCGAAAAACCTTTTTTCTTTTGCTCTTCTGATGTGTGTAAAATATACGTGCATTTAGGGGCTTAAATTGATATATAATTGATGCATTTTCACGCATATTTACTATGTTTTTACTTGGTTTCCTAAAAAGGGCATGATACTGCGTATTCTTGTAATTCTTGCAGGAAACGGAGCTTAAAATGAAGAAATATCAGTTGGAATGCCTGGCTAAGATTGACGAATGCGAAGAGAAGATCAAAATGATGGAAACAAAGGAGAAAAAAACACTTCACACGGCCGGACCGTGTGGTGTCACACTACCGTATGGAAGTGGTGAAGTTGGATAAAATCGAGAGGACGGAGGAGCAGCCCACACGGCCGGACCGTGTGAAGTCACATGGTCGTGTGGGAATAGGAACACATCGCACAACCTACCCGTGCAGACTCACACAACCGTGTGACCAAGGGCTCAGACCAACACCACACGATGTTTTTCGAGTTTACTTCCCGTTCAACTCTACAAGTTATCTCCCCAAGCATCTATGAAATGGACCCAAGGCTTGCTCGAAAATACATCACTTCATACAGAGAAAACACATCAAATAACACAGAACAAAGGAATCGAAGAGCTTCGAGAGCAAAAGGCTAGGTCACGAAGAACACCACAAGACTTTTGCATCTAGGAGCACAAAAGTTTTGAGGGCTTGGGAGGAGAATTCATCATGACAAGAAGGGGTTTTCTTTCTATGTCTAAGAACTCTTGTCTGCTTTAAACGATGTATAATATTGATTCAATTTGTCTATGAATTTGTAATCAATGTTTGGCATATCTTTCGGATCTTATGGGCATAATCGAAACTGTTGATTTATGTTAAATATGATTATTTATTTTCTTAATTAATTCATGCTTTCTGTTTTATGAATTCGAGTGCTTATAATTGCTTTTTATCTGATCAATAATTTGCATGTCATACTTCTAGTCCATAATCTGGGAGGTGAGTTCTAGTAAGACGAAAATCGAATTCAGACATAAATAGAGTAATATATCGGGAGACTACTTCTATTTGTGGGGAGTGCTTCAATTCAAAGATCTTTTGGGAGTTAATAATAGTTGTGATGGATCGGGAGACCTCAATTATTATTAATCTACTGTTTATGTGCACAATAAACTATTTTAGGAATTGAACCCATAGAATTACATGAATTGGTTTTTAAAACTTTAATTGCATTTAATATTGAAGAAACATGTTGAGATTATGTGCCTAAGGTTGCTCCTATAGATGGTGAAAGTACTTGTGGGGTTCAAAAGTTTTTTATATTTTTTTCTTTATTTTCGATTTTAGTTAGTTGAAATAACTCAATATTCGGTCGCTACAATAAAATTGGAATACAATGTTATTATAGCCTAAGTTTTTCGAATACAATCCTGAGGAATACGACCTTGCTTGCCATTATTCTATAAACTACACTGTACACTTGCAGTTTTATGAACCAAAATATTTTTGGCGACACCCTCCTCCACCATTTAGGACAACCGGCTATAAAGTGCCCGATTTTCCGCATTTGAAGCACGAGTTGTCTCTAGTCTTTCTTGCCTTATTTTTGTTGACAACTTTGGCAAATTTTCGAACAAAGGTGGAGGTTTCCTTATATTCCTCATCACTAGCATAATATGAATTATTTTAATTTGAAGCAAGGCCTTTAAGTATAGAATGCATACCCAATTGAGAGGTGGATGGTTTGGAATTCTTCTTTTCTTTAAGATAGACTTCATATATGAGGAGATTTCCAATTAGCATTTTGAACCTCCGTTATAGCCGTCACTTTTTTGTACCATGATCCAGGAAGAGCATTCAAGACTTTTGTTACCTTATATTCTTCCGAAATAACTTTTTTGAGCGCCAATAAAGGATAGACGATGTTGTCGAGCCTTTCCACCATTTTAGAAATCTCTTCACCCTCGAACATTATGAAGTTTTCAAAATATTTAACAAGCATGGTTTTTCTAGCCTGTTTAACTTTCTTAGTAACTTCATAAATGGTTTCAAATTTTTCCCAAACTTCATGTGCCGACCTTATTCCTCGAATTCGATTATACTCGGTAGCGGTAAGAGAGCAATATAAAATATTTAAAGCCTTACCGTTGAGAGGGAAGGACTTCTTGTCATTTTCATCAAATTCTTGACTATTGGGAGCTAAAGTATATCCTCCAATTTCTTTGTTGGTTGGGCAACTCCTTCGATGACCGCATTCCAAATATCAAATCAGCAACCTTGTAGGAAGCATTCCATTCGATCCTTCCAAAAGGCGTTGTTGTTGTCATCGAAAAGTGGTGGCTTATTGATAGAGGCGCCGGTTGTGAGGTAGATTTCATTCGTACCCATGGATCTCCTATTTACTGGAAAAGATAAAATGAGTTTGTCAAAGAGTTTGACTCTGATACCACTTGTTAGTTCAAGTGGCTACGAAATCTTAAGGGGGGTGAATAGATTTTCCCGATTTATCGATTTATGCCTTCTTTTTCGAATATGTGAGAAACTTTTCAAGAATAAGATAGAAGAAGAAGATTGAACACAATGATTTAAAGTGGTTCAACTCACCTAACGCCTAATCCACTACCACCTGGTATGTCCGAATGGATTTTGAAAAGGAAAAAGTTTATTAATAGATACCAAACTATTACAGCCTTTACCTTAAAGAGTACCACACTCTTATTACAACACCACCAATGAAGAGCACCAAACTCTTCTTACAATAATAAAGAGCACCAAACTCTTCAACACCTAAATAATCAACCAATTAAGTGTGTTCTTACCACAAGAACACTTAACAAGTATGTCTTATTTTGGATGATTTGTAACAATCAAGATTAAAACTCAAATAAAGTATACAACTTTGTAAGTGCAAGTGTAATCAAGAAAGGATAGCCTAATAAGCAAGATGAGAAAGTGATAAGCTTAGGCTTTTACAACAAGTATGTTGAAAATGAAGAACAAAAGAATTTGCTGATTTTTGTTGTTGTGTTGTATACTTGTGTTGTATATTTGATCCTTCAAGTCTTAATGTATTTATAGGAGAGCTCAAGATGTAATTCCCAACATAGGCTCCTCCTAATTGAGTAATTTTTGCAAAAGAAAGATCAAACTACTCCAAGAAATGGTTAAGAAAAGATAAAGCCTTAAAATCATGAGAAGTGTCTGCATAATGGATAGTTTCTGTTGATAAAACAATAGGGCAACCGGTCGCTCTCTAATAAATTCTAATTTTAAAGCCGTGGAAAAGTATTTGACACAGGTTGCTGTGGGGAGTCGACTGGTTGCTGTAGGGGGTCGACCGGTTGTTGTTGAAATAGAGAGATTTCAAAGAAAAACACAAACATTCAGGCACCGGTCGCCCTAGGGGATCGACTGGTCGCCCTCCCCTATTTCAGCACATAGTTTGTTCTCTGTGTTGTAAACCTTCAGGTACAGGTTGCCCTATAGGGCGACCGGTTGACCTCTTCACAGAGAAGTTGTCCGATTTTTGTCAAAAATAAAGTTCAAGAAGTACTTCAAAAATTTAGTAAAAATCATTGAAAATATTTTGAAGTATGTGGACAACATTTGGGGACATTGTTTTGGTATTAAAATTCATTTATATGAAATTATCAAAATCAAAATAAAAATATTGATCTAACAATATTGACAATTCCTGACCTGACAAAGGAAATTGTTATTTACAATGGCACGTCAAAACAAGGACAAAGATGTGTTTTGATGCAACATGGCAAAGTAGTTGGCTATGTATCCAAAAAACGTAAGACACGTGAGACAAATTATCCCACACATGATTTAGAATTATCCACAAAAATTCATGCACCGTAAATCTCGTGCCACTATTTGTGTGAAGGAAAGTGTGATATATATACGAATCATAAAGGTTTAAAGTATCTTTTCACACAAAAGGAGCTGAATATGAGGCAAAGGAGATGGCTAGAGTTAGTGAAGGATTATGACTTGGGAGACTCAGAGTTAAAAAGAGGATTCATCACTTCTTTCTCTCATTCAAAAATGAGTAATCCTAATGTGGGTGGATTTGGTCAGGGAGGTGCATGAATAGTACTGCAAAGGGCTTTCTTTAATAGAATTTATAATTTCTTGCTACCGAGCCCATAAAGGGGTAGTGGATACTTAAATACCATCCGAGTAAAGCTAATATGGTTGTTGATACTTTAAGCCATAAAACTAGATGCCAGTTATTGAGTTTGATAACTGAACAAAAATAATTGTTGGAAAAATTCGCCAAATGAGAATCGAGGCAGTAACACCACTAAGGAGTGCAGAAGCCATTTTAGCCACATTGGTAGTACGCACCACAATATGAGATATGATTAAGGATACTTAATCTCGGATAAATTTTGTGTAATAGAACGAGATCAAGTTAAGAACATTAAGGGCTTCATTATGTCAAGTGATGTATCCCAGTTTTGAAGGAGATTATGTGTCCTTAAGGATGAAAGCCTTAGAGAGAAATTCTAGATGAGGCTCATTGTCTACCATATAAGGTGCACCCTGGAAGCACAAAGATGAACCAATACCTAAGATATGTATTTTGGTGGAGAATGGAAGCACAAGTTAAAGTCAACACCAATGACCTGCCAGTAGACTACTTAAGCCCTTGATATCCTATAATGAAAATGGAAGCACATAACGATGAGTTTCGTGGTTGAAATACCATGATTGGCCAAATGAAATATTGCAATGTGGGTAGTAGTAGACATATTACCTAAGTTGGTGCATTTTCTACCATTTAGAATGATATTTACAATGGATAAATATGCAAAGATCTACATCATGGAAATATCACGATTAGGGTCCATGTGTCAATTGTATCGAACAAACACACATGATTTACCATAATATTTTAGAGAAGTCTCAGAGAGCGCTTTAGGCATGAAATTAAATTTTAGTACAACTTATCATCCACATGATGGATCGAAAGAACAATACAAACATTAGATGACATGTTGAAGGTAAGTGTTCTTGATATGGGGATAATTGGGAGACTATTTTACCTTTAATCGAGTTTGCCTACAACAATAACCATCAAACGACTATTGAATGGAAACATATGAGTCCATATATGGCGAAAGTGAAGATTATTGTTGTATTGAAGTGAAGTGGGAGAAAAGAAAATTTTGGGACCATAACTAGTGGAGTAGACAAGACAAATGATAGGAAAGATCCGGGACAAAATAAAAATAACACAGATAGACAAAAATTATATGTCGACATACGTAAGAAAAACCCGTAGTTTAATATAGGGGAGAAAGTATTTCAAAATAGCACCCACGAAGGGTGTTATCCATTTTGGCAAGAAATGAAAGCCAAAGCCAAGGTTTATAGGTGGTTTGAAATTCTTGAAAGGATTGAAGATTTAACTTATCATCTAATCCTGGTCGAACTTGTCTTCTCGATCATAACGTATTTAACGTGTCAATGCTCATGAAGTATGTGCATGACCCAAGTCGCATCGTCAACTATACAATTTTGGATATAAATAAGGACCCGACTTATGGAGAAGCACCGGAGGCTATATTGTAAAGAAATATACACAAGCTAAGAAACAAGAATGTGACACTAATTAAAGTACAATGGAAAGGACATGGAAGCAATGAGGCAACTTGGGAGCACGAAGAGAAATTTCGAACTAAATATCCAGGCTTTCTAAGTTGAAGTAAGAAACCAAATTTCGAGGATGGAATTATTTTAAGAAGGGTAAGAATTAATACTCGTGTCCTCATTTTGGGGGCTAAATTAGGGTTGATTAGAACTAATTCTGGAAATAACTTTAGGGATTAGAAACCTTAACTTTCTTAATTTTTGGGATTTAATTTCTTATTTATTTACAAGAATGAAATAAAGTCAATTTTTACAAAAAAAAAGAAAACCAACTCAAATCATGTTAATTAAAGAAACAAATCAAATATGCATTTAGGGCATGTAAAAGAAGCATTTTTTCTTTTAACTTTTCAGCAAAAAATTCGTACCATATATTTCATGAAACACTTGCCTATAAATTCGAATCCTCCCATTGGGATATTTTTCATAATTTTCACAACAAAACAACAATATAATGGTTCTTCTTCTCCCTACGAGCCTGTTGCCACCGCCACATTCGGTCGTCACTAGTGGCACCACCACCATGGCCACCACCCATGTATATAGAAACCACCACTTCAAACTCCAAGCCCAAAACCAAACCCCAAAACAAAAAAAAAAGAATAAGAAAAAAGAAGAAATAGAGGGGAGCCACTGCTACCTCCGACCGGAGCAACCCATGCCGCCGATCGCTGCCATCGGTGAAAGAGGAGAGGGTGGGGAGATTGTGATTGAGAATGAAAAAAATAAAGAAAGAAAATGAGAAAATGGGGGAGGCAACGAGTGAACGGGTATAGAGAAAATAGTGAAAAGACTGAGGAAAAGAAAAAAAGGGCAAAAGAAAAGAAAATAAAAAGATAAAAGTTAAAAAGGAAAAAAATGGGGATTGTGCCAAAAACCATTGACATTTATTAATGTCTAATTTAACTCCCTTTTGACCAAGCCCCAGTTTTGACCAACAAGTCATCTTTCAAACCAATTTTTACTAGAATCCTATTTCAATTGAAAACTTCTTTATTTTTTTCCGTCTACAACATTTTATTTTATTATATGAGACGAGGAGTTTGAATACTAGGCATCCACATTTGCATTTACTTCATGATGTTACTGCATTTTGTCAAGTCATAATATGGGTATTTTTGTTATTAAACATGATTTCAAGTTTAGCTTATTTTTAACACTTATTAAAGTCGTATATTATTTTTATTTAGAAATTAAGATGTTACAGAAAGTATTTCTCAAGTATAATACTCAAAGAGTAATAGAGAGTTTGATGTAGTTAATAAGTTGTATAAAACCAAACATCACATATGTTGTGAGTAAGTTTAGCAGGTACACACGTAATCCAAGAGATGAACATTGGAAATGAATAGTAACATTCTCATGTACTCGAGATATACTCGTGATTAAGGACTTCATTACTGTAGATATCCAACAATTCTTGAAGGTTATAGTAATACCAATCGGATATATAATATGAAAGAGTCCAAGACTAAAGTGAATATGTATTCACTTTAGGAGGCGAAACCATATCATAAAATCTTCCAGGTAAACAATTATTGCAAGGTCCATAATGGATTCTAAGTTTATTGTTCCAAACAAGTGTGGAGAAGAAGTCGAGTGGGCTTATAAATGCAAGGTCCATTACGCTTCATTTACATTTTCTCATCTATTCTCTATTAATCTCAATTCCTCATTTTATTCCAACATTGTTACCATTAAATTTTAGTTCATTTTTGTGCCAAAATGATCTTTCATACCCTACATTAGTTCTTAATTAATTATGAATATCATGAAAATAAAACCTTAATCTCTTTTCTCTTTGTAACAAAAAACAAGATTGCTTTATCTCTCATTCCTCCAACCATGGGAGGAGGAGAAAATTATGTTTTATGTTGTTTTTATCTTTTACGATTTTCTGTCTTTTGTTTTTCAGTTTCTTCACTTGATGGGAGTAGGTTTGTCTCATGTGTGGGAGTTGATCTGTCCCTTTTTTCTTTTCTTTGATAAATTCATATTTGAGTAGATATGTGTTTCTAAGGCTTCAACTAGAGCTCTTCATCAGATTTATGGAAATCTAATAGATTTAAGAGATTGGTGCAAATCATTCAAATCTTATTTGGAAATACAAGTATCCACTCATCCAACCAGGAATCATAATCTACTGAGCTTGATATGAAGTTTAATGATTTATTGTTTTTGTTTAGATTTTGATTGTCTCCCCCTCTTCCCTTAATTTGAAATGTGAGAGTTTTTGGGTTTTCTCGTGTTGGCTCTAGGATCTTATATCCATGGTTTTATCAAGTTGAGTGATGAGAAATACAAATTCATGTTGTCAAAAAGATTATGCAATTAATTATTACAATTTGTTTCAAAAGATATGATGTATGATAATGAACGAACTCTAGCAATATATGTTCTCTATCTCCTTAAAAGTAGTTCTAACCCTTCTCTCTTTATCATCTCCAAAACCGCAGCCTCAAAAAAATCCATCACTTTTTTATTCATCCTCTATTGAGGGATGGAGGATAATATTTTTATTTCTTTATTTTCTTTCTTTGTTTGATTATTGTTTTTTATTTTTTTATATATATATTCTATCTCAATTGAGAGTAGCGTTCTTCATTTTTGTGAAAGTAGGCTTCTTCACTCTTTGTGAGTGGATAATTTCTTGTCTTTTGTCGTAAGAGTATTTTTATCCAATCATATGATAAATATTATTTTTCTTGGCTTGGACGAGTTTGGATTTTCTTCGTTAGATCTATGCACTGAAGAGAATCGGACTCTTGCTCGCCCTCTTCTCTATTGGTCGTCGCAAGCAATCACTCTATGGAGAATTGTTGCCATTTGAACTGGATCTCAAATTCTCAATGTTATGTCGAGCTTTTATTCTGCCTTCATCATTATTATTATAATTTTTTATTGTGTTTGATTGGAAGGATGTTTTTATGTTGGGAAAGATCAGTGTATTATATTATAATGATGTTGCAATTTTTCTGAATTTTTTTAGTATAACTTGTTTGTCAAAAGAAAATAAAAACATATTTCTAACATCTAATCATTTGTGATTTTATAAAGAAGAACCACCATTTCTTTTGGTTAATCACGTGACTCATAAAATTATATTGTGGCATCCTTAAAAATTTAAACCGCACAATGCGAAAAACTACCCAAAAAAAGAGTTAATCCTGTCAGACAATCTAACAGATCCAAATATCTGACCGATCAGCCCACCAACAGTCGCAAAACCACCAACACCACAACAACCACATCCGATGGCCGCTGCTAATACATTTTAGGAGGGCTACTAATACTTTTTGGGAGGAATACTAATACTTTTTAGAGGAAAAACTAATATTTTAGAGGGGCTACTAAATATTTTCTAGAATGACTACTGATACTTTTGAGGGGAGGAGATAACTAATACTTTTATGGGGAACTACTAATACTTTTTATGAGAAAAACTAGTACTTTTTAGGAGGAATACTAAAATACTTATAATTAAAAAATCTAAACATTTCAATGAGACTATTAATACGTTTTCGGGGGAATACTAAGACTTTTGAGGGAAAAAATCAATACTTTTCATGAGGAGTACTAAAAATACTATTCAAGGGGATTACTAATACTTTTCAGCGATACTACTTTTGGGAGGATTATTAATATTTTTCAGAGTAAAAACTAACATTTTTAGGGAGACTACTATATATTTTTCAGATTACAACCGATACTTTGAGGGGAGGGACCTAATACTTTTAGCGGGGACCACCTACCACTACTCTTCGGCCGGAGCTTTCGATTACAATTTCTCGCGCCTTCCGGCCCAAACTATAAGGGGAATGCCGCATCTCTCGATGAGAAGGAAAGAAGAGACCAAAGCGAGGGACCAGACTTTTAGTTATTCTATACCTTGGCTTGAGCGGGGATGAAGTTGCATATTATCTTCAAATGCAACTCACACAGCTAGGTGGGGCTCTTAGCCAACGTTTATCAAAGCGGGTGTTGCCGTGCCACGAGGCACGACATTTTATGAGAAAAACTAGTATTTTTCAAGAGTAATACTAAAATACCTTTAATCGGAAAACATAATATTTTTTAATAAAACTATTAATACCTTTTAGTAGGTTTTGACGGAAAAGATCAATACTTTTCATGAGGATCACTGAAAAATTTGTTCAAGGGGATTACTAATACTTTTCAGCGGTACTACTAATACTTTTATGGAAAAAACTAATACTTTTAACTGTACTATATCACTGTCTAATATTACAAAAAATGCCACCGTTCCAGTGATAATATGTCACCATCCCCAGAATATTATAAAAATGCCACCGTATTCAAAATCAGAAAATTGTCACCGCTTCTTCTGAATTACAAAAATGCCACCGCCTATTGTATCCGTATCGGTTTGGGATCCATCTAACTGATTTGAACCCGTTAGACCGTCTAATAGAAGTTTTTGTCAATTTTTTTTTATGAATCACTCAAGGAACATGATTAATGTGGTTTGGTTCAACTTGAACACACCGTAAGTGCATGGTGCATCGATTATGCAACAATCAATCCGATTTAATAATGAGTTGATTGATTAAAAAAACTGATTATATTTTTCTACTATACTATAAATAACAATACTATAATGGATAAATTATTTACTAAACAACTATAATGTTAAAGAAAATAAATAACCAACTAAAAATTACTTTTAACAAAGTTCAAATTCCAAATATGAAATAACAACATAAATATAACCAGATGCCAAATTAACTTAAAAATAATAAAAAAATAATAACCATCGTGAATCGTGGACAAAGTTTCTTACCCACAAACCAAGCCACACCCCACAAGTCCACAACCCAACCTTTCTTCGTCCAACAAATTGCAAAAAGCCAAAAACCATCGCCAACCCTCACCAATCCCCATTGAAGAAATATTGAAGAAAGCATAGCAAGTAGCACTCGTTGGTTACCCACGCCCAATCCCTACCGGCTAGTGCTAGCCCAAGTTTGTATTAAAGCTTTATTTCACCTTATTGTCATGAGATTAACATTGAATGAGAATGAATTATATTTAGGGTTTTTGATATCAAAATGTATATTAATTAATTTTGTTGGATTTGTTGTTTCTTCTCTATTTATTTAATTTCTTTGTTGTACCATAATTGTTATATGAGTTATTAGGGCTATTTTTTAGTAATTTATTATAATTTATAATTCATGTATAGTTGTTTCCTTAAGCTATATTAGTTTTTGATTTATTTTTTTCCGCATTTTCTTGGATAATGGAACAATTTTTAAATGAGTACCACTTATTATTGAGGAATCATCCTCATCACTCAATCCACCTACAATTGTTCAACTTCAAGCACCAACAAGTCAAGATAAAGTTTTATGAAGCCAAGATGCTTTTGAGGTTGATATTAAAAATCTTCCAAGTGATCCAGGACTACGACCTAACATAATGAGCTATCCATCCGACTTAATTGAACAAAGTAGAGCTTATTTATTAAAAGGTCCATGTCACCACGTGAACATAATTTTCCTCAAAAGATAGATGGGAACAGAAAACATAAATTTGTTACATCGTGGTTTGATGAATTTAAGGATTGGTTAGAGTATAGCATTACAAAAGATGCAGCATTTTGTTTATATTGTTATCTCTTTTCTTCGGGGAGAAGTGAAAGAGGACATGATGTTTTTGTATCTGGAGGATTTAATAATTGGCGTAAGAAAGAAAGATTAAGAGATCATGTTGGAGACCATAATAGTGATCATAACAAATGTAGATTGGCTTGTCAAGATTTGATGAATCAAGCTCAACACATTGAAGTGTCGCTAATATATCAAATCAATCGAAGATTGATTATCATTGCGATTAAATGCATCGCTTGTTTGTTTGCAATATCTCATTATGCAAGGATTAGCGTTTGAGGAAATGATGAGTCGAAGGATCCTTAAATGAAGGAAATTTTATTGAACTTTTGAAAGTTATTGCTTCATGTAATGAGGACATCAAGAATGTTGTATTGAATAATGCTCCTAAAAATCTAAAACTCGATCTTCTCGATATTCAAAAGGATATTATAAATGCGATTCTGATTAAGACTACAAATGCTATTATTGAGGATCTCGAAAATGACTTTTTCTCTATTTTAGTTGATGAGCGTCGGGATGTAACAAATCAAAGAGCAAATGGGGTTGTTATTCGTTATGTGAATAAGAGTAGATGTGTCATTTACCATTTTCTTGGCCTTGTGCATTTTATACATGGGAGATTGATATGTGTAAAATATACGTGCATTTAAGGACTTATTTTGATATATAATTGATACATTTGCACACATATTTAGTGTATTTTACTTGGTTTCCTTAGAAGGGTATGATCTGCGTATTCTTGTAACGTTTACAGAAACAGAGCTTAAATGGAAATATATCGGTTGGGAAACCCGAACAAGATCAAGAGTGCGAAGAGAAGATCAAAAAATGAAGAAAATGGACAAGAACCACACACGGTCACCCCATGTGAGGCCACACGATCGTGTGAGCAAACGTGTGGAGATTACACAACCATGTGAAGTGTTTGGGCAAAAACAAAGATAGAGACGTGTTACACGGCTAGGACCATGTGAGATGACACGGACACCGGGAGGAGGAATAGACTATTATATAAATTGAACCCATAGAAACACATGAATTGGTTTTGTGAAACATTGATTAGATTTAATATTGAAGAAGCATGTTGAGATTATGTGCCTAGGGTTGCTTTCGTATTTGTTGAAAAGACTTGTGGAGTTCGGGTTTTTACAAATTTATTTCTTTTATTTTACTTGTTAGTTTAGGATTAGATAATAATTTCTTGATTTCCTATTAAACTCAATAAAATTGGAATATGATGTTAATATAGCCTAAGTGTTTCGTATTCAATCCCTGAGGAATACGACATTGCTTGACATTATTCTATAAACTACATTGTACACTTGCAGTATTGAGATCAAATTTTTGGCGAAAGAGATGGGCCTCGTGGGCCGTGTAGGAGAATTTGGCCTATGGGCCAGTCCACGTAGGAGAAATTGGCCTATGGGCCATACCGGACACCATTGTGCCGGTTCATTTATTAAGAGCCCATTGGACAATTAGTATTAAATAAACATATATAAAAAGAATTATATATTAATTAATTAAATACCATTTTTGCCCCCAACATAGACAAATCTTACAAAATACAAAAAGTATGTGTTTTCATTAGTTTAATTTTGAGTTGGAATTATGTTTACTTATAGGATTTGTGGTTGTTGTGCTTCTAAATTTTAAAATTTGCTTTTGTAATTTTGTAACATTTGTCTTAGAAAAATATAATATTGGCCTACTAATAATAAGAAGAATGTTTGGTCTTTATATCAAAAAACTCATTTTGAAACATTTTTATCCACAAACACTTCAACTTTTATTTTTACAAACGCCGCCTAAGTCGATTACCTCGTTAGATATTAGTAAAGATTTATGTAAATAAGTAAGAGCTATACATAAATATACATATATATATATATATACATTCCCTTTGAATTAAAATCATGGTAATAATGAAATGGTGGCAATTAAAACATTATTTTTTCTCTAAAAAAAATACAAAATGTAAATCAAATCATTGAAAATTCAAATTACACATGACAAGGAGAAATTTAAGGAATGAGACAATAGACAATGGAAATAAACAAGGTATGATGGTAAGAAGACTAAGCTGACTGAAAATAATCTTTCTCGAGGGATTAAAACAACAAAAAAATCTTTGCTTCAATCCCTAATTGATTGAATCATCAGTTCCGTACCCTACTGAGTAGTCAGTCTGTATAGGTTGGGCCACTTTGACTTTGATACATACACAAATCTCACTCTTTGCCATTGTCGCCTCTTTATACGTATAATGCCTCGTTCCAAACTCAAGAACCTCATTTATGGTTTTCAGGAGTTTATTTTATTTTATTTTATTTTATATATATGTATTTATGCATATGCTTCTAATTTATAAAAAAAATTGTTGTTAAATATTTTCGTGACATATATAGAGATATAAATTGGATCAAATAAGAAGCTCTTCCTACAGTCCGACTTGACCCCAAGCCCAACACGCCCTTGCTTAGGGCCTCAAATTTTCAAGGACCCATTTTTTCTCAAAAATTACCGTTTAATACATGAAAAATATAATCTAAATCGTAAGAAAATACCAAAAAAATATTCTTTTTGCGTGAGATTTTTCCTGGGACCTTAAAATTGCATGAATAATTAATTTATGATGTAAAACATTGTTTCCGGGAGCATTAGACATTTAGGCCGGAGTTGACACCAAACCCAACAAGCCCTTCCTAGTGTAAGTCCTCGGGGACTAATCACAACTCTTGGTAGTTAGAAATTAATGGTCAAGATTTGATTCTAAAATTTAGGTGGTATGAGCCTAAATTATTAATATCATGGGCAATAATTAAATGCATTAGACCGGATAAGTTGCATCAGTTAGTTTTATTTTTTGTATTGATCTTAATTGATTATATATTTTTTACAATTGGGAGAAGACCATAATTATAAGAAACCAAACTTATATGCAAAACCGACATTTTAAATGAGCAGTTAATATGATTTAAACAAAATTTAACATAATAGAATTATTAAGACAACTATTTTCTTTTAGTTATGCATTATACAAATTTTAAAGACGCACACATAGAATGAGTGAAACTACTAGTAAAGCTAATATACAATTCATATTATAGCAACACATCCTTGTAAATATGCATTAATGGTCTTGTAAAGAAACAATACTTGAAGTGCAATATCTATATCTATATATATATATATATATATATATATATATATATATATATAGGGATAGATCCTGTGAGACCACCCTCCTAGGTTAGTCCATAAGACCAAATCTAAACCATCCAAATAGTAAATCAATGGCCAAGATACGTTACAATCTATACAAGTTTTCAAAGTAACTATACAATAGAAAGGGTAAAATTGGAATCCACAAAATCATACAAGGTAACCTCCTCCTACATTATAGGGACGTGATCCGACTTATTAATCACGCCCCCATAAATCACGCCATTCACCATAAACAATCAAATATACGTTTCCTTCTCAACGCCACCATTGCATCGCCATTATCAAAACCTCTCAGTAATCACCATTATCACTCAAAACCTCCAATTGGTCCACAAAAAATTAAACGCGACGGATATCGACAATTTGCAGTTATCATCCATTTGAATGGAAAGAGTTATACAATGGCTTTCAAAATTGATACTTCTTTCCGCCATATTTGTGAATATGACGTTTTATTGTATACTTAGTTCGGGGACTTGTATACTTAGTCATATTTTATTGTATATTTAGTTCAATGGATTTGTATACTTGGTTCAAATAAGAATCGTATTTTTAGTTATATAAGTAGTTTAGTGAATTTTGTATACTTAGTTTTGTGGATTTGTATACTTAGTTCAATTGAATTGTATACTTAGTTATATAAGTAATTCAAAGGAATCGTGTATTTAGTTCGATGTAATTGTATACTTAGTTAAATGTTTCGTATACTTAGTAATATTTTAATGTATAGTTAGTTCAATGTAATTGTATACTTAGTTAAATGTTTCAGAGACTTCAATATTTTAATGTACGAGGTAGTTTAGTGTAATTGTATACTTAGTTAATTGTTTATGTATACTTAGTAATGTTTTAACGTATAGTTAGTATAGTGTAATTGTATAGTTAAAGTCGGTCACACCTGTTCAAAAGGAATCGTTTTTGAAAAGACACGATTGAAATCTATGATTTTTTCTCCCTAAAATCGGAAACCGATAAAGGAAGGATTCATTTTTCCTAAGAAATAGCAATTAACGCGAGTTACTTAAAAACGAAAAATATGAAAATACAATCATACCCTTAAAACCCAAAAATAACTAAAGATATCTACACCATTAAAAAATTAAATCAAAGGTCTATATGCGGTCTTATGGACTAACCTTTGAAGGGTTGGTCTCATTTGAACCAATCCCTATATATATATATATATATATATATATATATATATATATATAAAAAGCAAGATAGTTGCCAAATATGGCAAAATCCCGCCAAAATTTTTGATACCAAATACGGAAAGTTTAGAGGTTGGGTTTGGAAATGTATTCTCATTTATTTTAATAAATAAAGTCGGGTTAAGTAATAAATGGTGTGACTAAAGCCAGTCTTGGAGAAGCCAAAAAGACCCGACATCAACTTTGAATACGTGTCTCTTGAGCATTGTGAATGAAAAAGTTAATTATTACAATTGTTTATAATTATTCGACAATAGCCTTTATTGGGCTCCAAAACGTTGGATTCAAAATTTAAAATCGCTATCTTTGTCAATCTTGAAAACCGAAAGTAAAGTTGGTTTATAGTCTTTATTGGGGACCGAAAAAATTGCCAAGTTGGTTTGCACAAAACATTAGTTTTTAAATAACTACAATTAAATATACATTTATTGGAAAGCTAAAATTATTTTCAAATTTTCTTCTTACAAACTCTCTTATAAATAGGCTTCGTCCCATTGAAAAACACACTATTTTGTGCAACTACACAAACAAAAATTTCTATAGAATAGCTCCGTTATTTACATCGATTTAGTACCATAATGCTATGAAAATGTCATTGGCACGAGATAATGATTTGTTTATATTTGCGGTGTACTGCAAATCGTGAGATGGCAATAACTCAAAATTTTAGACAAGAATCCAACGTTTTATCTCGAAGAAAAAGGAAAAGAACTTGAATACAATCATGAGGTATAATTTATGAATTTTCATTTGATACGCGTCCATACTTTTTGGTGTTAAATTTTGTATTTTATCTGCAGTTTATCCATCCCAAAATGAGGTTTTAGTTGAAGAGCTCAAAGAAACCAACTATTTTCGGAAAATTGAGGAGAATTCAATTTAATGACGTGTTCGATCCATTACAGAGGACAAGTGAAGATTTTAGGTAAGGAAAGAAAAGGCGCAAATTCTTTTGTTAATTAGAAAATGACATTTATATTCCATATTTGCGAAAATGTAATGACATTCAAGTTTAAAATAAATTCAAGTAAATATGAAAATGAAATTAGAGACAATTGTATTCAATTATTTTTCCAAGACACTTTTACTATCAAATATCAATATTATCTACCTATTTGTTCTAATTATTCAAAGAATCGTACTAACTAATAACTATCAAAAAGTCATCAATGAAAAACCGTAGCAAGACGAATAAAGCGAGGATTAAATATTTCAAATAGTGAAAGAGGAATTAAAATCATTTATTTTAGATAAATCATGTGATTAAGAAAGTAGGATTATAACTTGCATACCCTTGAAAATGAATATAGCTTTTGAAATCATGATATGTTATCATCAAGGCGGAAAAAAATCACCCGCTTGTTACATATATGCGTAATCTATATGAAAAAATCATTAAAAATTTCCATTTAAGAAAAAACTTACACTTCACTTATCTAATCGGACATACAACAAAAATAAAAATTTATCTTTATTTCGGATCTTAAATGATTTGGTTAAAAGCCATGAAAACGGCATATTTTTAAGATAATTATAGATCGAATTTGTTTTACATAGAAAATACCCTAAACATCAAAAACCAATGGATCTACTCAAACATGTAGATCTGATTTTTTTGTTATGGAAAGGACCTATTAAGTAAAGATCTGGAGTTTTTCACTATGAAAGTCTAAGTATGACTAGATCTTTTAGAAAGGAAAAAAATATTTTGGACAATTTCTTGGCTCGGAAAACATCGAATGAGTGACATATATATAAAAAATAAAATTCTAATGATTATTGAAAAAATTACATCTATTGAAAAAAAAACCGAAACTGTGTTTAATTTTTTTATCGGAATGTATACACTTTGTTTTGAAAAACAAAAAATGGTTTCGATTATCAAAATCATGAAAATATGAAACCATGTGAAGAAATCTGCTTTATATTGTTTATTTTTGTTTGTGGTATCTTCTGTTTAGACCATAATGCATACTTCTGTCGGTGAACTGCTGTCTTTTTTATTTGTTTTCAAGTTCTGTTTTTTCCTAAGGTTTTGTAATAAATAAATCAACTAACCTGATTTGGTTGATGTGATTTCCAGAAAGATAACATCCTTGCGTGTAGGACAAGAAAAGAACCTGGGAGCATGGCAAATTTTTAATATCATCTTCAGTCACAAAAGGCCATTTACAACAGCCAAAGTTAAACAATGGCATTTGTGTATTCCTGCATTTGTCTGTAATGTTTCAAAGAATCATAATACAAGAATATATATTGCTAGCTAAAGAAATATGTAATATTTTGACTAATCAGTATTAAACCTTATTTGCTCAGCTAATTGTTTAGGTACGTCTTTTTTATACTTGGAAACTTTATAATCAATTCTCCAGCATCATCATAATCATGCTTTCTCATTTTCTATATTGTAAGTGGTATAGTTCTATAATGATAAAATGATAAACAAGTAAAAGATATATTGAACCTTCAAAAGGTATTATTTGAAGGTCTTTGAATGTCTTTGTCGACAATTCAATTACAAAGTAAATAACCAGATAAACAGACAATATCTTGGCTATCATAAAAAGATAATAGATTTTTGTGTTATTACCTTATCCTTTCCAAAGATATCTTGGCTATCATAAAAAGATAATGGATTTTTGTGTTATTACCTTTCATTAAAATACCATCAATTCTTTTTATGAAATCCTTTATTAAGTTCCCTACGTTAACATAATTCAACTTGAACAAAATAATAAGAACAAAATTAGTCCACTTACTTTTTTAATATGGCTCTATGATTATGACATCGAACCATATTGTTTTTATCAAAAGAATGCAAACATCAATAAATATTTACATTTATTTATAATCATTGACAAAACTAAAAATGAACTATGAATCATAAAAAACGGTTTTGTTTGATAACAAATATACTCGCATGCTTCCAGTTTCACTATAGAATTCAATTAATGCATAATAAGAGATCTTTAGTAACAAAATTATACTAAATGTACCTATAGTCATTAACTCCATCTTTCTCGCAACTTTGAAATGATAAATAATTATACTAAAAATATTTCTACATTGAAATTAAAAAAAGAAATAATATGAATATTTGAGAAAAAAAAATTCAGATCATTCACAAAAAAAAAATATGTAACAAAAAGTTTACATCTGAATTTGTTTTCCATATTTCGCAGTATCTGGAAAGAAAATTATACCGAGAAATATACGACATCAAGCTAAGATCTGATTTTGTCATTAAAAATACCGATCTCTCAACATAAAAATGGATATTTCCCCACATATAAACAGATCCGATTGAAAATACTCATTATTTTTACAACTTAAATATACAAAAACAATAAATATACAATGAACCCAAATATTGAAATAAAAAATAGAAAACAAATAATATAAATATCTAAAAAAATCAGATCTTGATGCGAAAAATCAGATTTGTAAAAATAAATTTATATCTCAACTTCTTTTCTATATTTCAGCGGATCTGAAACAAAAAATAATATCAAGAAATATATTGTTTGAAAGGTATTATATTGTCTTTAAAAAGATCATATATACCATCAAAACAAAAAAAAAATTGATTATTTCTCCTACATATAATCAGATCTGAACAAGTGCATTCAATTAAAAAAGTATTTTTTAAAGACGATCAAAAATATAAATAAACTATATTAAGATGACATTAAAGTATTCAAAAACACACAAAAAAAAATACATACCTCTGTTAAAAAAATGTAACAAAAATGGGTCAACCAAGCCAGAAATTTCAATTCTTTTTCATGTGTTTGTTTCATCGATTTCGTTTGTGCGTGTGTGTGAACATTTGTTGTGTATAGGTGAATTTGTGTGTGAATTTTTTCTATTTGTGTGTGTTAGTGTAAAAGGGTGTGTTTCGGTGTTTGTAAGTGTCCTGTGTTTGTTTGTTGTGTGTATAAACAATTGTATTTTGGGTGTGTACGTGTGTTCTTGTGGGAGTTTTAGTGTGTGTGAGTGTGTGGGTGACATGTGTGAGTTTGTGTGTGTGTGAGTGACATGTGTGAGTTTGTGTGAGTGTGTGTATGAGTGTGTGTTGTGTCATGTGTGTATGTTGACCGTTGAGCGGCGAGAAGGAATAATTAGGGTGTAATTGGTTGTGATTTTTCAAAAGTTTCATTTTTTGGAGAAAAGTTTTTAGAGAGTGTGATTGTTTGTGAAATAAGTGACTTTTTTAAAAAAGAAAATCTCATTTTTTTTAAATTAACTCATTTTTTCTCTTTTATTTTCACACTTCCTAATACCAAACTATACTATTATTTATCTCTCCTCCAACTATTCATATAAATAATTTCGTTGATTTATCGCAATTTTGTTATTTTTCTCTTAATTTTGATAACAGAAGGAATAAAATGGGATCCATATTGCTTATTTTTTGTTTAAATTTTTATTTTATTCAATTTTCTTACATTATATTTTACATTATTATTTCCAAAAAAAAAACAACAAACAATCAATATCTATTAAAGATTCTCTATCACATCAACACAATTATTATTTTTCTCTATTCATATCCAATTAAGCCTAAATATGAA
This sequence comes from Rehmannia glutinosa, assembly GCA_016081115.2. NCBI lineage: Eukaryota > Viridiplantae > Streptophyta > Magnoliopsida > Lamiales > Orobanchaceae > Rehmannia > Rehmannia glutinosa. Next base: position 56,538,012 of record CM071924.1, on the reverse strand, counting down.
ATCATTGTTATTCACTCGTAAAATGAAAGTGAACGGAATAAAAGCATAACCAATTAAGCCTAAATATCTAAGGTTGGTGACTTGGTGGTTAACTTTTTGTTTTAAATAAATAATTGCCAAATATGGCAAAATCCCGCCAAAAATTTTGATACCAAATACGGAAAGTTTAAAGGTTGGGTTTGGAAATGTATTCTCATTTATTTTAATAAATAAAGTCGGGTTAAGTAATAAATAGTGTGACTAAAGCCGCCTTGGAGAAGCCAAAAAGACCCGACATCAACTTTGAATACGTGTGTCTTGAGCATTGTGAATGAAAAAGTTAATTATTACAATTGTTTATAATTATTCTGACAATAGCCTTTATTGGGCTCCAAAACGTTGGATTCAAAATTTAAAATCGGTATGCTGTCAATCTTGAAAACCAGAAAAGTAAAGTTGGTTTATAGTCTTTATTGGGGACCGAAAAAGTTGCCAAGTTGGTTTGCACAATACATTAGTTTTTAAATAACTACAATTAAATATACATTTATTGGAAATCTAAAATTATTTTCAAAGTTTCTTCTTCTTACAAACTCTCTTATAAATAGGCTTCGTCCCATTCAAAAACACACTATTTTGTGCAACTACACAAACAAAAATTTCTACAGAATAGCTCCGTTATTTAGTACGATAATGCTATGAAAATGTCATTGGCACTTATAATGATTTGTTTATGTTTGCAGTGTACCTGCAATCAGTAGATGGCAATAACTCAAAATTTTAGACAAGAATCCAACGTTTTATCTCGAAGATAAGGAAAAGAACTTGAATACAATCATGAGGTATAATTTATGAATTTTCATTTGATACGCATCCATACTTTTTGGTGTTAAATTTTGTATTTTAAAGGTTTATCCATCCCAAAATGGGGTTTTAGTTGAAGAGCTCAAAGAAACCAACTATTTTCGGAAAATTGAGCGAATTTAATTTAATGACTGAGTTCGATCCATTCAGAGGACAAGTGAAGATTTTAGGTAAGGAAAGAAAAGGCGCAAATTCTTTTGTTAATTAGAAAATGACATTTATATTCCATATTTGCATAAATGTAATGACATTCAAGTTTAAAATAAATTCAAGTAAATATGAAAATGAAATTAGAGACAATTGTATTCAATTATTTTTCCAAGACACTCTTACTATCAAATATCAATATTATCTACCTATTTGTTCTAATTATTCAAAGAATCGTACTAACCAATAACTATCAAAAAGTCATCAATGAAAAACCGTAGCAAGACGAATAAAGGCAGGATTAAAATATTTCAAATAGTGAAAGAGGAATTAAAATCATTTATTTTAGATAAATCATGTGATTAAGAAAGTAGGATGATAACTTGCATACCCTTGAAAATGAATATAGCTTTTGAAATCATGATATGTAATCATCAAGCAAGAAACAAATCACCCTTTTGTTACATATATGCATAATCTATATGAAAAAATCATTAAAAATTCCATTTAAGAAAAAACTTACACTTCACTTATCTAATCGGACATACAACAAAAATAAAAATTTATCTTTATTTCAGATCTTAAATGATTTGGTTAAAAGCCATGAAAACGGCATATTTTTAAGATAATTATAGATCGAATTCGTTTTACATAGAAAATACCCTAAACATAAAAAACCAATGGATCTACTCGAACACATGTAGATCTGTTTTTTTTTTTTGTTATGGAAAGGACCTATTAAGTAAAGATCTGGAGTTTTTCACTATGAAAGTCTAAGTATGACTAGATCTTTTAGAAAGAAAAAAAAACATTTTGGACAATTTCTTCTTTCGGAAAACATCGAAGGGATAACGTTTTTAATCAACCCAAACTATACGGGTTTTACACTTTGCAACCCGAACTTTGAAAAGTTACCGATTGCAACCTAAATTTTACAAAATTTTACACTTTGCATAAAATTCCGGTTTTACCCCCTGGTTTCGGAAAGTTGGTTTGTAGTTTACACTCTAAACTTTAAAGTTGTTACACTTTGCAACCTGGACGATAAATTTCATTGCATTTTCTTGGATTACTCCCAAAGGTCTTGCGATCCTCGAAAATGGTATCGAGCTAGGTTTATTAAGAACTTTTAGTTAAATTTATTATATTTATGTAATTAACAATTAGTGAGGAGAAATTACTCCGAGATTATGGATCCTGACCGATGTCCGAGATGTACCCTTACAGGATATATCGTCGGATATTGACGATGTATGCACAAGAACATCTTGACCAGGTTTCATATTGGGAATACCAACATGAAGAAAAAGAACAGCAGGAGCCAACGGAAACCTTAAGGCAATGCAAAAGGCGAGCAAAATATTATAAGCGATTCGGATGCTTAACCGGACCTTATATATGTTCACTTGATGAACCTCCAAGAAACGGTTCATGAAAATTCCCATCGAAACAATGATTCCCGATGGTGTACCGAGTGGAACGAGATACTTCCAGATAAATCTAAGATCTCCGAAGATCTTAGTGAAATCCGAAGACGGTGCGAGACTATGGCAACCGCCATATTCATCTACGGCACAAGTTCATCGATCCGAAACAAGATGGAGACGATGGTGAAATATCGAAGGAAACTCTTGAACTCCTTCATGATATTCGAAACGAGTCAAGAACCTGGAGGACATGTGAGTTCATCCGGAGGAGGAAGGAAACGTATTGATTTTGGAGCGGTACCTATTTACACCAAAAAGGGAAACCAACCGGTTATACGAAAGATGAAAGATGAGGAAAAACTCATTGCTCTAATCAAAGGAAAATCCATCAAAAATTAAAAAGATGGATATGGAAAAGATGAATCTTAAAGATCTACATGACCTGGCGTAATCCTTCGGGATTAGGTATTGTAGATTTAAAGATGAACGCAGGTGAGAATCGGCTTTGGTTACTTATGACCCACAAGGTAGACCAATTCCACCACCACCGCCACCGTTAATCCTAACGTCAAAGAAAGTACGGGTTCGCATCATGGAGCTGGGGCGAGAGGATGCCACATCTTGGGATTTCACGACCGGGAGTGATCCACTTTCGAGAACAGGAGGTCGAAACCCTCTTGCAGAACTAGACAACCTCTTTTGGAAGGCCGAATGTTTATCGACGCCTTATGGAAGATCGCACCTCGACCCAATACATCCATATGGGTTGATGTTAAATCTGGACATCCCGATTTTAAAAATAGAGAAGGTCTCATTGATGAATGGGCTTGACTATGAGAATTTCAGCGAAAACCCTCGATCTTACAAAGGATTCATTCATTTTACTCCTTGAAATGAGTCTTGAAGGATCGGTGAAGATTGCATGGGATATGACCGATGCTAGTACGAAAAGTTCGGTCACATTAGGGGAATCACTTAAAAGGAATTGTCGATGGTATGGCAAAACTATTCAAAATCCAGTTCATCGGCACAAAAGTTATTTCGAGGATTAGAGGATGAAAAAGAAAGAGATATAAACAAGCCCTCTATAGCCTTGAGTTCTTGGATATTTGTCATATTGACGAATATATCAAGTTGTTCACCGAATACCGTGGAAATCCAAGATTGAGGAAAAAGAAGTTTGCACAACTATTCTTTGCCAAGATTCCGAGTCCCCGGAGAGAAATGCTTATCGGGAATACAAGGGTGGAGTCAAGTAGAAACCGTGGGCGAGAAAAATGTCTTTCCTAAAGGCCAAGTTATCGAATGGTGTTACCAAGCAGACTCTACACAAGAATTACAAAAGATTAAGAGGAATTAACAAAGCGGTTCCTCTATGTTGCATAGATAATGATATCCCAACAAAGGTGGTGGGAGGTCAACCAAGGTGGCACAAAAGGAGGAAGGAGCGAAGCCATCCATACCGCCGAGGAAGTAGCGAAAGAAAAGAAGTAGGTCTTCATGGAGACCTAGAAGGTTTTGTCAAAACAAAAAGCCCAAAGTTACAAAACGGGACAAAGACCAGGACTGCGGGAGTAGAGCCTCATCATCGGGTTCTAATCAAGCGGTACAGAAATCCGGGGAAGAAGAACTTTCAGGCGTGCTCGCACCAGAGCAAATGAAAGTTTCAAAGACTTTAATTGCTGGACATGTGGAGCAAGAGGGCATATCTCAACGGATTGCCCAGACAATCAAAAACGAGGAGTCGAGACAATTTGAGGTCACACCGAGAAATCGAAGAAGTCATCTATTATCAAGATCTTATACAGTGTATCGGTTTGAGGATATACCCTCAGATGAAAGTATCTATGAAGAAGAGATCTATTCTGATGATGGAAGTGACTCCAGCTCAGAATCGGAGTGAAGAAGAAATTCTTCAGCAGACGGTCAGGGAGGATATGTCAGGATTCCTCTCTCACACCACGGTTTCTCATAAGACTCTTATGAGGATAATGAAGGAAGATCCAAAGCTTCAGATTTATGATGGTTTTACCATTGGAGCGATGGAAAAGGCTTTGGATAAGATTGGTTTTCGTAGTAGAAGACACCAAATTATCCACAGGGTAACAACAGGAGAATTTGCCATTCCGATGGTGTTTACCGGGAACCTGATCGAGATGCAGTTGATCCCCATTAGAGAAATACAGGAGATCAAAGCGAGTTAAAAGAGAAGTTGCAAATACACTCTCATGGATTCATATCGAGCCATAAGAGTCATTATTAAAGCAACATTCAAAGAAGGGATAGATTCGCCACTCAATCGGCTATCTTTGACAAGGGAATCTCACATCTCAAGGATTCATGCCTTGGAGCGATTCTGAGGAAATTTGTATCTTTGGGAAATTGGCGTTTAATGTCTATCCTAGAATTGCATACAACTGGGAGATCGAGATTTCAAGAGTCTTAACCCTTCATCAAGGTTTCAAAAGAGACGATTTGATGAAAGAAGGGAACAGACCCTACTCGATCACATACAAGATATCCTATGCTCTCTCGAATACACATCATTCAAGTATTCTTGAGAAAGGAATTTATTGAAGTTCCAAGAATCTTTGAGGACTTTGCCAGGGTGGTTTTACCAGAGATTATTGAGTCTCCAACTATCAAGGAGATCGATATGAAAATACAAGACCAACCATCTTCAACAAAAGTCAAGTCTTAGAGTTGAGCCAAAGGATGTCTTTCCAACAGAGACGAAATGACGAGTAGTAGCCGTTGGAAAGAAAGGAGATCAAGTACAATTCAAACGTATCCCGGATGTTTTCAAAATAGCAGAGAGCCGAAATGTCTAGAAGGATGGCGAGAAGTGGAAGTAATATTCGACATCACTCAAAAGGATAATATTTTTCCTTGTGATGTTCTATATTATCTCCAACAACCAATAGTTGGACGGTATCAAGGAAGCCTCGAAGATAGGAGAAATTGAGCTTACTATTACGAGGAGTTGCGGGAAAATCCCGAACAATTAATACTGGGAATTGAATTTCTTGAGGATCATAAACCTTGGGAAAGATTACAAAACGGAATGGAGTTCACGGTGGCGAATAAAAGATACTGAGAATCGATGACCACTAGTCCATTCTCCATATACATTTCTATTAGAATGTTATATGTCAATACAAAGCCGAGTATTTATTATATATTGATTCAGTCTTAAATATGTCTCATGGGGCTTCGAATGTTTTTCCTAAAGAAATTGGAGAAGATTTACCACTATTGCAGGAAGAGATTTCTCTAAAAGGATTCTTATCCTTAACGGGAATTAAGCAAGCGAAATCATGATCGGAGGCGCGACGGTACCCCATATGTACAAAGTGAAAACGCCACCAATCTATTTCCATGATACTGATTCTGAGATGTTTTGCTAGGAAACAACTTCCTACAAACATTCAAGCGATTTACACAGAGAACGAGACAAGAAGACTTATTTTCACAACCTTATGTGATCATAAGATCATTGTCCGTAGATCAAGGGAAGCATTTTACGAAAAAATGCCTATTAATTTTCACAAAGCAAGCGTGGTGATGAAGCCAAACTTCACAATCCAAAAATGGCGGATCGAAGAAAATTTGGTGAAGCGTTATTATCCTATAGACAATTCGGAAGCCGAAAGGATAAGAAGATATGGGATAATAACTTGTATTCATTCGAGTACAAGGAGAAGAACAAGTTACTCCGAAGCCATTGCGGAATTATGGATGAGTCTAATGGAGAGTCCGCAGAGTGACGTGACCCTAGAAAAACAAATATCACTCGAGGATATCAAGAAGAAGATCCAAAGGAATTACAATGAAGATCCTTTGGCTTGGTGGGATAAGAACGAGCTTAAAGCTTCCTTAAAGGTTAAACACTGGAAAGGAGTACGAGTTTGTAAGATTCAAACCAATCCTTATGAACCAGGGCGGATCGTGAGGATATGCGAAAGATACTTAAGGAACATCTTGACCTTAAGTTAATTTCACCAGGAGTTTCTCCATATAGCGATCCGGGGTTCTTAGTCGAAACCATGGAGAAATCAAAAGAGAAAGCCAAGACTTGTTATTAATTACAAAAGGGATTAATAACATTTTGGAGTTCGACGGATATTATATCCCAGTAGAGAACATCCGGTTAATCGCATCAAAGGTGCCAAGATATTCTCAAAGTTCGATTGCAAGTCCGGATTCTACCATTAAAATGGAGGAAGAAAGTAAGAAGTTTACTGACTTTCTCTACACCACAAGGACACTATATTTGGAACGTGATGCCTATGGGATTGGCTAACGCACCCCAGATATATCAAAGGAAGATGGATAATCTCTTCAAAGATTATTCCATTTCATGTTTGTGTATATCGATGACATTCTAATCGCATCAAAAAGCATGAAGGAGCATCTCAAACATTTGGAAATATTTTCAGATGTTTGTCACAAAGAAGGATTAGTGCTTTCGGAAAAGAAGGCGGTAATTGCAACAAGACAGATTGAATTCCTCGGAATTGAAATCGATGAATCTGGAATTATTCTACAGAATCATATTGTGGAAAAGATACAGGGATTTCCAGATACACTGAAAGACAAGAAGCAGCTTCAGAGTTTTCTTGGAGTTGTTAATTTTGCTGGGATGTTCATTAACAATCTGGCATACTACATGAAGGTGTTTAGCCCATTGCTTAAAAAAGATGCAGTATTCAAATGGGAAGATGAACATCAAGAAGGAATTAAGCAACTTAAAGAAGTTTGTAAAAAGCTTCCAAAGCTTGCAATTCCCCAAGACGAAGACGAACTGGTTCTTTACACAGATGCTAGTGATGATTGGTGGGCAGCAGTTCTTACGAAAGTCACACCAAACGAGGAAGTGCCATGCAGATACTGCAGCGGTTTATTCACCCCTAGTGAAGCAACTCGGTGGCATATTAACGAGAAAGAATTCTTTTGATCGAAAGGCTTTTAAAAAATGGCCTCTATTTTCTTGGCTAAAAAGTTTACTTTAAAAATTGATAATTCAAGTGTCAAGGCTTTTCGAAAAACAAAATTGAATCAAAACCGAAAAGGCTCGATTACTTAGATGGCTAGTCTGAATGTCAATATTATGATTATGATATTGTCATTATAAAATCTCATGAAAATATTATTGCGCATTTCTTGACACGAGATGGAAGGACGCGTTGTCGACGAGGTCCTTAAACGAGTAAGACATCTCGGGAAAACCGGAGAGTCTAGAACGAGATTTTGGGGCGTTATGTCTCAATGCGAGTTGGCTTTGGACGACTTCAACAGTGACCAGAAATTCGTTTCTAGTCAAATACGAGCATGTCGGTTCGCTCAAGGACAATTGTTCTTAGCGGCTGCAAGGGCCTCTCTTCCAGGCCGCATCTCCTACGGTGCAAAAAAAGGGCTGAGAGAGTACGGGGCTCTAACCCGGAGGTTATGGATTCAAGTACCATAATCACAAGTGTTGCGTGATGCATCCCCCGAGGGTGTACAAACTTTAACGAATGTTGAAGCTCCGGTGTCACAACCCGAGTCTTCAAGTCAACCCAAAGACCTCTGGGGTAAAGAGGGAGAGTTGAATCTTAGGCCCACGACAGCAAATCTAAGGTTCAAACTGACGAGAATAAGATTTCTCCTATGCGGTATATCAACGGCAATGGGAGAAACTAGTTACAAGATAAGGTATTAACCCGGAAAAAACAATGGTTGATATCTCAGGCAAGTATCCCGAGTTTGGATGAAACCAGGAAGTCATCCAAATGAAGTACATGAATGGTATACTTTTGGAGCTATAGCTTCAATCTATACCGTGTCACCAGGATTCCCGAAATTTCAAAATTACCTAAATGGATTGGGGAAGCGATTTACGAGACTGGCCAATAATCCACACTTGGCCGAGGAGATATTTTGAACCGTATTTTATCAGTGCAACTCTGAACCCGCGAAGAAAGGCTTTAATGAAGCTTTTCATTTCATCAAGCTAAGAAGACCGGATGGAAATGCTTTAAAATACATTAAGGCGGCTTCAGGAAGAAGGACCAGTGTTGGTAGGAGCATTTTATGAAGACGAAGCTTCTACTGCATTTGAGCATGGGGTCTTTGGGTTTGTCTAACGGAATGGACAAGGTCAAATATCCATTCAAGTTTTTCCAAAATTCGACAAATGGATCTTTCCTTTTAAATTCGATGACCGGATCAACCACGAGGATTTGCGAGAGAAACTCTTCGAGACCAAAAGAAGAATTCTCGGAGAACAAGATTCCCAAGCAAGCAAACAAACTTACCGGAAATTCTGTAACATGGCGCATATTGGCCGTTGGATAGACCGGATCTGTCAAGCATGCCCCAACGAAGGAACCCGAGTTTGGGAAATGATTCCGACCCAAACCCGACCGATAAGATCATGCACTGAAAGGATAAGGGCCCACTCATAAGACGTGTTATCCTCGGGGACCACGTAAACCAAATTTTTAAAAAGATTCCCGACAAACATCACATGGGCCGAGTCACGCGGAGAAAAAGAAAACCACCGGCGATGCAATAATGTGGGATATGACGTAGCGATGGCGTCATATATATCAACAAGATTTGAAGTCCGCCTTTGAAGTCCTGGACTTACCTCTATAAAATGCGAGGATTTGAAGGAAGGCGAGGGACATCGAACATTTTCCTTAGTTTTCTTATAATAAAGTCTAAGAAAAATTTGTAATATTTGAGTGTTTTAGTTTTGAAGTTTTATGTATTTTCGAGTGCAAGCCTCATACATGACAGGCTAAACAAGTATTCTCCTCCCAAAAGGAGATTACTAATGTAATAAATTTTTCTTTAAGTTCTTAATAAAATAAAGGCTGTTTGTTCAACATGTGTTCATAATGTACTATTGATTAATCCCCTTTGAAGAATTACTTTTACGCCTTGGTAGGAAACGAACCAAGGCCGTCTTTGCGATTTTTCAAGGAGTCGGATAACTTGCGGATCATCTTCCCCGAGGGTGAGGTTGAACAGTGAAGAGTTGTTCGTCAAACGATCCGGGGGCACTAATTTTCCGGACGGTGGCGTTGCGAACCACTTAACCCTTGTCTTTTTTCGGTCAAAAGAGGTATGAATTTTAAAGGGATTTATTAATTTTACGGAAGCATGTTGGGCGATATGGTCGTAATGGGCTATTTTCATTTTCTAAAGATCCAATTCGTATACGGATAAATACTTGAAATAAGATCTTGATAGAAGTATGTCTTGTTGAGTTTATAGGTGAAACCCGACATGATCCATTCAAAACCTCTGAATAGAGATGGATCTAAGTAGGTGTAACAATGCCACGAACAAAACAAGTTCTGAAAAAATCGGGTTCTTATTTCTAAAAATCCGAAAAACAAATTGATTAGGGAGTGAATTTTTTTGATTATTGTATAATGCAATATATTTATCATTATGGAGCAATCCACAAATTAGAGTTTAAGGGGATAACTAGAACTATTGTTATTAAAGAATAAAATCCTAGGGGTAAAATGGTCCAAAAGTTGCAAAAGAGTAATTATTTTCGTAGTTCGGGATGCAAAAGGTTAAAAATAAAAGTCTAGGTTGTGAAGTGTAAAAAGGGGTAAAGTTGAGGTGGTTAAAAATAATTATCTCAAACATCGAATGAGTGACATATATATAAAAAATAAAATTCGAATGATTATTGAAAAAAATTACATCTATTGAAAAAAATGAAACTTTGTTTAATTTTTTATCTCGGAATGTATACACTGTTTTGAAAAACAAAAAATGGTTTCGGATTATCGAAATCATGAAAATATGAAATCATGTGAAGAAATCTGCTTTATATTGTTTATTTTTGTTTGTGGTATCTTCTGTTTAGACCATAATGCATACTTTTGTCGGTGAACTCATTGTCTTTTTATTTGTTTTCAAGTTCTGCTTTTTCCTAAGGTTTTGTAATAAATAAATCAACTAACCCGATTTCGTTGATGTAATTTCCGAAAGATAACATCCTTGCGTGTAGGACAAGAAAAGAACCTGGGAGCATGGCAAATTTTTAATATCATCTTCAGTCACAAAAGGCCATTTACAACAGCCAAAGTTAAACAATGGCATTTGTGTATTCCTGCATTGTCTGTAATGTTTCAAAGAATCATAATACAAGAATATATATTGCTAGCAAAAGAAATATGTAGTATTTTGACTAATCAGTATTAAACCTTATTTGTTCAACTAATTGTTTAGGTACGTCTTTTTTATACTTGGAAACTTTATAATCAATTCTCCAAATCATCATAATCATGCTTTCTCATTTTCTATATTGTAAGTGGTATAGTTGTATAATGATAAACAGATAAACAAGTAAAAAGATATATTGAACCTTCAAAAGGTATTATTTGAAGGTCTTTGAATGTGTCTTTGTCGAGACAATTCAATTACAAAGTAAATAACCGAGATAAACAGACAATATCTTGGCTATCATAAAAAGATAATAGATTTTTGTGTTATTACCTTATCCTTTCCAAAGATATCTTGACTATCATAAAAATATAATGGATTTTTTTGTGTTATTACCTTCAAAGAAATACCATCAATTCTTTTTATGAAATCCTTTATTAAGTGCCCTACGCTTAACATAATTCTACTTGAACAAAAATAATAAGAACAAAATTAGTCCACTTACTTTTTTAATCGGCTCTATGATTATGACATCGAACCATATTGTTTCACAAAAGAATGCGAACATCAATAAATATTTACATTTATTTATAATCATTGACAAAACTAAAAATGAACTATGAATCATAAAAAAATTGTTTTGTTTGATAACAAATATACTCGCATGCTTCCAGTTTCACTATAGAATTCAATTAATGCATAATAAGAGATCTTTAGTAACAAAATTATACTAAATGTACCTATAGTCATTAACTTCATCTTTCGCAACTTTCAAATGATAAATAATTATACTAAAAACATTTCTACATTGAAATTAAAAAAAGAAAAGAAATAATATGAATATTTGAGAAAAAAATTCATATCATTCACAAAAAAAAAATATGTAACAAAAAGTTTACATCTGAATTTGTTTTCCATATTTCGCAGTATCTGGAAAGAAAATTATACCGAGAAATATACGACATCAAGCTAAGATCTGATTTTGTCATTAAAAATACCGAGATCTGTCAACATAAAAATGTATATTTCCCCACATATAAACAGATCCGATCGAAAATACTCATAATTTTTACAACTTAAATATACGAAAAACAATAAATATACAATGAACTCAAATATTGAAATGAAAAATAGAAAACAAATAATATAAATATCTAACAAAAAAATCAGATCTTGATGCGAAAAAATCAGATTTGTAACAAATAAATTTATATCTCAACTTATTTTCTATATTTCAAATGGGATCCAAACAAAAACTAATATCAAGAAATATATTGTTTGGAAGGTATTATATTGTCTTTAAAAAGATCATATATACCATCAAAACAAAAAAAAAATTTTGATTATTTCTCCTACATATAATCAGATCTGAACAAATGCATTCAATTAAAAAAGTACTTTTTAAAGACGATCAAAAATATAAATAAACTATATTAAGATGACATTACAAGATTCAAAAATACACAGAAAAAACACATACATCTGTTAAAAAATATAACAAAAATGGGTCAACCAAGCCAAATTTCAATTCTTTTTCATGTGTTTGTTTCATTGATTCCGTTTGTGCGTGTGTGTGAACATTTGTTGTGTATAGGTGAATTTTTTCTATTTGTGTGTGCCGTGTAAAAGGTGTGTTTCGGTGTTTGTAAGTGTCTGTGAGTTTTTTTTTTTTTGTTTGTTGTGTATAAACAATTATATTTTGGGTGTGTACGTGTGTTCTTGTGGGAGTTTTAGTGTATGTGTGTGTGTGAGTGACATGTGTGAGTTTGTGTGTGTGTGAGTGACATGTGTGAGTTTGTGTGAGTGTGTGTTGTGTCATGTGTGTATGTTGACTTGAAGAGCGGCCGAGAAGGAATAATTAGGGTGTAATTGGTTGTGAGAAATTTTTCTAAGTATGACTAGATCTTTTAGAAAGAAAAAAAAAACATTTTGGATAATTTCTTGGCTCGGGAAAACATCGAATGAGTGACATATATATAAAAAAAATAAAATTCGAATGATTATTGAAAAAAAATTACATCTATTGAAAAAAAAGAAACTTTGTTTAATTTTTTATCGGAATGTATACACTGTTTTGAAAAACAAAAAATGGTTTCGGATTATCGAAATCGGAAAATATGAAATCATGTGAAGAAATCTTCTTTATATTGTTTATTTTTGTTTGTGGTATCTTCTCGTTTAGGCCATAATGCATATTTACGTTGAATGAACTGTTGTCTTTTTTATTTGTTTTCAAGTTCTGTTTTTTCCTAAGGTTTTGTAATAAATAAATCAACTAACCTGATTTGGTTGATGTGATTTCCAGAAAGATAACATCCTTGCGTGTAGGACAAGAAAAGAACCTGGGAGCATGGCAAATTTTTAATATCATCTTCAGTCACAAAAGGCCATTTACAACAGCCAAAGTAAAACAATGGCATTTGTGTATTCCTGCATTTGTCTGTAATGTTTCAAAGAATCATAATACAAGAATATATATTGCTAGCAAAAGAAATATGTAGTATTTTGACTAATCAATATTAAACCTTATTTGCTCATTAGTTATTTAGGCACGTCTTTTTTATACTTGGAAACTTTATAATCAATTCTTGAATCATCATAATCATGCTTTCTCATTTTCTATATTGTAAGTGGTATAGTTGTATAATGATAAACAGATAAACAAGTAAAAAGATATATTGAACCTTCAAAAGGTATTATTTGAAGGTCTTTGAATGTGTTGTCAGACAATTCAATTACAAAGTAAATAACCAGATAAACAGACAATATCTTGGCTATCATAAAAAGATAATAGATTTTTGTGTTATTACCTTATCCTTTCCAAAGATATCTTGGCTATCATAAAAAGATAATGGATTTTTTGTGTTATTACCTTTCAGTAAAATACCATCAATTTTTTTTATGAAATCCTTTATTAAGTGCCCTACAGTTAACATAATTCTACTTGAACAAAAATAATAAGAACAAAATTAGTCCACTTACTTTTTTAATCGGCTCTATGATTATGACATCGAACCATATTGTTTCACAAAAGAATGCGAACATCAATAAATATTTATATTTATTTATAATCATTGACAAAACTAAAAATGAACTATGAATCATAAAAAACCTGTTTTGTTTGATAACAAATATACTCGCATGCTTCGGTTTCACTATAGAATTCAATTAATGCATAATAAGAGATCTTTAGTAACAAAATTATACTAAATGTACCTATAGTCATTAACTTCATCTTTCTGCAACTTTCCAAACATTTCTACATTGAAATTAAAAAAAAAAAGAAAAGAAATAATATGAATATTTGAGAAAAAATTCATATCATTCACAAAAAAATGTAACAAAAAGTTTACATTTGAATTTGTTTTCCATATTTCGCAAAGATCTCTGGAAAGAAAATTATACCGAGAAATATACGACATCAAGCTAAGATCTGATTTTGTCATTAAAAATACCAGATCTCTCAACATAAAAAAATGGATATTTCCCCACATATAAACAAATCATCACGCCCCAAACGTGACGCGACAACGATCAATCACTTAAACAAAATAAATCAACAAATCGAAACCAAAGATACAAAACTCAAAGGAAAAAGAGTCTAATGCAAATGAATTAAAATAACCACGAGTACAAATTACATCTTAAGGTCCGCAAGATCCGAATACAACCCAAAAGATTTTCTTAATTAACTTACGATCAAACAGAAATAAAATGAAGGTGTCCAACAACAAATAAAAGTAAAAGGAAATGTCTTTCCACAACACCGACAGGATTCAATCTGTAGGTTCGGTGCCTTCAACGTACTCTTCATCTAAAGGTTAGAAAACAGGAGGGAATGAGACAAAATCTCGGTGGATGGGGTGATCGTGTGTAAGTGTGGTGATATAATTAGTTAATGCGAGAAATTTAGTTGTATGAAAACGCTGCGTGAGAGATGATGCATGATTTCACACACAAATTCTAGCGTCGGATAAATATATTAAGTAATATACTTATACGATTAAGAAAACATTCATGGTCAAGCGGGCACTATGGTCCAAGCAAACATGAGGATTGCGTGCGGATTTGTAACGCCAATCCTATGCAAGACAAGTAGCGGTTGCGTCACGGATTTGTAGCGCCAACCTATGCAATACAAGTAGCGGTTGCGTGCGGTTTGTAGCGCCAACCTATGCAATACAAGTAGCGGTTGCGTCACGGTTTTGTAGCGCCAACCAAACGGGTCCGATTAACTCCGGAATCGTGTGGATCGAGACAAACGATTCCTTCGTTCTTCCTTGTAACTCCCGAGCAAGATGGTCCAAGACTGTCACCTTATCGCTCCGTAGGCAAAGACAAAATCCACAGTGGAGCTAGCAAGGCTCGGTTTGTCATAATCATGATTATACCTCAAGTACTACGACCCGCTTCCCCTTGGACAAACTCCGTCCCTCGATTTGCGGGATTAGGGCGATGGGGGGAAGAGTGGAATAGCGCCGAGCTGCCTTCCATCCCCGACGTATCCATTCCGGAGTTGTGAGCTCGACACACCAAGTTGACTCAGCGGAAAGTAAACACAAGTTCATGTAGTCAACCAGCAATGAGTATTATTGATTGATTGGCGATTCATGAAAAGTTTTCAAAATTTGCGTAAGGTAATTATGGCGTTGGTGGAGTTATTTGGATGAAGATGATTATCGGGAGGATAAGCAATCTTGATATCTTGAACGATTAGGTGGAACATAAGTCCCATTATAGATTCAAATCGCAAGACGAGGAAGTCGCCCGCGATCGGGTATTAATCGGTCAAAGCGCGATCCGATAAGTCAAGGGTTTTTGAGAAATTAAAATATTTTAATTATATATTGAAGTAAGAGAGTCCAGGGCTGTTTCTTTAAAAGAAAATAATTTGAGTTAGGTCCTTATAAAAATAAAATTTACAATTAGCCCCGTTTTGTCAAAACCAATACTTTTGGGGTTAAAAGTTAAATAAATAAATGTCCCGACCTTGAAAAATTATGAGGTCAGTTCCTAAATTCTCTAAATTGTTCAGAGATTCAGTTTTTAAAGTTTTGAGGTCGAGTTTTTATAAAATTCTCACATTGGCCCCAAAATTGTTAAAATTGTCATTTCGGGCCCTAAGTTTAAAATAATCGGAACTCACAAACCGGAAGGGCTTCTAATGTGATTCCAGTTGGAAAATGTCACTAAGGTTAGTGGGATATTGGGACAAAAGCAGTTTTAAAACGTCATAAGTATAGGTCCCTCAACTTTTGAAAATCTCATTTTTGTCCCATTTTGAAATAATTGCCTTTAAGGCTTTTAGGGGTCCAATTGTTATGAAATTTGAACCTTGGGTCCAGAATATAATTATGTTATAGGTAAATTAGTATTTCCAGGTACATGGGCTGTATAAGTTCTGGAAATTTCATTTGGGTCCTCAAGTTTAATCTTTTACAATTTGGTCCCTCAAGTTTTATAAAATTACTTTCCAAGCTCTAAACACTTGGATTTTTGGAATACACTTAAAATATGTTATTTCCAGTCCCTTAAGAGTTAAAATTTCAAATTTTAAAATTAGGGTCTGGTACAGTTTCGAAATTTGCAAAATAGCCCTTAAACTTCTCAAATTTTACAATCTAGTCCTTGGGCTTTTGAGGGTTGATTTTATTTATCTAAAAACTCTTAAAAATTTATTAAAATGTCAAAACAACATTTTTGAACCTGAGTACAGTCCCAAAAATCGAAATTTACAGAGAGGTCCCTTAAGTTTTATTTTCTTGCACTTAAGTCCACCAACTTTCCATTTTTGCATTTTAAGTCCAAAAATCGAAATTTAATCAATTATGCTCGACTTGTCCAGGTTATAGGCCATACAAAACATAGATTTCAAGAGTCATAAACATACATATCCATCCCATACAAGAATTGATCAAATATGACAATAAAGTGTACATGTATGTCCTAATTTTCGGTAAATCGCATTTTGAGCAACACTTGAGAAATTTTTCAACTTGATACAAGAAAATAGCATGCAATACATAATATATATCTCAAATGCTCAATAACAAAATACTACATGCATTTTTATGAATTAAAGCACCTAGAAGTTGAAAGGATTTTTCCACCCACCTTAAAGATCGGTTTGTTGGTGAAAATGGGATAAATCTCTCTCGGTGAAGGAATGACTTAGGTCAGCCCCTAAGTCAAGGAATATCAAAAAAATATAGGAGTTATAAGAATGTGGTTAAAAATTTTGGGAAAAGAAGAAGATAGTGAGAAAATTGGAAATACTACACTTACCTTGTGTAGTGAGTAAAATGTGACTAGTAATGGCTTCCAAGTATAAGGTTTTGGTCACCCTTAATGTCAACCACCAAGGTCAGCCCCTAAAACTCCAAAAATGAAAATGGAGTGTAAAAATTTGGAAAATAGAAAGAGAAGAAGAAAGTGTACTAAAAAATTCCATTTCTTACCTTATAGTCCAACTTCTTCACAATTTTTCTTCAAGATGACTAGTCTCTTAACTTCTTCAAAGGTCTTCTAGGTATACCTCAAATTCAAAAATCAAACTTAAATTAGAAGGTGAAAGAGGTGAGCTAGAAGGTATAAGAATAGATTGAAGAAGAAAATTTCTTACCTTGTGTAGTGTATATGGTTCGAATTTTTGAAGAAAATGGGAGATGAATTCTTGAAGTTTTGGTTAAGTGTTAGTGAAGAAGATGAAGAATAGGTAGAGAGATGTAGGAGGATTTTTAGAGAGAGGTAAGAGGAATTTCAAGACTTAGAAGAAATTTGGTGTTGGTGAAATGAAATGGGAAGAATAAAAATTTTGTTTTGTTTTGATTAAATGATAAGTTAGAGTAATAATTGAGGGAATTGGGGAAGAAAGTAATATTTAGGTATCTTTATTAGGGACAATGGGCCAAAATGCTAAGCTTAGGGAAATTTTTAATTTGGTCTTGTTTGACCAATTGGATGATTGAAATGGTGGGATTAATTTAAGATGTAGGTTTGAATTAATGGTGTATAAATACACAAGAGGATTACACAAAGTGTACATGTACAAGAGTTGAGAGATATTTCTACACCAAAAATTACACCAATGCCGTCCCCCTAAGGGTATTTTGGTAATTCCATATATTTTTTTCTTTCCAAAATTGATGATAATAGATGAATAAATATCAATCTCCAAAATAATTAGTGATGTCCTTGATCACTTATAAGTCTCATGATCACTTAATCTAAATCGAATTCTTAATTCTATAAATTATAATCCCTAAAATAAATAGTCTCTTAAAATTCTAAGGTGACTAATAATACACCAATAATAATAATGATGATCAACCAAGTGATCATAAATGCGAATTAAAATTAATAAATGATTATGATCACAAATAGAAATTAAAAGAATTAAATGCAAAATATATTTATCATTAATATTTACCCGTCAAAGTGACGCGGTAGAATTGTCAAATAGTACAAAGACGATACGTGATACAAGTACATGTTCGAATAAAAATCGAGGGCTTCACATTCTCCCTCCTTAAAAGAATTTGGTCCCCAAATTCTCTTGAAACAACTCGGATATTGATTCCTCATGTCTTCTTCCATTTCCCATGTTGCGTCTTCGTCTCGGTTGTGGTGTCGCCATACAACTTTAACCATTGGAATTTCTCTTCGCATGAACGACGTATCCGGTGGTCAATGATTCTCGATTGGTTCCTGGTGTAAGATAAATTCTCCATTAGAGGAGGAGCATCACGAGTGATAATATGCTCGGGATCCGGTTGGTACTTTTTCAATCTCGATACATGGAATACATCGTGCATTCCCGCAGCGTCTTGTCGAACTCCGAGTCGGTAGGCCAACTTCCCGATCCTCCGCAAAATCTTGTAAGGTCCAATATATCTCGGACTTAGTTTGCCTCCCTTCTTTGGATTGATCAATCCTTTCCGTGGCAAGAGTCGAGAAATACTTCATCTCCTGCTTCAAATTCCAAGTCCTTTCTCCTCTTGTCCGCGTAACTCTTTTGGCGGCTCACGAGTCATGCGGATTCGTTCCTTGATCAACTTGACCTTCTCCATGGCCTCCCGAACTAAGTCGACCTTTGGAATCGATGGTGACTTTCGTTTCTCTTTTGGAGTCCATTGGTCATCAATCTTCCAGTGTAGTGGGGATCTACACTTTCGTCCATACAAGGCTTCGTAGGGTGCCATCCCAATCGTGGCCGATAACTATCAATTATAGGCGAACTCGGCCAATGGTAAGTGCGAATCCCAACTTCCTTGGAAATCCAATGTGCGGCTCGCAACATGTCTTCCAGGGTCTCAATTGTTCGCTCCGACCGCCATCGGTTTGCGGATGTCTTCTTTGTCTTTGAAACTTAGCGAGGTGCCTAATTCCTCATGTAAGCATTTCCAGAATGAGAGACAAACCTCGGGTCTCTGTCGACACTATGTCGACCGGCACTCCATGCGGTCGGATGATCTCTCGATATAAATTTGCGCAAGTTTCTCGCAAAGGTGTCGGTTTTCTTCATGGGTAAGAAATGTGCGATTTCGTGAGTCGGTCTCGACTACCCAAATAAGCGTCATCGCCTCGCCTGGTCCTTGGTAGATCCGTCACGAAGTCCATCGTTATGTGTTCCCATTTCCACTGGGAATTCTCAACGGTTGTAATAAACCGGATGGTCGTTGGTGTTCGGCTTTTACTCGTTGACAAGTCAAACATCTCGCAACGAACTCTCCGCTACCTGGTTCTTCATGTTTACCCACCAAAGAATGCTATTTCAAGTCCTTATACATCTTGTTTCCTCCAGGATGTATAGTGTATTTCGAACGGTGTGCTTCCGAAAGGATTCTGTTCCTAAGTTGCTCATCACTCGGTACACAAATTCTATTCCGAAATCGATGATTCCATCTTCCCAGGTATCGAGAATTCGATCTTTCTCCTTTGAGTATCTTCTCTTTTAGTTTTTGAAGTTGCACGTCAATCCCCTGTGTTACTTTGATCTCGTTCGGTAGATCCGGTTTAATCTGAAATATTAGCACATGAAATTCGAGTCTTGGTTCTCATCGGATTCCAAGTGCTCAATTCTTCTAATGATCTCCACTCTCGAATCATTAGTCTAGCTAAACTCGCCTTCCTGTTCAAGCGTCGCCTACTACGTTAGCTTTCTCGGGATGGTATTGAATATCAAAGTGATAATCTTCTATTAACTCCATCCATCTTCGTTGCCTCAAATTGAGTTCCATCCGAGAGAATAGATACTTTAGGCTATTATGATCCGTGTAAACCGTGAATGTTGCTCCATAGAGATAGTGCCTCCATTTCTTTAACGCCAACACTATTGCTGCCAATTCCAAGTCATGCGTTGGGTAATTGGCTTCATAAGGCTTGAGTTTCCGTGATGCATAAGCAATGACCTTTCCTTCCCCGCATGAGCACTTTGCTCCTAGTCCTTCCTTTGATGCATCACTCAGACGACAAAGTTTTCTCGTTCCCTTTGGAAGTGCTAAGAATGGAGTCAGTAGTAAGTCGTTTCTTTAGTTCTTGAAACTAGTCTCACACTTGTCATTCCACTCAAACTTGACTTGCTTCTGGGTTAGCCGAGTGAGTGGTCCGGATATCTTGGAGAAATCCTGGATAAATCTTCGATAATATCCAGCTAGTCCTAAGAAACTTCGATCTCAATTCTGAGACTCGGGTTGTTTCCATTCAACCACCGTATCGTATCTTCAAAGGATCTATGACGATCCCGTGTCGGATACTATGTGTCCCAAGAATGCGACTTCACTAAGCCAAAATTCGCACTTGCCGAATTTGGCATACAACTTGTGCTCCCGTAGTGTCTCCAAAACAATTTTTCGGATGACGTTCATGCTCTTCTCTGACTTAGAGTATACGAGTATGTCATCAATGAATATCACCACGAATTGATCCAAATAAGGTTGAAAAACTCGATGCATCGGATCCATAAACGTTGTTGGTGCGTTTGTTAGACCGAAAGGCATTACTACAAACTCATAGTGTCCATATCCGTCCGAAATGCCGTTTTGAAACGTCTTCTTCCATGATCTTGATTGATATTATCCTTGTTGTAAATCAAATTTCGAGTACACCGTCGCTCCTTGAAGTTGATCAAATAGTTCGTCAATCCTCGGGAGGGGATATATAGTGGTAACATCTAGTCGAGATCGTATAATAGTCACATCCTTAATGTATTTTATCCGTGATACCTAAACCACAAATCGAATTCCCTTACTTAAGCTTGTGCAGTACTTGAGAATGAATAACACAAAGGTATTATCATTGATCAATATACTTAGTGATTCCCCTACTATCATTTTCCCAAAGTAATATCATTAGGTGTCTATATCCCATAATATATCACATCCAAATCATATATTTCTCAAGAGATATCCTCATTTTCTTCGAGTCTCACCATACTGGCATTAAAATCTCTAAATCACGGATTTTCTAAATCACCTAACGTCCAATTAGAGGAATATTAACACTATAATGTACCCAAAAGAGTTCAAATATTCATCCAAGATTCAACTTAGGTCTTCTAGTAATAGTACCCAATCCAAGGCAAATGAACCTATCCTGGTCAAACAAAACTAAGGCGTATTAGGCGAATGTAAGGAAAAGATAAGGAAGAACAAGAAAAGAATGACTTAGGAAAGTCAACAAGAGTCAACTAAGTCAAATCAAGTATGACTATGAATTCTCCAAGTATAAATTCGACTTAACATAAACATCAATAATACGGTTCTATGCCATTATTGAAATCGATTTCACACTTAATTGGTCAGTCAGTCACGGTACTACCCAACACACGGTCAGGGTCCTATCCTGGGTCATTTCGGTGTAAGTTTCCATCTTACTAGCCGAGCTCGATACCAACAAATCGTCACGCCCCAAACGTGACGCGACAACGATCAATCACTTAAACAAAATAAATCAACAAATAAAAACCAAAGATACAAAACTCAAAGGAAAAAGAGTCTAATGCAAATGAATTAAAATAACCACGAGTACAAATTACATCTTAAGTGTCCTGGCAAGATCCGAATACAACCCAAAAGATTTTCTTAATTAACTACGGTCAAAACAAATAAAATGAAGGAGTCCAACAACAAATAAAAGTAAAAGGAAATGTCTTTCCACAACACCGACAGTGGGATTCAATCTGTAGTTGGTGCCCTTCAACGTACTCTTCATCTAAAGGTTAGAAAACAGGAGGGAATGAGACAAAATCTCGGTGGATGGGGTGATCGTGTGTAAGTGTGGTGATATAATTAGTTAATGCGAGAAATTTAGTTGTATGAAAACGCGTGAGAGATGATGCATGATTTCACACACGCTTCACAAGCGTCGTGATAAATATATTAAGTAATATACTTATACAATTAAGAAAACAGTTCATGGTCAAGCGAAAGCTATGGTCCAAGCAAACATGAGGATTGCGTGCGGTTTGTAGCGCCAACCTATGCAATACAAGTAGCGGTTTAGCGTCACGGATTTGTAGCGCCAACCTATGCAATACAAGTAGCGGTTGCGTCGGATTTGTAGCGCCAACCAAACGGGTCCGATTAACTCCGGAATCGTGTGGATCGACAACGATTCCTTCGTTCTTCCTTGTAACTCCCGAGCAAGATGGTCCAAGACTGTCACCTTATCGCTCCGTAGGCAAAGACAAAATCCACAAAGTGGAGCTAGCAAGGCTCGGTTTGTCATAATCATGATTATACCTCAAGTACTACGACCCGCTTCCTTGACAAACTCCGTCCCTCGCCATTGGGGATTAGGGCGATGGGGCCAAGAGTGGAATAGCAGCCGAGCTGCCGGTTCCATCCCGACGTATCCATTCCGAGTCGTGAGCTCGACACACCAAGTTGACTCAAGCAGAAAGTAAACACAAGTTCATGTAGTCAACCAGCAATGAGTATTATTGATTCGGGAAGCGAGTTCATGAAAAGTTTTCAAAATTTGCGTAAGGTAATTATGGCGTTGGTGGAGTTATTTGGATGAAGATGATTATCGGGAGGATAAGCAATCTTCGATATCTTGAACGATTAGGTGGAACATAAGTCCCATTATAGATTCAAATCGCAAGACGAGGAAGTCGCCCGCGATCGGGTATTAATCGGTCAAGGCGATCCGATAAGTCAAGGGGTTTTTGAGAAATTAAAATATTTTAATTATATATTGAAGTAAGAGAGTCCAGGGCTGTTTCTTTAAAAGAAAATAATTTGAGTTAGGTCCTTATAAAAATAAAATTTACAATTAGCCCCGTTTTGTCAAAACCAATACTTTTGGGGTTAAAAGTTAAATAAATAAATGTCCCGACCTTGAAAAATTATGAGGTCAGTTCCTAAATTCTCTAAATTGTTCAGAGATTCAGTTTTTTAAAGTTTTGAGGTCGAGTTTTTATAAAATTCTCACATTGGCCCCAAAATTGTTAAAATTGTCATTTCGGCCCTAAGTTTAAAATAATCGGAACTCACAAACCGGAAGGGCTTCTAATGTGATTCCAGTTGGAAAATGTCACTAAGGTTAGTGGGATATTGGGACAAAAGCAGTTTTAAAACGTCATAAGTATAGGTCCCTCAACTTTTGAAAATCTCATTTTTGTCCCATTTTGAAATAATTGCCTTTAAGGCTTTTAGGGGTCCAATTGTTATGAAATTTGAACCTTGGGTCCAGAATATAATTATGTTATAGGTAAATTAGTATTTCCAGGTACATGGGCTGTATAAGTCCTGGAAATTTCATTTGGGTCCTCAAGTTTAATCTTTTACAATTTGGTCCCTCAAGTTTTATAAAATTACTTTCCAAGCTCTAAACACTTGGATTTTTAGAATACCTTTAAAATATGTTATTTCCAGTCCCTTAAGAGTTAAAATTTCAAGTTTTCAATTAGGGTCTGGTACAGTTTCGAAATTTGCAAAATAGCCCTTAAACTTCTCAAATTTTACAATCTAGTCCTTGGGCTTTTGAGGGTTGATTTTATTTATCTA
Organism: Rehmannia glutinosa; assembly: GCA_016081115.2. Classification (NCBI taxonomy): domain Eukaryota; kingdom Viridiplantae; phylum Streptophyta; class Magnoliopsida; order Lamiales; family Orobanchaceae; genus Rehmannia; species Rehmannia glutinosa. The sequence goes on along the minus strand of CM071924.1, from coordinate 56,514,413 downwards.
AAAACTCTTAAAAATTTATTAAAATGTCAAAACAACATTTTTGAACCTGAGTACAGTCCCAAAATCGAAATTTACAGAGAGGTCCCTTAAGTTTTATTTTCTTGCACTTAAGTCCACCAACTTTCCATTTTTGCATTTTAAGTCCAAAAATCGAAATTTAATCAATTATGCTCGACTTGTCCAGGTTATAGGCCATACAAAACATAGATTTCAAGAGTCATAAACATACATATCCATCCCATACAAGAATTGATCAAATATGACAATAAAGTGTACATGTATGTCCTAATTTTCGGAAATCGCATTTTGAGCAACACTTGAGAAATTTTTCAACTTGATACAAGAAAATAGCATGCAATACATAATATATATCTCAAATGCTCAATAACAAAATACTACATGCATTTTTATGAATTAAAGCACCTAGAAGTTGAAAGGATTTTTCCACCCACCTTAAAGATCGGTTTGTTGGTGAAAATGGGATAAATCTCTCTCGGTGAAGGAATGACTTAGGTCAGCCCCTAAGTCAAGGAATATCAAAAAAATATAGGAGTTATAAGAATGTGGTTAAAAATTTTGGGAAAAGAAGAAGATAGTGAGAAAATTGGAAATACTACACTTACCTTGTGTAGTGAGTAAAATGTGACTAGTAATGGCTTCCAAGTATAAGGTTTTGGTCACCCTTAATGTCAACCACCAAGGTCAGCCCCTAAAACTCCAAAAATGAAAATGGAGTGTAAAAATTTGGAAAATAGAAAGAGAAGAAGAAAGTGTACTAAAAATTCCATTTCTTACCTTATAGTCCAACTTCTTCACAATTTTTCTTCAAGATGACTAGTCTCTTAACTTCTTCAAAGGTCTTCTAGGTATACCTCAAATTCAAAAATCAAACTTAAATTAGAAGGTGAAAGAGGTGAGCTAGAAGGTATAAGAATAGATTGAAGAAGAAAATTTCTTACCTTGTGTAGTGTATATGGTTCGAATTTTTGAAGAAAATGGGAGATGAATTCTTGAAGTTTTGGTTAAGTGTTAGTGAAGAAGATGAAGAATAGGTAGAGAGATGTAGGAGGATTTTTAGAGAGAGGTAAGAGGAATTTCAAGACTTAGAAGAAATTTGGTGTTGGTGAAATGAAATGGGAAGAATAAAAATTTTGTTTTGTTTTGATTAAATGATAAGTTAGAGTAATAATTGAGGGAATTGGGAAGAAAGTAATATTTAGGTATCTTTATTAGGGACAATGGGCCAAAATGCTAAGCTTAGGGAAATTTTTAATTTGGTCTTGTTTGACCAATTGGATGATTGAAATGGTGGGATTAATTTAAGATGTAGGTTTGAATTAATGGTGTATAAATACACAAGAGGATTACACAAGGTGTACATGTACAAGAGTTGAGAGATATTTCTACACCAAAAATTACACCAATGCCGTCCCCCAAGGGTATTTTGGTAATTCCATATATTTTTTTCTTTCCAAAATTGATGATAATAGATGAATAAATATCAATCTCCAAAATAATTAGTGATGTCCTTGATCACTTATAAGTCTCATGATCACTTAATCTAAATCGAATTCTTAATTCTATAAATTATAATCCCTAAAATAAATAGTCTCTTAAAATTCTAAGGTGACTAATAATACACCAATAATAATAATGATGATCAACCAAGTGATCATAAATGCGAATTAAAATTAATAAATGATTATGATCACAAATAGAAATTAAAAGAATTAAATGCAAAATATATTTATCATTAATATTTACCCGTCAAAAGTGACGCGGTAGAATTGTCAAATAGTACAAAGACGATACGTGATACAAGTACATGTTCGAATAAAAATCGAGGCTTCACATTCTCCCCTCCTTAAAAGAATTTGGTCCCCAAATTCTCTTGAACAACTCTGGATATTGATTCCTCATGTCTTCTTCCATTTCCCATGTTGCGTCTTCGTCTCTTGGTTGTGGTGTCGCCATACAACTTTAACCATTGGAATTTCTCATTTATTCAACCGACGTGTCGGTGGTCAATGATTACGATTGGTTCCTCGGTGTAAGATAAATTCTCCATTAGAGGAGGAGCATCACGAGTGATAATATGCTCGATCCGGTTGGTACTTTTTCAATCTCGATACATGGAATACATCGTGCATTCCAGCGATTTATCTGTTGGTAACTCGAGTCGGTAGGCCAACTTCCCGATCCTCCGCAAAATCTTGTAAGGTCCAATATATCTCGGACTTAGTTTGCCTCCCTTCTTTGGATTGATCAATCCTTTCCGTGGCAAGAGTCCGAGAAATACTTCATCTCCGCTTCAAATTCCAAGTCCTTTCTCCTCTTGTCCGCGTAACTCTTTTGGCGGCTCGAGCCGTCGGATTCGTTCCGATCAACTTGACCTTCTCCATGGCCTCCCGAACTAAGTCGACCTTTGGAATCGATGGTGACTTTCGTTTCTCTTTTGGAGTCCATTGGTCATCAATCTTCCAAAGTAGTGGGGATCTACACTTTCGTCCATACAAGGCTTCGTAGGTGCCATCCCAATCGTGGCACGATAATCTGTATTATAGGCGAACTCGGCCAATGGTAAGTGCGAATCCCAACTTCCTTGAAATCCAATGTGCGAGCTCGCAACATGTCTTCCAGGGTCTCATTGTTCGCTCCGACCGCCATCGGTTTGGGATGTCTTTGCTATCTTTGAAACTTAGCGAGGTGCCTAATTCCTCATGTAAGCATTTCCGACTGAGACAAACCTCGGGTCTGTCGACACACTATGTCGACCGGCACTCCATGCAATCGGATGATCTCTCGATATAAATTTGCGCAAGTTTCGCAAGTCATCGGTTTTCTTCATGGGTAAGAAATGTGCGATTTCGTGAGTCGGTCTCACGACTACCCAAATAGCGTCATCGCTCGTCCTGGTCCTTGGTAGATCCGTCACGAAGTCCATCGTTATGTGTTCCCATTTCCACTGGGAATTCTCAACGGTTGTAATAAACCGGATATGGTCGTTGGTGTTCAGCTTTTACTCGTTGACAAGTCAAACATCTCGAAGCGAACTCCGCTGCACAGTTCTTCATGTTTACCCACCAGAATGCTATTTCAAGTCCTTATACATCTTGTTTCCTCCAGGATGTATAGTGTATTTCGAACGGTGTGCTTCGAAAGGATTCTGCTCCTAAGTTGCTCATCACTCGGTACACAAATTCTATTCCGAAATCATGATTCCATCTTCCTAGATCGAGAATTCTCGATCTTTCTCCTTTGAGTATCTTCTTTTTAGTTTTTGAAGTTGCACGTCAATCCCCGTGTTACTTTGATCTCGTTCAAGTAGATCCGGTTTAACTGAAATATTAGCACATGAAATTCGAGTCGGTTCTCATCGGATTCCAAGTGCTCAATTCTTCTAATGATCTCCACTCTCGAATCATTAGTCTAGCTAAACTCGCCTTCCTGTTCAAGGCGTCGCCTACTACGTTAGCTTTCCCTGGGATGGTATTGAATATCAAAGTGATAATCTTCTATTAACTCCATCCATCTTCGTTGCCTCAAATTGAGTTCCATCTCGAGAGAATAGATACTTTAGGCTATTATGATCCGTGTAAACCGTGAATGTTGCTCCGTAGAGATAGTGCCTCCATTTCTTTAACGCTAACACTATTGCCGCCAATTCCAAGTCATGCGTTGGGTAATTGGCTTCATAAGGCTTGAGTTTCCGTGATGCATAAGCAATGACCTTTCCTTCCCGCATGAGCACTTTCTCCTAGTCCTTCCTTTGATGCATCACTGTAGACGACAAAGTTTTCTTTCCCTTTGGAAGTGCTAAGAATGGAGTCGTAGTAAGTCGTTTCTTTAGTTCTTGGAAACTAGTCTCACACTTGTCATTCCACTCAAACTTGACTTGCTTCTAGGTTAGCCGAGTGAGTGGTCCTGGATATCTTGGAGAAATCCTGGATAAATCTTCGATAATATCCAAGTCCTAAGATACTTCGATCTCCGTTCAGACTGGGTTGTTTCCATTCAACCACCGCCTCAGATCTTCAAAGGATCTATGACGATCCCAAGTGTCGGATACTATGTGTCCCAAGAATGCGACTTCACTAAGCCAAAATTCGCACTTGCTGAATTTGGCATACAACTTGTGCTCCCGTAGTGTCTCCAAAACAATTTTCAGATGACGTTCATGCTCTTCTCTAGACTTAGAGTATACGAGTATGTCATCAATGAATATCACTACGAATTGATCCAAATAAGGTTGAAAAACTCGATGCATCAGATCCATAAACGTTGTTGGTGCGTTTGTCAGACCGAAAGGCATTACTACAAACTCGTAGTGTCCATATCTGGTCTGAAATGCCGTTTTGGAAACGTCTTCTTCACAGATCTTCAGTTGATATTATCCTTGTTGTAAATCAAATTTCGAGTACACCGTCGCTCCTTGAAGTTGATCAAATAGTTCGTCAATCCTCGGGAGGGGATATATAGTGGTAACATCTAGTCGAGATCGTATAATAGTCACATCCTTAATGTATTTTATCCATGATACCTAAACCACAGTCAAATTCCCTTACTTAAGCTTGTGCAGGTACTTGAGAATGAATAACACAAAGGTATTATCATTGATCAATATACTTAGTGATTCCCCTACTATCATTTTCCCAAAGTAATATCATTAGGTGTCTATATCCCATAATATATCACATCCAAATCATATATTTCTCAAGAGATATCCTCATTTTCTTCGAGTCTCACCATACCAGGCATTATAATCTCTAAATCACGGATTTTCTAAATCACCTAACGTCCAATTAGAGGAATATTAACACTATAACAGCCCAAAAGAGTTCAAATATTCATCCAAGATTCAACTTAGGTCTTCTAGTAATAGTACCCAATCCAAGGCAAATGAACCTATCCTGGTCAAACAAAACTAAGGCGTATTAGGCGAAATGTAAGGAAAAGATAAGGAAGAACAAGAAAAGAATGACTTAGGAAAGTCAAGAGAGTCAACTAAGTCAAATCAAGTATGACTATGAATTCTCCAAGTATAAATTCGACTTAACATAAACATCAATAATACGGTTCTATGCCATTATTGAAATCGATTTCACACTTAATTGGTCGGTCACGGTACTACCCAATACTTATAATTTTTACAACTTAAATATATGAAAAACAATAAATATACAATGAACTCAAATATTGAAATGAAAAATAGAAAACAAATAATATAAATATCTAACAAAAAAATCAGATCTTGATGCGAAAAAATCAGATTTGTAGCAAATAAATTTATATCTCAACTTCTTTTCTATATTTCAATGATTCAAAACAAAAACTAATATCAAGAAATATATTGTTTGAAAGTTATTATATTGTCTTTAAAAAGATCATATATACCATCAAAACAAAAAAAAATTGATTATTTCTCCTACATATAATCAGATCTGAACAAGTGCATTCAATTAAAAAAGTACTTTTTAAAGACGATCAAAAATATAAATAAACTATATTAAGATGACATTAAAGTATTCAAAAATACACAAAAAAAAAATACATACCTCTGTTAAAAAAATGTAACAAAAATGGGTCAACCAAGCCAGAAATTTCAATTCTTTTTCATGTGTTTGTTTCATTGATTTCGTTTGTGCGTGTGTGTGAACATTTGTTGTGTATAGGTGAATTTGTGTGTGAATTTTTTCTATTTGTGTGTGCCGTGTAAAAGGGTGTGTTTCAGTGTTTGTAAGTGTCTGTGTGAGTTTTTTTTTTGTTTGTTTGTTGTGTGTATAAACAATTGTATTTTGGGTGTGTACGTGTGTTACTGTGGGAGTTTTAATTAGTGTATGTGTGTGTGTGAGTGACATGTGTGAGTGTGTGTTGTGTCATGTGTGTATGTTGACTGTTGAGCGGCCGAGAAGGAATAATTAGGGTGTAATTGGTTGTGAGAATTTTTTCAAAAGTTTCATTTTTAGGGTGTGATTGTTTGTGAAATAAGTGACTTTTTTTTAGAAAAGAAAATCTCATTTTTTCTCTTTTATTTTCACACTTCCTAATACCAAACTATACTATTATTTATTTCTTCTCCTCCTATTCATATAAATAATTTCGTTGATTTCTCGCAATTTTGTTATTTTTCTCTTAATTTTGATAATAAAAGGAATAAAATGGAATCCGTGATTGCTTATTTTTGTTTAAATTTTTATTTTATTCAATTTTCTTACATTATATTTTACATTATTATTTCCACAAAAAATCAACAAACAATCAATATCTATTAAAGATTCTCTATCACATCAACACAATTATTATTTTTCTCTATTCATGATTCCATTCTACTTTCACTTTCAAAAAAAAAAAAAAATCATTGTTATTCACTCGTAAAACGAAAGTGAACGGAATAAAAGCATAACCAATCAAGCCTAAATATCTAAGGTTGGTGACTTGGTGGTTAACTTTTTGTTTTAAATAAATAATTGTTTTTGTTTTATTAAGAAACTCGTGTTGGGCCTTGTGATAGTCAAATCGGTTTTCGCTTTTTGTTTGTCTTTTTTTTTTTTTTTTTTTTGATAAAAAGCCATTTTGTTTGTCAATTACTAATGTTTTTATGTTGCAACAATAATTTGGACTTTAATTTTATAATCGTATGTTTAAAATTAAGAACAAAAACATCTAATTTTACAATCACATTTTTTAAAATTATATAATTTTATTTATCATATTCATCTTATTTTTTAGAGAATGATTATTTTGGAGGTCGTTCATTTGAGCATAATATTGGTGAATCTTCTATGAAAAGCATGTTACATTCGACAACAATTTCTCCTTTGTCAGATAACACAAATGGTATATTAATTTTTATCACTATTTTAATTGCATAGTTATAATCATATCATGTATTATAAAACTCATGTTACGTATTATGTTGGTACATAACATAAATCATTTTCTTGGTTTATATAATGGGATCAGATTGATTATTATAAAAGTCGGAAATCGCTTATTGGAAGGACAAATTCTTAACAGATGCAATCTTGATCATAAGGTTCTTATTTCAAGAATGTTATTAACTCCCTAAGATCCAAAATTTCCATTCAAATTTCAACAAAGGCAATTTCGTTAATATTATCTCATGCAATTTTATTAATAAGAGTCATGGTCAATCTTTGTCGAATGTAAGACTCCTTTTAAAAACCTTTTTTAATTACGGTCAACTATATGTTGTGTTTCTAGAGTTACTAATCCTAAGAGTCTTAAAATTTTGATATGTAGTGGTTATAGTGACCATTGAAGTTCAACAATCAATATAATGTTGTATTTAAAAAAGTTTATTTTTTCCAAAACTTATATTATTTTATTTTAAATGTTTTCTTCCATATCTTTGTCTTTTTATGTGTCATTGCGTGTCAATCATAATTAATTCATAGTATTTTTCCTCATATAGTTTTTTTCTCATTTTAAATTTTTCTCATAGTATTTAATTGAAATGAATAAAATAATTTTTTTAATTGAAATGAATAAAATATTAACATTGCTAAGATTTAATATATAATCCGTGATCGCATAGATGGAATACTAGTATAAGATTAAAAAGGATTGTCATGAAGCGGATAATAATGATGCTCTTATAAAAATGCATAATCGACATTTTAACTGAGTAGTTAATTATTTGAATCAAGGCGATATAAACAAAAATCAATATAATAGAATTAATAAAGCAAATATTTTGTTTTAACTAAAACTAATTATATACTCATATTATAACACCACATTCATTGTAAATATGCATTAATGGTATTGTACATACAAGATTCATCATTAAAATTAGGAACAAAACAACATAAATTTAGCATAGCGCTTTGATTTGGGAAAAAGACGGGAAAAGCTTGAAGAACAGTGAAGAAATCTATTTATGCTTTTTACTAATTTCTCGGCGTTCCAGTAACTATAAATGAATAGAATCAATTAAGATTACTTCAAAAATATTATTAACAGTTGCAACGTATCGGGGTTAATGAATATCTCTGACCATTTTACAATATTGACATCTCAGTCGTTAATTTCTAGTTACCAAAAGATGTGATTAGTTCCTATAGACTAAGACTAGGAAGTGGTCTCACTGGATCCATCCCTATAAAAATATATAATTTTCAATTCTTGATTTTTTTAACTTTTAATTTGTCGAAAGTATATGATATGCACAGCGAATATGCCATAAATCTATGGTCTTCTTTGCCATAGTATATTTGTTTTTAATGAGAAAAAGGGGCCTTTTGGCAGAATACAACAACTTTCAAAATGATCTATAAATACTTTTACGAAAATAGACAGAACAAAAATATTAAATTTTATTACATTTTTAATAAAGCTAAACATATTAAAAGAAAAATAGAACAAAAAAAAAAGGAAAGAATTGAAAAATAGGAAGCTGGCACACGCATTGGACGGGTAAATTGCAATTTTAGTCCTGTAACTTTGGGGTAGTTGCAATTTTAGTCCTTTATCTTTCAAGTTGCGAGTTTTGGTCCCGACAATTTTGCCCTTCTTCCTAAATAAAGATTTTTGGTCCTTTATCTTTCTAATTTAGCAATTTTATAGTGATGGCAATGGAGCGGGTTGGGACGAGTTGGCCAGGACTCAAACCCACCCACGTGCCTAGAATGGGGCGAGACAAGTCGACCCATCCCGCCTGCTTTTAAATTAAATTAAATTAAAAAAATGAAAAAAATATATATTTATAAAATATTATTTACAAAATTTATTATTATCAATTTATAAATAATATAAGAATACATAAAAATTATATTATAATATATATTATATATGCAAAATATATACTAAAATATATTTTACAATTAAAAATTCTAAACAGGGTGGGGCCAGTGACTGTGGGTGGAAGTGATACCTGCATAACAATATGCGGCTTGTATTTCGCATTGTCTCAAGGTTCTCTATCGACTCCTGAGTTCTTTTTCAACATATTGATTATTCCAATATGTTATTTTATCCCTGGGGTTCTTGGCATACATCGTCAAAATTTGACGATATCTCTTGTAGAGGTATACATCTTGAACACTGGCCCGATCCATTTTCTCGGAGAAAATTACTTAAAGTTCTTAATAAACCTGGACTGATATCATTTTAAGAAAAAACACTTAGTCAAATAAGTCAATTATGTGCATAAGGGTATTCTTGGTATTTTGAAAATATGAAATAACCCTGGGGACTAATATTACTGCAACAACTTGAAACTTACAAGATGAAATTGCTTAGATATAAAACATATAGGACCAATTTTGCAAAATCTTTCAAACTTACAAGACTAATTTTGCAAACTTAATTCTGAAAAGACCGAAATTATGAAATCGCATAGTTATAGGACCAATTTTGCAATTTTCCCCGCATTGACAGCAAAATGCACGGCATTTTTGGAAATTTTGCCTGGAATATCGCGTTGGAGAACGCCTAACTATTTGGATAAGATATGATAATGCACAACAGCACAAGTGACGATTATGAAAGAAGTCCCCACTACAACAAAAATGATATTATTAGTGACAACATGTAGTCGTTGTTAAAGATAAGTATTACCAATAACTTGTCATCACAAATAAACTTCATAACTAGTTTAAGAAAGGAAACATTGCAAAATTGGTCATGTATCTATAGATGTATTGCAAAATTAGTCCTATAATTTTTAAAGTTGCAATTTTTGTCCTATGACAATTTTGCCCCTTACAAAAATAATAATTATAATAATGTAATTTTTAGAATTTGCCAATTTTAGTCTTTTATTTTTTAGTCGTGATAATTTTTATCCTATTATTCAAAATAACCTATTTTGACATATTTGTAAGTGTTTTCGTATTTTCATAATTAGGAAATAATACATGTAGAACTCGTATCTCGATTTTAATCTGGATTCATCAATCTAAAATTCTTCCATCATTAGGCAATTTACAAGATAAATGATAATAAATTATACTCAATAAATAAAATATAGGATCCGATACAATTTTAAACTTGATCTTAGGCATATTGATTATTTGGCTATCGAGGGTATTTTGGGAATAATTGAAATGTTGAAATATCCCTTAGGACCAAATTTGCATCAACTTAAAACTTATAAGCTTTAATTGCACAAATCTAAAACTTACGGACCAAAATTACAAAAAAAGCAAAACATACAAGACTACAATTGCAATTTCAAAAGTTATAAGACTAATATTGCAACACCCCAATAGATGGAGGACTAATTTTGCATTTTTTCCTTTAAGAAATAGGGGTTATGAACACGTCTAGTGATGAATTTTGCTAAAAATATTTGTGTTTTTGCGGCGTTAGAATCGGCACAAAAGGAGTCATTTTTATCAACGACTCTTATTGTCGTCCCTATAGTTTAGTAAATCCCGACTATTTTCCACATTCTGCCTCCCCACTATTTTCCACATCCATTTTCCACAATCTGCTTCACTGCACAAGTTTTTCACCGCACGTTGTCGCCGCTCCACTACACAAGTTTTTCACCTGCTGCCATATCCTCTCTCTTTTTTTCTCTCTTCCTGTCTCTCATTTTCCCTATCTTTGTATCGCCAGGTTGCTAGGCTCCTTCGTAGTTGAAGATGATGACAAATAAATCCGTACACGACCTCCTAAGAAACAAAATCTTGAGAATACGAACCAATGAAAATAAATTTAAAAATAATAATGAACCATGAATAAACAAAAATAAATCCTAAAACATGAACCATGAAAAATAAACCCGAAAAACAAAAATAAAGCCAAAAATAAAAAATAAACCCTAAAAAAACTACAAATCCTAAAAACCCAAATCAATTAAAAATAAACCAAAAAACAAAATAAACCCTAAAAAAAAAAATATAAACTCTAAGAAAAATAAAATCAAAAACAAAACCTTTAAAACTTTGTGTAAGAACAAAATGCTTACTGATCTAAATCCGTGAGACCGTCTCACGCAAGTTTTTGCCTATATATATATATGTTTATATGTGTGTGTGCGTGTGTAAATGTTCAAGGTGTGTGTTCATTCCGTTTTTCCTTATCGTTTGTCTCATGAGTGATGATTCTATGAAGAGTATGTGTTCACTTGCATCTCTCAATGATTCTATGTGTTCACTAATTCGATGTTTGTTCTTACTCTGCGAAATAGAGCTGTGTTACAATTGACCTCGATTCTTTTGCTCTGTGAAATAGAGATGTGTTTCAATTGACCTTGATTCTTTTGCTCCGTGAAATAATTGATTTGGATGATTTCTGATTTGGGTGGAAAATGAATGTATAAAATAAGTGGAAGTAATACAAGAAGTTGGATTACTGGTGAATGTACAGAAAACCAAGTTTAGATGATTAGGTTGAATTTTTAAATAGATGTGTAAACGAATTTAGCCAAGCTTAAACTTGGTTGAATTCTATTGTGACGACAGTGATGTTTCAAATAATTCTTTTGTCACACACTGTTTGTGACCGATATTTTGAGATAGAATGTTGTCACAAAAATTACTATTTGCCACAATTTTGTATTTTTGTAATATTCGGAGACCGATATTAGTAGTCTCTTTGAAAGATATTAGCGGTCCTCCGAAAATATTAATATGTATTTCACTTAAAGGTATTAGTTTTGTAATATTGTTCAGAATCGGTATGACAAGTCTCTCGAAAAATATTAAGCGGTCATCTCCAAAAGTATTAATACGTAGTTTACTTGAAAATATTACTTTTATAATATTGGATAATGATATTTTATTAGGAGAGCGTTGAAATGTATTAGGTCATGCGATTGGATATGAACGAGATTTCATTTTCATTCCTACTTAGAATTTTTTTAACCAAACATGCGATTGTTTATGAAAATTTTCAAGAAATATACTATTATATCACTTTCACTTTTTCTCATTTTTTCTTTCACCTATCACATTTACACATTTTTCCACAAAAAACTAATCATTATTACACATTCTCCAACAAATTTCACTATTCACTCACTCACATATTTCTAACTATCAATCACATCCAATCATTATTTAACTATTTTTAAATCAAATCAACTTTCATCATTACATATCCATTCACACTCTCAAAATTTTCAAAAACTTTTATCAGAATTTTTTTTTCACTATTCTCTAGCGAAAAGAAAATTTTCAAAATGAAAGCATATTCAATCGCACCTTTAGTTTTTCATTTGACAAGTATTAGTAGTTCTTCCGAAAAGTATTTGTACGTAGTTCACTTGAAAATATTTAATAAAGACCCTATAAAGTAGTAGTTTTTTCCGTCAAAAGTATTAGTAGTTTTCGTAAAATGTATTAGTAGCTCCCTTGAAACATATTAGTTTTTTCCTTAAAGATTTTTAGTAATTTCCTGAAAAACATTTATTTCCCAATACAAAGTATTAGTAGTCCGACTAAAAAGTATTAGTAAGTCCCTAAAAGTATTAGTTATTTCTAACAACTGTCAATAAGGTATTTATAATTATGAAATATAATTGGGTTCCTTTAGTAATTAAGCTAAATCTCGGGTTAATTTTTGTAATTAATCTTATTTTAGTGATTCAAGTTGTATTGTGCTTTTTCAAAGTAACACAATGAGATTTTGGTATTCTTTTCTTTGGATGAAAGTTGAGAGAAGATGATACATTAGATTTGCATCAACATTATGTTGGACGACAGCAGAATCATCTGCTGCAAATGGGGTTCATGTTGACAACAGAAACCCTTGTGTTGAGTGCTTTCATAGTTGAGTGGCCAGGATTTTTGGTATGAATATTACTATTGAGCTTTTTGAGGATGAAAATGGGATGACGAGGTTTCGTAGACTAGCCGCGCTCTTTTAAAATCGGGTCAGGTATTGAGATCCGTCTAATGGATTTAGATCCGTTAAACTCTCTGACGTAAGACGAAGTCTATTTTCTAATGAGAAGTTATTAGTTCCGATCACTATCTAAAGTTCACGGTTCACGTGCATCGTATCATTGGACAATATAATGAGTATTATTTGTATTGTAATATATTACTATAAGAGCTTATTTCATTGACAAAACTTATATAGACAAATCTTATGAGTTCTTTTTTGTCGAAAAGATCCATACAATTCGATCCACCTCCCATACCGAATCCTTTTTCCTTTTTTCTTTTTATTTTTAGGGTTTTTATTCTATTTTCTTATTTCTCTCTCATCGTTCCTTAGTTCTTCAAAACTCTTGACAACAACTCGCTCAAATATTGTTTACGCCCTCGGGAGGGCAAGGTCGGAGTTTTCGAGCTTGAATAGTTGGGCTTCTTGAGAGACGATTGATGACGCAATTGGCGAGAGAGGATTAGCATAAGCGTAATGCATGAATTGATTTTTCTTCTTCACCCTCACCGCCATCGTTAATGGAGTTCAAGAAATTTTCTCAAACCCCAAAAACATACTAATTTCAAAGAAAAGAGAAAGGTTGTCTCTACTTTAAAACGTAGGATTCATGTGTAAATAATCAGGCATTTGCAAAGTGCAACATGAAAAAATTGTTTATTTTATTTTACTAATGGACTTGAAATTTTTGGACAAATAATTGTGTTTTCAATTTTATAAAATATGTTATTGAATTAAATGTGATTTTCATATGTTTTTGGTAAAAAGTATTACACGTTTAAGTAAAAAGTATTACATATTGAACATAAAAGTATTACACGTTTAAATAAAAATATATTACATGTTGAAATGAGAAGTAATACTCATTGAAGTTAAAAGTATTACGCTTTTATGTGAAAAATACATATTTAAGTGAAAAACGATTTAAGGCTCCATTTGGATTGATTTTGTTTTCTTTGAGAAGAAATTCCTATTAAAGGTATTGGAATTCATCCAACAATGATTGACGGAGAGGGGATGAGAGATAATCCCAAGTGCGTATGCTCACAAATCATTGTTTCTTGCAGATGCAAGATCGCTAAGCTACAATATTACAAGAACATCGAAACCGTAAAAATACCATTCAAGGAAATATAAGCTTTGAGGCACAACACATCTTGAAAGATATGTAAAAAGAATCTAAACATGAGGATTTTCCATTCAACGCTAGAACCACATTTGCCGCGTCCCCGAACAAAGAGAAACTAGTGTGAGGAATAGATTGAGTGAGTTTAAGTGCCTCTCGGAGCGCCAAATATTCTGCTACCTTCGGGACCGAGATGCCAATGGTTTTTTTGTAGTACCTTTTAGAGAAGGTTCTAGATTCGTCAAAAAAACTATGCCAACTCCAGCACATGCACCATCGGATGCTAGAGCTCCATCAAAGAATATCGTCAATCCTGGTTTGACTTGGGAAGAGGCGGGGGTTGTGAACAAGATGGAGGATGGAATGTCAAGACTAATATACATGCCACTAAAATCTTGAAAAATGGAGTTCGCCAAGATGACAATAAAAGCTGGGGGCATGGCCACGACGTCAAAGTTTTTCCTGTTCCTATAATACCAATGTTGACAACAAATAATAGAAAACATATTATCAATGTCAGAGGGACTATGCAAAATGACATCCTGAAACGATGACGAAAATGACTAATTCTCAAACCGAAAAATAACCTCAACCAACCTAGATAAGTTCCAAATGTGATTAGCTAAATGGCAATGGAAAAAGAGATAGTTTTTGTTTCATCGCCAAGAATGAAAGCGAAACATGCACATGCTTTCAATAATCACATGGTGGTTTGCAAGGAGATCTCGGTGGAATGGACTGAACAACATTGGTAAACAAAAATTTAAAACGAGGTGGAATTTGAAGCTTCCAAATTTTCCGCCACACTGCTCCTCAGCTTGAGCTTGAGAAACTCCCCGTAATAGGATCCGGTGAGAGAAACTCAACCTCCAAAAGACAAGATAGTATGCGGACTTAACAAAGGTATTTCGAGAGTGATGCCAACACCATAAATCATTAGAATCGATCGGCGGCTAATGGGATACCTAAATTAGAGACGCTTCCTCTAAAGTGAAAATGAATTACGACGGGATGTACGTGTCGGATCTATAAGTGCATCAATTGTGGAGTTAATAGCTAAGGACGAGGTCTTTGATTAGCAAACAAAAAATCAACTACGTGGTAGCCAATGATCTATCCAATATCTTGTGTTAGAGCGGATCGAATGAGTTCCCTAAGACCTCTTAGAAGAAGTATTCTCCAATATGGTCCGCTTCCAAATTGGGCTTGTAAAAAGGTTGCCATCGGCAAAGTGTTTAGCTCGAAAAAGCCGTGTAATTAAGGATGAAGGATGGGTAAAGATCTTACATGCATGCTTTCCTAGCAAGGCTAAATTAAAGGCCTGAAGATGCCAAAATCTTAGTCTAGCATGATTTTTTGGTTGTGCAATTTTGTTTCATGCAAACCAGTGAAGATGTCATTCGTCCATCGCTCCACTGCACAAGAAATCTGCCACCATAGATTGAATCTTCTTCAGAACAAAATCTGAAAGCTTGAAGAATGACATTACATAGTTTAGGATGGCTTGAACCACATATTTGATAAGAATTTCACGTCCAACTTGTGACAATGTCTTTTCTTCCATCCTTGAATTTTTGCCAAACTCGATCTTGAATGGAGAAAAGACCTCACTCTTGTTTTTTCGAACTACTGAAGGAAAACCCAAATACTTACCATGAGACTTCACAATAGGAATTCCAAGAGTTTATGAGATTTGAGCAGATATCGGAGCTGGCGTATTCTCAAGCAAAGAGAACCCCCAACTTGTCGAAATTTAGCATCGACGAGCAGATATTCAGGTCATGTGCTTCCTCTAGAGTGGCAGACCCAAATCAGAGAGTGTCGTGTGTGAAAAATAAGTATGAAATACTTAGAGCATATCTGTTAATTTAGATCCCATGAATGTTTTGGCTACCTATAAGTCCTGCAAAATAGCTGAAAAACCTCAGAATAAGGAATGAAAATAGAGGGTGAGAGTAGGTCGCCCTAACGGATGTCCCAGTGCGGGATGAGGCTGCCAAATTGTGTACCATTTAAAAGAAAAGAAAATGATGAGTTGGTGATGCATAATATCACTAAATCAATGAATGAGTCAGGAAAATCAAAAGCATGAAAGGAAGTAAAAATAAACGACCACGTAATCCTATAAGGCTTTACTCATGTCTAGTTTGATAGACATAAGCCTAGAAGCACCCTTAGTTTTGGATTTCATGGAATGATGAACTCGTAAGCCACAAGAATATTATCTGTAATTAGTTCGGCCTAGGATAAAAGCAGATTAGACCTCGAAATAATTACAAACATCAGAGGACGAAGCCTATTAGTAACTACTTTGGAAGCAATTCTATAAATGACATTACATATGCTTATTGGCCAGAACTGGGAAACCAATTCCGGGTTTTTACCATTAGGAATTAGAACCATGTTAGTGTAATTTAAATCAACAAATTAAATTTTAGAATTCAAAGAACAACTTTAGTAACATATTTGCTGACGATATGCCAAAATATTTGATAAAAGGTAGGACTCATATCGTCCCATCCAGACAATTTAAAAGGATGCATTTGTTTGATGGTTTTGCAACCTCCGTGTCCGAGTATTCTAATGAAAGACAGTCCAACATCTTTACAGTGACTCGAGGTCTGATTCTACTCAATGCTCGTTCTATATTGGAGTTGGTTAGGAGTGATGAGGTGAAAATATCGGAGAAGTAATTTGTAATAATTTGTTCAATATCTTTGATCTCCGTTTTGCGCTAACCGTTTTGATCTTTAAGAGAGAAAAAAGATTAATAATAGTTCACCATCACGAGACGTGCATGAAAAAATAGGGTGTTACCGTCTCCAAGCTTGTACCAATGTTGTTTTGCCCGTTGTCTCCATTTCCAATCTTGGCATTCTAAGAGAATGTTGAGCTGCTCGGTGTAACTCAATAAGGCATTGTTGCACATCTTCGGACATATGACCTTGTTCAAGTAATATATCTCAGATTTGAGGGATTCAATATTTTTTGTAAGATCCCCAAAGGCCATTAGTTTCAACGAAGCAAGCCAACCAAACACTTCTTCTGCTCAATATCCTCAACAAAACTACTCCAATCCTCATTGATCATATTTTCAGAATCTTTGGATTTAATCCAGTAAGACTCAAAACAAGGCGACCGACGTGGATTATGTTTTGGTGGTGAGAGTTGTGTGGGTAGAGTTGGGGAAAGTGATAGGCGTGATCAGAGGTGAATGAGGGAATGTTGTCAGTGGTGGCGAGGGAAAAGAGAATGACAAGATGTATTACATAAACCATGATCCAGACGCTTTGTTGTGTTCTCGGATGCGTTATAAGCCTATGCCAAATGAATTTCGGCCCATAGTATCCCATATATGATAAGTCACACTATTTAATAGCGATTGAATAAAATCGTAAAGTTCTTGAACTATGCGTCGGTTCCCAAGCCCCCTACAGTTCAAACTTATAATTTTCATAGCGATTGGTGGGGCTGGACTTCATGCTGAGCTTCCGCCATTAAATCTTGATCCCTCTGAGAGGGGGAGGAAGAAGATTCTTTTTGAGCTTTTTTGCAAATAATTTTAGTTGGTATGGCTGAAGTTCATCATCATTGAAGAAAGGCAATTAGAGTTTAATGGCGGAGGTGTGCATATTGGAGTGTGCTTTCAAGGATGGTGGCGTGCGGGTATGGCATTTTTGAGCTTTAATAAATATCGGGGTAATTTTTTTTGGTTGGTGTAAAGAAGGATTAGCACGGGTACGATGAATGGGCTGAGGTTAGTAGCAAGTGGATGCATGTAAGGTTGTTCTTGAGATGGCAGATATATTGGTAGGAGGAAGGGGTGCATATTTTGAGAAGAAATTTATGATGTTAGATGAGTAGGCTTGGAAGAGCGGGAAACGGTGAACCGTGAGTTAAGAGAGAGGTGTGCAAGAGGGAAATTGAAGGGATTATTGGACTATGAGTTGGAATTGTGGCTTTGGGTAAGTGGGCCGTTGAATATGTTGGATCTTTTGTAGCAAATAGATTGTTGAAATTGGTTTCAAGAAATCGAGTTTTGCCACCCAATTTTGACCAATTAATTAAGTGTATTTATTTATTTGTTGTATGAAATAAATGAGATAAACGTAATCTACACCGTGGGTATATGAGTTTAGCATTTGGAATTTTTCAAAACCAATGTCGGATGAATGAGAAATAAATGCATTAAGTTAGCCACTTAAATGCCTTTTATATATATGGAATATAAAAGGGTGGGAATATGGAAAGTCATATCCCCCATAGGAAACATATTAAATGTTTGACTAGATTATAAAGAGCTTCACCACTAATAAGGATTAATCATGTGGAGCTCCTTTGTAACGCCCCAAACCCATTTAGAGTTCAGATTGTTACTGTGGAACCATAAATGCACTTAAAATATTTGCGGAAGTACGAAAAATAATACCAATCTAAGAAATTATGATTTTTTTAAAAACACGCCATAGATATATATACAACATGTCAAAATACTAAAATTAAAAAGCTTAACATAGTTGGTACGTCCAAAATACGAGTCACCGTAGTACGATTGACTTCTTAATAAAAGTGTGGAGTTTATGACAAAATAAGTAAGAAACGCACGACGTCCACATGCACAACCCCTCTTTGCTTCGACCCCATCATCCGAAAATATATTAGTTTGAAGGCGTGAGTTTTTACACTCACCGAAAAACGTATGCGATTACACTAACAGAGAAACACATCTATACCGTATAATAAAATTCGACCAAGGTACTTTCTATTTTTGGCCTGAAGGCACCTTCTATTTGGCCCGAAGGCACTTTTCATTCATATGGCCCCGTCGGCCGACACATCGTAGTGTCACTTTCAATTGCATGCATTGATAGGAAATTGAAACAAATTAGCGTAACAATACAACATGCTTACAAATTAGAAGTTTACCCACCTTTGTTTGTCATAAAAGTGTCGAATATTTTCGATTGAGAAGAGTTTGATCGTGCGCACCTAACACAAATGATCCGTAAAGGTTCAAGACTAAATTCATAAGTTATCGATCAAGCTACTAACTTATGTGAGGGCTATAATATTTATAGAGTATTCTAGGAAAGACAAATTTAATACTTAATATAAGTATCCTTAATAAATAAATTAATGAATCATTTAAGTAAAAAAGTCTTTTAGTAGTCAACTTGACTCTATATATATTCTAATATTAAATAAATAAATAACTAATGATATAGTTATTATTTTTAAAAAGTTAAATAAATAGATAACAAAAATTAAATTAAATTAAATTATTTTTTTAAGTAAACTAATTAAATAACTAAATAATTCGAAATAATAAAAAATTAAATTAATAAAATAAAATCGAAAATAATTAAATAAATAAATTATAATTAAATAAATATATAAATTAATATAGTCAATTAATTAGTCAAACATAGTCAATTTATCTAACTAAAGAAAAATTATTATATAACTCTACTAATAGCTATACTTATCTATGATTAAAACCTAATCCTTAATTGACCAAATGCTTCTCTTTAATCATATATTGTATTACTACTTAATCACCAACAAGATCATCATACTGAAAAAATATCTCCCAATATTTTTCTCAATTCATGGAAGTCATCCTCATATCACACTCCTAATGGTACACCTAACATGTCCTAATGTCAACGGATTTTCTGGCAAACCGTTGTGGATGTCCGATTAACTCCCGTAATCGTGTGGATCGGACAACGATTCCTTTGTTCTTCCTTGCAACTCCTCGAGCAAGATGGTCCAAGACTTGTCACCTTATCGCAGAGACTGGATCTAAGTAGGTGTAACAATGCCACGAACGAAATAGGTATCGAAAAATGCCATAATCGAAACACTATCTTAGGGGAAATCTAATAATACATGGCCAATATAATTTCATGAAACATAAAATGCATCGCACAATAAAGACAACTTACTGGGCATGGAAGTCTTCAACTTCTACACTATTCATCATCATACTCATTACACAAAAAATGCACCAATCTTCATCAAAAATCTAATATGACCCCCATCATCCCATTAGCCTCCAATTTTTTTCCGCTTCAAGTTAAAATCATAAATCTACTCCAAAATTTCCATGTATTTTATATACACTTTAACTTAAGCACTAAATCAACATACAAGCTAAAATAAACTAAAGAACTCAAAAATATCCATATGCATTTTTACTAACTTAAATATATCATCAAACAATAACAACTCTCAAATAATCATAAAGATTATATATCATCATATCTAAACATGCTAGACAATATTCTAACAAGATTAAATGAAACAATAATTATCTCCTAAATTTATTATTTAAGGACCGACTTAAAATAATACAATTTTTCTTTATTTTCCAACACAACATTTAACAAAAACTCATATATCAAACTATTGCATGCTTCTAGTACATAAATCTTACACTAATATGAAAGAAAACCTAAAGTTAAATCTAAAGCTGAAAGGGAAAAGTGAAGAGTTACCTTAGAAGATTTTTACAAGACAAGTTAAAGAAAAAGTGAAGAGTTAATGTGTAGTTGGGGTATTTTAATGGTAGAGTTCTTGGGGGTAACTGGGTAACTTTCTAATCACCAACAAAAAAATCAATTTCTTAATTTCTATATATAAAATCCAAAAGAACACTAGTATACTAAGAAATAAAAAATAAAAGTAAATCTACTAATATCTTAAACTACCACAATTTTTAATATATATATATAATTAGTAGAGAAACTCTAATCTTCAACGCGATATTGCAAATTTGTCTAATAATTCGCGTTTCTCCAAAAATTGTACTAAAATCCCAAAATACTTAAGTCCAAAATTAATCTCTCAAATATTAAGTTTTAAAATTATCAAGTCAATAAAGTATTATTACCTCTATGTTATAGGCACGATCAATTTCGATTCTTAGAAATTTCAAAATAAAACTCGATAAAATAAATGCTTGAATTTAAATAAATTTTTTATGCAATTAAAATTAAAATTCATGATTATTTTCAAATAAGTGTGTGCGATTTCAAGAAAAGAGTCGGTTGTCACAACCTCCCCACTTATAAAAATTTCATCCTCGAAATTTGACTTACTAGTAAGGATATCCGAATATTTTGCTAATATCTCATCTTCCTGTTCCCAAGTAGCCTCATCCTTTCCATGCCCGGTCCATTGGATCAAAACTAAGGGCACTGCTCGGTTTCTTAAAGTATGAATATTCCTCCCTAGGATAGCAACGTGTCTCTCTTCGTAAGTGAGATTCTTGCCAACCTCAAGTCCTTCATAGCTAATAACATGACTGGGGTCTGATATATACTTTCTAAGCATGGAAATATGAAAAACATCGTGAACAGTTGCTAAGTCTGGTGGTAAAGCTAGCCGGTATGCCACGTCTCCAATTCGTTCTAATATCTCAAAAGGTCCAACATATCTCGGCCTTAACTTCCCTCTTTTACCAAAAAACGAATCACCCATTTCATTGGCGCTATTTTGAGGAATACTTTTCTCCGACCTCGAACCTCAAATCTTTTCTTCTCTTATCCGCATATGACTTTTGTCTGTCTTGAAAATTCGCTTTGATTCTTTCACGTATTTTGGTTACCACGCCACACCAGCTGTTCTCTCCAAAATTTCCAGTACTAAAACATTTTTTTTTACGTACTTCTTCCTAATGAATAGGCGATCTGCATTTTCGACCATAATGTGCCTTGTAAGGTGCCATCTTGATTGACACTTGATAACTGTTGTTGTAGGCAAATTCCACAAGTGGTAAGTGATTGACATGTATTTTGCATGTATTTTGGGCTTGATCTTAGCTAAAATGTGTTGATATGCATGCATTATATGAGTAAATAGGGTTTTATTCCTGTTTTGTGGAAAAGGATTACGCTTTGCTCGTTTTGTAGGAATTTATCATTAATTGTAGCACTTTGGCAACAATTCGGAACATTGCAATTGCCAATATTTGATGTGAAGTACGAAGTTTGGAGTCGAGTCGAGAAGAAGTCGGGCGAACGTCACGAAAAATGGGAGAAAACAAATGCAGTACGCATTGCTACGGTGAGCACGGCGGGCGTGCTCCCTAAGACGACTCGTACTCAACCTATAATTGAAGACCCCGAGTTCGGCTATAAGCGAAGGGCAGCCGTGCCATCTGGCATGGCCCGTGCCTCCCGCAGACCTCAATAATTCATGCGGCACCCGGCCGACGGGGCCGGGCGTGCCGTATGGCACGACCCATGCTCCTCTCGGAAAAACGAGTTTGATCCGTTTTAACTAGGTTTCGACCCAAACGAAGTACAAATAGACCTGGGGCGGCCACAAACAGGGGAGACGCTGAATTTTACCTAGAAACCAGAGAAAAGAGCGCTTTTCCATCGGAAACTTCGAGAGATCGATCAAGATCGCAACCACACCTTCGAGGATCGAAGATAGATCGAGAGATCGTCATCATCCCCCGAGTCACTCATTCCATTGTATCGTTATTTCAATTAGTTAGATTTTTTATTATGAATAATTTGTCTATGAATTGTTTATCTTCAATGTCTAGCTAAACATCTTGTCATTCCCGGTTTGGGAGTAGGTTAATAAGCACTTTTATTTTATGATTAATAAATTGAAGTTAATGTTTTCTTCTTCTATTCAAGTACTTTACTTTAATTCTCATTTTATCAAAAGGCCTTTGATTTAAACATGTTTGATGTGTTGATTTATAATTCTAACCGATGAGTTTCAATACTAGATCTTGAGTACTTGACACAAATAGATTGCATGATTGAGAAGTCTCAGAATATTTATGAGGCCTTATAATCTTTTGAACTTTTGGGAGTTGGATATCTCATGTTGAGTAGAGATGCTAGCATAGATATTCCAATCAACGATTTTACATACATCTCGAGAGAGGAGTAAATTACTTTGGTGATTGGTCTATAGAGAAGAATACGTTTAACCTTGGTTTGCTTAATCTGAGAATAAAAGTGGGATATTAACTGAAACCACAACCCAGGAATCCATCTATCCATACTTGATCTTTCAATCGCTCTTTACTTTGTTATTTTAGGATTAATTTCTGCTTTAGTATTAACAAAACCAATCCATCACAATTCGATCATTTAGATAAAAATAGGGCTATTATAATCCAATACTTAGTACATTAATTTATTAATCCTCGTGATTCGACCTTGCAAAACCCTATTCTATAAACTGAACCGTACACTTTGCGGTGAAGCTAAAAAAATAGGCGAACAAGTTTTTGGCACCGTTCGGAATTAATCAAATTTTTAGTACTAATATTGCGATCAATAGAACTATTCTTAATCTAGATATTTTTTTTTTCTTTTTAGTTTGTTGTTTAACTCTACTTTTACTATGGTTGACTTGTTTTCTTTAGTTGGTTCTGGTAGTGCATGATCACTCGCTCGAAGCAAGGAGAATTAGCACCGTTCATACCGGAGGTTGAGGCTTTTGCTAGGCGCAATAGTGCGGCTACTAAACGCGCAAGAAAGACAAAGAAAAAAACAGACTATGGCATTTAGAAGGTAACAACGGGGCAATAATGGGGGCGAAAATGGAGGTAACGACCGGGCCAACAGGTCAATGCCGAGTTACCGCACTGAGGTTCCAGTGGCTCCGGCAAATCCAACAAAGAGCGATTCGTGATTACTTTCGCCAATCAATCGCAACTATGGTGGAATTGCCAATGTCCCAATCAATGCGAATAATTTTGAGTGGGCCAAAGATCGATATCGATGGTGCAAACAGAATCGCTTTGGGGTTTCCGTCTCAAGATCCTAACTCTCATCTTGCAAATTTCATACAAATTTGCAATACTATCAAGATGAATGGGGTGACTGATGATGATTTATATGTCTTCGCCTAATCCCTTTCTCTTTAAGGGATAAGTGCTAGAACTCGACTAGCACCCTAACTCGGGTGTGAACAATTGGGATGAGCCGAGTCGAGGTTTTTGTTCAAATATTTCCCACCAAGTAAGATACTACAAATTAAAAGCGAGATCACTCGCTTCAGCAGTTTGACTCGAGCCTTTGTACGAGGCCCGAGAGAGATTCCAGGATTTGTTGAGGAGGTGCCGCAAAGACGGATCATTTGTAGATGTTGCGAGCTTGGGGTTCTCTACTCGCAAGGTTTTTTGGAGGATGCGTTCAACTTGTTAGAGGAGATGGCCATGAATAGCTATCAATGGCCCTCCGAGAGGACTAATGTGAAAAGGGTAGCCAAGTCTCCGATTCGGACCCAATAAAAGAGTTGATGACCCGGATGGCCGTATTGACAAACCAAATTGAGTGCTTTGACTAAGGCAAATGAGGGAAATGCGGGTGCAAGTAATGGGGAGTTCCTCTAGATCCGATAGAGGAAGCAAACTATGTGAATAACTCGGAATTTCAACAATTTTCGGAACAATCAAAATCCCACTCATTACCATCCGGCTTGAGAAACTACGAGAACTTCTCCTACGCAAACACGAAGAACATGATGCAACCACCACCGGGTTTAATGTGACAAACGGTGTTATTATCATGATCCTAAGCCAACCATGGAGGATATGTTCACCTCGTTTATGAGTGAGACGAGGAACGTGTTCAACAAGGATGAGGCAAAGATGGATAAAATCGAAAAACCATGTCACCAAATCAGGGTCCCGGATGAAGAATCTTGAAACCCAAATTGGTCAAATAACTACGATTATTGGTGGGCAAATCGATCGAAAGGCCAATTTTCGAGCAACACCGAGATAAATCCAAAGGAATGCAAAAGCCATTCGTCCGAGGAGTGAAACGGAATAGAGGGGCCGAAAATACCAAGAAATTATGAAAAATCGTAGGACGGCACGGCTCGTGTGCGTGCGCCTGCTAAATGGCGATTGATGTGCGGGGATATGCATAAACCGAGGCAAATGGCGAGGTTGAGGCCGAGGAAGGAGTTGACGATCATCGCGGCCAACAAAAAGGGGCCGAGAAGCTTAAATCTTCCTCTAACCCCGATATTCCTAAACTTAATATTCCCCTTCCTTTCCCCAACATTTTCAAAAGAAAAAGTTAGATGCACAATTTTCTAAGTTTTTAGATATTTTTAAGAAACTGCATATTAACATTCCTTTTGCAGACGCATTGGAGCAGATGCCCAATTACGCTAAATTCTTGAAGGATGTTATGTCAAAGAAGCGGAAGATGACTGGTTTCGAGACAATCAACTGGATAGAGGAGTGCGGTCAATAATCCAAAGGAAATTACCACATAAATTAAAAGATCCTGGGAGTTTCACTATCCTTGTGCTATTGGTGATGTTTTTTTTTAAGAAAACACTTTGTGATTTAGTAGCGAGTATTAACTTAATGCCGTTGTCTATTTTCGTGCAACTTGGATTGGGAGAGGTGAAGTCGTCACGGTCACCCCATAACTCGCGGACCGATCACTTACTTATCCAAAGGAATCATCGAAGATGTACTTGTCAAAGTAGATAAATTCATATTTCCTGTGGATTTCTTGGTCTTGGATATGGAGGAAGACATAGACGTTCCTTTGATACTTGGGCGTCCATTACTAGCTACGGGAAGGCCTTGATAGATGTGCAAAGGGAGAACTCACATTACGGGTTAATGATGAGCATGTTTTATTCACTATCTATAAGGCAATTCAATTTCATGATGGTGTTGAGACTTGTAATTTCATAGACGTAGTTGAATCTTGCATTGATGAGTATGCGGATCATACATTGTTTAGGGATGATTTAGAGTTTGGGTTGACACATTCGTGTTCAACTACAAACATGACGATTGATTATGATAACCAAGACTTGTATGATTGTGTTTGTGCTTTAGATAATATGCAGAACTACGAGGAGCGCAAGAGGTGCGCATACGCAGAAAAACGTCACGGAGTCGGGCTTCTACGGGCGCACGGCCCGTGCTCTGAGAACGCCTGTGTCGTGCGCATAGCCAAAAGGAAAATCAAGAAATCGACGACGACCCACCCATGCCCCGAGCACGGCAACCCGTGCGCCCATCCGACGAGACCATCTCGAACCTAGAACTCAAACCCTTGCCCGAGCATCTCGTATATGCATTCCTTGGAGCGAATAACACGAGTCCGTAATCGTATCATCTCTTTTAACTTCAGTTCAAGTCGATAAATTGCTTAGGGTCTTAAGAAAACATAAGTCGGCGATAGGTTGGTCAATCTCGATTTAAAAGGCATCATCCATCGATTGTTATGCATAAGATTAGAATGGAAGATGTCTATAAACCTTCAATGCAAAATCAAAGAAGATTAAGCCCTATAATGCAAGAAGTCGTTAGAAAAGAAGTTTTAAAATGGTTAGATCTTTGGAATTATATATGTTATTTCCGACGCTTCATGGGTAAGTCCTGACAAGTGGTGCCAAAGAAAGGGGGATGACAAGAGGTGAGAAACTAAAGTGATGAGCTTATTGCGACTAGAGTAGTTCTTGGATGGCGAATTTGTATTGATTATAGGATGTTAAATGATGCTACTCGCAAAGATCACTTTCCCTTCCCTTTATTGATATGATACTTGATCGTTTGGCGGGATATGATTACCATTGTTTTCGACGACGGTTATTCCGGATATAATCCGATCATGATTGCCCCGAGGACCAAGAGAAGACGACCTTTACATGCCCCTATGGTACATTTGCATTTCGCGAGAATGCCATTCGGACTTTGTAACGCGCCGCTACTTTTCAAAGATCTTTGTTGGAATTGGTCTTTGATAAATAGGGTGTTGACCGATTTTGACCAATTAATTATGTGGTTTCCATTTGTGAAAAATGGAATTAAATTATTTGTAAAAATTCTACTAAGAGAGTAGATGAGAATATCATTTGGAATTTCTCAAACCGATTCCGGGTGAATGAGAAATTAATGCTAGAAGTTAGCCACTTAACACAAATAAATGATATGGAAAATGGAAAACGTGGGGGAGGAGAGATGCTCCATCCCACATAGGAAAAGGATGAAAAGTTTGCACACTTTATTTATCCCAAGTTGACAAATGGGTTTGGGCCCTTAGGGCACCCAAGTTTTTAAAGGGAGAGGACCTACATGCTTGTGGGTTTGGTTCAAAACACACGCGCGCCGCCGCCGCCCGCCGGCCGGCCGGCTCGGCTCGGCCCGCCCGGTCCGCTGCGGGTCGTGGGCCTTGGAAAGATTTGGGTAAATTTCGATACTTCACGACTTAGTGTCCGAAGGGATGATTACGAATGAGTCGTTCCAAGTGGCTACAATTATCGAAAATTGTCGCCATCGTGGAAAGATTTTAAGAACTATCTCAAGCACAAGCGAAAGGATATGGGGCTTGAGGATTTGATAGTTCGACTTGGATTGAGGAAGACAACCGGGATTCCGAATGGAAATCGCAAATGTGGGGTATGATCATACTTTGTGGAACACACCAAAGGAGTTTTTGTTGCATTTTCTAATGTAATGTGAAGGTGTTGCCAAAAGTATTGTAAACACCAAAACCACATTTGCATGAGGTGTTCTCGAAAGTGTTGTAACACTAGAGGCCGACACCATAACAATTTGAATCAAGTCTTACTAAAGATGTGATAACATCAAAGGGTACACACCTTGTAAAAGATGGAGTTGTTGGAACTAAGATCTCAAAATCGGTAACGAGGTTCTAACAGATTGTCGAGACAATGTTCTAACAAAATAAAAATGGCCAAGAGCCATAAGAATTCGGATGATCTTGTGTTAAACTAGATACCTTAAGTTGAAAGGGAAGCTTGACTTTTAAGCAACCCACATAAAGGAGATTGCCTTGAAATGTGGGGTGCTTTGGAAAAAGTAGAAGCCTAAAGATATAAATTTAGCATTTATGATATAAGTGATGGTACGATCATTAAAATCAAGACATGTTGTATTTATTAAAGGTGTCCGTTCGAGTAAAGGAAAGAGGTAAGTCTAGACATTTTTGTCGTAGACATAATACCAATAAAACAATTGATTTCGAATGGGGTTATTTCGGTTGACTACGTGAAGTCAAAGGAAAACCTTGCGGATCCGCTACGAAAGGCATTAATCGAGATCAACTCGTATAAATTGTTAAGGGGAATGGGTTTGAAATCCACAACTTAAAGAATGTTCATAGCGGTAACCCAACCTTGTGAATTGGAGATCCCAAGACCTTGGTTCAATAGACAACTAAGTTATGAATGTTCAAATTAACACTTGGAAAATGTGTTAGCTCATTCTCGATACATCCAAGTGTATTTAAACCTACCGAATGTGGTGAGGTTAAGTTTAAGACTTTTAATGATTCCTATACCGAAAGGTGGAGTATGGCAGATACTCTTCAATAGGAGATCACCTATATAAGTGAGAAGTAATGGCATGAAAGAAACACTTATGAACCTAAGATATGGTCCAGGGCGAAATGGACACAACGTGAGAACAACAAGTGTTAGAGTTGTTATTGTCTTGTTTACACAAACGGGCCGAGTAGTTCAAGACATCGCACTAAGCGACCGAAGAACTGATAAGTATTTTACTAAGGAAGGTTCAAAGCCACAAGCTACCTATCCCGATGCAATAACGATTCGCGAGACTTTCATGCGAATCGATACACGCATGCATTAATTTCATTCATGTGGGGGGATTGTTGGAATTAGTCTTTGATAAATGGGGTGTTGACCGATTTTGACCAATTAATTAAGTGGTTTCCATTTGTGAAAAATGGAATTAAATTATTTGTAAAAATTCTACTAAGAGAGTAGATGAGAATAGCATTTGGAATTTCTCAAACCGATTCCTGGATGAATGCGAAATTAATGCTAGAAGTTAGCCACTTAACACAAATAAATGGTATGGAAAATGGAAAATGTGGGGAGGAGAGATGCTCCATCCCACATAGGAAAAGGATGAAAAGTTTGCACACTTTATTTATCCCAAGTTGGACAAATGGGTTTGGGCCCTGGGGCACCCAAGTTTTTAAAGGGGAGAGGACCTACATGCTTGTGGGTTTGGTTCAAAGCACACACGCGCGCGTCGCCGCCGCCCGCCCGCCGGCCGGCTCGGCTCGGCCCGCCCGGTCCGGGTCGTGGGTCGTGGGCCTTGGGCTTGGGCTTCAAGCCCCTTATTCTTTTGGACCAAAAAAACCTTTAAAATAAATCGTGGGAAAAATCGTGGGTCGTGGGTCGTGCTCCCTACAGAGAGTTGAGCACTCGCAAGACGGGCAAAGCGCACGGCCCGTGCGTCGGTCGTGCGCCAAACAGAGAGTTGGAGCACTACAGACGGCAGCGCACGGCCCGTGCGCCTGGTCGTGCTCCCTCTGCGCAGATGCGTCTGTCACAAATGTGCCTTTTCGAGCCTACGACGCGATTTTCCGTGCGGGCACTTCATTGCCTATAATATTGAAGCCCTGTCGATGATTTGACATACGAAATACACGAAATATTCGATAATAACCCGTCATTTGCATCATACGAGCATATTGATTTTCCTTTTCGTCAAAAGCTTGAAAGTCAAGAACAACTTGTTGTTCGTTGTTGTTCCGGTTTCTTTGTCTGGCCGCTAACCTGAATCAAAGTCGTTGTATCTTAGAGGCGGCGTAGCCGAACCATAAGCACTAGTATACGGGCGTTTTCGTCTTCTATGAGACAGACTAACTCGCCTCAACTTAAGCCTATACACTATTCCAACCATTTTTCAAACGAAACTATTTTACCAAAATTTTTCCCAACAGATGCATGATGACTATCTTCCATGATTTCATTGAGAACATAATGGAGGTTTTTATGGATGATTTTTTTGTATTTGGAAACTCATATGACCATTGCTTGGATAACCTTTCTCTAGTTTTGCGAGAGATGCGAGGAGACTAACCTTGTTTTAAATTGGGAAAAGTGCCATTTCATGGTACGAGATGGCATTGTTTTAGGCCACCGAGTCTCTTCCGCAGGTTTGGAAGTTGATAGAGCGAAGGTCGTGGCAATTGAGAAACTCCCACCTCCAACAAACGAAAGCCATTCAAGATTTTTGGGGCACGCCGGATTCTGGTGAGAAGGTTTATCCGTGACTTTTCTAAAATCACTAAACCTTTAAGTCGCTTATTAGAAAAAGATATCGCTTTCAATCTTTCCGATGATTGTTTGCGTGCTTTTGAGATTCTCAAGAAGGCTTTGGTGACAACACCAATTCTAGTAGTTCCTGGATTGAGTCAGCCCTTCGAACTTATGTGTGATGCCAACGACTTTGCGGTTGGGGTTGTTTTGGGTCGAAAAGAGACAAGATGTTCGAGCCATCTACTATGCGAAAGCGAGAACTTTAGAAATACCAAAGAAAACTACACCACCACCGAGAAGGAAATGCTTTGGCAATCATGTTTGCATTCGACAAGTTCGGTCTTACTTGATTGGAACTAAGACGATAGTCCACACCGACCACACGGCAATAAAATATTATTCGACAAGAAGGATGCCAAACCGAGACCGATTCGGTGGATCCTGTTGTTACAAGAATTCGATGTGGAAATTCGGGATAGAAAGGGATGTGAGAATGTAGTAACCGATCACTTGTCCGTGACCGAATACAAGAAGGAGGAGAAAGAAGACACGGAGGCAATTAAGGAGGAGTTCCCGATGAGCAACTTCGATGTTACAAGCTAAATTCCCATGGTATGCGATTTTGTTAACTATTTGGTTGCGTGGGTCTTGCCTCCGGATTTATCATCTTATCAAAAGAAGAAATTCCTCTATGACGTCAAGTTCTACATATGGGACGACCCTTTGCTCTTTAAAAGGTGTGCGACACCATCATTCGACGATGTGTACCTCAAGAAGAGTGGGAGGAGTTCCACAACAAAGTGTCATTCTTCACCTTCCGGAGGACACTTCACCCAACACGCACAACGGCAAAGGTATTGCAAAGTGGTTTATACCGCCTACGTTATCTAATGATTGCTATCTATTCGTACATCAGTGTGATTGGTGCCAGCGGATGGGGAATATCTCGAGACGACATGAGATGCCCATGACCAATGTGATGGAGGTCGAGCTCTTCGATGTGTGGGGATTGACTTCATGGGCCCCTTCCCATCTTCGTCGGGTTATCAATACATTCTACTTGCAGTGAGTACGATCTCAACGGGTTGAGGCAATTCCAAAGACAAACCAATGATGCGCGAGTAGTGCTCAAATTCCTAAAGAAAAATATATTCACTCGGTTTGGAACCCCGAGAGCATTGATTAGCGACGGGGGGTCACACTTTGTGAATAAATTAATGAGCACTCTACTTGCGAAGTATGGGGTCAAGCACAAGGTGGCATTAGCATACCATCCGCAAGCAAACGGGCAAACAGATGTAGCCAATAGCGAGATTAAGCAGATTTTGGAGAAGACGGTAAATATAAATCGCAAGGATTGGGCCATGAAGCTAGATGACGCATTATGGGCATATCGGACTGCATACAAGACACCATTGGGCACATCTCCATATCGCTTAGTATTCGGAAATCGTGTCACTTTCCGTCGAATTGGAGCATAAGGCGTTTTTTGGTCTGTGAAGAAGTTAAATTTTGACTTCCAAGCAAATGGGTGAGAAGAGACTCTTGCACTTAAACGAGATGGAGGAATTACGGGATGAAGCTTATGAAAATTCTCGGATTTACAAGGAGCGAACTAAAAGATGGCACGATCGAATGATAAAGAAGAGGGAGTTTTTACTGGGTGAACAAGTACTTTTGTTTAACTCGCGTCTTAAACTCTTTCCTGGAAAACTTAAGTCGAGATGGTCGGGGCCGTTTGTAATAAAGAAGGTGTTAAATCCTTCGGAAATAGTGGAGTTGTTGAGCCGAGATGGGGAGACGTTCATGGTGAATGGCCAGAGGATCAAGCATTACTTGAGCCGGGATCAAAAGGAAGAGGTGACACGCCTCACTTTGCTAGAGTCGTGATCGACTTAACAGGCGTCAAGCTATAGACGTTAAATTTAGAGCTTGTTGGGAGGCAACCCAATGGTTTTGCTATTTTAGTTCTTCCCATGTTTTCTTGGTTTGTTTTTCCCTTTTCTAAGTTAGGATTTAATTGCTTTCATAGGTTAGAAGTTTTCCCTATTTTTCTTTAAAAAAAAATAAAAAAATCGAAAACAAGGTACGGGACCTAGCACGGGCAGCCCGTGCGCCCTGCGCACGGCCCGTGCTGTACCCGCACCTGAGGAGTCTTTGTTCGGCCCCTAGCACGGGCCGCCCGTGCCATTTGGCACGGCCCATGCGCCTTCCAGACTTTGGGGCTCGGATCTTCGGCCCCTAAGACGGGCCGCCCGTGCCGTTTGCTTGGCACGGCCCGTGCTCCTCCTCCGGGGCATAATAAGACGGGCAGAGGGCTGAAATTTTTTCACAAATTCATCTCCCCCTCGCGCACAACGCGTAAGAGACGAACCCCCTCAATGTTTTCGAAAAATTATCCTAGAATATCACCACTACTCACCTCCCACACTACTCTAAACACGAATTACACTTGTGAAATTGCTTGGAAGCAGGAATTGGGGTAGAAAGCACCTATGGTTTTCAAACTTCAACTCTTTTTGAATTCTCGGGATTTAAGGTATGAATTGCACTTTTATTTCGAATTTCTTGAGGATTATGAATTTGGGTTGCTATATGATGCTTGTTTGATACTTTTGCCATGATTTTGATTGAAATTTTCTATTGGGCATTTTATCGAACACCTTGTGGGTTGTTGAATTATGATGAATTTGGTTGATTGCTTGATGAATTTTACATGAGCTCGATTGTTATGGTGTTAGTAGCTAAGATTCTCTCGCAATTATATTGTTGTTTGGGCTTGGAAAGCTTAATTGTGAATTGAATGTTGAGATGAGACACTAGGCCTTACACTAATTGTTGTATGTAATTCATCGTTTGTTTTACTTAGCTTGTACGGATTCTCATGATTGTTTTGCCAGGTACTCAATCGGTAAAAATGGCGAACCACGTAACCAAAGAGGTCGGGTGGACGTCTAAGAGACCCGCTCGGGAGATTGATCCAAATATCCCTTAGCTTATGGACTCACCTTCACAGAGCCGTAATTAATGGAAAAATGGAACCGATCGATCACTCGTATTCACACCTTCATGCTATGCGATGATGAGGTACCCGAGCTCTCGAGATACATGAGGAGGTGTGGCAAATGTTTGAACGAGTAGGATGGACCACTTTCATGCAAGGGCGGTGGTCGACATTCAAAACACTCGCCTCGAGTTCTTGAGCACAAAGTGTAATGTTATGGAGATGCGAGTAAGGAATGAACCTCGAAAAATTAGTTTTAGATTAGGTAACATTTGGAGGAACGTCACCATCGCCGAATTGAACCAGCTTTTTTGGGGTACCATCAAACGCCCGCACCATCCCGTCCGCCAATTACTACTCGCGAGAATTCTAGCGAATGTTGATCAAACCCCGTAAACCGCCTAATGCAATACGCGGTGCGCTCATCCAAAGCCTCGTCACTCGCAACCCCGTATTCCGCTACATTCAAAAAGTGATGGCCCATTCCGTGTTCGCCGCCACAACAACCGGGGTATGCAAGCGAGAGAGCTATTCCTACTTTGGTGTATGCTCACCCGCACCTTATAATATGGCGGCAAATTTCGTGGACCATGCCGTTTATATTTCTCAACAGACACGGGGATAATATTAATTGGGGAATGATCACCCCCATTACTCGACATTTTGGGGTTGACATGAGCCACATGGAGCCGATAGATGGCGATCACAGCACAACATGCAAGCCCTCCGCACCATGAAGTTATCACTAAAGAGGAGCATATCCTCCTTTTCAACAAAAAGTCGGGTCCCGCTTTCCCTCTCCTAACCCACAACTCACTGTTGTGGTAGACAATCAAATTAATTGGCTCCTACACTCGAGGCTCATATCAGCGTCATGGATGGCCTAACTCACGCACGAAAAACGAGAAGGGTAGCCGGGTTACCCGATGAAGAGGACTTGGTGATGGAGGCATAGGAGTATGATTGGCACGAGAGGGGATTCGAGCAGGGGCGGCCACGGGGTGTCCCGATATTCCCAGAGCTCCCACCAAGGTGAGGAGCGTGGGGGACAAGACGATCATGATAGATTTTGTGCTTTTGATGAAAGCTTGCGCCAAAGATAGGGACGACTTGATGCTTTCCGAGCAGAGCAAGAACAAAGGTACCAAGTCCAAGAACAAAGGTACCAAATTCAGAACAAAGGTACCAAGCTCGGGACTTGTGGTACCAAGCCCAAGAGCAAATGGGGAGTTGGAGATATTGCAGACGTTACATCAAATTCAAAATTGGCATATCTCCTGGGCCACTTTTCCGCCGCCACCCCCACAATAATCCAGTCTTATCCACACTTTTCGTTGAAATTCTACCTTCTCTTCTATGCGCTATAATTTCATTCAAGTTTGGGGGGAGAGGTAGCAATTTTTTTTTGTAGGGTGTGGCGTTTTGCATTCATGTAGTGGCGTTTAGAGCATGTAGTTGCATTGCATAAGTTGTTTTGATTATTTTAGCACGTTTATTGCTTTAGCACGTTTATTACTTTCTTAGTTGTTTAGGAGTGAGTTGACCGCTATTGTGTGTTTGTTGATCTTGGGAGCATGTGTTGAGCGCTTTATGTTATTGTGAATTGGGAGTTAAGCGTGAGTTGACCGGGTTGAGAATAATTAATATGGAGCATGTGGTTATTGGGATCATGGTGAATATACTTTGATTTATGCATGTATAAGCCTGTGAGCTTTTGAGCCTCTGCTGCTTTCATCTTATGCAGTCTTGTTTGTGATTGAGTGTGTCAGTCGTGTTGATTTGAATTCTAGAACTTGCTCTGGTATCTCCGTCAAGGTCACATGTTGTATGCATTCATGAAAATGATTTTAGGCCATTTTTGTTAAGCCTTTCAAGCCTTTTTGCTTACCTTATGATATTTGATTTCCCTAGTTAGACAATTTGAGCCTATTCCCTGATTTTTGATAACCACATTTCAAGCCTTAAAACTTAATTTGATATATCTCATTATCCTAAACTTGAGCGTATAACATTGAGTAAAGGATAGAATAAAGGAGTGAATGAAGGGGTATCGAGAAGTTAGAAAATAGTTTGTATGTTGGGTGATTGGGAATAAAAGAAGAAAAGGAGAAAAAGGGAGGATACTCACAAAAGAGTCGAAAAACAAGAAAGAAATTTCGAAAAAAACAAACGACTGGAAAAGTGAGTCGGCATTACGAGAAATAGGCTGGAAATTGTGATGTAAGGCAAAGCAGAATAATTTGTATGAAAAAAAGAAGGGCGAAATAGAGAGGTGATAAGATATAAGGCGATTGGGAGTACATAGTTGATTGATATTAGAATAATCATAGAGAAAAACGATGTGCTTACCAATCTATACGTTTGAGTTGAGTCACTTTATCCATATTTCCTACCTTAACCGAAGAACCTTCATTACAACCATAAACAAAGTCCTTTCGATTTGTGAATTGCATACAAACGAGTGGCGGAGATGTGAGATGATTTGCAAGCATATGGTAATTTTTCAACATTGATATGATTTGAGAGAATACACGTCCCTTATAATTCTAGTGAGTAGAGTATACACTTTATCCCTGAGAGGCGTGATTTGAAGTGCTTTACCATGATTTTAATAGACTTGTGCTCCGTGTTAGCTATTTGAAACTTGGTTGGTTTGTGCTTGATGTCCATGGATAGATGACATGAATTGTGATGCGGTGTTCTTGAGTTGCTCTTCTTTACCCCATTTGTGTTGTCTTGTTTATAAAGTGTTGACCGGGACTGTCAACAGTTTAAGTTTGGGGGTTTGATTGACATGTATTTTGCATGTATTTTGGGCTTGATCTTAGCTAAAATGTGTTCATATGCATGCATTATATGAGTAAATAGGGTTATATTCCTGTTTTGTGGAAAATGATTATGTTTTGCTCGTTTTGTAGGAATTTATCGTAAATTGTAGCACTTTGGCAACAATTCGGAGCATTGCAATCGCCAATATTTAATGTGAAGTACGAAGTTTGGAGTCGAGTCGAGAAGAAGTCAGACGAACCGTGCGAAAAATGGAAGAAAACAGCCGAGTACACATTGCTGCAGTGAGCACGGCGGGCGTGCTCCTAGCACGACGGCCGTGCTCAACCTATAATTGAAGACCCCGAGTTCGGCTACCGGCAAAAGAAGGGCAGCCGTGCCATCCGGCATGGCCTCGCCCTCCCGCAGACTTCGAATAATTCATGCGGCACCCAAGACGGCCGGGCATGCCGTATGGAACGGCCCGTGCTCCTCTCTGGGCTGAAAACAGTTTGATCCGTTTTTAACTAGGTTTCACCCAAACTCGTACAAATAGACTCGGGCGACCGCAAACAGGAGACGCTGAATTTTACCCTAGAAACCGAGAGAAAAGAGCGCTTTTCCACCGGTCACTCATTCCATCGATCGTTATTTCAATTAGTCGAGGATCGAAGATAGATCGAGATATCGTCATCATCCCCAATCACTCATTCCATCGTACGTTATTTCAATTAGTTAGGTTTTTGATTATGAATAATTTGCCTATGAAATATTTATCTTCAATGTTTGGCTAAACATCTTGTGATTCCCTGGTTTGGGAGTAGGTCAATAAGCACTTTTATTTGATGATTAATAAATTGAAGTTAATGTTTTCTTCCTCTATTCAAGTACTTTACTTTAATTCCTGTTTTATCAAAAGGCCTTTGATTTAAACATGTTTGATGTGTTGATTCATAATTCTAACTGATGAGTTTCAATACTAGATCTTGAGTACTTGACACAAATAGATTGCATGATTGAGAAGTCTCAGAATATTTATGAGACCTTATAATCTTTTGAACTTTTGGGAGTTGGATATCTCATGTTGAGTAGAGATGCTAGCATAGATATTCCAATCAACGATTTTACATACATCTCGAGAGAGGGGGTAAATTACTTTGGTGATTGGTCTATAGAGAAGAATACATTTAACCTTGGTTTGCTTAATCGAGAATAAAAGTGGGATATTAATCAAACCACAACCCAGGAATCCATCTATCCATACTTGATCTTTCAATCGCTCTTTACTTTATTATTTTAGGATTAATTTCTGCTTTATTATTAACAAAATCAATCCATCACAATTCGATCGTTTAGATAAAAATAGGGCTATTATAATCCAATACTTAGTACATTAATTTATTAATCCCTGTGGATTCGACCTTGTAAACCCTATTCTATAAACTGAACCGTATACTTGCGGTGAAGCTAAAAAAATAGGCGAACAGTAAGTGTTTCTCCCAAGTTCCTTCAAGATCTAGCACAACTGCTCGGAGCATATCTTCTAGTGTTTGAGTTGTTCTTTCGGACTATCCATCAGTTTGACGGTGTGGTATGTTGTGCTGAAACTAGGGATGGCAAAATCCCCGCGAGGAACCATCCCTGTTGGTACCCAAATAAATTGGGACGGGGAATCCCCGATTAAGTCGGGGATGGGAGCGGGGATGGGGATTCCCCGCTTTTCCCCATCCCCGCTTTTCTGAAACAGGGGATGGGATGGGGATGGTATTTATATCCCCCGTCCCCGTCCCCGCCCTCGATTAGATAAAATGAGGATTCCCTGTCCCCGTCCCTGTTCACCGATATATATATACATATATATTATTAATATTAATTATGTTTATATTTTTTATTTTATTAAATTGTAAAATTAAACTCTAAAAATTATGTGTTTTATACTATAATGATTTTTAATTTTTAAAATTACAATATTTTGTATTTCGAAAACTACTATATTTAACTCCATTTGTTAAAGTATTTTATATTGTGGAGTTATTATAAGATTAACTAGTGATTTATGATATTTTATCGATTTTAATTATTAACTATTTTAAGTAAAAAAATATTTTTTTATTAAAAAATACAAAACGGGGACACCGAATCCCCATGGACCCCGCTTCCCGAACGAGATTCCCCATCCCCGCACTGCATGCCCAAAATGGGAATGGTGCGGGGATGGTATTTGAAATGAGATTCGGGGGCGGGGATGGTATGTCCATACCACCCCGGTCCCCCCGCCCATTGCCATCCCTAAATAAACCGAGTTTTGTTCCTAATGTTGTCTGTAGGCTTCCCAAAACTTTGAAGTGAAACGAGTATCATGGTGTGATACGATAGAAACCGCACTCCATGCAACCCGATAATTTCATCAACACACAACCGAGCTAACTTTTCCATAATGAGGTCATTCTTATCTAATAAAAGCCGACTTTGTGAGCCTCGCTCCACGATTACCCAAATGGCCTCATTCCATTTTGTCGTTTTTGGTAACCTGGTTACGAAATCCATCGTAATGTGCTCCCATTTCCACTGAAACTCTAACGGGTTCAATAACCCTAATGGTCGCCGATGTTCTGCTTTTTTTACTTGTTGACGATCGTACATCACTCTACGAATTGTCCAATTGAATGCTTCATATTTCGCCACCAAAAAGTTACTCCGAGATCTCTATACATTTTGTGTGCTTCTTCTATAAATTTCCTTTTTAGGCCCTCGTCCTGGACACACATAATCTCCCTTCATATGCTAATGTCCCATCCGGGTGAAATGACTAATCCTTTGATTTTTCCTATTGAACTTTTTCTTTCATTTTCTCGAAATTTATCACTCTTCTAAGCTTCTTTAATACGTTCTCGCAAAACTGGTTGTCTTGTCAGTTGCTATAATGGCATTGGTGCTACTCGACAACCGCACCACTTCCAAATTTAATTTAATGAATTCTTTGATCAATGCTTCTTGTTAAGTAATCATGGTTGCCATAATCCCTCCACTCTTTCTCACGAGAGCGTCACTGCTACCACATTAGCCTTACCGGGATAGTAATGAATAGTACACTCGTAGCCTTTCACCAACTCTAACCACCTTCACTGTCTCATATTCAACTTTTTCTGAGTGAAAAAGTACTTTAAGCTTTTGTGGTCTATGTATATCTCACACTTTCCCCATAAAGATAATGCCTCCAAATTTCTAGCGGTGTACCACAACAACCAATTCTAGGTCATGCGTAGGATAGTTTAACTCATGTGGTTTTAATCGTCTTGACGCATAAGAAATCACTTTACCGTCTTTGCATAAGTACACATCCTAGTCTAAACTTGGACGCATCCGTATAGATAATGAAATCTTTATTCCCGTCAGAATTGCCGAGAATAGGTGTCGATACTAGCCTTTTGTTTCGATTCTCAAAATTCTTTTCACACTTTGTTGTCCACTCGAATTTCTCACTCTTCTTCGTTAGTTGCGTCAAAGGTCTTGCAATCTTAGGGAAATCTCGAATGAACCTTATTTAATATCCCGCTAATCCTAAAAAGTTTCATCCTTCTCTAACATTCTTTGGTGTTTTCTAGTCCAACACTGCTTCCACTTTAGCAGGGTCAACTTCTATTCCCTTAGCTGACACAATATGTCCCAAAAATACTACATTCTCCAACCAAAACTCACATTTACTATATTTGGCATACAATTCTTCTCGTTGTAGAGTCTCTAACATAATTCTAAGTGTTTCTCATGCTCTTGTTCACTTAACGAGTAAACCAAGATATCATCAATGAAGACTATCACAAATTGATCTAGATACTGATGAAATACTTGATTCATCAAACCCATGAAAACTGTTGGTTCGTTAGTTAATCCAAATGGCATTACCATAAACTCATAATGTCCATAACGTGTTCTGAATGCAGTCTTAGGAATATCAACTTCTTTAATCTTTAGTTGGTGGTATCCGGACCTCAAGTCAATTTTTAAAAATACACTAGCGCTTTTCAATTGGTCAAAAGTCTTCGATCCTAGGCAAAAGATACTTGTTCTTGATTGTCAAGTGGTTCAATTCCCGGTAATCAATGCACATTCAGAAAGATCTGTCTTTCTTTTTCACAAATAATACTGGCGCTCCCCAGGATGAAACACTGGGTCAGATAAATCCCTCATCAAGCAATTCTTGAATTTGAACCTTCAATTCTTGTAGTTCTTTTGGTGCCATTCGGTATGGTGCTTTAGACACCGTGTCGCTGTCCGCATTAAATCAATAGTAAATTCAATCACAGGCGGTCTAGTGGTAATCCCGACAACTCATCCTAAAAACATCCTAAAATCTTTAACTATCGGTTCTTCCATTAGTGCCATTTTAGAAGACTTCTCATCCATAATGTTTACGAGGAATTGAACCTTCTTGCTTTTTTCATGTCAATGTCAACAAGATGTGGAGCAAATCTAGATAGCTAATTAAACTCTCTTTTCGTAGTCCATAACCATTTTGTTCCCTTGCTTAAGGTTCAAAACTCTCTCTCTTTCTCGATCTCTAAGTGCCTCTAGAAGAATCATTCTCTAGAATTCCATCCAAGTTAAAATTTCCTTTTGCTTTTCACTCAATGTCCTTTTGTGAGAAATCCACCAATGAGCAAGACTTTTACTCGCCAACCAAATTTTCCACATGATACTTTCTCAGTTCGGTGCATTCCATATGGTCAAAGATCCTTTCCAACTCTAGACACCATTCTTCTCGCTCTTTGCAGGCCATCCATTCCATAGAATCTCGGTGGGTTAAAATGACGGAACTGTTCCACCACCTGATTCATACGTGGAAATGGTCGTGGATTGTTTGGGGTATTTTGCGGTGTCGCCTACTGTACAATCCCTTGAAGTGTTGTCAGAAATTCGCTAGCAAAATCAGTTGTTGGTCCCTCGATTGTAGGAACTAGTTGCTCGGTCTTTCCGCTAGTTCATTCGTAGTGACCTAACCGATGATTCCCGATCTTGCCTTAACATTCTGCGTGGTCTTCCTCATGCCATGACTTCTCAAGATTCTGTAAGAATGTTTTGGTTAGAGTTAGAAATAAGCAATCGTACAAACGTGCATACATCTACAAGATAAATGGCAATATTGTACACATATCACATACATCCATATGAATAATAGAAATAAGTATCATAGCACATCTAATAGAGATGAAAAGTATAATAAAACAACCGTACATACA
Organism: Rehmannia glutinosa; assembly: GCA_016081115.2. Lineage (NCBI taxonomy): Eukaryota > Viridiplantae > Streptophyta > Magnoliopsida > Lamiales > Orobanchaceae > Rehmannia > Rehmannia glutinosa. The sequence continues at coordinate 56,473,366 of CM071924.1, read as the reverse complement.
TACATACATATCATATATACCACTAACAAGGAGAAAGAAAATAAACCCATTTTCCATTACATACAATGTCAACAAGCTTCATGCTCTACAGGGAAAATATGAGCACGAGCGAAAATAAAGACATACCTACCATACTATGCCAAACACACTTCATGCTTTACAACTGAAAATGAGCACGAGTGATAACAAAATAAAGGCCTATCATACTATATAAAATATGCTTCATGCTCTACATGGTAAATGAGCTTGAGCGACAAAATAAAAGGCCTATATATCATGGAAACCTGTCGTCCATAATAGAAAGAAACTATAATATGCATCCATAAATATGTACAATCTAATATAGAAACACTCCTAAGTAGCTGGGGTGATGCCCTGGCTCTCTGAGTTGCCGTCATAACCGGCTAATGGAAAGTATCCAACACGTCCCAGCTAGTAGGGCCCTGACTCCTCTAAACGGGTGATGCCATCACAGAACTCTATAGGGTCAATCTGATCCTTGGGTGGCTCCAATCCTACCTCCTCGCACCTCATCAATGCTGCCTCATAGCTCTATCTTCCCTTTCACGACGTCTACGAGCATATCCCTCCAAAATATCTCGCCTCCTCTACAGCTAGCCTCATCAGCTGAACGACGATCGCCCTCCTCACGCTGCTAGCCTTGAAGTCTCCATGTCGCCACCAATCGTCGTCCAAACTGATCATAGTCAATATCAGATCTCCTCAATGAGTTGATCTCAACTAGCTCGTCAAACACGTCCTGTGCCAATTCACGGTCTGAATATCGAAGTGTGTGGATCAAGTGTAGGGCTGCTGAATAGTCTGGGTCATCGATCCCCAAACTCAAAAAAGCAATCCCTAAATCATTCCAATTGGCGTACGTACGAGTTTAATGGCTCTGCGAACATCATCGGTTCCAACCAGTAATTGGCATGGGTCTGCCTTGGGGTCTGTTGTGGGGTCTCATATCGAACCGACTTCCTAGCAGTCACTCTAGTACACACCATCCTAGAAGTACAAAGTACGGTCAATCTCTCTTAAAGACCACCTAATGCTAGTCTTATTTCGAGGACTAACTGTAAAGTTATGAGTTCGTAATTATAAGTTCTAAGTTCATAATAAGATGCGAAGTTCGAAGGTATTTATAGCAATTCTAAGTTCTCTTAAAATATTCTCATTTCCTGTACACTTTCATACACATTTCCATATCATGAAATAACTTCGATGAAATATGCAATACTTTAAAATTAATGAGGAATAAAACATACATCAGGCTGAGCATAGGTTCGTGTACGTTGTCGCATTTCCTTATTTTGACAAAAATTTTCTTTCTTTATATATATACATATATTTGTGTCAAAATTATTGAGAAAAATATTTATTGCAGTCTACAGAAATGTAGACCCGCTTTGATACCACTTTGTAACGCCCCAAATCCATTGAGTTCAAATTGTTACTGTGGAACCATAAATACACTTAAAGTATCTGCGGAAGTGTAAATGGAATAATACAAATCTAAGAAATTCAGAATTTTTTTTTTTTGAAAACACGCCATAGATATATGTACATGCCAAAATGCGAAAATTAAGAAGTTTAACATAGTTGGAATCTCCAAAATACAAGTAATCAGAGTACGATTGACTTCTTAATACAAGTTCAAAATATAAATTTTATGTTTGGAGTTTATGACAAAATAAGTAAGGAACACGCGACTTCCACGTGTCATAGCCCCTACTGCTCGACCCCATCATCTGAAAATAATATTAGTTTGAAGGAGTGAGATTTTACACTAAGTGGAAAATGTAAGGAGTTACACTAACAGGAGAAATACATCTATACTGCATAATAAAATTCGACCCAAAGGTAATTTCCATTTTCGGCCCAAAGGCACTTTCTATTTGGCCCGAAGGCACTTTTCATTCATATGGCCCGTTTGTCGACACCGTAGTGTCACTTTCAATTTTCATGCATTGATAGGGAATTTAACCAAATTAGCGTAACAATACAACATGCTTACAAATTAAAGTTTACCCACCTTTGTTTGCCGTAAAAGTGTCGAATATTTTCGATTGAGAAGAGTTTGATCGTGCCACACCTAACACAAGTGAATCATAAAGGTTCAAGACTAAATTCAATAAGTTATCGATTAAGCTACTAACTTATGTAAGGGATATAATATTTATAGAGTATATTATTCTAGGAAAGGCAACTTTCAATACTTAATATAAGTATCCTTAATAAATAAAGTAATAAATTATTTAAGTAAAAACAAGTCTTTTAGTAGTCAACTTGACTCTATATATATTCTAAAACTAAATAAATAAAGATATAGTTATCAATTTCAAAAAGTTAAATAAATAGATAACAAAAAAATTTAATTAAATTAAATTATTATTTTTAAGTAAACTCATTAAATAACTAAATAATTCGAAATAATAAAAAAATTTAATAAATAAAATAAATTCGAAAATAATTAAATACTTAAATTATAATTAAATAAATATATAAATTAATATATAGTCAATTAGTTAGTCAAACATATTCAATTTATCTAACTAAAGAAAATTTATTATATAACTCCACTAATAACTATACTTATCGATGATTAAAACCTAATCCTTAATTGACCAAAGGCTTTTCTTTAATCATATATTGTATTACTACTTAATCACCAACATCATCATACTCAAAAAATATCTCCAACATTTTTCGTCAATTCATGGAAGTCATCCTCATATCACACTCCTAATGGTCACCTAACATGTCCTAATATCAAGTCTTCAACTTCTACACTATTCATCATCACCCTCATTACACAAAAAAGGCACCAATCTTCATCAAAAATCTAATATGACCGTCCCCCCTCATCATCCTGTTAGCCTCCAATGTTTTTTTCCTTCTTCAAGTTAAAACCATAAATCTACTCCAAAATTTCATGTATTTTATATATACGTTTAACTTAAGCACTAAATCAACATACAAGCTAAAATGAACTAAAGAACTCAAAAATGTTCATATGCATTTTCACTAGCTTAACTATATCATTCAATAATAACAACTCTCAAATAATCAAAAAAATTATATATCATCATATCTAAACATGCTAGACAATATTCTACCAATATTAAATGAAATAAAAATTATCTCCTAAATTTATTATTTAAGGACCGAAAATTAGAGCTTAAAATAATACAACTTTTGCTTCATTTCTCAACATAACACTACTACAAAAAAAGCTGATAGACACCGGTTTTAAACCGGTGTATATTAGTAAACTAACCGGTGTTAGAGCTACGGTGTTAAAAGTCTGAACTTTTTGACACCGGTTTAAAACCGGTGTCTTTTCAGGAAAAAACACCGATTTTAAACCGGTGTTTATTAGTAAAACAACTGGTGTTAAAAGTCTGAAATTCTTGACAGCGGTTCAGAACCGGTGTCGTTTCCTTGAAAGACACCGATTTTAAACCGGTGTCGTAGGTATAAAATGTCCGCTTTCTAAGGCACTGATGTTAAAAGATTATGTATTTGACACCGTTTAATTCAAAGACATTGCATCAAAACCAATGTCTTAATTTTTTTAGAAGCGCTTTTAAAAGGATTTACGCAAAGACACCGGTCCAAATCTGTAAAAAATCCATATAAATAAACAATTCATTATGAACTCCAATTCTAGCAACCATCATAAGTTCACTACCAATTAAACATGAAATTCATTAATACTAAAGTCACCAATAGCCGAAATCCAATAAAAAATACTAGTAGTGAAGTTTCTTTTCGATAAAACAACTATAAATTCATAATCCAATTGATTCCATCAACCAACAAAAAGATTATATAATTCAACTAAAGGCAACAAAATCCATATGATCAACATAGCTCATGTCATTCAAGCTTTCAAAAATGCTCAAGCTTCTTCGTATGATCAACATATGATCAATGTTGGTTCTTTCAAAAACAAGATCAATGGAAGAAACATGTCATTCTGAGTTAAAGTCTTATTAACCTTCTTGCGCCATTGTTCTATATCGTATGAAGTATAAATCTATAATGCAGACATTCTAGTGAGGACTTTGCTCATACCTGCAGCCTTGCGACTTCATTTTGCAAGAACATTGGATAAGAAAGAGACACGAAGCAGAAAAACGCAAGCTGTAAGTGAAAGCGTAAAATATTAATCCCAAACTCATCAATAACAATAAAAGCCTAGAATTTGAACTTTATGTTACTGACATAATAGAATAAATAACAACAATCAAACTCTATTTAGCTTTCCTTTTGTCCCATTATCTTTTCTGATCTAATATAAATTAAATTCAGGGCAATCTTAGGAGTTGATTAAAAAGAGGCTTGTAGTATTAAATTTCACAAGAACAGATATGCAAAAGCAAAAATTCACTTGACCAAGGTATTCGTAAGCCAAGATCATGGAGCGGGAACAAGAAAATATTAGTTGTTTCTCATGATGAAGGGCGTGGTAATAATTTCCTTCCACAAAACCCTAATTACCCAAAGTACCCTTGCAATTCAAAAACACCAATTTAAACAAAACAAATTAGGAAATATACCTTATTGTGCATAAGAATCGCACATCCAGGCTCGAGCTGATCCTTATCCACAAAGGACAAGATCCCTACATAATACTCAAGCCCAACCGACGAAGAAACAATCGCATGGCTCTCATCAATCAACTCCTCCAAGTTCCCCACACTCATCGGTGAGCCTCTTAGGTCATCGACTTTCGATCGATCCTCCTCCGTCTTCTCCTCTTGCGGCTTCAATCTCTCTTAATTGGCCACGAACTCCTCCTCCATCAACAAGTAGTCCTTGATTCGCTCGAGCTTTAGAAGCTGCAGCTTGCATTTCATCAGCGGCGTCACCGTCGGAATCCTTGCTGCCGTTTCTGGACCCTTTTGCTTGCGCTGCTTGCGGCCGCCGGTTCAAATTTCTTTTCCTTCTTGTCTCCGCCATTTTTAAGATCTCCGGGGAGTTGCCGGTATAGACCACCGGGAGTTCCCTGACCCATGGCTGCGAGGTGTAATTGAGGATTTGAATTTGGGGTTTTGTGGGGATTATGCAAATGAAGAGTTGTCTTTGTTTCAAGAAAGAATGTATACGGACTGAGACTAGCGTCTTTGTGTTCTATACGCACGTGAGCTCCACGTGATTAAGTATTTTTTTCTTTTTTTGCAATTTGGTTTTTGGGAAAATGAAAAATTATAAATAGGCACCGGTTTCAAAATCCGATGCCAAAATCGGTGTCTATTTGGGAAATGTTTTTACAATAGACACCGGTTCTAGGAAACCGGTGTTGTATATCAAACGACAACACTAATTAGACACCGGTTTCTTACAAAACCGGTGTTAAAAAAAAAGACACCAGTAAAGTCATAAAACCGGTGTCTTTTTGGTGGTGTCTATCACCCAGCTTTCTAGTAGTGCAAAATTTAACAAAAACTCATATACCAAATTATTGCATACTTCTAGTACATAAAACTTACACTAACATGAAAGAAAACTGAAAGTTAAATCTAAAGTTGAAAGGGAAAAGTGAAAAGTTACCTTAGAGGATTTTCACAAGACAAGTTAAAGAAAAAGTGACGATTTAATGTGTAGTTGGGGTATTTTAATGGTAGAGTTCTTAGGGGTAGTTTGGGTAACTTTCTCATCACCAACAAAAAAATCAATTTCTTAATTTCTATTTTATAAAATCCAAAAGAACACTAGTATAGTTAGAAATAAGAAAATAAAAGTAAAATCTACTAATATCTTAAACTACCATAATTTTTAATATATATATATATATAATTAGTAGGGAAACTCTAAGCTTCAACGCGATATTACAAATTTATCTAATAATTAGCGTTTCTCCAAAAATCGTACTAAAATCCCGAAATACTTAAGTCCAAAATTAATCTCTCAAATATTACATTCTAAGACTATCAAGTCAATAAAGTTTTATTACCTAAGTTATGGGCAAGATTGATCTCGATTCTCAGAAATTTCAAAATAAAGCTCGATAAAATAAATGCTTGAATTTAAATAAATTTCTTCATGCAATCAAAATTAAAATTAATGATTATTTTAAAATAAGTGTGTGCGATTTGGTAAAAAGGTCGGCCGTCACATTCTTATGGTACACTGTAGTGGACCAAGTCAATTTTGACTAGCTCAAATAGCACCGAGGATCCAAGCCCAAGCCCGAGTCGGAGCCGGAGCTGGGCCCACGCACGTCGCACATAGTCGCATTGGGCGCTTTAGAGGCGCACTTTGCACTTTAAATTTCCATAGCATTCTTTCTGCATAAGTTCAGTAAAAAGAGAGTTCAAAAACATCAGAGTGTTCGTCATTCTTGCGATTTGTAGTGCAACTATCGCAAGAAAGCTGTCGTTGTATCTTGGGAGATGATTGCCATATTCTGCACGCACCGTGAGCGGGGCAATCTCGTCTTAAAGGTAAAGAGTATAACTCTTGCCTCGAACTCTTGCCTCGAAATTTCGATTCCGTACAGATACTCTGCTCAAATTTATGTAGTCGTTTGATATACACCAACGCTTTTTCCAACAACGGTATTTTTGGAGATAGGCGAGTGAAAAAGAGGGTGTATGACAATGGCATCGAGTAAGCTGGTGGGAGGAAAGAAGAGTTGGAATTTTGGATATTTGGAGGTAAAGCGTGAGACTGAGGAGGATATGATTTCATTTGCCGCTTATGGAGGTCAGTGCGAGTGGGTTGATTAGTATATGGATGGCGTAGTCATTTCATAAATCATAATATATATATATATATATATATATATATATATATAAGTCCATTGAGATTGTTCGATGAAGTCATTCATAATGGATTTCAAATTTTTAGAAGCTATTTTTGGAGTTATTTTGGAGGATTACAAATTCCCAGTCATTTGAATTCATACCCTAAATCCAAATCCTCTCATCCAAATGCAATCTAAGCATATAAAAATAACTAGCTAGTAATTTTGTATACAAGTTCCGTAATTGGTTATTAAAATAATCATAATAACAGTCTATCACTGAAACCCTTGTATCATTCTCTCTCAAACTCTTTCTTTCTTTTGCTTTTCTTTCTTGCTCTTCATCGTTAAATGGTGATTTATGACCAATTTTGGCTCGAAATCACCTCATCTACAATTATTTTATTCAATTTGTTTTCTAAATAGGTGGGTTTTCCACATAGATCTGGGTTATTTGTTTGTTTTCTTGTTTGTGATGTCATCGTTTAGTGCGGCGTTTGGTTTGTCATCGTCTTGTTGCTGTGTTTTTTTCTTTTGTGGACGATTTGAAGAACAAATTTTCGATAAATCAGATTGTGGATTTCAACATGTTGCAAATCTTGAATCATGAGTATTCTAGACACCATAGATTTTCCCAAGGCCGATTTTTGTTATTAACCCGGATGCTATAAATCATTCATTTCATAGTCAATGGCGAGCAAGGAGACCCTAACAGGTGGGCCGATACACAAAAACGGGGTGAGTCAGATATAAAATTCAAAAAAAATAATACAAATTAAAAGTAATTTTTTTTTAAAAAAAATTCTCACTAATTTCTTTTTTTTAAAAAAAAGGGATGGGCTATGGCCTAGGTTGGCCCAACCCTGGATCCGCCAATGTTCACTACAAAAAAAAAGACAAAATTGCAGCAAAATATTTGTGGCAAAAAACAATATTCGCTGCTAAAGTTGGACAATAGCGACAAATATTAAAAAAATTGTCGCCAACTAATTATAAAAACAAAAAAAAATAAGATTGTTTTTAATTAGCAACGAAAATTGATAGTGTGCCGCTAAATGTAGCATCGAATCCTCGGCTAAATGTTGATAGACGTAAAAATGATGAAAAAATATATAATTTTTAGCGGCGAAAAGTTGAATTTTTTTTGCTAATGGGAGTGTTTGCAAAAACTTCTGCTTTTAGAAGAAGTGATTTATTACAGCAGAAGTAGAAGTAGTTGAGAATCAAAAGTTGGTAGTGTTTGAAAATAGAATTAAAAGTTGAGAATGAGAAGTTGAGAGTGTTTGGTGAAAAAGTAGTAAAAGTACTTATTTATTTGTAAATTTCAAACTAATTAAAAGCAGAAGCAGAATCTAAAGCATCTATCTCCCTACTTTTAGATTCTGATTAAATAAAGCAGAATTAGAAGCAGAATTTGGTATATGCAAACACTAAAAACCGTTTTTTTTAAGCAAAAAACTGAAAAGCACTTATTTTTAGTGTTTGCAAACACCCCAATGTTAAAAACCTTTGCGGCGACATTATTTTCGCGCTAAAGTCGACGTTTAGTTGCTAATGATTGTTACATTTAGCCACGATTTGTTGGACATTTGTATAACCCGAAGTTGGAGTGATTTGGATGAATTTATGATTTTTGTATAATATTTATTAATATAGTTAAGAGCTTATAAAATATTTTAAAATATTCCGGTAAACAGTTTTGAAAAATTGAGTTTTTAACTAACAAAATAAGATGTTAACATGTTATAATAAACTGTAAAAAGAGAAAAAAAAAAAAAGAGTTTTTACTTATTTTAAAAATCTTAACCAACTAATTTTATTACAAAATAATCATCCTTAACATCTTATCTTATTTTTTCGGAACGCTTTGATAATTTATTTTTACAATTAGATTTACTATCTTAAAATTTTTGAAAATATCTAATAACATGTATTAGCCTATATGATAATTAATTCAAATAAATTAAGGTAAACACTTTCGAAACAAGAGTACTTAAATATAAGTTGCAAGTTAAAAGAGCAGAGCAAGAGAGGGCCACCTGAAGGGAGGCCATGGAGCAATATGGCAGCAGAATGTGAGTACTAAACCACACAAGAATAATTAGATACAAAGATATTGGTGGGCGTTTGGTCCTATAAATAACAAATTTTGTCGAATCGTATTATTCCTCGTATTCTCAATAATTGATTTGACACTCGTATTCATCAATTCAATTTCTGTCAAAAATCACAAAAGGAATCTCTATACGACATAATATACCTTTTAAATTTTAAAATCGTGTAAAAATAATTAAACTTACTAGATGTTCGATACGAGTGATGTGGAAATTACCAATATAGCCTCGCCTAGGTCGAGTTGACCATCTTGACCTCGCCTCGCGAAATTACCAAAATACCCTCAGGATCCGCGGCTTTTTATATGGGTCCCGACCCGACCCGAATGCCCGGGTTGGGTCGCCCGCGAACCACACACCGTCGATCGGGCGCCACGTGTACGGTGATCCGCTTCACCCGGTGAACAGTACTATAAATACGGCACGAAATTCAAGGTAAAAGGTAACTTGTCATTATTCTAAATTACCTCGCTCTTTAGCTTTCTAAGTACCTCAACTACCTGATTCTGACTTAGGCATCGGAGGGCCTTAGCTGGGAGCCATCCCGGCTAGCCTAACGTGCGTTCTGTTTCAGGTACCCTCGAACAAAGTACCTCACCTAGCTTTTTGGGGATCCTTGGCCGGGTCGCTTCGTGGAACACACTTCACCTCGCTTTGTGGGTCCCTAGGTCGAGGCATCCGATTTACTTTCCTAAATCGGTTGGCGCCGTCTGTGGGAAACAGTCTAGCTAAAGATGGAGGAGACACCAAAGGAAGCTATTGGAAACACCTAAGCATGCGTCCAAGACACCTCGGGGGTCGTGGAGGACCCTCCCAGAAACATCACCACCCGCCCGCTTCACTTCGCGGGACCATCTTTCGTTCTCAGGAGGAGGAGCGGATGATTCACATGAAGGCTAGTGACTTTGAGAAAATGCTGGAAAAAATGTTGGAGGATAGGGAAAGAAAGGGCAAGAAAGCATGGAGGCCCTCCCCAAGGTCCCCCAGGGGAAGGGGGAATGTGGAAAACGAAACGAAGTGCTAGTTGATTTGGAAGAGGTGGCTAGTCAAGTTGTCGGCCACCAAAGAGGAGACCGAGGAGGTCGTGGGCGAACCACCAATAATAGCAACGGGACATACACGAACCGAGTGAACAAATTGAGCATGTTACTCGACAACTGGATGATTTGAGGCGAAGGGGAGTCAGAACATCCGCTTTGCGAAAAAGGGGATCTCCATTTTCTCCCGAGATCCTAGCCGAGGTGGTCACGCCCGAACTTCAAGCTTCCCGATCTCCCGAAATATGATGGGAATAGGGACCTCGGGAACATCTCACCGCTTTCGACCACGTGATGCAATTGTATGGGCGTGGATGCCATGAATGCTAGAATATTCATTACAACGCTAATCGAAAGGCGCAAGAATGGTTCATGGGATTACCTAGGAATGTGGTTTTTCTACGAACAACCGCTCGAAAGTTCTTATACCAGTTCGCAAGCCAAAAGCGAGCTCGAAGGTCAGCCTCGCATTTGTTCACTATAAGGCAGGGGGTGAAAGAGTCGCTCAGGGAATTCATAAATCGGTTCAATGATGAAGCATTGGAGGTGCAAGATATGCGAATTGACATGATGACTAATATCCTTATCCTTGGATTGCAAAAAGGACCATTAGCATCAGCGCTCGCTCGCGAACCGCCTGTCGATAAGGAGCGATTAATGGAAGTGACCCGTAAATACATACAGAGGAAGAGATGAATGCCCTTAAAGACCAGGAGTGGTCCCAAGTGGCTCAGGCTCCACGCGAGGGGAGGGATCTTAGAGAGAGGCTTCGGTTTAGGGTCGAGAGAGGCCTGGACCGAGGTCCAGATCAAGATCACCCCAGGACAGCGAGGCACAATAGATATACACTGTTGAACGCACCCCGAAGTCACGCTCTAATGGCCATAGAGCGAACTGATATGCTAAGGTGGCCAAAAACGATGAAGACGACCTCGGGTCGAAGAAATATGGATAAATATTGTCGCTTCCACAAGGACCATGGCCATGATACCGAGGACTGCATTCAATTGCGAGATGAGATTGAAAGGCTCATTCAACAAGGTTACTTACAAAATTTTGTTTTGAAAAAAAGAACGAGGGGAGGACCTAACCGGGACCCTAGGCGAAGATCACCGCTCGCAAATCGCGAAGCCGGGCGAGAGGTCGCCATGAGGCCGGGACATAGGCAAGAACGCCCAAGGAACGCTCTGGCCTAGGCAAAATCACGAAGAAGATAACCCGCCTCGTAGGGGGTTATACATATGATAGCAGGAGGTCCTAGTGGAGGTGATTCACGAGTGCAAGAAGGAAACATGTGCGTAACCTCACTCATGATTCTAAGAGGAAACCGAAGGTCGTGAGCGTCCAAAACTCTAGCCCTATTACATTCGATGGCCGTGACCTCGTGGGGGTCGAGGCAGTCGAAACGACCCGATGGTTATCACGATGGATATCGCCAACTTCGCTTTGTACAAAACGTTTTGGTGGACAATGGGAGCTCGGCGGATATATTATTTATGCATGTGTTGAGGAAGATGGAACTAGATGTAATCGCCTACGTCCGGTTGACACTCCGATGGGATTTGGGGGAGCGAAGTGGTTCCCTTAGGAACCATTGATCTCCCCACCTCTCGCTCGGCGAAGCGCCATGCCGAAAGACAATCATGATCAAGTACCTAGTGGTAGACGCCCATTTGCTTATAATGTGATTATGGGGCGACCCAGATCGAATCAATTTCAAGTCATGGGTGTCCACTTATCATTTGAAGATGAAGTTCCCTACATCGGAGGGATAGGCGAAGTGAGGCGACTGAAGACGGCTAGAGAGAATGCTATAACGTTTCCCTAAAAAGAAGAAGGAATGGAGAGAAGTGAGGACTATAAAGCAAATAACACGCGAAGAGGAGGTCAATGAGTAAAAAGAAAAGGAGAAGGTTAAAAAAGCTAGGACAATGGCGGAGTATAGGGTTGAGCCAATGGAGCAATACAAAGTGATTGAGCTCGAGCCAGGCGACCCGGATAAGTTCACTAAGATAGGGTCGCAAATGGACTCGAAGCTAGAAGTGTTGATGATTCAATTTCTTAGGGAGAATGTGGACATTTTTGCTTGGAAACCGTCTGATTTCCAAGGCATAGACCCCGAGGTGATGGTTCACCGACTGAATGTAGATCCGTTAGCGAGGCCAGTGAAGCAGAAAAAGTGAAGCTTTGGAAGTGAAAGAAACAAAATTATAGAAAACGAGGTGAACAAGTTATTGGAAGCGGGATATGTTGTGGAAATTCAGTTCACTGAGTGGTTATCAAATGTAGTTGTAGTGCCCAAAGCTAACAACAAATGGAGGATGTGCACTGACTTCACGGATCTGAATAAGGCATGCCCCAAGGATCCCTACCCCTACCTCGCATCGACCTGTTGGTGGACTCCACAGCAGGATGTGCCTTGCTTAGCATGATGGATGCTTACCAAGGATATCACCAAATTTTTATGGCGGAGGAGGATAGGGATAAGACCTCGTTTGTGACGGAGAATGGAGTTTATTGTTACATGGTAATGCCGTTTAGGCTAAAGAACGCGGAGTTACTTATCGAGGTTAGTCAACCTCATGTTTAGAGAGAAAATTGGCAAATCAATGGAAGTGTATGTTGATGATATGTTGGTAAAAAGTGTGATGGAAGAGGATCACCTTGAGCATTTGAGGGAGGCTTTCAAAATAATGCGAGCCTATGGTATGAAGTTGAATCCTGCGAAGTGCACCTTCGGAGTGCGAGGTGGAAAATTTTTGGGTTTCATGGTGCATGAGAGGGGATCGGCGAACCCGGGAGAAGATAAAAGCTATAATGGAAATGAGTTCACCTAGAACGGTCAATGAAGTACAACGGAGCTCAGAGAAAAATTGCCTCGTTGAACAGGTTCATTTCGAGGTCAGCTGATCGCAACCTTCCTTTTTTCAACACATTGAGAAACATGAAAAATTTTCAATGGACGGAGGAATGTGAGAAGGCATTCGGAGATTTGAAAGGATACCTTATGTCTCCACCTTTACTGTCCAAGCCTAAAAAAGGGGAGGCTCTATTTTTATACCTAGCTGTGATTTAAGCGAGTGTGAGCTCGGTGTTGGTGCGGGACGAAGAGGGAGTTCATCGCCCAGTTTACTACGTGAGCAAGTTGTTACAAGGAGCCGAGGAGAGGTATCTAGAGACTGAAAAACTGGCTCTAGCCTTGGTAGTATCGGCTAGGAAGTTGCGACCTTACTTCCAATCTCATCAGATTATTGTCCTCACAAATCAACCACTGAGACAAGTGTTAGAAAAACCGGAGAGTCACAGTCGCTAGTGAAGTGGTCTGTGGGCCGGGAGAATTTGATATTAAATATCAAAGTAAGACGGCGGTGAAGGCTCAAGTCCTGACTGACTTCGTTAACGAAGCAAGTGGGTCGGAAATCGAAGTTCAGAAAGAGGAGGTGACATGGCTCTTGCCGCACGTGGATGGGTCGGCGGTGGCTATTGGAGGCAGTTGGGATCTTGTTGCGAAGCTTCAACTCATTCGAGGTGGAAGTGGCACTTCGCCTCGAATTCGAGGTGACAAACAACGAGGCCGAGTACGAAGCTCTATTGGCGTGGATTAAAAATGGCGCGAAGTGTAATGTGAAGAAGTTGATAGCTTACACGACTCTCGCTTAGTGGCAATGCAAATTGAGGGTTCGTTTGAAGCCAATGATCGATCCATGGCTAACTATTTGGAGAAAGCGAAGCGGTTGATGGAAAAGTTCGAATTTTTTCAACTACAATGATCCCAAGAAATGAAAATGAGCGAGCCGATGCTCTAGCTCGCTTCCGCAAGCGCTGTAAGTGGTAATAACTCGAGGAAGGTGATCGTGTTGGTGGCGGCGACGCAATGCACACGCTAAGCGAGCAAGGTCCCATCGAGCAAAGATCCGGCGAGGCTCTGGTTTGTGCAATTGACGCCCAATCGATTGGATGGAAGACTTGAAAAATTTCCTAGAAAAGGAGCGTTACCGATGGACCCGATAAAAGCTAGAAGGGGTCCAAGTTAGAGCATCCCTGTTCATAATGATAGACAATGAGTCGTATAAAAGATCGGTAGGAGGACCGTTACTAAAGTGCCTCGATCCGGAGAGGGCGATGTATGTAATGAGGGAGATTCATGAGGGCAACTGTGGTAACCACTCGGGAGGTAAGGCACTCGCCCGGGCGGTGATCCGTCAAGGATACTTTTGGCCAACTTTGGCAAAGGATACAATGGAGTTTGTTAAAAATGTGCGAAGTGTCGGTTCTCTACGCGAACCTAACCCACAACAACCAAATGACCCGGTTGAAACGATCCCCATTGCTTGTCCTTTTGATCAATGGGGAATCGACATCTTGGGTCCCTTCCCAAAGTGGCTAGAGCTCGAAGAAATTTATCATTGTGGCGGTGGAATACTTTTCTAAGTGGATTGAGGCCGAGGCAGTGGCCAAGATAGCGGAAACCGAAGTCATGAATTTCTTGTGGAAAAATATTGCATGTAGGTATGGGGCTCCCAGAATCTTAATATCGATAATGGCACTCAATTTCAAGGAAAGAAGGTTAGGGAATGGTGTGAAGAATATAAAGTGAAGCAAAATTTTACAAAATGTGGGGAACCCTTCAAGCAAATGGGCGTAGACAAGGTCGCAAATAGAATTATTCTACAACACTTAAAAACAAGGCTAGAGGAAGCGAAGTCGTATTGGGTGGACGAGCTTCCCGAGTTCTCTCACAGGCATATCGAACGACCCCACGGACTTGACGGAGAGACGCCTTTCAGTCTAGTGTACGGGTCGGAAGCGATCGTGCGGTGGAAATTGGTGAAACCTCGTTTGGTCGCTCGCTCGAGTTTGAGCCCGAGAGGAATAGTGAAGCTAGAGAGCTCGAGCTCGAACTCATCGAAGAAAAGCGAGACAAAGCGTTTATTCAGATCCAAGCAGACCAAGGAAGGATGAAAATGCATACAACAAAAGGGTTCAGGAGCGAAGCTTTCAAGTAGGGGACCTAGTGCTCAAAAAGGTGGAAGTTTCCAAACATATGGGGAAGGCGGAGGCAAATTGGGAAGGACCTTTCAAGGTAATTGAAGTGCTGAAGAGGGGAACATACAGACTAGAAAGCATGCAAGGAAAGGAGCTCCCGAGGCCTTGGAACATTCATAACTTAAGGAGGTTTTATACTTGAGAAACAAATCTATTCCATGTACTTAGCTTAATTTTGGGGAGCACCAATTATGCTAAAAACTCTCATCAATGAAAAAGATGGAATTTCACTTGCAATTTTTACCTGTCTGCGCAAATGCTTGATATTTCAGGTCGTAAGCGAACCACTCCAGTTGAGCCCCCCAAAAGGCTAGCAGGCCCAAGACGATCCCACGAGGGATCTAGGCCACAAGCTCCCTTTTAGGCTGGCAAAGCCCACGATGGTCCTAAGCAAGGGACCTAGGCTCGCAAGTTAAGCCCCCTAAAAGGCTAGCAGGCCCAAGACGATCCCACGAGGGATCTAGGCCACAAGCTCCCTTTTAGGCTGGCAAAGCCCACGATGGTCCTAAGCAAGGGACCTAGGCTCGCAAGTTAAGCCCCTAAAAGGCTAGCAGGCCCAAGACGATCCCACGAAGGATCTAGGCCACAAGCTCCCTTTTAGGCCGGCAAAGCCCACGATGGTCCTAAGCAAGGGACCTAGGCTCATCGCAAGTTAAGCCCTCTAAAAGGCTAGCGGGCCCAAGACGATCCCACGAGGGATCTAGGCCACAAGCTCCCTTTTAGGCTGGCAAAGCCCACGATGGTCCTAAGCAAGGGACCTAGGATCGCAAGTTAAGCCCCCTAAAAGGCTAGCAGGCCCAAGACGATCCCACGAGGGATCTAGGCCACAAGCTCCCTTTTAGGCTGGCAAAGCCCACGATGGTCCTAAGCAAGGGACCTAGGCTCGCAAGTTAAGCCCCCCTAAAAGGCTAGCAGGCCCAAGACGATCCCACGAGGGATCTAGGCCACAAGCTCCCTTTTAGGGCCGGCAAAGCCCACGATGGTCCTAAGCAAGGACCTGGGCTCGCAAGTTAAGCCCCTAAAAGGCTAGCAGCCCAAGACGATCCCACGAGGGATCTAGGCCACAAGCTCCCTTTTAGGGGTGGGCAAAGCCCACGATGGTCCTAAGCAAGGACCTGGCTCGCAAGTTAAGCCCCCTAAAAGGCTAGCAGGCCCAAGACGATCCCACGAGGGATCTAGGCCACAAGCTCCCACGATGGTCCTAAGCAAGGGACCTAGGCTCGCTCAGGGACCTAGCCTTGCCATGGAGCCTGGCCTCGCGAGGGAGACTAGGACCCAAGGGTAAAAAAAAAAAAAAAAAAAAAAAAAAAAAAAAAAAAAAAATGCGAAGTAAAAATCATGCGAAAATACACGAGAAGAAAAACGCAATACATTGAGGGAATGAGTTTCAACAAAAATAAATACAGTAGAGTGGAGTACTCAGTTTGCAATTTACATAAATAAGTCCTAGGATGCTAGAAGAGGTTTCACGAGATCGGTGAACTCATCGGCCTCCTCCACTTCATCAACGATCTCTACATCACGCGAGCTGCCAACTTCGCCTACGCCTTCGCCTTCGCCTTCACCTTCAACGACGTCTACCTTCGGCTCGTCCTTCTCAAAGGGATCAAGCTTTTCGGGGTCGAAATCGGCCTTGAAAGCTCCCTTCTTAATTCCCTGTTCACGGCATCGTTCGAAGCCGTCAAAGAGGTACACCACGGCTCGTTCGGCTACGAGCTTCTCGCAGGAGGAGGATTGAAGAAAAGATTGGACTCCAGCGAGGCGAGACGAGGCTAACGAAGCCTTATGCTCTTCAGAGGAGAGGTATTCCTCGAGACCTTGTTTCCGACCTCTTTCAAAAGAATCTGCCATCTCCTTGGCGTGGTTCACCTCGCGAGTTTTGAGCTCGCTTTGAGACGAAGCAAGTTGGGCTTTTAGATCGGCTACTTCCTTGAGGAGTTCGGCTCGAGCCTCCTCGACGGCTTTTGCCTTATCCGCCTCGGCAGTTCTGAGCCTTGCGTGGACCTCGCTCAGCTGATTGATGTACACTTCGTTCTGATGCTTCCAATCGGCACCGCGAAGCGCCATTTGGTGCAACAAGGCGGAAAGCTGTAAAAAGGAAAAAGCGAAGTAAGTGACAGCGAAGCGAGATAAAAACGAAGCAACAGAGTTGGATAATTTAAATGTATTCACATACCGACATGACCTCGTGGGCCGCTAACTCTTCGAGGCGGGTAAACTCCGTGGTCATCAAGGCAAATTGGTCGGTGGGGAGGGTAGTATAGTTATACAGTTCGAAGGAATCCTCCCCAGCCTTCGTCTCGAGGACCGAGCTCCGCGAGCTAATGTTCCAGTTCGGAATGGTGCGAGGCATGGCAAGCTCGCGAACTCGGGGCCTGAGGTCGGGAGCCTTCTCGCGAGCCGCGAGCCGCTGAGCCTGGAGATGGGACTCGCTCCGGTTCAGCCACATCATCATTCGATCTATGGTGGGGAGGTTTGCATCAGTAGGCTCGAGCTCATCGTGAGCTAGCATCCCGGGGGAGGCACCCATAGAGTCGGGCGAGCTCCTAGCCTTGCGAATTTTCGCCCTTTTTGGAGCGGAACTTTCAGCTACCGCTTTTCCTTTAGCCTCCCTCGACTTGATGCCCGAGGTCTTGACGGTTTTCTTCGGGGGCACCTCAGGAGTGGGATCGGCGGCTATTGTCACAACGGGGGCCGAAGTTATGGCCACGCCTAGGGGTAGATCTGATGCAGCAGCATCTTGTCGGGCTCGCTTGCGAGCTAGTAAGGCCTCTTTGTTGTTGGCAAGGGTCTTGTCAAGAACGGCAGATCGGATCACCATATCTGTGCAAGTAGACAAAAGGCATCAGTATAAGCATAGTAGGCGAACTGGAGAAAATAAAGAGAAATAAAATTACCAAGTGTTAGAGCTTCATGGCGAGGAGCGGGGCTAAGGCCGACGAGGGATAAAACCTCTTCGGTAATGAGGTCGCAAGCCTCGTACCAATTTTGGGTCAACCAAGAAATGAAGTCGGCATCCCAAGAAACAGGAGGCAGGCCTCGAGGCCGAGGTCGGCTCAGTTTCCAATCCGAGGGTAGGTCCCAAGAATTTTCAACAGGAGCTCGAATGAATATGAACTTCTCTTTCTAGGGCCACACCGAGGAAGGAACCCGGTGTAAAAATTTTCGGTTAGTACGAGGCGAGATGTAAAAGAATCCGGAGTTAGTAGTGGTGGTAGAAGAATTGATGGCATATAATTCACAAAAATGAGAAAACGAGGCGGCTTCGCCAAAATATTTCATTAGAATGATAAAACCTACAATGTGACGGTAGGAATTCGGGATGAGCTGGGCAGGGCAAATATCGAGCCCTCGCAAAATGTCAGCGACGGGGCAAGCCAAAGGGAATCTAAGACCCGCCTCGAGGCTAGCGAGGTGGAAGGCTAAGCAGCGAGGTGGAGGCTTGTCTATCCTATCACTCGTAGTAGGAATTATGATTTGGTACGAAGCAGAGATAAAGAAATTTTTCCTAATGGTACTTTCATCGTGAACGGAGACCCGGGACCTAAGTAAAGCCCAAGGGGCGACGTGTTCCAGGTCGTCCGAGGGGGTGTCTTCACGGGATACCCCATCTTGAGGAGGGGGAATACGGGTGGCCCCGCTTGTGGAAGTGGAAGAGCTCGAAGACGAGCTAGAGTCCGACGACCTCGAGTTCGAGGACGAACCAGAGTTCGACCGCGAGCTGGAGGGCTGCGTAGATGGAGGTGGGGTCGCCATAATAGAATAAAAAAATTTAAAAATAAAGAAAGAGAGAACCTACCTCTAAGTCAAATGAAGTGGAGGAGCACGGAGTCAAAATCTTAGGTCGTGGGCGAGCTGAGCAGCGAGGTGATCCGGGGTAAGAAGCATGAAAAGTGAAGTTTTGAAAAACTGTCTTATATATAGAGAGATAAGGGCGGGAAAATCAACGGTCTCGATCGAAAGGCTATTCAAATTCAACGGCTGGGATGGAAGGATCTTTTCGAATTCAAGGGCTTTGGCTTTATGTTGCTTCGAATTCGAGGAGTCAAGATCGAGTCACTTTAGCAATAAATTACTAAAGTAACTGGGGGAGTAAATGATGTGGAAATTACCAATATAGCCTCGCCTAGGTCGAGTTGACCATCTTGACCTCGCCTCGCGAAATTACCAAAATACCCTCAGGATCCGCGGCTTTTTATATGGGTCCCGACCCGACCCGAATGCCCGGGTCGGGTCGCCCGCGAACCACACACCGTCGATCGGGCGCCACGTGTACGGTGATCCGCTTCACCCGGTGAACAGTACTATAAATACGGCACGAAATTCAAGGTAAAAGGTAACTTGTCATTATTCTAAATTACCTCGCTCTTTAGCTTTCTAAGTACCTCAACTACCTGATTCTGACTTAGGCATCGGAGGGCCTTAGCTGGGAGCCATCCCGGCTAGCCTAACGTGCGTTCTGTTTCAGGTACCCTCGAACAAAGTACCTCACCTAACTTTTTGGGGATCCTTGGTCGGGTCGCTTCGTGGAACACACTTCACCTCGCTTTATGGGTCCCTAGGTCAGGTACATCTGATTTACTTTCCTAAATCAACGAGATTGATCATCAAAAATTCGTGTAGCTAGACTCCATTCGTAACCATAATGAACCAATCTTTATTTAATTTTTCGTTTGATAAAATATGAAGTTCGATTGACACTGACTCCATTAATGAAAATTAACAAAATGTGTGCACAAATATCAAATATACCATTTAACTCTATGATTTTATTTAGATTATGCTCTTCAAATCTTACGACCTTGAGGGTAGGAGGTGCTTTCCTCAACAATCCAAGGTCCATTTCTAACAGTTCGTACATGGTGTAGGCAAGAAACAACTGGTTAGAGATACTCCAATAATAATAGCTAGATTCATGAATTGAGTGCAGGGGAAAATTGCAATTTTGGTCCCATAACTTTGAGGGGGTGTCAAAACTAGTCCCACTCGATTTTACTTTTTCAAAAACACCCCGTAATTTACAAATTGTATCGTAAGTAGTCCCACTCAATTTTACTTTTTCAAAAACACCCTGTAATTTTACAAATTGTATCAATTTGAGGACAAATCCCACCGCCAATTGGAATTTTCATTGAATTCATCACGTGATAAGCACGTGACCTGAAATTTTGGGGATTTCTCACCCTCTTTGACACGGTGAAAATAAAATGCCAGCGTGGAAAGATAATTGGGGAAAAAACTCGCCGCCAAGATTTGGAGGGGAAAAAAAAACTCGTCAACACCCTGTAATTGGGCATGTTTTTGGTGGGAAATGGTGATGATGAGTGTTTTTTCCTCCAAATCTCTTTCCATATTAGCATTTTATTTCCACCGTGTCAAAGAGGGTGAGAAATCCCCAAAATTTCAGGTTACGTGCTTATCACGTGATTTACTTTCGCGAAAATCCCAATCGATGGGATTTGTCCTCAAATTGATACAATTTATAAATTACAGGTGTTTTTTGAAAAAGTAAAATCAAGTGGGACTAGTTTTGATATAATTTTTAAATTACAGGGTGTTTTTGAAAAAGTAAAATCGAGTGGGACTAGTTTTGACACCCCCAAAGTTATGGGACCAAAATTGTAATTTTCCCTTGAGTCAGAGCCTAAAAAATAAATTTTCCAGAGTTGAGTTTAGCGTGTTTTATTTTAGAGAAAAAGCTCAAATTGTGGTTTTTTTTTTTTTTTTTTTTTTTTTTATAAGTTGGAGTTGCTTTTAGCTAAAAAGAAGTTTGTGACCAACAAACTGATTGAATACATTTTTGTTAATAAATGAATTAACCATCGTATACAAGAATTAATTATTTTAATACATTGCTATCTATATAAAACTTGTTCAAAACCAAGCTCACAAACTGCACTGAATTCTCCATCACTCTACAAAACTCAGCTCAACTTATTAGTGTATCCTTTTCCGTGAAAAAATCTCAAACCGAATAAAGAGAAAGTGAAAAAGAGAGAGTTAAGATGCAAATAGCTTAATAATTGAAGACTTTAGTGAAAAAGGGAACCAAATTCCATTCCCATTAAGTTGTCACCAAAGTGGGATTCGCAATTAGGGCTAAAGGTATGGATTTTACTTTACACTGGGGAGTGGACTCGCAAAACTACTGTCCGAGAGAAAGGATGGTGGTGCTTTGAGATGGGAACCTCATCTTTACGCTTTCTCATCTTTACAAGTTTTCGTTGTGCCTCGCCTCTTTGGCTAATTCTCTTCCTAGTGACTCAAACGGCCATGATGAATTTGGTCATTTATATTGAGTACATAGGGGGCGTCGTCACGGGTACTCCCCTAGTCTCTGGCACATCCCAAATTGGGAAGGCTACAAATTTTGGGATGAGATCTGCTGTTCCACTTTCCGTATTCCATTCTCTATTCCATAAATTGGATGAAAGACACATGTACAATTGTGATATCATCTTGTACACGTGTTATTCATCTGATACAATTGAATATCAAGTGGAATAGGGAAAGTTGAACACGAAAATCTCAATCCACAAAGTTTCTCTCTTCTTTGGAAACCGACAAATTTCTATGGGCAAAAACTTGTATAAGACCGTCTTATGAGTCTAATTTTATAAGACGGATCTTACTTACCCGACCCGCCTCATATCGGCCCAAATCCAGTTTTTTTAGTTTTCTTTTTATTTTGTTTTTTTCTAGTTTTTCTTTTTCTTTTTACTAGGGTTTATTTCCAATCATTTTAACGCTTTCTTCTTCTCTTGTTTTTCTTCTTCCCTCCTTCTCCTCCTCCTTCTTCTTCTTCATTTGTTCTTCTTCTTCTTCTTCTGTTGTTCTCGCTTCTTCTTCTCTCTTCTTCTTAATTTGCTTTGTGTACAAGAGAGACATGGGAAGGTGCAACCCGAAAAAGGCACTATAGTGGAAAGAACTTCAGAAACAATTGATGTAAAATAAGAAAGTCCGATGAAAGAAGATAACACTAGCCGTGAATTGGAAAAGAAGACTACATTTAAGAGTGATTTTTTTTGTTGATAAACTATTGTCATTTGAGATTCTTTTATCATTTGTATGTTATTGAAGTTCATGCATTGATACAAAGTCAACTGAAATTGCAGTTTAACATTAGAGTTCTTGCATGTATTACTAGTTACACACCCAAATTACTCATTTTAGATTAAAAGTATCATTTTTAATGCTAAGAAATATCAAACATTGCGTAAAAAGTATCATCTTACAAAGTGAAAGTTGATTTGTGAAGTGATTTTTTGTTGATAAAGTATTGCAATTTGATACTCTTTTTATCATTTGTATGTATGTTGAAGTTTATGTATTGATACCAAGTCATTGAAACATAGTATTCTTTGGGATTAAAAGTATTATTTTTAATGTTGAGAAGTATCTGTAATTACGTAAAAAGTATCATTTTCTTATGTCAGAGTATTGTGCATGTTCAACATGGAATATGTATCATTGTGCATCTTAAAAGTATCATGTTTAAGGCTGAAAAGTATCACTATTTGTCTAAAAAGTGACCTAACTTATACATTGTACTTGGAATATATAAAATGTGAAACTGTCATTATACATCTTAAAAGTAACATATTTAATGTTAAAAAGTATGAAAGTATTATTGTTCATTTTAAAAGTACCATATTTAAGTGAAAAAGTGTCACTTTTAATGTTTATAATATTTAAAATGTAAAAGTATCACAAAACATTCTAAAAGTATCATATATATTGCTCAAAAGATCTTCTCAAAAGATCTCACACCAAGTAGATTTGTGCCTTTGTTGGAGGAGATCCGGGATAAAAAGAGAGAGATAAAAATACATATTGGAGCGGACCACTGAATAAGAGGATAGAGAAAGAGAGATATGCTGACAATGGCAGCGGTTTATTAATGACGGGTACCCGGATCCGGATACTAGGATCCATCTTATAGATACTGATCCGTAAGATGGTTTTATAAGAGACCTTCTCATTTCTGTTTGGGTTAGCGGAAGAAATATGTTTGGGCTAAGGTCTAGTGTACTGACTACTCCCCTAATATAGAGAGATCTAGACGTGAAACATGCTTATAATAAACTATCTTATCTCGCTATTTCTTCATTACTTGCATAGTTATGCAATAATTTCCCCACTTCGAATATATCATACGACATTATCTTGACTTCTTAGTAATTTATTTTCTCATCGAAATTGGTAAAAGAGTTAAATAAAAAAAAGTTATTTCAGCTTTTATTTGGAAAAAATAACTTGTTTTTTCCACATAGAAGTTGAGAATGACCTCTTTAGAGTTTGTAAACACTCATTTAATTTGATTATAATATTGGTGTTAGGTATCTATCAGCCTCAGATAAAATGAATCAAACAAATATAGACTCAAAAGTTAACTTATTAAGTACATAAAATACTCTAAGACACAAAATCGAAAAGTGAAATAGAGGAAATAAAAAACAACGAGTATATGGGCAAAAGCCCTAAAACTGAATATTAAAAATAATTTGGCTCAGGACTGGTTTTTCTAAAACACAGCAGTCACCACGAATCACCCTGAGAATCAAAGAGTAGAAACCACAACTGCCTCACCACAAAGAAGAAACCTCCAAGATCACAACCCAAAAACCCTCAAAAATCCTATATCTAACCACAACCCACCCAAACCCTAGTTCACTCAAGATATAGGATACACTTCACAGAGAATGTGGACAAGGTATAACCTCACAAGGATCTCACACTCAAACTCATGGATTCACTCAAGAACATCCAGTAAGACACTGGATCGAAGACAGGGGGAGAGAGATTATCACACGAAGATCGAGAGGTTGGAGAGAGAAGTTGAGATATGCGAAATGAGGATTAGGGTTCGTGGGGGGTTAATATATGTGGGATGAGTGGCTTAGATCAACTAGGATCGAATGGATGGATGTGATCTTAAGTCAGGATCCGCAGACATACATATCAGGTCCCGCAACTCGAACTAGTGACTTGGGTTTGAGATTAAAGGACTGGATTGATGGCTTTATTCTTTGGGCTGCAAATTGGGCCTAACATATTGGATCAAGGCCACTTATAAAAGATGGGTCAATAGCACCAACAATCTCCACCTTGGGCTCATTGTGATTCAATTAGACATACTTGGGAAATAAACTTGTCATCATCATCCCCTTAATGCCTACTTCGCACAAAACTAGGTAGACTTTTACCATAATAAGCATAAAGCGATTATGGTACCAACAAGCACAAAGTAAGTCGGATTTATGTTGGACTTGTACAAGCACAAAACAAGTATTTATCCAACAGTTTGGGACAACAAGCACATACATAGTAAGCTGCCAGCCCAAAGGAAAATCACAAGGGTAAACTAATCACCAGTGTCAAAATTCAAGATTTTAAACAAGTTTTGAACTTAGATATGGGCAGGCACTTAGTACCCATATTTGCAGGGTTGTATTCAGAAGCCAACTTTTGAAGACACATTAAACCTCTAGAAACTATATCTCTTATAAAGTGAAAACAAACATCAATATGTTTAGTTCTGTCATAAAAACTGGGTTTTTACAAAGCTGAATACCTGATTGAGAATCTGAAAATACTACAACTTCTTCTTTCAAAAAAATCAATTTCTGAAATAAAACCTTTAAGCCACAAAGCTTCTTTTTAAAGCTTCAGCACAACCACATATTCTCGACTACAGACAAAGCCACTATGTGTTGTAACTGAGATTTCCAGCTAATGCAGGAACCACAAAGTGTAAAAACATAAGATGTTATAGATTTTTTATTATCCTTACCATTTGCATAGTTAGAATCAACATAACCTTTTAAAACTATGCCATTTACACATTTTGAAAACTGTAAGATTACAATAGAGTGCCTCAAATATCTCAACAACCATTTAAGAGCATTTCAATGCACCATACTAGGACTAGACATATATCTACTAAGATAAAAAAAAAAACATAAGCAATATCAGGCCTAATACAACCATTAAGTACATCACAGATCCAATGGCATTAGCATAAGGAATGTTTTGCATGGCAAGCATTTCAGTCTCAGTCTTTGGGGATTGATCCCTACTTAACAAGAAATGAGATACAAGAGGAACATTAACAAATTTAACATTCACCATTGAAATTTTCTGCAGAATCTTTTCAATGTAAGAGGATTGGTGCAAATAAATGATAGGTTTATTTCTATCTATATCTATGTTCATGCCCAAAATTTTCTTAGCATCACCAAGATATTTCATGTCAAATTTTGCACTAAAACAATTTCTAACATGATCAGCAGACTTAATACATGGTCCAGTCAAGAGCATATCATCAACATACAACATCAAGAATACAGGAGTAAAAGCATCAAGTTTAAAATAAACACAATGATCAAATTGACTTCTACAAAACTTTAAATTAGGCATGCACTGATCAAAATTCTTATTCCACTGCCTAGGAGACTGTTTCAGACCATATAAAGATTTTTTAAGCATGCAAACATAGTTGTGCTTGAATTTGTCCTCAAAACCCTCAGGTTGTTTCATAAGTTTTTTTCCATCCAAGTTCCCATGTAATAAGGCAGTTTTAGCATCTAATTGTTTCAGCTCCTAGTTAAAATGAGCAATAAAAGTAAGCATAATTCTCAGAGTAATAAATTTGACAATAGGAGCAAATATTTCTGTGTAATCAATCCCTTCCTTCTGAGTAAAACCTTTAGCTAGTAATCTAACATTAAACCTAACACCTTCAAATTCTTGTTTAACCTTAAACAACCATTTACTATCAATAATAGAACAGTTAGCAGGTTTAGAAACAAGCACCCAAGTGTTATTAAAATACAAAGAGGTCATCTCATCTTGAATAACATTCAACCATTTCACATAATCAGCAGATTCATAGCCTTAGAAAAGGTTTTTTGGCACACAGAAAAGACATATGAAGTCATGTGAAAATCAGCAAATTTGTTTAGAATCTAACATTTCTCATAGTCATGTCCCTAGTTAACACATAATCATTCAATTCATCAACATGCTCATTATTAAGAACATTATCAGTGTTAACAACAGGGAATTCATCATGCAAATCATCATGTTGAATATCATTATCGATATGCACATTGTAATTATTCACATTATGATACAAAGCATCATTGACAAGAACATCAGCCGATAAAGGCACAACATGAGTATTAGGTTTTTTAGAAACTGTTTGACGGGAGGGAAGATTTAGACAAGGAAATTAATTCCAGTTCATTAAGGATAACATCCCTGCTAATCACAGTTTTAAAACTAGTTTCCCCCTTATACCATAATCTGTAACCTTATATCCCTTCAAGATACCCCACGAACACACATTTAACAAACCTAGGTTCCAACTTATCAAGTTTTTTATGTACAAATGCAGAACATCCAAAAACCTTTAAGTTTGAGAAATCAGTCTCTTTTCTAGTCCAAATCTCTTCAAGATACTTTCCATCCAATAGGACTGAGGGTGATCTATTTATCAAGAGGGTGATCTGCGTGCATGGATTAAATTAGCATTTTCTAAAATGTGCATTTTTCAAACCATAAATCAGATTTATTTTTGTACCAATCTTGAAACAATTATGCACCATATATGAACAAAATAAGCATCAAAATTACAAATTTTATTTGTCACGCTTTCTAATGTGCACAGTTGTATTCACGATTTGAAGAAAACTCAAGCATACTGTAATCTAGCTATTATGTATTAGATTTTAACATGAGTCAACATTCATTATTTTTTATGCCATTTTACGTACGCATTCGCTTTGTCGCCTCCATATTCGAAGGTTTCATCTCGTAGTTTCCATCGATATGTGATCCGAATATTGGTATGTATATTGATTTTATGTGGTGTTCATGTTGCAATTTGATCGCCTCTAGATTTTATTTTCTTTCTTCCGCTTGCGGCATGAGAGAGGTGAGATAGCAATTTTGTGTGATTTCATTATATCCCATGATTATCAAGCGTGTAGATGTTGTTATGATGGAAAGTTTGTTACACCATTTTAATGATTTACTTTATTATCCATTTTATGTTTAAAATAATTAGTAAATGATCTAATTTTGATTGCAATCAACTATTAATTAGTAGGCATGGATGGTTGTGACCAATCTATACGGTCTCACGGTAAGTGGTTGTCTTACGAGATTCTATATATATATATATATATATATATATATATTCATGAGATTCTCAATAGTGGTACGCTTGAAAGAAGATGGGCCAGTAATTGTGAGTGCCCAACACGTATGAAACAAAGAAATAATTTTCAAGCAATAAATGGTCTTATTTTTTTCCAAATTATTTAGCTTTCATAAATTAAAATTCAAAATCGATAATTGCATAAACCGTAGCCCACTGGCTAAGTTCTTCAAGAGCTACGGGATGAGCCAGAAAGGGAATTGGCTAAACCATTTCAATCATAATTACAACCAAGACCCATAAGAGCTAACATATTACATAGATCGATGCTCTTATGATCCATCAAACCAATATCACTGAAGTCAAAGAGAAAAGCTAACAACAAGATGCCTTTGGCTATTGTTGACAAATCCCTCTCAAAAAAAGCTTTGGAATTCAGTTTCTTAACAATATCCTCATCATCTAGTGTAATAGCAATGTTCTTGCATCCCAATCTATAAGCAGCCAACTGAGCATGTCTAATCACAAATAAGGTTGCCTCCACTGGACTCCTATTGGCATCCCTAGATAGACCAGGCTTGCTTCATGTCACCATCAACATCCAAAATCCAACAACCCAATACGAGTGCAACACTGCCAACTTGAAACAAGTTACCTACTGTAGTCCTATAACAACATCTCCAACAGAACTAACCACCTAGGGAGTATGGTCCCACGAGAATTAGCAGGGGACTGTGCCAGATTAAATTCTTGCCGTTCACAAATTGCCCCTTCCACAATACCAATCTCATTACGATGAACCTTTTGAAATACCTATAAATTACGGGTTTTCCAAAGCCACCAAAGAATATAGACTGACAATTGAATTATGTCAATGGCAATCTTACTCCCACCCAAAGTGCAAATTTTATTCCACCATTCTCGAGAATCATCCATTCTTTGCCAAAGTATCAAACCATCCACAGCACAAGTTTCCAAGTCACTTGAGCCTTGCCGCATTAGAATCGGATATGCATCAATGTTTCCTCTTCACCCACATAAAGAACAAATATGATCCAAATTGCAGCCTCTTCTTTGCAAGTTGATCTGCTTGTGGGAAGAATGTTATACATACATCTCCAAATAAAATGTTTGATCTTGTCCTTAACAACCAGTGTCCACACCCTATGCCATATAGGTTTAGTAGCTTTGGAGCCATCAATAATCTCTGGGATGTCCGAAGAAGATCTCTACATCCGAATAGGTGTTGGTAAGTCAACTAATCGGGTATACTCCTTCTTTTCAAAGTGCCGCATAAGAAGGTCCTCGATCTATTCTCGCAAATTAAGAACTCGCAAAATAAATTGAGCATATGCCAAAGCAAAAGTTCAAAAACAAGATCCTTATTCCAACATTTACCCTCCTCATCCATAAGTTCCCTAACCCAACAACCCCGAATATCAACAAGGCCGATAATGATAGTTTGAATGAGGGAATTTGGGGGATCCAGGAAGATTCACAAATTCTAATAATCTTGCCATCTCCAACTTTATACCTAAGGCCACACTCCAGGGTGTTTTTTCATTTCAACCAACTCTTCCATAGCCAAGAATCACTACCTTTAGTATTAACAGACAACAAATAGCCATTTGGTAAGTATCTAGCTCTAAGAAGCTTGCTAATGAGGAGATTGGGTTGGGTGACAATTCTCCATAACTTTTTAGCAAGAAGGACAATAATTTTTTTTAGGGAAAATGAATTTCATTCCATGAATTCAACTGATTACATCACAAGTCATCAAAACTTGTTCAATTTGGGCTGAAAGTTATGCTCCTGCACTTCTCTCTCGCTCCAACTAATTGTTCAAAATGTTCAAGAATATGAGCTTCCCTATTCAAGTTTCTAGGTACAAAATCAAACGACATAAATTCAAAATTATTAGCCAGCTCCAGGATATCCGCAATAAGCATCTCTCTGCATACATCGGGCGTGAGTCTTTTTTTAAGGGAGTCGATCAAGACATTAACATCTGAGTACACATTGTATCTCTTTATACCATATTCCAAAGCAACATATAAAGCCCAAGTCATAGCTGGCCCCTCCGCCATTGTACTACTACCCACCATTTGCAGTGTTTTGCACGTTGCCAACCGAGGAGTACCATCCCAGAGGATAATATTGAAGTCGTACCTAAAAGTACCATCTTTATATATGGTTGCATCCGTCAAAAGTTTTATTTCTGGCCTCTCTAGTTGCGCAACAGGGGAAGCAATCCCTTTTCTAGGAATATTAGACTGGTTGGTGTGAATGATATCTTTAGATTCATGGAAAAGATTAATGGCTTTGAACACGACATCTTGAGCACAAAATTCAGTTGACTCAAAGCACTTCCTATTGCGAGCCTTCCAAATTGTCCACCCTATAACTCCGACCATCGCAGCCGCCTCCAACCACCCGAGAGAAAATTTCATATAAAAATGCGAAAGGATGACATGGGTAGGCCAACCATATCTAGGCGTAGATGAGAGAGAAGCCAGATTGTGTTGGTAATTTTACACTTGAACATGAGGTGGTTTATTGATTCGACCCCATTGCCAAACAATGAGCAAATAGGGTCAACCTAAAACCCTCGCTCCGCTAAGTTTTTCCTTGTTGGTAAAGTATCCGAGCACGCTCCATATAAAATATTTAATTTTGGGAAGAACTGGGATCTACCACTGTTTTTGCCACCATGGAATGCTCAAGCTAGGTGATGGACAATCTAGTGTCAATTTAGAATGTAAGGAAGTAGCCAGGTGGTATGCTGATTTTACCGAAATGAGCCCCGTTGTGTGAGACGCCAAAATCGAACATCTGAAGGCATTCGAAAGCTAAAAGGTCTAGCAAGGATAGATTTGGCCTCCTCTTTATTAAAATTGCTCCTGACCATGTCAAAATCCAATGTCTTCGAGTCGTGATCAATGTCGTTGCATTAAGTGCAATATTCGGGCCTATCATGGTAGGCTTGTTCCATTCACCCACCCCAATCCAAATACGTCCTAATATCAATCAAAGCCCCTTTTCCAATCCTCCACGATATTCCTTCTTCAACGATCATTTTCGATGCGCTTAAGCTCCGTCATAAATAGCTTGGTTGATAACCAATGCTTGCCGATCGAATGTCTGCTTTTGGTTAATGTTTACATTTGAAGATTTTTGCTACAAGGGTATTTGGATTATTCAAAATTCTCTAACATTGCTTTGCTAACATTGCCAAATTGAAATAATGGAATTCCCGAAATCCAAGTCCCCCATTTGCCTTCGATTCTGTCAACTTATTCCAACCAAATTTCAATAGCATTTTCTTTCCCCTTGTTTATATGAATCATATCCCCACCAAAAACCACGCGATGGCCCTTTCGATCTCTTGAGACACCGATAAGGGTAAGAGAAAACAACCCGTAATATATGTTGGTAGTGCTTGTACCACTGATTTGATTAACACTTCCATTATTAAACAGGTATATATACAATAAATGGTCATATACTAAGTCCATTTATGGCCATTAAGCTTGACTATATATGCATAGCTGCTTCAACTGATTCTAGATTAGCACTTTCAAATTCTCAAAACTTGTTAGTACTGCGAAATTAAATTATTACTAGTCATGCGCCAAGCTGATAGTTTCCATATACAAGCCTATTTATTTGAAGGGAATCCCAAACTTTGAGATAATCCAAATTACATTCTTTTTTTATTAAACTATTGCCTGTTTTCCCTTTCCGAAATCATCAATCTTGTACAAGTAGAGAAAATGTAGGAGTTAGCTTTGAAAGG
Source organism: Rehmannia glutinosa (assembly GCA_016081115.2). Classification (NCBI taxonomy): domain Eukaryota; kingdom Viridiplantae; phylum Streptophyta; class Magnoliopsida; order Lamiales; family Orobanchaceae; genus Rehmannia; species Rehmannia glutinosa. Next base: position 56,442,456 of record CM071924.1, on the reverse strand, counting down.
CATTTTCATTTAAAGACTAACCAGCAATCCAAAGAAAACTCAAGAAACAAAAATTTAAAGTGGTGCCGGAGAAATGTGTCCACAAGTAATATTATTATTAATGATAGACTACAATTTTTTTAAAGATTAAAACTATGAAAAAATGTCCTAAATTTTGTTACTCATCCGACTCTATTAAAAACATTGCATATCAAGTGATACACTGTATAGAAAATTTGAATGAAAATATTGAATATAACTTTATCAAATTGACAAAAACGAAACTAGAAATAATGAGAGTATATTGGCAGTACTCCGCATTTCTACACCTACTATACGAGGGAACACGATTCTTATACGTTAAGTTTGTATACTATTTGAGGGATCACACAATTCACAACAACACTTGAATTCTTTCACTCATATATTTTAATTATTAATATTTAGAAAAAATAGAAAAAAATAAAAAGAATTGGTAAAAAAATCTTTTGTATCTGGATCTGATGTGAGATCATGAAGTCAAGGCGGCAAATCCACCGCCCTTCATCATCTGCCGGAACTCAGCAAAGTTAACCCTTCCGTCGCCATCGACGTCGACTTTTTTTATCATCCGCTTGCAGTCCTCAATCGTCCGCCCCTGTTTCAGCCCTAACGACGAAAGCACCGCCCTCAGCTCCTCCACCGTGATGAATCCGTCGCCGTTTTGGTCGAAAACGTTGAACGCCTCCCGCATGTCCTCCTCCTCGTCTCCTCTACCCTCGTCCTCCATTATCGCCGCGTACAGCTCCCCGAACTCATCCACGTCCACGTAACCGTCGCCATTGGCGTCGATCTTCTCGATCATCTGAATCAGCTCCTTTTCTGGAATGTGGATCCCCAATTTTTCAAGCGACTCGCTTAACTCCTTCCGGCTTATTTTGCCGTCGCCGTTCCGATCGAACATACCGAATACCCGACGAAGCTCCGCCGGATCCATTTATTCATGAAAAAACGAGTGATTGGTTGGTGGTCCTGGCGCCGAAAATTGATTTCTGAGGAATTAACGGGGATTGATCATTGGTTTTGTCGCGGACTCAAAGGGATTACTGTGGATTAGATCATTCCAGATGAAGATGAAATGATCCTGTCTACGTACATGGTAGAAATGAAGAAGAAAAAGTGAGAAGGAGGAATTCAAATTAATTTCAATTGGTACGGACTTTGGAGGACATCGGTTTTTGCAATATGTATGCTGGGGCAGGTGAGAGAGAGTAAAAAGTGGAGGAAATTGTGGGAAGCCAGCTAAATTTTGAAATTATTTTTATGTATCTTAAACTCCAAATATCTACTGCTAAACTCAGGCAAATCTATTTTTTAGGCAAAAACTTGTATAAGACCATTTTACGGGTCTCATTCCGTAAGACGGATCTCAATTACCCACCCAACCCACAACCCTGACCCGCAACCCGGTTTGTTTATTTTTCTTTTTTCTTTTTTTCCCACTCTCACATGTTTCACTCTTCACAATCTCTAACCGCTCTCACGTTCTCTCTCATCATAGTAACTAGGGTTTTTTGATTTCGCTCTGTTTTCAATCGATTTCTCCAGCTTTGCGTCGATTTCAACACGAGTTCGATCTCTCCAGTTGTGCATGGTCTTCTTCTTATTCTTCTATTAATCTCCGTTTTTTCAACGATTAATTGCAAAGGTATTTTTCGATTTCTCAACACAAGTTCGATTTCTGTTGTTCGACCTTCACTCCAATTTCACGCTTGGAAGTTGCAAAGGTATTTTTCGAGTATCTTGTCTTCTCTTATTCTTCTCTTAGTCTTCGTTTTTTTTATAGCCGACTAGTTAAATTCGCCGCTCAGGAAGATGATTTCTCGAGGTTTTTACAAAGGCATCAATCGTATCTGTTAAGGTATTTTTACTGTAATTTGATGAAATTTTACTGTCGATTTTTTTTTAGAACCATTGTAATACATTAGGGTTTCGTAAACTGAATTTGATTTCTTGTTGTTTATGTTAATATGTTTTTTTAACATAGTGTATTTTATGTTAAAATTTGTTAATAGATACCTTGTTGTTATTTGTAATTTTCTGGGAACAATGATTTTTAAAAGTATCAAAAATTCGCATAAAAGTATTATATATTTGTTCAAAAGTATCGCTTTTTAATAATGATTTTTTTAACTTAGTGTATTAATTTTTGTTCGCTTGTTGTTAAATAGAACTAAAAGTATCCAAATTGCTTCAAAAGTATCGAAATGACTTAAAAGTACTATCACTATGCTCTATCTCTCTCTATATTGATATATGTGTTTGTGTGTCTAAGTTTCATTGTTTTTCTTATTTTGTGGATATTTGATATGTCTTAAAACTATGTGTGTTTTTTTGTTATTTTTGTGGGTAATGGAGGAGTGTTCGAATTTGGTTGCATGATTAAGGTTTATGTTCCTTAAGTTTATTTTGTTAAATATATAATAAGTGCGAGTTTATTTCTTCCACACGTCGAAACGTACACTAAAATGATATTTGTTTAAGTACTCATAGTCTGCAATGCATTTCATGTCTCACTCTAAATATCACAAATACATGTATGAATGTTTAAGTACTCATATAAACGCTTGTTTGTTGTTAAATGTAATTTAATTGTAATTGTTAAACTAAAAGTATCTGAAATTGCCTCAAGAGTATCATAAAATGTGTTAAAAGTATTAGTGTTTTTCATATTTGCGGATGGCTCGCTTTAAAAATGTTGATCCGCAGAAAGATGAAGGGGAAAGAGAAAAGGCAAATGAGAAGACAGGTAGATAAAGCCCGAAGAAGAAAGATGTTAGTTGTCGTGATTTGCAAAATGTTGCTGATGATCAAGGGGGTGTTGTGAAAAAACCTTTGGCAGAAGAAGGAAATGTTGCTGAAGAGATTGAAAAAATTGAGGATAAAGTTGCTAATGATCAAGGGGGTGTTGTGATACTATTATCATTTGAGATTCTTTTATCATTTGTATGTTGTTGAAATTCATGTATTTATACAAAGTCATTTGAAATTGCAGTTTAATATTAGAGTTATTGTATTACTAGTTACATACCTAAAATACTCATTTGGATTAAAAATATCATTTTTAATGCTGAGAAGTATCAAAAATTGCGTAAAAAGTATCATATTACAAAATGAAGATTGCTTTGTGAAGTGATTTTTGAAGTTCTTGTATTGAAAGTAAAACTATCACTTTTAATGCTGAGAAGTATCGGTAATAACATAAAAACTATTACTTTTTTATATCAGAGTATTGTGCATTTTTTTGGAATATATAATATATGAAAGTATTATTGTTCATTTTAAAAGTATCATATTTAATGCTAAAAATATAAATATTTGGTGAAAAAGTATCACTTTTGATTTTTACAATATTTAAAATATAAAAGTATCACAAAACATCCTAAAAGTATCATATTTATTGCTCAAAAATATCACTGGCGAGATTTATGGTTTTGTGAGAAGAAGTCCGTGGGATAAAAAGAGAGAGAAAAAAGATCTATTAGAGGGGACCATTGAGAAGAGGAGAGAGAAAAAGAAATCTGCAAAGAAAAAGAAATTTGCAAAGATTTCACAACTAACTATGGCGTCCTCGGATAAAAGCAGAGAGAAAAAAAGATCTATTGGAGGGGACCATTGAGATGAGGAGAGATAAAAAGAAATCTACTTTAAATTTCCACAACTAGCGGCCTGGTTAGGCGATATTTTTTTAAATATTCGGATCCTGATAGCGGATCCGGATTGAGGATCCGCCTTACTGACAGATCCGTAAGACGGTCCTACAAGAGACCTTCTCAATTTCTTAATTCTATGTTTTTTCCCCCGAAAAGCCCCCGTTCTATTTTCTTATTTATTGAAAGATTTGTACGAAATCAATTGGCCATAGTGGTTTATAAATCTTGTAATCCATATAATTTTTCTCGATAAATATATATATATATATATACATCAAAGGCTAGATTAATATAGATAATAATAGATTAACTAACTAATTAAATTCTAATAAGGATAAAATTATCAAACAAAAACATGTGAGGACTATAAATTAAGTAATCAGTTATAGAGAGAGAGAGAGAAAAAAAAATCACATGTTGCTACCGTATATTAAGGATTCAGTTATAGAAAGAGAAAATCACGATCCTCTTTCCAAAAAAACAAAAATCCTCTTTACACTGCATATTTAACATATATATAATGCATAGTTAGAGATGTTATAATGTATATATTATATAAATATGTTGCATATGATTCGTGTATGTGCTCTGCGATGATTATACTGCATATTAACATATATGTAATGCATATTTAACACATTATACTGCATGTTTAACATATATGCACTACATATTTAACATTGTTATGCTGAATCAATGATATATATAAACTACATGTAGAACACGAATATGTGTACTATGCGATATATTGTACTACATACTTAACATATATAAAATGTAAATTTAATGTTATCACAAAAACTCCTGTCAGACCGTCTAACGGGTCTAACCTGTTAGACGGATCTGACCTGCGGACTCGGTGGAATTTCCATAATATTAGCAGTGGTGTTTTAGTAGTTTTGAGGGACCACCGGATAATCCTTTTCCGAAAAGTATCGCTGTCCTTCTAAAAAGTATTAGCAGTTTTTCTGAAATGTATTAGTAGTCCCTAAGAGTATTTTAGTATTTCTAATGAATATACTCCTGAAATGTATTAGCAGTCCCTAAAAAAAGTATTAGTAGTTCATCGAAAAAGTATTAGTAGTTCCCTCAAGAGTATTTTAGTAGTTTCTCCGAATATAATTAAATTTTTCTCTCAAATGCATTAACAAATCATTCCGAAAAGTATTAGTCGATCCTTCTAAAAGTATTAGCAGCTTCTTTTGAAATGTATTAGTAGTTCCCCAAGAGTATTTTAGTATTTCTCATGAATATACTCCTGAAATGTATTAGCAAGCCAAAAAAGTATTAGTAGTTCCTAAAAGTATTAGTAGTTCCCTGAGAGTATTTTAGTAGTTTCCCTGAATATAATTAAATTTTTCTCCGAAATGTATTAAAGTCCTTCTCAAAAATATTAGTCGCCCTTCTAAAAAGTATTAGCAGATTCTTCCGAAATGTATTAGTAGTTTTCTTATGAGTATTTTAGTGTTTCTCATGAATATACTCCCGAAATGTATTAGCAGTCCCTCAAAAAAAAGTATTAGTAGTTCCTAAAAAGTATTAGTAGTTCCCAAGAGTGTTAGTATTACCCCTAAAACGTATTAGTAGTCTCATGAAAAATATTAGATTTTTCCCTTAAAGATATTCATCGAACTCTAATATCACGCAATTGTATAAAGATTCTTATTTACATCCAAAATCTCTAAGTAGAGATTGAACAATTTTTTTTCTTTCTCTATTTCCTTTCAAGTTACAACCGTAAGTGGCCTTAATGTCATGCAATAGTATAAAGAATGAAGTCAGTAGTATCAATTCGGTCGGCAGCCCCCTTAGATCCGAAACGCCCCACCATAGCTGCTACCGCTGCCTCCTTGGTCGCGACGCCGCAGAAAGCACCACCATGTTGTTGTTCTTGTTGATTGTGTCATCATGCCCAGCCAGAGGGTGGAAGTACATTCGGGCAGTGATGATGAAATTTGCAAATAATTTTCACACTTGCATCCAAAAGCTCCATATACTTCCCCTTGAGAAATTCTTCTTTACAATAGTGCCTCTGCTCAATTTTGATGGAAGAAAAATGATAATGAAATGGGGAAGTAGAGAGAGAGAGAGAGAGAGAGAGAGAGAGAGAGAGAGAGAGAGAGAGAGAGAGAGAGAGAGAGAGAGAGAGGAAACAACACGCAGTAAGGAGGTTGAAACATTTTTTTTAAAGATTCGAGTCGGGTTTGGGGGATCCGTCTAACGGACTTAGATCCGTTAGACTAGCTCTAATATTATAATATTGTATCAATGATGTATATATACTGCAGGTAGTACACGTATGAAATCTTCAATAGATTGTACTGCATAACATATATATACTGCATATTTAACAATAAAACACTGCATGTATAATGTATGTTACTCTACTTCTTTAATTTAAGCATAAAAAAACGTAATGTTCAAAGGTAACTACTAGATCCAATGCCTTCAAACTCCCAAAAGCTAACAACATCAAAATAAACTACAATTATGATTTCAATTTGCCTTCACCACAGAGACTTGTCCACTGCCCTCACCAACATCGCTCTCGACACACTGTTCACTTTTTCTACCTCTTTTCACCATGATTACAAAAACACCAAACCTATCACAAAATTCCAAAAAATAATATTAGCATTCATATACAAACAAACATACAAAAAACTACATCATATACATCATCTCGCATTCTATGTTAGCAATAAAATATCACAAAATATACATCGACAAAACACAACAATATAGAGTATAAATGAAATACATAAAACTAAATACGGTAAAATTTATCTAAAATAGGATCAAAACCGTTATAATTATACAATAATATATCCTAATTTTTTCAAAAATTAACCATCTTCTTCAGCAAAACACAACATAGAACCGCCATTAACGAAAGCATAAACCACAATTGCCCAGAAAAATCAAAGTAACATTACAAAAACACAAAAAACCCTAGTTAAAAACAACAACTCGAATTGCATCCTCACCAAAAACAACGAAAACACAAGGTAAAATCGGATTAAAAAAACCCTAGATTTAACAGTTAAAGATGAAAATAATCAAAAAAACACTTACCAAACTCGACTGAAGGATGAACAAAGTCGAACACCACAAAAAATGCACTTTACTTCACTGCGGCTAAGAACAACGATCAGGGACGATCAAATTTTTTCACTTTCTAGCCTGTAATTGAACTTGCGTGCGTAAAAAGTGAAATCCTCTGAAAAAATTACAAAAAAATGAACACAATTTGCGGGGGAGAGATATACGATTTTGGGGGAGTTACCAAAGGGAATAAAACTCTCATATAGCAAATGACTACTTTACCTTTATTCGAATTAAAAAAAAAAACCGCCCAAAAACCAGACAAATCTCGGCCTTCAAAAAATTTAGATAAACGGATAGGATTAGTCCACACTGTCTTACCCCAACAATGTGGTCTCATTTGATCCAATTCCTATATATACATATATATATATATATATATATACATATATGAATTGGTTCAAATTAGATCAATGTCCTAGGGTAAGATCATGGGTATAATTTTAGCCATTTATTGAAAATTTTAAATAGATGAGAAATTTACACTATTTTAGGTAACCAGTATGAAACTGCCTCTCATTAGGGACAATATAGTAAATTTTTTCAGGATTTTGTTTTTTGGTATAATTGTAACTGTCTTATTAATGACGCGGTTTTAAGGCAATTTTTTTCCACAATATTTTTTTTTTCAGGATCTTGCATAGTTAGTTGTTTTTTGTTCCATATGTTATGACACTTATTACATATTATTGGTGCTACTATTAAAATAATATGACAATATTTTTAGTACATATCTAGGATAACACAGATGATGAGGGAAGAGATGATGAGAATTGAGCTATAGACATTTGACTTAGGCTTCAAAGTCTTAACCACTTGATAACTATTTGATTCTCACATAATATGACATTTAAAGGATAAAAAAATTTATTGCAAATTTGTCACTTTAGTGTTCTTTTTTTTTTTTAAAAAAAAAAGCCCATATTGAGCGAAATAATTTAGCCACCTTGTGTGTCCACATTAAACGAATTAGATTTGCAAAGGTGAACTCAGGACGTTATTTACACTATTTTGTATGTGCAAGCACGTCAAATAAAGGATTTTCTAATTTTCAATTTTATAAGCTTTAATGTATGGGTCACATATGGAGTGTTTGCAAACTTAAAAACAAAAATCAATTTCTTGATGGGAAAAATATTCTTTTTTTCTAGAAACTGAGAATCAATTTTTTTAAAGCTAGCAAAACTCTAAAGTCACCTCAAATAGGAGTCATGACTGCTTTTTCATGGAATTAAGATTACACATTCATGTCCCTCAATCTATCATCTTTCTTTGTGGATGACTGTCTAGTTTTCTTATAAGGCTGATGCAAAGGAAAGCGTGCAAGTAAAATTCTTTATCAATTGCGGCTGCTCAAAAACTTGTCCGTATTTTCGCGGGGGCAATTCGGTCTCCTAGCTAGGGGTGTTCATTTTTCGAATGAATCCGAAATTCGATTCGGTTCGAATTCGAATTTTAATTTCGAATTAGGATTTTTGAATTTCGAATCGAATTTCGAATCAACTCGAATTTCAAATATGAATATTTGAATCGAATAACGAATTGAGGTTTTTTTCAATTCTATTCGAAAATCCTAATTCGAGGTGGAATTCGACTAAATTGACCATTCGTATTTCGATTCAATTCATATTTCAATTGAATTTATATGTATATATTTCACATATACATAATTATTTATTGTATATATGTAAATTATACACATGCATTTATAATATATATATATATATATATATATATATATGAATAAAACACTAATGTTTAAATGAAAATGTAAAATTATAAATATATGCTCTTTCCTTCTTGTTTTTTTAGTTTTGTTAGAAATAATTATACTTAATATTGTATGAAATACATTTTTACATTACTTTAAATTTTTATCTTTAGACCATATTCATATAATCATTTTTTGTGCTAAGAAATATATTTTAGGTAAAACTGTTTCGCTCTTACAGTCTCACGTGGAGGGGATGTAGTGAAATAATCTATAAGAATATTCCACCAGCTATGTCCATTGTATGAAAAAGTACACTATACAACATACATTATATATTTATACAATATAGTCTTTGACTTTTTTCCTTTGTTTTAAATTCTTATTACAATATGCATTATACATTATACATTTGTACACTATATTACATATATTTATCTTCAGATCATATTAAAATAATAAATTATATGATACACAAACTATATCTCTTTATCTACACACATACACTTTGTCAACTTGATACCTCATATTTGAGTATAAAAGTTATTTATCAAGTAATTAGTGCTGGTATAAAATCGGCACAAAATAATTTATTAAAATTTATATAAGAGAGTTCGTTATGAATTTATGACAGTCTTTCGTTAAATTAAAGAATGAAAAATGGTTAGTCGATAATTTGAAATTTTGAAAAAACAAAATCTGGAATTTTATTGGGTATAGACAAAAAATATTATGTTATGAATCCAAACCTTATTCATTTTATCGATAAATTTGGATTTTTGGATTGACTCAATTCGATTCGAAATCGAAAATTCAATTGTTTAAATTCGATTCGAATTAATCGAATTAGGATCGAATTTCGAATTGAGGTTTAAAATGTTCATTCGATTAAATTCGATTCGAGAAAGTCGAAAAATTCGGAATTCGATTCGATGAACACCTCTACTCCTAGCTCTCCCATGCGGAATAATATTTCCGCGTACACCATGAACTCTTGTGTCGAAACAATTTTCTCATGAAAATCCACGGCCAATCGGTTTTAATCCCTCGTTGCTTCCACCCAAACAGGAATGGTGGATGAATATGTTGGTGTGTCCATCTCACGGGCTAGCCATGTACATGGTCTATCAAATTCTCATAGTTTGGGTTTATTCCTTGTAGGTCCTAAGGGGTGAGTAGTAAGGTTTAGAAAGGAGGGGTTGAATAAATCTTAATTATATTACCAAATTTTCGATTTAGCCCTTTTAAATATTTTCAGAGTTAACACAAATCAGCTTAGTCCTTGAGGAACAACTAGATGGGCTTACTCAGCAAAGTTACCCACTCAACAGACTCGACTGAGTTGTTGATAGTATAACTCAGCTGGTATCAGCTAACACTTAACTTAACAGTTGATTTGGTTTTTGTTCAGCGGAAGACTTTTCACCCTTGTAGTTTTAGACTAGGTTTTCAACACTTATTTTTAGCAACTAGTAAAAAACACGTGCGTTACACGTGATCCCCATAACTTTACTAAAATAATTAAGTGCTTGTTTGGGAGCACTTTTGAAATGGACTTTTTGATTAAAAGTCAATTTCAATAATAACTCATGTTTGGTGGTTAATTTAGAATGGACATTTGGATAAGTTACTCCTCCAAAAAGTCCATTCTAGATAAGTGAGAATTTGAGGCTTTTTGAAAAGCCAATTCTAGAGAAGTCCATTCCTAAATGGACTTTTTCATAAGTACTCCCAAACATGCACTAAATTATTTAATAATTTTATTGATTAATATTAAATATTAAAAAGTGAAATAAATATTAATTAAATTTAAATATTACACAAAGATTTCATATATATTTTGCTTTACTTTAATTACGATCAATTTGAATTGTTAAATAACACAAAAATTTTACAATTAGTATAACAACGAAATAAGTTTTATATTAGCTTACAATCACATTCATCGGACTTTATTTCATTGTTATGACTAGAAAATTTTTTTTATCTTACATGATTTTCGAATTCTTTTAGCATTAGATGCATTTTACATAATCAGACAAATAATTAGCTTATAAATTATAAGCTAATGATTAGTAAATCAAATGCAAGTTATCGCATTAATAAAAAAAATTAATTAAATATTATCAAAACCCATCTTAATATAAACATTTTATTTGTTATTGTTATTCAATTAAAATAAAATAAAGGTTAGTCAAATTCTTATACTACATGTGCTTACTTGTTTTATTCTATCTCAGTTCTTCGATTAAAGAAATATAAAAACAATTGTAATATAATATATATGTAAAAAAATTCATATATTAATTTAATTCTAGTAACAAAGTCAATATTTAATCATTAACACTTAAACTTAAAATTTTCGTCCTCCTATTTCCAGTGTCCTAAAAATAATAAATACTAACCTAATATATAAAAAAAATTAATCCATTATTTTCATCGAGAGTCAGGTATTAAATAAAACTATGAAAAAGTGATAAGTCGAAATCTGAGTTTTGAAACTCTATTCAATTAATGCACACAAACTATCATTATTTAATAAATAATAAAACTAAAGACAAATTTTATGAAAGAAAAAATAAGTTAACAATTTTCACGTGTCAATCTTCAATAATTAAATATAATAGTAATTAACTTTTATGTTTGAATTTCTTTTTGCATTCACTTATATTTTTAAAAGTTATACATAATAAACTATAAACTAATATAGTTTTTAAATTTCATAAAGTTTTAGAAAGATGTGTTATACTATTAGAGTTTGTACTTGCAATTGAATTTGGCTATTGTAGTTATATTAATATTTACATAGTTGTAATTTTATGAGCCGTATAGTTATGAAAATTGCAATTATTCTTAATATACTGAAACTAATCTATATTTATTTGAAGAGACTGTAAATTTAAAATTGTTCTCATTTAATCTCGTTTACAAAATCATATTATTTGTTGTAAAATATAATTATCAATCCATTTTATTACCTTTATTGAGAAAATGGTATATAGTACTTTAATCTTTATTATTTAAAATTTTGATTGAATTTTTGATCAAATAAGGAAATATAGTTGCCAAAAATTTAGATATCAAGTGTTAAAATCCCCTCCCCCCCTAACTATTCTCTCCTGTCTCCTTATTCCCGGAATAATTCATATTACTTGGTACTAAACATGGTCACTTCACTCAAATTTATTAATATATAGAGTTTAACATAATAAATTTGATATATAAATATTATTTTGAATATTTTGATTATTATATTGGTACCTAATTTCACATGTAATTTAATAAATATTAATCTTTGACATAAATATCAAACTATTTCATATTAAATAAGTTTAGTTTATTTATTTATTTTTTTTCCAATTTCATATACATACAATGACTTTCCATTTCTGATTCTTATTTTCAAGTTTTTCATAATATTTGATTTTGTAATAATTATCTTTGTGCTTGAATATTTATAAGTCATAAAGGTCTGATTTTAAAATGAACTGAGATTTTATCGAAAATATCAAATTATACATATTATATGAAAGCCATTTAATTTTTTTCTTTATAATTCACAGTTATGACCCACATATTTTTTTAACTATTTACTTTTATTCTTTCAAATCTTTATAATATGTTTCATCTGGTTTAATCTTAAACTATCATATATGTGATTAACCCCCAAAATTATTTAGATCAATCTCACCTCATTAATGTCAAGTATAACCATTTATTTTTCAATATTTTTTATTCTTAGTTTCACTCTTATTTGTTGTAATTATTCAATTTGCTTAGTTTTTATGAATGTCATGTTAGTATTTGAACTAATACATAATATTTTATATATAATTTCTTTTTTAGTTGTCAAATTGTTACATATTAAATGAGTTTATTTATTTATTATTTTGCATAGTAGATATGATCTTTTAGACTAATATAATCCAATTTTAGCTTATGGTTCACTCTTTCACACCATTTTATTAAAATTTAATTATTTTGGTATACGTTTTTATTATAAATATGAATCATTTGATATTTTAAACTTATAATTTTTAAGGGTGTAACCTTCAAACGACATTCAAGTTTTATCATAAATGTCAATTTAATACATATGGAGTTTTTTTATTAAGTTTGCCTTCTTTGTTGTTTTTTTTTTTTTTTTTTATAAATTTATATATACAACTTTTAACACTTTTTTGCACTTGTTCTTAAAATTTATAGGAAATCAAATAATCGAAAGATTGAAATTATAATATATTAAAAAATAATAAATTAGAAACTAAAACTTATAATGTTATATATAGAAAATTAAGTAAAAGTCATATTAATACATATAGTTAAAATTTTAAAGGTAATGTTTTTTTCTTGTTTGTTTTTTTCTTGATGTTAATCTTATTCCTTTTATTTTGTACTTTTTATTTTATTGATATGGCTAACTAAAATAAAATATACATATGAAATTGGAATAAAAGTAAATTATGAAACTCTCTTGTTTTCAATATTATTCTTTAACAAGCATCAATAAATTAATTATTAAATTGCATATTACTAATTGAGGAAGAATTTTTCGACCATAAAGGAATTATTTATTTTCTCTACTGTTTATTTAGCATCAAACCACCGAAAATATTTTTTATTTTATTTTTCTTCTCGTGTATATTTTTTTCATATAAATTATAATAGACATATTTAATTATTGAGAAAATTTAAAAGAATATAAGAAATATACAATTTTGCATCATACTAAAAGTTAAATAGTTAAAATTTTCTTCTATAACGACTTGTGTATATGTTTAGAACATATAGTTGAAGATTTTGAAATCTAGTTTAAATTTGAAATTGATTTTATAAGAAATTTAAAGTATTTTTAGTGTTATGATTAAAATATATATTAAATAATAAATTAGAAACTAAAACATATAATGTTATATATAGAAAATTAAGTAAAAGTCATATGAACACATATAGTTAAAATTTAAAAGGTAGCATTTTTGTAGCGACAAACTTGTTTTGGTTCTTGTTCGCTTCTTTTTTTCATATTAATCTTATTCCTTTTATTTTGCACTTTTTATTTTACTGACATGGCTAATTAAAATGAAATATACATGAAATTGAAATAAAAATAAAATATGAAACTCTCTTGTTTCTATTATTATTCTTTAACAACCATCAATAAATTAATTTTTAAATTGCATATTATTAATTGAGGAAGAATTTTTCGACCATAAAGGAATTATGTATTTTCTCTATGTTTTATTTAGCATCAAAACCACCTAAAATATTTTTTATTTTATTTTTTCTTATCGTGTATATTGTAATTTGATATTTTTCTTATACATTATAACATACATATTTAATTATTGAGAAAACTTAAAAGAATATAAGAAATATACAATTCTGCATCATACTAAAAACTAAATAGTTAAAATATTTTCTTCTATAACGATTTGTACAATTGTTTTGAACATATAGTTTAAGATTTTGAAACCTAGTTTATATTTGAAATTGATTTTATACGAAATTTAAAGCTTCTTAGTGTTATAATTAAAAAATATATAAAAAATAATAAATTAACTAAAACTTATAATGTTATGTATAGAAAACTAAGTAAAAGTCATATTAACACATATAGTTAAATTTAAAAGGTAACGTTTTTGTCGCAACAAACTTGTTTTGATTTTCTTTCGCTTTTTTTTTCATGTTAATCTTATTCATTTTATTTTGTACTTTTTATTTTACTGATATGACTAATTAAAATAAAATATACATGAAATTGCAATAAAAATAAAATATGAACCTCTCTTGTTTTTAAAATTATTCTTTAACAACTATCAATAAATTAATTTTTAAATTTCATATTACTAATTGAGCAAGAGTTTTTCGACCATAAAGGAATTATGTATTTTTTCTACTTTTTATTTACCATCAAAACCACCTAAAATTTAATTTTTTTTCTTATCATGTATATTGTAATTTGATCTTTTTCTTATAAATTATAATAGACATATATATTTAATTATTGAGAAAATTTAAAAGAATATAAAAATATATAATTTTGCATCATACTAAAAGTTAAACAATTAAAATTCTCTTCTATAACATTTTGTGCAAATGTTTAGAACATATAGTTGAAGATTTTGAAACCTAGTTTAAATTTGAAATTGATTTTATAAGAAATTTAAAGTATTCTTAGTGTTATATCTAAAAAATATATTAAAAATAATAAATTAGAAACTAAAACTTACAATTTTATATATAGAAAATTAAGTAAAAGCCATATTAACACATATAGTTAAAATTTAAAATATTGGTTGATTCATTTGGACCTTCATAGCATGTGTACATAAATAACAAAACTATAGACAAACATAAATAATTAATTTTCACATAGTGTTGAACTTTATATTGTTTAAATTTTCTCATGTGAAGTCCTTATATATTCTTATGACATATGGTTAGAAAGCTCACGAAATTTAGTTTAATATTACGCTAATATTATTTGAAAATTCAAAATATTTTAAGAGGTATAGCTGAAAGAATAAATACTGTTGAAATGTAGAATATAAAAGGTCATATTGTCTTATAATTGCATAAATAGAAGTTAAATATAACTATCAAATTACTTAGTTATCCTAAAATTTTACTATATCTAAAGGATATTTTTGTCCAATAAAAAATTGCAAGAAATATTCACACTTTTAAGATAGTATAATAAATATAGATAGATAGATAGATAGCTATTATCAGTTGAATTTAGCAATTATAACTTAACATCAGATATAAAAGATATGGAAGAAATTAGAGTGTTGTAAGTAAATAAGACACAAGCAATTTTATAGCGGTTCGAGGATGGGGTAATTTCTCTAATCCACTCTTCTCCAACTCCTGGAGGAATCCACTAAGTAACAAATCTTGGTTAAAAAGCAGTCAACAGTCCGGTCAGCCTTGATCACACAGCTGGCTACTCCTGGGACTCAGTTTCTTCACAAAATGGTTATTTTGCTACTTCAGCTCCCTCGAACTCTTGGAATTGATCACATAGCCTTCCAACGAGTCCAAAGCTTCTAGATCGAACTTGAACCTTACTACTTGTCCTTCAATCTTAGATAGTAGACCCCTTTTGTTCTTCAAACAAATTTCTTCTTCAACTTGATGACATGATCTTTCCTTCACTGAGTGTATTGGATTGAGTTCCTTCAATTTTAGGCTTGAGGATTATCTTTGAAAGCTTGAGAGTATTTTGCAGGTTTTGCTTGCTTGAACGCTTGATATCTTATGAAATTTGTTACCTCTCTCACTTACTTCCTCGGCCTTTTATAGTGCAAATTCAAAAATATGTCTTTTGAAGAGATAGACATATGTTTCAAATCTCACTCGTAGGTTGTTGGCATGTTTTGTCTTTGCAACATTAATGAGGGTCGTACCATGATTTTAATGCTCTGCAGTCTTTTCTTGGTCTCTGCAGGTTTTCAGGTACATCCTATTGGTTCCTTGCTTTTTGCACTCTTTCAGCAAAACAACTTTATTGTTGGCAGCCCGACACAAGCCTATTTCCAGCAAAACCTTGACTTGTGTTGACAATGGATCTCTATCAGCTTTCTTCAAATCTTGTCTACTGCGTACCCCTTTGACATTCGATTCCAATCATTTGGAATGACTTAGCTGTCAGTCAGCTGACTGAGAAAACTTTTCTGTCACTTGACTGATCCTTCACTTGGCTTCACAGAGCTGACACACAGTTGGGTCTTCTCTTCAATCTTCAGTCGACTCTTGTAATCTTTAACTTAGTTGACTCCAACTCAGCTCAAATAGTCCTATCTATTACAAGTTGAATTACAAAGAAAATGGGGTGCCAACTTCCTATTCTAAGTTTTACATGGTATCATCAAAATCTAAACATATATTTTTCTAACAATTTCCTCTTTTTTGATGATGCTAAAACTTAAATAAATACAACAAAGTAAATAGTGCAGTAACAAAGAATGTATGTGTGAAATATATCAATTTTATTGAACATATCATTCGTGTACTTTACAACGCACTTTACAATGCTTTTCTAAAGTATACCCTATACACTGTATCAAAGCTATACTATCTATACAACTGTATCAGAGCTTATTATAGCAACAATGTACATGTATCAGAGCTATAAGGAAAAACTTACAAATGTGTATTTACAGCTAAGTAAAATACATTGGAAGAGGTTTCAGCCATCTTCAACACCTCGGCTGCTTCCTTCTTCTCTCATTTTCTTCAGCTCTCTTCCTCTTCCTGTCTTCTTCTTCCCTTTTTCTCTTTTCATAAGCTCTTTTAGCAGCAGGGTCTTCCCTTCGCTGCCTTTCTTCCCACTCTCGATCCATTCTCTCATGTTTAGCTTCTTGCCTTCTCCGAGCCTCCTCATTCTTTCTTTCCACTTCAATGTTTGAAAGTGTATCGTACCCACTAGTAGTTGACTCTCTTTTTTCGTGGATCAACATACCTTATATCTTTGGATCTTGGGCCGTGGTGAAGTGCCTCCGCCCTTCCACCACTTCCAAACCTTTCCCTTCCTCGATATGACTCAACTCCTCCTCTGAAGTCTTCGTATAGAGTCTTCCCTAATCGACTTACTACTCAAACTCTGCTGCAACTCAGTTGATTTGCATAAGTCGAGCACTTTCTCCCAGTACAAATTCCACACCTGTGGTAGTCTCATTTTCTTGAAGTATCCTTCAACAGCTAGAGTTTGAAACTCCTCTAGAGATTTAGGTTCAGATCCTGCATCCGGAATCGTGATTTCTCGAGGGGGTCGACTAGCTGAGGAATCTTTCAACAAACCAGCTGGGGGGCCGTCGTACCTTGATTTTATATGTTTTATCCTCTTGGAATGCTTTTTAACTACCTTGTAGAACTCAGTTTTTCTTGACTGTTTAACTGCCGAATCAGCTTTCTCTTCTAGGGACAACTCTTTCGGTAGTTTGCTGAGAATTGAGGTTGTAACATCGCCTTGCAGAGGGGTCTTAGCAAGCATGATTTTTAAGGGTGGCTTCTTCATTGAACTGACTTCCCCTTGCTTGCTTCCCCTTTTAATCCTTCCTTATCACTCCGCAGCTCTTCTTTCATTTTCTCTTCCCCCTTTTTGTCATCATCACCAGGGGATAGAGCCAGTTTAGGAAATACTCCACTTAGGAGTAGATCAATCTTATTATTTTCCATGTCATGCTTATCATGAGTCTTGAAGTGTGATGTTCTGAATTCGGATCTTAAACCCATGGTCTCAGCTGCCATCAACTTCATCTCAGTTTGGAGCACCTTTATTTGTTGTTCCAGATTGAGCTCCATCATCTGAATTTCGGACTTATGATGAGCCTTGAACAACTCCATGTCACTCTTACGGGATTGATCCATACTAAATATGTGGTACCTTTGCCGTTGCTGGATTGGCTTTGTCTGAGCTCCAGATCACCATTTTGCGAATAGAGATTTGAAGTAGTTGACCTGCTCACGCCTTAATGCCTTTGTCTGCTCGACCAATTCCCGAGTCTCAATACTACTCCTCGGATATCTCCAGTGATGTTGGCATTGTGGTTGTCTAGCCATTCGTCTAATGCTGCAAAACATGCTCCATATTCTCTATTTTAGCGCAGATGGCGTTGAAGGCTTTACGGAAGTAGGCTGCATTAGCGGACTATTCCTCTGGCCATATAGCATCAAAGTCGAATCCAATCGGCACCATAGTTGTATCCGCTGGAGTTCCACGTTCTTTAGGTGGGACCTGGACAGTATATCTGGCATGTTCCGCGGCTGACTCTACTTCGAAGGGTATATTGGCTTCGAATGGAAAGTATTCAGCAAATAATTTCTCAGGGAAATGAGAATCTCCACGTCCTACACCTGGGGAGATTTTCCCTTCTCTTTCAAAATTTCCTCATCTCTATGTTCCTCAGCTATTTCAAATAATCTTCGCGATTTGAGCAAGCTTTGTTAGCCGGTGACCGATCCTCACTTTGTCTTAATAGATTTCTCGATCGTCGTGTTTCTTCTTGTTGAGTAGACTTGTCCTCTACCGACTTATCAAGATCATGGAGGGTGATGGCACCATTGGGGATAGGCCATCAACCATTGTGAATTTCATAGGGGTAGCCTTATCACCGGCTTGCCTCCTTTTTGCCTTTGCCTCCTCTCGTAGCTTTGTCCTCATTTGATTTTTCAATGGGGACTCAGCTTCATCATCGGTTCCCAAGAACTCCACATCAATATTTTCTTGGGAGTCATGAAGGGCACTAATCTCCTCTTCTTCAGTGACCTCTTCATGAGTGGCAGGCACTTCTTCAACCACTTTCTTACCTAGGAAATCTCAACCTCCTCCAGGAATTCATTACCATCAACAGTCTCAACCGCTGATGGGCCTTGTGTTTGATAAATGTTTTTATCATGATTTTGATGATTTTGTTTTAAAGTGTTTTTACACCAAAACAATGTATGAAAATATTGTCCAAATACTCCCGATTGTTTTAAAATATTTTTACTAATTTTTCTGGAGTATTTCTTGAAGTTTATTTTCAATAAAATTGGACAACACTTCCGTTTTCGCGTTGGACCTGGTCGCCTATAGGGCAACCCGTGACTGAAGATATGTTTTGAAACAAAAACGAGACGGAAGTCAAATTGATGAGGTCGACCGGTCGCCCTATAGGGCAACCCGTACCTGAAGATATGTTTTGAAACAGAAAACGAGACGGAAGTCAAATTGAGGAGGTCGACCGGTCGACCTGGGCGTCGACCGGTGGCATCGACCGGTCGCCTCAAGGTCGACCGGTACCGGGAGAACATTGCTCAGACAGAACTCCCTGACTTCTAAATTTGAGGATCTCGACCGGTTCAACACAGGGTGGACCGGTCGGACCCCCCGTTGACCGGTCGCCCTGTGTAAATTTGTGGTTTTTGATTTCCAACGTCTATTTCTGCGCGACCGGTCGCCCTATCATTTGACAGCAAAATTCTAATCGTTGTGCAGTAGATAGAAATTCCTTAAATTGTGGAATTGATTTCTAACAGCTATATTCTTCATTTGTCTTGCAATTTTTTATAGATTTCAATCTCCTAGGAGGAGCCTATCATGTTCAAGACATCTCCTATAAATAGATGAAGAATTGAAGCAACACAATAAGAGAGAAAACTACAACACAACAAGATACATTCAAGTAAACACATTTGTTCTTCTATTTCAATATTCTTGTTGTAATAGCCTAAGGTCTTACACTTTCACATCTTGAGGTCTAGGCTTAATTCTTGATTACACTTGCACTCAAAATTATATTATTCATTATCGAGTTATAATCTTGAATTTGTGGTCATCATTCAACACAAGATATCCTTGTGAGTGTTCTTGTGGTAAGAACACACTTGGGTGATCTAGGTGTTCGGTGCAAGAAGATTGTGGTAATCTTCTTATTGAAGAGTGTGGTGCTCTTTGAGGTGTTGAAGAATTTGGTGTTCTTCAAGGTTGAAGATTGAGGTGATCTTCACAAGGTGCCGTTGAAGGAAGATTGTGGTAATCTTCTAGGGAGATTGTGGTAATCTCCAAAGTGGTGTTGAAGAAAAGTGTGGTGCTCTTCAAGGTGATGTTGTAAGGTGTTGTTGTATTAATTGTGGTAATTAATAAAATCTTTTTTTCTTTTTGAAATCCGTCCCGGAGATACTGGGGTGGTATAGGATTAGGCCCTAGGTGGGTTGAATCTCTATAAATCGACGCGTGTTATTTACTTCCCGCACCTTTATTCTTGTCTTGTCTTGTTTGATTCGAAAAAGAGGGTATAATCGAGAAAATAGAGATAATCTATTCACCCCCCTCTAGATTATCGTAGCCGCTTGGACTTATAAGTGGTATCAAAGCCAAACTCTCTGGCAAGCTCGTTCCACATCGCGAGTAAAAGGAACGATCAATGGCTACGAATGAAGTCTACCTTACCGGCACCTCCACCAACAAGCCACCTCTATTTGATTCCAAAAATTATACATTTTGTAAAGAAAGAATGGAATGTTATTTACAAAGTTGCAGGTTCGATATTTGGAACATGGTCATCAATGGAGAATCTATTCCGATGAAAGATACACCTCACACCTCCAAAGTCCTCAAGGAGCTCAATGATGAAGAAAAGAAAATCATCTCCTTAAATGGTAAAGCTATCAATATTATTTATTGTTCACTTACCACTTCAGTTTGTGATCATATTGTAGGAATTCAATCGGCACATGAAGTATGGAGAAAATTAGAAGAAGTATATGCAAATGAAACGAACCACTCAAAAGCATCTACTTCTCAATTGGATACAACATCAAATCCAACAACATGGGATGAGCTTCCTACAACTTCCGACGACGATGAAAACGAACGATGTCTTATGGGCTTCGAAGAAGAAAACGAGGTAAGTTCGAAACATTCTACTTCCTATGATAATGAATTACAAAATGATTATAGTGATTTGCAAAATGATTTTGATGAGCTTCAAAATGAATTCCAAAGCTTACTTGTTAAATACAAAAATTTGAAAAAGTAATTCAATGTTTTGAAAAATGATAAGGATAGTTTATTTACTTCCTATGAATCACTCTCATGTGCTCACACCACCACACTTGATAAGGTTCGAATCCTTGAAAAAGAAAATAGTACTCTTGTTGAGGATATTAATTGCATGAAAAAGGATTTATTAAAATTCAACTTGAGTACCGATAAAATGTCCAATATTGTTGATGTTTATAGTTGTGATAAACAAGGATTTGATCATAAGCTTAATGTTGTAAATCATATGAAAAAGAGTCAAGTCTCTAAGCATGTTGGTCATTATGCTCCTAAAATTGTTACTTGTTTTTATTGCGGTATAAAG
Organism: Rehmannia glutinosa; assembly: GCA_016081115.2. Classification (NCBI taxonomy): domain Eukaryota; kingdom Viridiplantae; phylum Streptophyta; class Magnoliopsida; order Lamiales; family Orobanchaceae; genus Rehmannia; species Rehmannia glutinosa. The sequence goes on along the minus strand of CM071924.1, from coordinate 56,421,118 downwards.
GGTCACACGGCTAATACTTGTCGAGCTAGAAATAGCTCCAATTATTTTTGGAGACCTAAAAGTCTCAAAGCTAATCCTAAAGGACCCAAACACTTGAGGGTACCACAAAACAATGTCATATTAGGTACCTGACGGAATAATAATCAAGGAAAATTCATACCGCCAAGAAGACATCAAATGACCGCCTCATTTGATCAAAGGAGAAGACAACATCACAATGAATTTCCAAGAAGAAAATATTATCAACAATGGGAAAGCAACAATCCTTGGAAATGGAGCAATTGGAGAAACTATCATCAACAAGATGATTTTCAAAGAGAAAGATACCATCAACAAAGGGAAACACAACCCATAGAAATGGCGTAATTGGTAAACCGTATCTCCTTATTTAAATATGCATCTTATTTTGTTATTATGCATGTTTTTATTTGTGCCTTAATTGTCAAAATGAGTTTTCAAATATTTATTTTTTAATTGAGGTCTTCTATATACTTGTGCTTTTAAAATCTTTGGAAAAGGAGACCTTGCATATTGTTTTAAACTCTTGTGCATTTAAGACTTATGTGTTTTATTATCTCTTATGGATTTATATAACTATTAGCATATTTGTGATATATCTTATTGCTTTAAGCCTACACTTGTATCATATTGTTTTGTGTAAGTCTTGTTTAAGAATTGTGTAGGATATATATCTTCACCAATGGCTATTTATGTCATAATGTGTTAAGAGGAGCATAAACTATCGAGGTACGCTCATCATTGGTATTCATCTTATAGACTCGATATATTTTTGCCATATGCCTATGTGCTTGCTTTTCAAGATATTTCAAAGTATTACATACAAGTGTCATGTAGAGGATTTTTTGATTTTTGAAAGGCACTATTCGATAAAGCTTGTTTTATCCGAGACTTGTAAAGGATTATATTTTGCTTTGATAAAATATTTGATTTCCATCCTTCTCTCAAAATTATGCATTTGATTGCTTATATTCATTCTTGTCAAAACTCTTGTTCAAATACTTCTTTTAAATGATGTCTCAACTATATGTTCTTGGGTTTTCATATTTCAAAAGAGACCTTATATAGCTTCCTATAAGCATATTTGAACTTACATGTTTTTATTAAACTATTGATGATTTTTTTAGGCATAGTATGTGGTGCTTATTATAGTGTCTCTATTATTCGATATTACTATGCTCTTGTGCAAGATATCTTGTTAAGATTTTGCAGAAATATTTGGTATTTCGGAACAAGCTTGATAACCAAGGCAAGGTTAGTAGCTCAGTGGTATTGTCAAATAGTAGGTATTGATTATGTTGAGACATTTGCACCCGTAGCATGTTTTGAAGCTATTCGCATTTTACTTGCCCATTCTTGGTTTAAGAAAATTTCAAGCTTTACCAAATGGATGTTAAATCCACTTTTCTAAATTGTTTTATTCAAGAAGAAGTCTATGTAAAACAACCGGGGTTTGAAAATTTCTCTAGGCCAAATGATTTTTATGAAAGGTCTTGTATGGTTTAAAACAAGCACCCCGTGTATGGTATGATAGACTTAGCTATTTTCTTTTGCAAAATGGTTTCACAAGAGGTAAAGTTGATACTACTCTCTTTGTTTTTGAAAAGGGGCAAGATTGCTTATTTGTGCAAATTTATATTGATGATATCATTTTTGGTGCTACTAATGAATCTTTGTGCAATATATTTTCTAAGTTGATGCAAGGTGAATTTGAGATGAGAATGATGGGGGAGCCCAATTTCTTCCTTGAACTTCAAGTTAAACAATGCTAAGAAGGTGTTTATATTTCACAATCAAAGTATATAATAGAACCTTTGAAGAAGTTAGGCATTGTAGAAGGAAGAACCATCTCAACCTTATGGCTACCAATGTAAAGATTGACAAAGGTTGAGGAAGGCATATTGATTGACAAACAAGTTCGAGGTATGTTTATCTACGTTTATTACTCCTTAGACTCGACATTTTTTATGCCTTATGTCTATAGGCTCGATTTCAAAACTATCCCAACGAATCTCATTAAAGTGTCGTTAAAAGAAATTTTCAAATAATTAAAAGGCACTTCTTCTTATGACTTGTTTATCCAAAGTTTAAAACGTTCACATTTTTTGGGATAACAAGTCCTAAGTGATAATAATTTTTCAAAATATGGTTCATTATAATCGAACTAAACATATTGAGATTCTACATTTTTAAGGGATTGCATTTTTTTTAACAAAAATTTGAGATGTGTTTAATTCCATCTCAAAGATAACTCGCGGACATTTATTTTTAATCATTAACTACTGAGTCTTTTACCTCATTTCGAGCTTGATTATGACATAATGTATATTGAATGAGGTCTACGTTTGCATTTTGCACGTTTTTAAAACTTAGGGGCGAAAAATCGGATTTTTGGTTCAAACTTGGATTTTGCAAAATGAATGAACCAAATGGTTGTGACTGGCCGAGGCCGACCGGTCACCCTCAAATCACCACGCCCATGGTGAAAATTTTGATTAAATCAGTTCTGTTCCAGACTTAGCCAATTTCATACGGTTTTCTCTATTTTCGCACCCCTTTGTCAATTTCACACACAATTCACTTCAAATGAGTTTTGTTGCATAAATTACATATTTTGGGGATTATCTTGCTCGTTTATCATCATTGTTGCTCATCCTCGCCGATTAAATGGTAAGAATCCTACTTCCTTATCCCAATTGGGTTGAACCCTTGAGAACTTGGCTTATATGTATATTTCTTGATGCAATTCGTATATGTTTGTGATGAGTTTATTAATTGTTGTTGGATTATATTTGTAAAATTGATTTTGGTGATGAAAAACTTGGCTTGATTACATTTACAAGGGCTATATATATATCTTCTTCAATTTTTGATGCCCGCCAAGTGTTCGATAAAACGTTTCAATGAAAAATTTATCACCTACATGATTCTCTCGATTTCAAATGTCTTATATACTTATAGAGATCATGTTTTGCAAATCAAATGAGCTTTTATAAGCTGCTACAAGTCATATATCGACTTTTCCCTTTGATTTTGGAATTTGAAGCTCAATGATCTAGAGCTCGATAAATCGGTAAAATTGCGCACTTTGATAGATAATATGATGTTTTTATCGTGATAATATTCTTTTTGATGATTCCAAAGGGGGAGAAACAGGTTATAAGCTTATTAGCTCAAAGAAGCTGAAATAAGCTCGAGAAAGAAGCTATAAGTTGTGGCTATTAAAAGCCAAAAGTTGTGGATCATACTTAGTCCATTTGATGTATTATGGACTCATATACATGTCTAATGATGTTTTGTTGACAGGGGGAGCTTATAAGCTCTTGATTCTTAAGATGAATATGTAAAAGCTAAGCTTTTAGCTTTTGGTTGATTGCTTCTATATTACTCTTTTTGTGCATGTTGATAGGGAGAGCTTTTGGAAAAATGTTTTTGAAAATCTATACACCCATCATTGTGATTATATTGCGAGGAATGTTGTCGCTCACAACGGCTAGTTATATTTTACCGGAAAATCGTTTTTTTTAAAATCGACCTCTTAAAATTTCTTAAAAATTATTTTGGTTTGTAATCATCAAAAAAGGGGAAGATTGTTTGATAAATGTTTTTATCATGATTTTGATGATTTTGTTTTAAAGTGTTTTTACACCTAAACAATATTTGAAAATGTTGTCCAAATACTCCCGATTGTTTTAAAATATTTTTACTAATTTTTCGAAGTATTTCTTGAAGTTTATTTTCTATAAAAATTGGACAACACTTCCATTTCGCATTGGACCGGTCGCCCTATAGGGCAACCCGTACCTGAAGATATGCTTTGAAACAGAAAATGAGACGGAAGTCAAATTGAGGAGGTCGACTGGTCGACCTGGCCGTCGACCGGTCGTCCTAGGGTCGACCGGTACGTGGGAGAACATTGCTCAGATAGAACTCCCTGACTTCTATATTTGAGGAGCTCGACCGGTTCAACACAGGGTCGACCGGTCGGACCCCCCATCGACCGGTCGCCCTGTGTAAATTTGTGATTTTTTATTTCCAACGTCTATTTCTGCGCGACCGGTCGCCCTATTATTTGACAGCAAAATTCTAACCATTGTGCAGCAGACAGAAATTCCTTAAATTGTTGAATTGATTTCTAACAGCTATATTCTTAATTTGTCTTGCAATTTTTTACAGATTTCAATCTCCAAGGATGAGCCTATCATGTTCAAGACATCTCTTATAAATAGATGAAGAATTGAAGCAACACAATAAGAGAGAAAAGGAAGATGCCGTTGAAGGAAGATTGTGGTAATCTTCTGGGGAGATTGTGGTAATCTCCAAGGTGGTATTGAAGAAAAGTGTGGTGCTCTTCAAGGTGATGTTGTAAGGTGTTGTTGCATTAATTGTGGTAATTAATAAAATCTTTTTTTCTTTTTGAAATCCATCCCGGAGATACTGGGGTGGTAGAGGATTAGGCCCAAGGTGGGTTGAACCTCTATAAATCGACGCGTGTTATTTACTTCCCGCACCTTTATTCTTGTCTTGGCTTGTTTGATTCGAAAAAGAGGGCATAATCGAGAAAATGGAGATAATCTATTCACCTCCCCTCTAGATTATCGTAGCCGCTTGGACTTACACCTTGTACATCCCCTTGTGCAGTTTCAACTACAAAGATAGTGTCTTCACCGATATCCCGTCGTGACAGGCAGCCGCTTCAGGGTCTTCAGTGCCATCCTTCAGAGTCTCAACTCCTTGTATTGCACTTTCAGGGCCATGAGTCTCAACTCCCTTGGCCTCACTTCCATCATTTGCCTTAGCTGCATCAGCAGCGTCATTGGCTTGCATGGCAGCTGAAGTTTCAGCTGAGAAAGTCTGAACCATCTGAGCTTCGTCAACCTCAGTCTGCTGAACGTTAAGATTCTCACCATAGCCTCCTAACTCCTTTTGTGGTTAGTCTCCCACAGCTTCCTCCGACCTAGCCGTGGTGGTTTGAGTTTCCCCCTCGGTTGGCGCACCGGTGAGTCTCGACCAATGGGGACACTCAAACTCCGAGACCCGCTATTTGTCTAAATGAGTGTTCAGTCGTTGGGGCAGGTGTCTCAACACCTTCTGCAGGGAGTGGCTTGGCTAAGGTGCTCGCTTCATCACCTTCCTTAGCTTCATCGCCATTCTTCCTGGAACCATCGTCCTCAGAGTGCACAAAGATGTGGTGGCATCAACGGTTCGCACCACCTCCATGATATCTGGGCTGGGAGAATCCAAGACTGATGAGGATTCTCCAGGGCCCTCTTTCAAACTTTGCTCGTGAATCTCCTTGGATTCTTTAGTGCTTGCTTTAGCTCAGCTCTTTCGACCTCATCAGTAGGGTCCAATTCTTCCACATCATCATCACTAATGGTAGTGGCTATAAAGCGGTCGGGGGCTTGATGAAGGGGCAAGAATGGGGCTTTTGTGATTCAGCAAGAGCCTTTGCCTTCTCACCCGCCTTAAATTTTGCATCATCCTTGATAGTGATCAACATGTCTGCGGAGAGTCATCATCATCCATCTGGATCGAACGTCAACTCCCAAAAATGAATGTAGCTTCACCGAGTTTCCCACGATCTCCATATTTGCACCTTTCGTGAATTTCTCGATATGCAGAAGACAGTATCAAAACATCATCATCATATTTTTCCTCCTGCACAGGTGTAAGTGGACCATGTTTCTCCTCAAGTGTTCGAGCATCGTTTGAGGATCGAGCAGATGACTCCTCGGGATCGGCTATATGCACTCCGTGTTTCTCAGTTGTCTCTCTAACAACTGTTTCTTTTTCAATTTGCTGACCCTCGTCAGCTATCTTCTCTGCTTCTATGGTGATTACTTCACCACCTTAAACTTCTTTAGACTGCTCTTCTTGAGGTAGTAAGGTTTAGAAGGGGGGTTGAATAAACCTTAACAAATTTTTGATTTAGTACTTTTAAATATTTTCGAGTTAATACAAATCGACTTATTCCTTGAGGGATAGCTAGGTTGGCTTACTCGGCAAAAGTTACGCACTCAACGCTCACCGATCGAGCTATTGATATTATAACTCAAATTTGAAGTAGCTAGCACTTAACTTAACAGATTGATTTGGTTTTTTTCACCGGAAGACTTTTCACCTTTGTTGTTTTAGACTAGTTTTTGAACACTTGTTTTTAGCAATGGTTATTATCGATTGAATTTAGCAGATTATAACTTAACATCGGATAAAAGATATGCAAGAAATTAAAGTGATGTAAGTAAGTAAGACACAAGCAATTTTATAGTGGTTCGAGGATGGGGTAATTCCTCTAATCCACTCTTCTCCAACTCCGGAGGAATCCACTAAGTTCTGATTTGGTTACAAAGCGATCGTGAGTCACCTTGATCACATCAACCCGTTTGCTCCCGGGACTCAAACTTCTTCACAAAATGGTCATTTCTTGCTACTTGACTCCTCAAACTTTTGGAATTGATCACACAACCTTCCAATGAGTCCAAAGCTTCTGGTTCGAACTTGAACCTTACTACTTCTCTTTCAATCTTGGAGAGTAGACCCTTTTTGTTCTTCAAAAAAATTTCCTCTTCAACTTGATGAAGTAATCTTTCCTTCACCGAGTGTGTTGGATTGAGTTCCTTCGATTTTAGGCGAGGATTATTTTTGAAAGCTTGAGTATTTTGCGGGTTTTGCTTGCTTGAATGCTTGATAGTCTTATGAAATTCGTTACCTTCTCTCATTTGCTTCCTCAGCCTTTTATAATGCAGATTTGAAAATATGTCTGTTGAAGAGATAGACATATATTTCGAAATCTCAATCGTAGGTTGTTGGCATGTCTTGTCCTAGCAGCATTAATGAGGGTCGTAACATGATTTTAATGCTCTACAGCCTTTCCTTGGTCTCTGCAAGTCTTCAGGTACATCCCATTGGTTCCTTATTTTTTGCATTCTTTCAGCAAAACAATTTTATTGTTCGTAGCCTGACACAGGCCTATTTCCAGCAAAACCTTGACTTGTGTTGATAACGAATCTCTATCAGCTTTCTTCAAGTCTTGTCTGATGCATACCCCTTTGACATTCGATTCCAATCATTTGAAATGACTTAGTTGTCAGTCAGCTGACTGAGACATCTTTTCTATCACTTGACTGATCCTTCACTTGGCTTCACACAGCTGACATACAACTGGGTCTTCTCTTCAAACTTTAGTCGATTCTTGTAATCTTCAACTTAGCTGACTCCAACTCAGCTCAAATAGTCCTATCTATTACAAGTTGAATTACAGAAAAAATGGGGTGCCAACTTCCTATTCTAAGTTTTACATAGTATCATCAAAATCTAAACAAAAATTAAGGATGGGGGACGTGTTTTGGGGGCACGTATTTGGTTTAAGGATGTGGTTGATTTGTTCGACACCATACATCTAGTCCACGAAATTAAGCATGAAATCCTTGCCACACGAGGGACGTGTTTTGGGGGCATGCCCAAATGCCACCGCCAACCTATTTTGTTCCTAATGCATCGAGTTTTCGCATGGGTGCCTCATTAACTAGGTACCAGACCACGATGTCACTCCCCAACAACACACCTCCAGCACATAGTGTGACCACTGGGCATTCACGTGCTTCATCTGGTTCATGAATGACAGGCGAGTTTGGTCACCTCGTGCCTGGTCGACCTATAGACCATGGGCACTCGCCAGATGTCCCATGCCGAGTACTTAGACCTCAGGGCCAAATGACTATGTTTTATTTGTTGGGAACTATAGCATCCTTTGTAATTGCTTGGATGAATTTTTGCTAGTTATGATTGAAGTAGACGAAGACGAGGGTGACCCATCGGGGGACCTTCACCCAGGTGAAATACCCAACGAGGGCGAGGAGCTACTAAACACTGGGTTGCAACAATTATAGCTCTCGCCCATCGCAGCTGGGGGTTTTGACGGCCCACGAACCATGAAGATGCTCGCCACTGTCCGCCAACAACAAGTTTAGGTTATGATTGATAGTGGCACAAATTATTTTTTATTTCCGATACCAAAGCTCACCACTTTGGTTTACTAGTTGAGGTGTTAACTCACATGCACGTCCACTTGGGCGATGGACAACAAAAAAAATTCTAGGAGTATGCTTGATTCGACTCAATTTCGCATTGATTGTTTCGTCTTTCCATTGGGCAGAATGGATATGATTTAAGGGATGTCATGCTTTGCGATGTTAGGAAATGTGCGAGCAAATTGGGTGAAGATATCCATGCATTTTTTGATTGATGGAAAAGTAATGTCACTCTAGGGTGACCTGTCTCTCACTTGTAAAGAGATATCCGCTGCCAACTTTCAAAAACTAACTGACGTCTCAGATTGTTGGGTTTTATGGATTGATCAAGTAACCGATCCCATGTCTGTGAACGCTCCACTACAGCCCGCTATGATACATAGGCCTTTAAATTAGTTTTTGGAGGAATTTTTAGTCGTCTTTAAGAAGAATTCAGGTCTGCCACCACGTCATCTTATGGATAGTAGGATCTTACTCCACCCGAGTGCAGAGCTTGTCTTTATCTGTCTATATCACTATGGGAAGTCCTAGAAAAATGATATGGAAAGATATGGAATTGTCTTTGTTTGTTATTCAACCCAGTTGCAGCCTGTACTCAAGTCCAATTTTACTAGTCCAAAAGAATGATAGGAGTTTGCTTTTCTTTGTGGATTACCAGGAATTACATAAGTGGACGATGCCCAGTGAATATCCCATTCTTGTAAATTAAGAAATGTTAGATGAACTTCACGGTCCATTATGCTTTAGAAAGCTTGATTTAGTGAGATTTGATCATGGGTTTCACGATAGCGAGATTCGATTATCGGTCCACAACAAGGGCATCAAAATCATTGCTACGGACCAAGCTGAACACTGTAATCTGCCTTCAGAAGGGCTGAAGGAAAAGGCTGAGAAAGATGTCAACTTAGCTGCTGCTTGGAAACAAATTGCCAAGCCTCGAGTCAATCAAAGTACCGTTACACAACCAAGAAGTCCCTGATCAAAGAAGATTACCATAAATTGATGGACATCATGTCCAAGTGCATCGACATGAAGTTCGACAGCTTTAATCAGCTGTCTCGAACTAAGCTGATTGTGATGGCTGCGATCATGGAGGAAAATAAGGTCAACTGGGCTGATTTTGTTTTCAGCCGAATATGCCAGAATTTGATCAACAAGACCATTACTGATGGTGGTCTATTTGGAGGCTCATTGGGATATGGCCTGGTGATTGGCCATCTTTTGGAGGTGAAGGGATTGCTCTTCTTAGGCATGGAAAGCCTTTCCATGTCAATAAGAAGATGTTCAAGGCAAATCTTTCTGGCACTCAGAGGCAAGCGCATGCATGAAGAGCTGACACCAGCGAAGGTGAATCGGTGATCTGTTCGAAAGACAGACACAATCGCAATCGCCCCAGTCCTTCTCCTAAGCCGACTCAGAAGAAGAGAGCTGATGTAGCTAAGAAAGCTCCTGCCCCTGCAGACCGATCTGAAAGCACCCTTGCCCACGAAGTCCACTTAAGCACTGCCCCTACAATCATGCGAGAAGGTGCACCTGCCCATGCAGCTGAGACCAAGAAGGATACATCTGCACCTTCTCCGGTTGTAAAGAAGTGCTTAGTTGTGCTTCGCAAGCCCACCGACAAAGAAAGAAAAAGATGATGGAGCCAGAAGCCATCGAGGAAGCTGAAGCGGAAGAAATTCTGTAAGTCCAAGCGGCTACGATAATCTAGAGGGGGGGTGAATAGATTATCTCCATCTTTTCGATTTTGCCCTCTTTTTCTTACCGAATGCTCAAAGACAATAATAAAGGTGCGGAATGTAAATAGCACACGTCGATTTATAGAGCTTCACCCCACCTAGGGACTACGTGCTCTACCACCCCAAGATATCCTGGATGGGTTTCAAAAAGAGAAAAAAATTTATTAATAATTACCAAAATTATTACAACAAAATCTTACACCAACACCTTGAAGAGCACCACACTCTTCTTCAACACCACTTTTGAGATTACCACAATCTCACTTGAAGATTACCACAATATCCAAACGGCAGGTTGTGAAGATTACCACAATCTTCACCCTTGAAGAGCACCACACTCTTCAGCACCTCAACAAGAAGATTACCACAATCTTCTTACACCTAACACCTAGATCACCCAAGTGCGTTCTTAGCACAAGAACACTCACAAGGATATCTTGTGTTGAATGATTACCCAAATTCAAGATTACAACTCGATAATTGATAATACAATAGAGTGCAAGTGTAATCAAGAAAATCCTAGACCTCAAGGATGTGAAAGTGAATAGCTAGGCAAATTACAACAAGAAATAAGACAATGTAAGAACAAGTGTATTCTTGAGTGTATCTTGTTGTGTTGTAGTTTTCTCTCATGTTGTGTTGCTTCAATTCTTCCTCTATTTATAGAAGATGTCTTGTACATGATAGGCTCCTCTTGGGGACATGAATTCAGAAAATTGCAAGACAATTGAAGAAAAGAGTGTTAGAAATCAATCCCACAAATTAAGGAAAAGATGTCTGCTGCACAACGGTTACATTTTTTTGTCAAACTTAAGAGGCGGCCGTCGCATTAAATAGAGTTTGAAATAATCATATCAACATTTACACAGCGGCGGCCGACGTGCACCTCGACCGGTCGACCCTAACCACAACCGGTCGCACTCAACAAAAAAATGAAAGGCAAATGTTCTGTTTCAATTTTTGCTCCCAGTTACCGGTCGCCCAAGGGGTCGACCGGTCGACGGCACCGGTTGCCCTATAGGGCGGCGACGTTGCCTGACCATTTTCTGCAAACATGAAGGTTTTCTGTTTTCCTCAACTTTCGGTACGGGTTGCCCTATACGGCGACCGGTTGACCTCAAAACAAAAGTGTTGTCCAATTTTATATCGAAAATAAACTTCAAGAAATACTCCGAAAAATAGTGAAAACATTTTAGACCAATCGGGAGTATTAGGACAACATTTAGAAACATTGTTTTGGTGTAAAAATACATTAACAAAAATCATTAAAAGTTTTGTCCAATTTTGTCGAAAAAAAACTTGAAGAAATACTCCGGAAAATATTAAAACCATTTTAAATCATTTAGGAGTATTTGGACAACCTTTAAAACCATTGTTTTGGTGTAAAATCAAAATCATCAAAATCATGATAAAACCATTTATCAAACAATCTCCCCCTTTTTGATGATTACAAACCAAAACAATTTTAACGAGGTCGATTTTGAAAACAAAACAATTTTACCGGTTAAAGAGAACTATCCGTTGTGAGCGACAACATTCCATGCAATAAAAACACAAGGATGGGAGTAGAGATATTCAAACACATATTACAAATGCTCCCCCTATCAACATGCACAACAAGAGTTATAAAGAAGCAACTAAATCAAAAGCTAAAGGCTTAGCTTTTCAATATTGAGCTTAAGTATCAAAACTTAAAAGCTCCTCAAAAGAGACATCGTTAGAAACATATATAGGTCCATACTACAACTAATGGACTAAGAAACATATACAACCACAATATACCAAGAGTGGACAAAATATGATCCACAACTTATGACTTTCAATAGCCACAACATGACTTTCAATAGCCGCAACTTATAGCTTCTTTTTTTCTTAAGCTTTTCTTAGCTTCTTTGAGCTAAAGAGCTTATAACCTATTTCTCCCCTTTGGAATCATAAAAAGAATGTTAGCAAGATAAATACATCATATATTCATATCAAAGTGCGCAACTAAACCGATGTATCGAGCTATTTGAACATTGAAGCTTATAAACCAAATAGGAGGAAAAAGTCGAATCATACGACTTGTAGAGGTTTATGAAAACTTATTTGATAAGCAAAACATGATCTCCATAAATATATAAGACTTTTGAAAACGAGATAATCATGTAGGTGATGAATTTTTCATTGAAACGTTTTATCGAACACTTGCAAGGCCAAAAATTGAAAGAGATATATATAGCCCTTGTAAATGAAATCAAGCCAAGTTTTTATCACCAAATGCGATATAACAAATATCATTCATCAACAATCAATAAGCTCATCACAAATATATATGAATTGCATCAAGAAAAATACATAAAAGCCACAAACTCAAGGGTTCAACCCAATTGAGCTAAAGATAGTGAAATTCTTACCATTCAATCGGTAAAGACGAGCAATGATAGTCGAGCTAGATAATCCCCAAAATATATAATTCATGCATCAAAACTCATTTGAAGTGAATTGTGTGTGAAATTTGCAAAGGGGACGAAAAATGGCCAAAATGTGTCAAAGTGACGAATGTTTGAAGACAGAACCATTTTAATCCAAATTATAGCCTAGGCGACCGGTCGAGGTTGAGGGCGACCGGTCGACGTTGAGGGCGACGGTTGCCCTCAACACTTTCAGCCACACTGTCTCTCGCTTTTCCAAAATCCGAATTTTCAACCAAAAATCCGATTTTTTGCCCCTAAGTTTTAAAAACATGCAAAATGCAAACGTAGACCTCATTCAATATACATTATGTCATGATCAAGCTCGAAATGAGGTAAAATACTCGGCGGTTAACGATCAAAAAGTCCGCGAGTTATCCTTGAGACGGAATTAAACACATCTCAAGTTTTTGTTAAAAATCACAATCCCTTAAAAAATATATCGAATCTCAATATGTTTAGTTCGATTATGACAAACCAAATTTTTAACACGAATAACTGTATAATAGATACCGAACTTGTTATCCCAAAAAAATAAGAGCATTTTAAAGCTTTGGATACAACAAGTCATAAGAAGAAGTGCCTTTCAAATATTTGAAAATTTCTTTTAATGGCACTTTAATGAGATTCGTTGGGATAGTTTTTGAAGTCGAGCATATAGACATAAGGCATATGGAATGTCGAATAATACAAGAAAACATACCTCGAATTTGTTTGTCAACCGACATGCCTTTCTCAACCTTTGTCAATCTTTAGCCATAGAGGTTGAGATAGTTTTTCTTTCTTCAATGCCTAACTCCTTCAAGAGTTCTTTTGAAATATAACCATCTTCTTGGCATTGAATAATTTGAAGTCCAAGCGATAAATTGAGCTCCCTCATCATGCTCATCTCGAGTTCACCTAGTATCAACTTCTTCTTGAAAATACCTTCGAGCTACTAACTTCGCCTTAGTTCGACCAATGTTGCCTTGGTCATTGAGTTTGTTCCGGAATACCCTTTTTGTTTTCTTCATTACTATCATCATAGGGCATCCAATTTTAAATAAGGTGTTCATAATAAAGCATTTACTTCCAAATATTTGGAGTACTTCCTTTTCTACACAACTCAACAAACTTATTAACGGCATCTCTTATATAAGCAAGAAAAATAGCCCAAGTGTAATAACATGCCTCAATTATCAATCACAAAATATCTTGCAAAAGAGCATAGTAGAAGGAGACACTATATATATAGACCATGAAGCAAGAAACACATACTGTGCATTTAGAAGACCATCAAAATTCTAATAAATCATGCAAGTTCAAATAAGCTTAAGAAAGCTACAAAAGGTCTCTTTTGAATTTTGAAAATTCGATAGCATATAGTTTAGACCTCATTTAAAAGAAGTATTTGAACAAGAGTTGACAAAGCAAATATGTGCAATCGAATAGTGCCTTTCAAAAAATCTAAAAAATCATCTTAATGGCACTTGTATAAAATACTTAGAAAAACAAGCACATAGGCATATGGCAAAATATATATCGAGTGTATAAGAGTAAGACTAACACAAGTAAACGTACCTCGATAGTTTATGCCTTTCTTGACCAATAATGATGTAAATAGCCATTTGTGAAAACATGTAAATCCTACACAATTCTTAAAACAAATCTAGCACAAATCATAATGATAAAAGTGTAGGCTAAGTGATATCACAAGTAAGCTCATGCCATAAACATCCATAGGAGATGATAACACACCCTAGTCTACAAAAAATGCACAAGAGTTTTAAAAACATCATATAAGGTCTTCTTTTTCAAAATTTTTTTTTAAAAGCACAAATATATTGAAGACCTTAATTAAAAAATAAATACTTGAAAACTCATTTGCAATATAGGCACAAATAAAAACATGCATACTAACTAGATAAAATGCATATTTTAAATGGGGAGATACGGTTTACCAATTACGCCGTTTCCATGGGTTGTCTTGCCGTTCCCATTGTTGATGATATCTTCCTTTGAGAAGTCACTTTGTTGATGATGACTTCTTTGATTACTCCATTTCCAAGGTTTGTTGCCTTCCCATTGTTGAAAGTCTCTTCTTCTTTGAAAATCATCTTGTTGATGATGTCTTTGCCATTTCAAGGATTGTGTTCTTCCCATTTTGATTGTACCCTCTTCTTGAAATTGGCTTTGTTGAGAATAGTTTCTCCTTCTTTGATCAAATGAAACGGTCATTTGATACCTTCTTGGCGGTATGAATTTTCTTGATCATTATTTCACGGGTACCTAATATGACATTGTTTTTTGGTACCCTCATGTGTTTGGGTCCTTTGGTATTAGTCTTGAGACTTTTAGGTCTCTAACAATAATTAGAGCTATTTCTAGCCCGACAAGTATTTACCGTATGACCCTTATTACCGCAATAAAATCATGTAATAATTCTAGGAGCATAATGACCAACGTCTTAGAGACTTGATTCTTTTTCATGTGATTGACACCCTTAGGCTTATGATCAAGTTCTAGTTTCAATTATCACAACAATCAACAATATTGGTCATTCTATCGGACTCAAGTTGGATTTAGATAAATCATTTTTCAAGCAATTTATATCCTCAACAAGAGTACTATTTTCTTTCTCAAGGTTTCTAACCTTGTCAAGAGTGGTGGTGTGAGCACATGATAGTGATTCATAGGAAGTAAACAAACTATCCTTATCATTTTTCAAAACAATGAATTCCTTTTTCAAATTTTTGTATTTAACAAGTAAGTTTTGGAATTCATCTTGTAGCTCATCATAATCATTTTGCAAATCACTATATTCATTTTGCAATTCATTGTCATAAGAGGTAGAGGGTTTAGAACTTACCTCGTTTTTCTTCGATGCCCATGAGGCATTGTTCAACTTGTTCATCATGGGAGGTTGTAGAAGGCTTATCCCATGTTGTTGGATTTGATGTTGTATCCATTTGTGAAGTAGATGCTTTTGAGTTGCTCCTTTCATTTGCATATACTTCATAAATGGCTTCTAATTTTGCCATACTTCATGTGCCGATCGAATACCTACAACATGATCAAATTCCAAAGTGGTAAGTGAACAATGCAAAATATTAAGAGCTTTACCATTTAAGGAGATGATTTTCTTCTCTTCATCATTGAGCTTTTTGAAGCCTTTTGAGGTGTGTGGTGTATCTTTAATCGGAATGGATTCTCCATTAATGACGGTGTTCCAAATGTCGAACCCGCAACCTTGTAAATAGCATTCCATTCTTTCTTTCCAAAATATAAAATTTTTGGAATCAAACCGAGGTGGCTTGGTGGTGGAGGTGCTGGAAAGTTGAGCTTCGTTCGTAGCCGACGATCGTTTCTCTTTACTCGCGATGTGAGACGAGCTTGCCAAAGAGTTTGGCTCTGATACCACTTGTAAGTCCAAGCGGCTACGATAATCTAGAGGGGGGTGAATAGATTATCTCCATCTTTTCGATTTTGCCCTCTTTTTCTTACCGAATGCTCAAAGACAATAATAAAGGTGCGGAATGTAAATAGCACACGTCGATTTATAGAGCTTCACCCCACCTAGGGACTACGTGCTCTACCACCCCAGTATATCCGGGATGGGTTTCGAAAAGAGAAAAAGATTTTATTAATAATTACCAAAATTATTACAACAAAATCTTACACCAACACCTTGAAGAGCACCACACTCTTCTTCAACACCACTTTTGAGATTACCACAATCTCACTTGAAGATTACCACAATCTCCAAACGGCACCTTGTGAAGACTACCACAATCTTCACCCTTGAAGAGCACCACACTCTTCAATACCTCAACAAGAAGATTATCACAATCTTCTTACACCTAACACCTAGATCACCCAAGTGTGTTCTTACCACAAGAACACTCACAAGGATATCTTGTGTTGAATGATTACCCAAATTCAAGATTACAACTCGATAATTGATAATACAATAGAGTGCAAGTGTAATCAAGAAAAGCCTAGACCTCAAGGATGTGAAAGTGAATAGCTAGGCAAATACAACAATAAATAAGACAATGTAAGAACAAGTGTATTCTTGAGTGTATCTTGTTGTGTTGTAGTTTTCTCTCATGTTGTGTTGCTTCAATTCTTCCTCTATTTATAGAAGATGTCTTGTACATGATAGGCTCCTCTTGGGGACATGAATTCTGTAAAAATTGCAAGACAATTGAAGAAAAAGAGCTGTTAGAAATCAATCCCACAAATTAAGGAAAAGATGTCTCACGCACAACGGTTACATTTTTTGTCAAACTTAAGGCGACCAGGTCGCACGAAAATAGAGTTTGAAATAATCATATCAACATTTATACAGGGCGACGGTCGACATGCACCTCGACCGGTCGACCCTAACCACAACCGTCGCACTCAACAAAAATGAAAGGCAAATGTTCTGTTTCAATTTTTGCTCCCAAGTACCAGGCCGCCGAAGGGGTCGACCGGCCGACGGCACTGATTGCCCTATAGGGCGACCGTTTGCCACCGACCATTTTCTCGCAAACATGAAGTTTTCTTTTTCCCTCAACTTTCGTGTAGTGCACGGGTTGTCCTATACGGCGACGGTTGACCTCAAAACAAAAGTGTTGTCCAATTTTATATCGAAAATAAACTTCAAGAAATACTCCGAAAAATAGTGAAAACATTTTAGACCGATCGGGATTATTAGGACAACATTTAGAAACATTGTTTTGGTGTAAAAATACATTAACAGAAAATCATTAAAAGTGTTGTCCAATTTTGTCGAAAATAAAACTTGAAGAAATACTCCGGAAAATATTAAAACCATTTTAAATCATTTAGGAGTATTTGGACAACCTTTAAAACCATTGTTTTGGTGTAAAATCAAAATCATGATAAAACCATTTATCAAACAAATTCCTCTTGTTAGAACTAAAAGAAGAAGGCCCTTCAAGAAATTCGAGTTAGAAAAAGCTGAGTTCGGCACTCAGCTTGCACAAAAAGAGACGGTTGAAACTCAAGAAGAGCATTCGAAGGAAGTTGTTGGTGGTAAATTCACCACGGAAGTCGAGAAGACTGCTGATATAGATCAGCAGACCGTTGAAGACCCAACTGTTTGAGAGACAGCTGAGGAACATGGAGCTGAGACAGCTGAGCACACAGAAGAAACAGTTGTTTAGTTCCCTCAGACAGATGCTAAAGAACCTGAGGAGGAACATGCTCCGCTCGCCCCTATTCTAGAAGAAGGATCGGAGATGATGACGATCTTGTGATGTTTTCTCCAGCATACCCTGAGATAAGAGAAAGGTTGCGAATATGAAGGTTGTGGAAACTAAGTGAAGCCAGATCCCAGTTTCAACAACCAAAATTTATTGAGGAAGAAGAATACCTCATATCCTTTTTAGGAGTTGATGTACGCTCTGCACTGGATGATGACAGTTGTGCAGATATGCTGATCGTGATCAAGGAAGATGCTAAAATAAGGGAAACTGCAAAGGCTAAGGCCATTGCTGAAGCACAAAAGCCCCATTCTTGCCTATTTACTGACGCACCTGAGCATGCCCTGGAATCAGCTGACAGTAGTGATAGTGACATTGAAGAAATCGACCCTACTGTCGCAGCCGAGAAGGCTGAATTCTGGCAAGCAGTCAGAGAATCAAAAGAGTTGCACGAGAAACAAGAGAACAGGGGACTTGGGGAATCCTCATCATTCATGACTACCCCTAGTCCTGACATAATGGAGATGGTGAAGAACATCCAAGCAACCACATATCCTGTGCACTCAGAAGAAGATGGGACCAGGAGAAGTGGTGATGAAGCTGGTGAAGAAGCGGGCACCTTAGCCAAGCCAATTCCTGAAGAAGGTGTTGAGACACCTGCCCGGTCGGCTGATCAGTCAACAAGAATAATAGCCGAATCTCAGGTGTTGAGTAACCCCAATACTCAAGACTCAGCTGGTGCGTCAGCTGAGGGGGAAACTCTCACCACCACAGCTAGGTTGGAGGATGCTGCGGGAGACCAACCATAAATGGAGTTTGAAGGCAAATGAGAGAACCTAAATGTTTAGCAGAGTGAAGTTAACAACGCTCAGACGGTTCAGACTGTCCCAGCTAAGACTTCAACTGCACTGTTGGCCGATGACGCTGCTGATGCAGCTACGACAAAGGATGGTAGTGAGGCCATGGGAGTTGAGACTTCTGGCCCTGAAAGTGCAATCCAAGGAGTTGAGACTCTGAAGGATGCCATTGAAGACCCCAAAGCAGCTTCGTCTACTGAAGGGACAAATCTAGAATACCCTGCTGCGGTTGAGGCTGCACATTGGGATGAACAAGGCCCATCAGCAGTTGAGACTACTGAGGGTAACGAAGGCCTAGAGGAGGTTGAGACTTCCCAAGGTAAGAAAATTGTTGAGAATGAGCCTGCTCCGATGAAGCTGATAAGTCAGCCGAGGAATAGACGACTCAAAAGGAAACCACAAATGATACCGAAGAAGATGTTAAGACATCTAAGGATCAGTCAGCTCAGCAGGCTAACACAGCTGCTCAAAATGCCGATGACGCTGAAACAGCTGAGGCATATAGAGCTGACGAAATATTGAAAGAAAAGGGAAAGGCTCCAGAAACTCAAGATGTGGAGATACCTATCTTCCCTGAAGATCTTTTCACGGAATATTTTCCGTTTGAAGCTCAAATTCCATTCGAAGCCGAATCCGCTGTGGAACAAGCCAAATACAACATCCAAGTACCCCCAAAAGAACTCAGAGTGTCACGCCCCAAACGCGACGCGACGATGATCAACCACTTAAACAGAAATGATCCCAACAGTCTAGACAAATAATACAACAATCCCAAGTGAAACAGAGTCTAAAGCAACGGAAATAAAATAAACATAAGTACGAATTACAACTTAAAGTCTAACGAGGTCCAAATACATCTCATATAATAACCTGAATAAGTTTATAGGCCAAAAATAAAGCGTAAAGAACGCCATATCCAAATCTTAAATGTCAAGGGTCCTATGCCCTCAAATTACAGTCAAAGAGAGAAAAGAGTAGCAGGATAAAAGAGAGTCCAACATTCGCAGAAGTACATGAAATAAGTACAATCCTCAGAAATATGGTACAAGTTCGATAGGCGGGGCGAGGGTCAACAATCTGCGGTTGGGTCGACATCCTCAACATCATCCCCATCTAAAGGTTAGAAAATAGGAGGGAATGAGACATAAATCTCAGTGGATGGGGTGATCGTGTGCAAGTGTCGCGATATATATTTTGATGCAAGAAAACAGTCGTATGAAAAATGCGTGAGATATGATGCGTGATTTCACACACAGCCCACAAGCGTCATGAGAAATATATTTAAGTAATATACTTATACCATTTTAAGAAAACAGTTCGTGGTCACACGTGCACTATGTGATTCAAGCAAGACAGGAGGATTGCGTACGGATTTGTAGTGCCAATCCTATGCAAGACAAGTAGCGGTTGCATACGAATTTGTAACGCCAACCAATGCAATACAAATAGTGGTTGCGTACAGATTTGTAGCGCCAACCAAACGGGTCCGGTTAACTCCAGAATCGTGTGGATCAGACAGCGATTCCTTTGTTCTTCCTTGTAACTCCCCGAGCAAGATGGTCCAAAACCTGTCACTTTATCGCTCCATAGGAAAAGACAAAATCCACAGTGGAGCTAGCAAGGCTCGGATTTGTCATAATCATGATTATACCTCAAGTACTACAATCCGCTTCCCTTGGACAAACTCCGTCTCTCAGTTGCGGGATTAGGACGATGGGGCAGAAGAGTGGAATAGCAGCCGAGCTGCCTGGTTCCATCCCCGACGTATCCATTCCGACTGTGAGCTCGACACACCAAGTTGACTCAGACAGGAAAGTAAATACAAGTTCAGGAAGTCAACCAGCGATCGAGTATTATTGATTCGGGAAAGCGATTCAGAAAAGTTTCGAAAATCGCGAGTGGCAATTATGGCGTTGGTGGAGTTATTTGGATGAAGATGATTATTGTGAGGATAAGCAATCTTCGATATCTTGAAAGATTAGGTGGAACATAAGTCCTGTTATAGATTCAAAATCGCAAGACGAGGAAGTCTCCCCACGATCGGGTATTAATCGGTCAAGACGATCCGACAAGTCAATGGGTTTTAAGAAAATAAAATCTTTTAATTAATTATTAAAAGTCAGAGGGTCCAAGGCTGTTTCTTTAAAAGAAAAATAATTTGAGTTAGGTCCTTGTTAAAAAGAAAATTTACAATTAGACCCGTTTTGTAAAAACCAATACTTTTGGGGTTAAAAATTGAATAAGTAAATATCCCGACCTTGTAAAATTACGAGGTCAGTTCCTAAATTCTCTAATTTGTTCAGAGATTCAGGTTTTTAAAGTTTTGAGGTCGAGTTTTCATAAAATTCTCACATTGGCCCCAAATTTATTAAAATTGTCATTTTGGGCCTTAAGTTTAAAGTAATTGGAACTCACAAACCGAAAGGGCTTTTAATGTGATTCCTGTTGGAAAATGTCACTAAGGTCAGTGGAATAATGGGACAAAAGCAGTTTTTAAAATAAATAAGTATAGGTCCCTTAACCTTTGAAAATCTCATTTTTGTCCCATTTTGAAATAATTGTCTTTAAGGCTTTTAGGGGTCCAATTGTTATGAAATTTGAACCTTGGGTCCAAAATATAATTATGTTATAGTTAAATTAGTATTTTCAGGTTCATGGACTGCATAAGTCCTGGAAATTGTATTTTGGTCCTCAATTTTAATCTTTTACGATTTGGTCCCTCAATTTTTATAAAATTACTTTCCAAGCTCTAAACACTTGGATTTTTTGAATACACTTAATATATGTTATTTCCAGTCCCTTAAGAGTTAAAATTTCAAATTTTAAAAATAGGGTCTGGTACAGTTTCGAAAATTGCAATTTAGCTCTTAAACTTCTAAAATTTTACAATCTAGTCCTTGGGCTTTTAAGGGTTGATTTTATTTATCTAAAAACTCTTAAAAATTTACTAAAATGTCCAAACATAATTTTTGAACTAGAGTACAGTCCCAAAACTCAAAAATTACAGAGGGGTCTCTTAAGTTTTATTTTCTTGCAATTAAGTCCACCAACTTTTCATTTTTGCATTTTAAGTCCAAAAATTGAAATTTAATCAATTATGCTCGACTTTTCCAGGTTATAAGTCATACAAAACATGGATTTCAAGAGCCATACATATACAAGTCCATTCACACAAACATTCACCAAATATCACAATAAAGTGTACATGTATGCACCTATTTTTCAACAAATAACATTTTTGAGCCACACTTGAGAAATTTTCAACTTGATACAAGAAATTAACATGCAATACATAACATATATATCTCAAGTGCTCAACATCAAAATACTACATGCATTGTAAGTAAAAACACCTAGAAGTTGGAAAGATTTTTCCACCCACCTTAAAAATGAACTTGTTGGTGAAAGATGAAATAAATCACTCTTGAAGGAGAAGTGACTTAGGTCAGCCCCCTAGGTCAAGGAATACCAAAACAATGTAGGAGTTAGGAAATGAGGTTAAAAATTTAAGGAAAAAAGAAGGAGGTGAAGAATATTGGTAAAACTACACTTGCCTTGTGTAGTAGATGAAATGAGACTAGTAGAGGTCTCAAAATGGGTCTCTTTGCTCACTCTTAAAACAACTCTTAAGGTCAGCCCCTAAAAGTTCAAAAATGAAAATGGAGTATCAAAATTTTGGAAAATAGAAGAGAAGAAGAAAATGTAATAAAAATCTCATTTCTTACCTTATAGTCCAATTTCTCTTCAAAATCTTCAAAGTCTTGAAGTCCTTTTCAAGATGATAAGGCTCTTAGTGTCTCCCAAGTCTTCTAAGTATACCTCAATCCAAAAATCAAACTTAGGTTAAGAAGTGAAGATGATGAGCTAGAGGATAACAAGATGATTTTTTTGAACACAATTTCTACCTTGTTGTAGGGGGTTCGAATTTTTTGTGTAAGTAGAAGAGGGAGTTCTTGAAATTTTTGGTCAAGTGTTTGAAGGTTTGAAGAAGAAGATAAACATATGCTTAGAGAAAATGTGGGAGGATTTTTGTTTTGTTTGAGTTAAATGATAGTTATTGGGGAATAATTTAGGGGTTTAGGGTAAAAAACAAATAACTAGCTTCCTTTATTAGGGACATGTAGCCAAAAGCTAGGTTTTTGGGGGAAATTTAAAATTCATTTGTTTGACTAACGGGTTAGTGGGATTTGTAGGAAGATTTTTAGTTGTAGGCTTGCAAGACATAAAATAAAATAGAAATGAAATTATCAAAATTTTATTTATTTTTAGTCTCATAATAATTTAGTTGGGAGATACAAAATGATAAAATTGTGGTAGAAGAAAAATTGAGTTATATTTCCCATTTAAAGTGGTAATTTCAAAAATTAGGGGAAAAGAAAAAAAAAATATTTGGTTTCTTTTCTTTATAAAATTGAGGAAAATAAAATGTATAAATATCCATAATTAAATATTTAGAAACTTAAAATAAAAATGTGAAATAAGAAATATGTACTCCAAAAATAAATTGGAAGTTGGTTGGGATGAATTATAGAATAAAATGAAATATTCGGATAAGGGTCGGAATATACTCCTAAATTATCTAGGGTCTAAAAATTCTAAAGTCGTAGTCAATCGATCAAGTATTAATACTAGAGGAGAATACAAAATTGCTAAGCTCAAAAATGTGAAATGCGTAATTGATGTTGGAAGAATTAAATAAAAGTAGAGTCACATTTCATTAATAATAGGTTTGTGATACATAGCCGAATAAATAATCACTACATAACACTGTATCTCACGTTGTTAAAATTCGGGGCCTCACACAGAGCTCCAGGTGAAACTGCAATAGTGCCTATTGGTTTCGATTTTGATGTAGTTTGTCCAGTCTCAGCAGACTTCCGGAAAGCCTTGAAAGCCATATGTGCTGAGATAAAGAAGATGGAGTTTGCATCATTGGACCAAAGGCTGGGAAACAGAGATGTCACCATCATTGGAGATATCAGAGGGACTGTACTGTGTATTCGTGAATGGGTTGGACAAGTTAAGGCTTTGAGGCGTGAGCATGTCACCTACTTCAAGTCTTTATTCGCAAAAATGGTGATTTAGAGCTCCGACAACCTCAAGTTCAGGCAGAGGCATAAGGACCACATATTCAAGATGGATGAGTCTCACAGGTCAGACATGGAGTTACTCAAGCTGCAGCACAAAACTGAAATTGCAAGAATGGAGGCCAACATCGAACAGCAGATTAAGGTTCTCCAGACATAAATGAAGCTGATGGCAGCTTAGTTTAAGGCTCTGAGGTCCAAATTTTGAACAGCTTACTCCAAGACCCATGATAAACATGACTCCACGAACAACAAGCTAGATTTTCTCCTGAGTGGTATGTTCCCAGGCTTAGCCCTAGCCCTTGGTGATGATGGCAAAAAGGGGGAAGATGAAGCCATGAAGGAATTAAAGGAAGGGAAAGGAAGTGATAAGGAGGGAAGCAAAGGGGAAGCAAGCAAAGGGGAAGGAAGTTATGTGAAGAAAACCCCCATTGAAAATAATGTTTGCCAAGACCCCACAAAAAGGAGAAGTGACAACCTCAATCCTCATCAGACTACCGAAAGAGTTGACAATTGAAGACAAAGCTGAAATGGCAGTCAAGGAGTCGAGAAAGGCCATGGAAGCTGAATTTAAAAAGGTAGCTGAGAAGGTCTCCGAGCGCATCAAAGGTATAAAAGCAAGGTTTGAAGGCCCCCCAGTAGGATTACTGAAAGATTCCCCAGCAATTAAACCCCATAGAGAAATCACGATGCTCGATGTTGGATCTGAACCAAGATCACTAGAGTAGTTCCAAACTCTAGAAGCTGCAGATTATTTCAAGAATATGACTCTACCATAGGCGTGGCACTTGTACTGGAAAAAAAAGACTTGAATTGTGTAGATTAGCTGAGAAGCAGCAGAATTCCAGTAGTCACTCGACTGGAAAAGCACCAGTACAGCACACTCCCAAAGGAGGAGCTGAGTCATTGAGAGGGAGGGGAAGGTCTGGAAGTGGTGGAAGAAGAACAAGCACTCCACCACAAACAAGACCTAAGGATACAAGGTTTGTTGATCCACAGAAGAAATAGATCAATTACTGGGCTGGGTACGATCATCTTACTAACCTTGAAGTAGAGCGAAAGAATGAGGAGGCAAGGAGAAGACAGGAGGCTGAGAATGAAAGAGTAAACAAAGAATGGGAAGAAAGGCAGCAAAGGAAATACCCTGCTGCTAAGAGAGCTTGTGAAAGAAAGAAGAGGGAAAGAGCTGAAAAAGATAGAAGGAGAGCTGAAGATGAAGAGAGAAGAAGGAAGCAGCCGAGGCGTTGAAGACGGTTGCAACCCCTTCAGTGTATTTTACTTAATTGTAAATATAAGTTTTGTAAGTTTTTCTTGTAACATCATCTTTCCTATTTTGCTCTGATACCTGTTGTACTTTAGTACAAGTTAGAAGCTCTGATACAATGTAATAGATAGTATAGCTCAGATACAGTGTATAGAGTATAATTTTCAATAAAATTGACATATTCAACACATACATTCTTTGTTACTGCACTGTTTATGTTGCTGTAATTATTTAAGTTTTGGCATCATCAAAAAGGGGGAAATTGTTAGGAAAATTTATGTTTAGATTTTGATGATACCATGTAAAACTTATAATAGGGAGTTGGCACCCCATTTTCCTTGTATTTCTACTTGTGATAGATAGGACTGCATGAGCTGAGTTGGACTCAGCTATGTTGAAGAATACAAGAGACAACTGAAGACTGAAGTGAAGACTCAACTGTGTGTCAGTTGTGTGAAGCCAAGTGAAGAATCAGTCAAGTGACAGAAAAGTTGTCTCAGTCAGCTGACTAACAGCTAAGTCATTCTATAATGATTGGAATTGATGTCAAAGGGGTTTCCAGCATACAAGACTTGTAGAAAGCTGATAGAGATCCGTTGTCAACACCAGTCAAGTCTTTGCTGAAAATAGGCCTATGTCAAGCTGACAACAATAAAGTTGTTTTGATGAAAGAGTGCAAAAAGTAAGGAACCAATATGATGTTCCTGAAAACTTGCAGAGACCAAGGGAAGGCTGCAAAGCATTAAAAACACGGTATGATCCCCATTAATGCTGCAAGGACAAGACATGCCAACAACTTACGAGTAGGATTTGAATTATATGTCTATCTCTTCAACGGACATATTTTCGAATCCTCACTATAAAAGCTGAGGAAGCAAGAGAGAGAGGGAGACCAAGCACAATGAATTCTAAGAGATTTTACAAGCAAACCTGCAAATATTCTTTCAAGCTTTCATAGACATTCCTCAAGCCTAAAATCGAAGGAACTCGATCCAACACATTCAGTGACGGAAAGAATACTTCATCAAGTTGAAGAGAAACAGTTTAAAGAACGTAAGGGGTCTACTCTCCAAGGTTGAAGGAGTTGTAGTAAGGTTCAAGGTCGAACCAGAAGATTTGAGCTCGTTGGAAGGCTGTGTGATGAATTCCAAGGGTTCGGAGGGAGCTGAAGTAGCAAGGCAGCCGTCTTGTGAAGAAGCTGAGTCTCAGGAACAGTCAACTGTGTGATCAAGGCAGTCTCGGACTGATAACTACTTTGTAACCTAATCTGTTACTTAGTGGATTCCTCCAAGTGTTGGAGAAGAGTGAATTAGAGGAATTACCCCATCATTGAACCACTATAAAAAAAATTGTGTCATTTTACTTATAGCACTTTATTTTTCTTGCATATTTTTCTATATTTGTTGTTAAGTTAATATTGCTAAACCTAGCTAATAATATCATTGCTAAAAACAAGTTTAAAACATTAAGGGTGAAAAGTCTTCCGCTGAACAAAACAAAATTAATCTGTTAATCTAAGTGTTAGTTGATCACAAATAAAGATACTATCAACAGCTCGAAAGTCTGTGAGTGGGTAACTTTGCTAAAATAAGCCAACCTAGTCCGTCCTTAAGACTTAGCCGATTTGAGTAAACTCAAATTATATAAAAGGACTAAATTCAAAAATTTGGTAAGGTTTATTCAACCCCCCCCCCTAAACCTTACAACTCACCCTTTGGGACCTACAGTTCCAATATTCACCCGAGTTGGTTTATGTCGGTCAGCATAAGCGACAAGTGCACTTACTTGTGTATTTCTCAAATTTTTATAATCAGCCTCTAGATAGGCGATTTTCATTAATAATAACACAAGTTACTAATATCTTTAATTCAACTCAAATAGCGAATTTGGATTACTAGAGTTTTTACTTGGAGTAAGCTCATATTCCAAAAATAGAGCTTAAATTCTTTTATTAATTTTTTAAATTTTCCAACTTATACAAATTAAAGCGTAAACTTAATTCTTGATCCATTAGTATATCATCGGCATCTCAACTGTGATTATTTTGATCAATTAAATTCTTACATTTGCTGCTTAAACAAATAAAGCGCAAATAATTTCATTAATCCACAAAAATATTGTCCACGTCTAAATCGTGGCAATATCGGATACCTTGTCTATTTTCATGCTAAATTGGCTAAACTACAGTTGGTGAGTCTGGTCTACATACATTTCAATAAATTACGCAAACAATTAGGAACTAATATAAAAGTTTATTCAGGATCCAAGTAATATTTATTATTTTCTTCAATTCAATGAGATCAAAAATTTGCCACCAAGGCTAGTAATCATCTCCCACCGAATTGAAGATCACAATAAAAATTACTGATCCATGAATAAAATTATCAATGTCATAAATAAATCATGCATGCAACCATGCGATATAAGTAATTAAAAAAATATCCCCAATGGGCGACATTGACATACGGTGCATTATGTGGAGATAATTTAGACCAGTGTGGTAAAACAAAAAAAATCCTCGTAATATTAATGTTACATAGCCTCGAAAAATCGACTCAATAAATACATGCCTCGAAAAAAATTTACATATTTTCAAGGCCTACTACATCAATCTAGAAAAAGTAAAAAATAATGAATAAGGATACCGAATTATCACCATTGTCAAAATTAACTCCCACAAATAATATTAATGTAAAACAATAAACATTCACATATATGAGCACCCTTATGTCAATGTCTATTTATTCTCAACACATGATAATTCATATCACATCAACAAAATTAATTACAGCATTAAAAGTATTGCTTACACATAAGCAATTTATAAAGCATGCAACTCACAAATTAAAAATTACATAGAATATTTTTGCTTGCACCTCAATGTGCAAAAAATATAAAAAAAATCATGCACCTTATGCGAAAATAATTTCCATGCACCAATATGCAAAAATAATTTTCGCATGCATCAGAATGCACACAAAATTATTAATTTGTTGCAAGCATCTCAATGCGCAAAAATAAAATTTCTTTCATGCACCTAATGCGAAAGAAAAAAAAAATATCATTGCTACATATGTGCAAAAAATAATTCTTCATTCATCATATTGCACAATAATAATTTTGCAAGCATTCTCATGCGCAAAAATAATTTTTGCAAGCACTAAATTGTGCAAAATATTTTTACATGCATTAATACTATAACGAAAAAATGCACAAAAAATAATTTTGCAAGCGTCCCAACGCGCAAAAATAACTTGTCATCCAGCTTCTATATAAATAGAAAACATGCCAGTGGTATAATTAGAAATCCTCTTGTCCTAGTAGTGAGCATGCATAAAGATAAATTAAAAGGTCTAGTGTTCAAAACTATGCTAAACCACACTAACATTTTTTTTTATAACAAAGAGGGATACAACACTTAGGCTACTACACAGCGCCAAATCATCTCCCGTATGGCGTCCAAATATATGCCACGCCAACTGCCCGCATGGCAGCCGGCGTGCCATGTCATCTGCCAGCGTGGCAGCTGCAATCCAACTAAAAGTAGCAGCTTCGTCGCCAGCTATATCATTGACAGTCTTCTCTGGCACAGGAAGTGTTTTCCCAATGAATTTCAAATTTAGACCAATACTTGAAATAAATACAAACTAGGCCAACAACTAAATCCATGTAATCGAGTGGTGGACTTTAACCAAATTTTTCATGGTAAAATTACACAAAATACGCTGATTTTTGTACCATTACCACACAATAAGTTCAAATTGCTCTTGTGCCTATTTTTTTACTTTTGTACCTATTTTTTTTACGCTCCTTGCTATTTTTTTAATTATTTTTTGTTTTTTTTTGTTTTTTTTTTGTTCCTGCATTGTTTATATGTTATATAAGTTATTTCGAGGTTGTTTAAATTTGTTTCTTTATTGTTTCTATATTGTTTCTTTGTTGTTTCGATGTTTCAAAACAACTTTAACTTATTTTTTATGCTTTTTTTATTCATATATTATTATGTACATTATTTCTATTGTTTCGGTGTTGTTCTATAATATTTTTAATGTTGTTCTGATAATTTTTTTTGTTGTTTTCGTGTAGTATTCAATGTGTAAATATAAGTTTTACCTATTTTTAAGCTTTTTTATATGTTGTGTTTTAAATATTTTTTACGTTGTTTCCGGGTTATTTTCATACCCTTTTTAATGTTGTTCTGATATTTCTTTGTTGTTTCAATGAAGTTTTCGATGTATAAATATAATTTTTTACCTATTTTTATTAAAAGAAACATGTTGAGAAAAAAAAAACTAAAAAATGAAAGAAGAGGGTAGAAGAGCGAACTAAAGAATTAATAAAGGATCCGGAGCAAAGCTTCCAAAACCGAGGAGAATTGAACAAATTGAGGAACTTAATTATGCCAACGATTTAAGTGCGTGCGATCATACCTTTAGTGTGTGCGATTCCTTACGTTGTCTTCTCCAGATCGTCCCTGTTCATCTTCTCCGGCCCTCATGGTGAACCGCCATGGTTTGGCCACACAAACTTTGACCCCTCGCCACAGGGTAGCGCACCCTCCTCGACATGAGATAACTCATACGGAGAATTTGCCTGTTGCACATCGACTCCCCGGAGTACCCCCGTCGACGCCCGCGGTCTCTCATCCATCAACATCGCAACGTGACTCAGAGAATAACCCTCCATCGACGATCACTGGTAGGGTTTCTAACCTATCTCCTCAGGCCATAGCCGCCACAAGACATGACTACTCCCGCCGGCGATGGTGGTCAAGGTAGGGTATCCTTCGCTGCTTATGGGATGCCATCGGAATTTATCCCATCCATGCCCCACGAACGTCCTCCGCTGCCTTCCATCACACCACAGGCGTCGTCCCACCAGTCCTCACCTTGCAGCGCACGCTTCCTCACCCTGCTCAGGAGGAGCGCGGAAAGGGGGCTCGCCCCGAAGAGTGCAAGGCCGCCGCCTCCAACTCCTTTACCCCCATGGTCCCCAACTGCCATAGGGGGCTGGCCCCTCTAAGGGCCTTCATGAGGGGCCGGTGGCTATCCTCTCCTCCCGGACAGCCCTCGCCCAGAGGGGTGATGACCCCTGGGCCCACCACAACCATCTTCAGAGCATTCCAGCTGCATGTCCGTCCTACAATGCTGCTCAACCGGCTGGAACCTACGACAACATGGCCACCTCCTATGCGAAAATGGTTTCGGGAAATCCCCATCCTTCCTATAATAATGCAGGTACACAACACGTCATGGATTCAAATACGCAGGTGCAAGGTAATTTCCAAACATTCTCTCATGCGGTATCTGGTAAATCTAATGCTATCCCTAAATCGGTTAGAAAAGGGGATTATTACTCAATCACTATCGATGAAAACGTATATCAACAACGTCTTGCTGAATTCTCGTTTTCATTAATTGGAAGGGTTATTTTGGGAAAAGGAAACAAACCATGGGCGACTATGCTTTTGCATAAACGCCTATCCGAATTATGGGGTATAAAAATGATCGAAACTAATCCCCTGGGTAAGGGATTTTTCTCGTGTTAAGTTTTCTAATTTGCAGGATCGTGCTCGTGCTCATGCTCGTATTAACTGGACGCTCAACCCAGGAACTATTCGGCTCTCTCCATGGGTACCGGACTTCAACCTATACAAAGTGCACACGTCAATGGCAAGTGTTTGGGTTCGCATATTTGAGCTGGGTTTGGAATATTGGGACCCGAATACCATCCTTGGGATTGCCGGTCGATTGGGAACCCCATACAAATAGACCAAATGATCATTGGATGGCTCTCTGGGTCATTTCATTCGGGTCTTGGTGGATATCGACCTGTCTAAAACCTCGGAGGATCACATTATGGTTGAACGGGTGGGTCAATGTTCATTTGTGTCAGTCTCGTATGAAAAGCTGCCGGAATTTTGTTCTAAGTGTGGTATCATGGGACACTCGACGGCATCTTGCCGCCTCATGCCACCGCAGAAACCTCCTTCCAGGCGAGTATCTCCCGATCGTATGCAGGAACGCGGCGGGGCGTCAAAATTCGGTTCAACGGGGTCAATCACGGGTTCGGAAAGTATATCGTCCTATGCAACAGGACAAGGAAAAGGCCGTTGATGACTCAATGGAAAACATGACCACAAATACGCGTACTGGGTCCCCCACCCGCGCCATTATTACTTGCTCTACGGACATCCACCTTGGTAACATATTTGAGGCGCTTGACTCAGGCGACTCACAGGATCAGCACGACACCGGTCTCCAGAGCGATTACCCAGCTAGGGAGCCATCTCCCAAGGTACACTCTGCTAGTTCCGACACGGTTTCCACTGTCATGCCTATTACGATTCAGTATCCATTGGGAAAGCCTATCCGCACTCTTAGCCGCGCATTCCGGGACAGCTCCTTGGACTCAGTAAAATCTCGAATTCTTCGGAGTGTTACGTCGGGTCCGTCGCCGCCGGTCCATGGCATTACTGTCGAACGGGAGAGTACTAAGCCACATGAAAAGAACTTTGCTACATCAAAGAGATGGGCAGATTACGCAGATGAAGTTGGTAATTCACAGTCGTCCGACTCCACGGCTCATCACACGCATGTTTTCACCATGCGCTCGGCATAGGCGCCCCCCCGACACCCCAATGAATTGCATCTTCTCGAATATCCGGGGGATCGGGAACATTGCCCCTCGCAATGTTCTTAAGGCTTTATGTCATAAACATAAACCCTCTATTTTAGCTATTTGTGAACCTAAGGTGGCCATTTCATCCATTTCGGATTCTTACTGGAATAGCTTGGGACTCAGTTTCGTTGCCCAGAACTTCCGAGCGAACGGACGCCCTGATATCTGGGTCCTATGTGATGCAACCATCTCGGTCCTTAATCAAGTTTGGTCCTCTTCTCAGTGTATTATTCTGCAAATTCAATTTGGTTCTTTGGCTTTCCATGTTGGTTTTGCTCATGGTTTGTGTGATCATGTTGCTCGGCGTGCACTTTGGTTGGAGCTGAGGAATTTGGGTCTTACTGATCTGCTACTTATTGGGGATTTCAATGCTGTGTTGGGTCATCATGAGCGCTCTGGCACAGATACACTATCCCAGGCTTCTTGCAAAGATTTTAGGGATTTCATGGAAGATGCAAGGTTATTTGCTGTGCCGACTTCGGGAAATTTATTCACTTGGTGCTCCCACCGAAGGCCTCTAGCTCTCCTTCAGGGGTATTGTAACTGCCTCTTGGGCTCTCCCTTGTGCGTCGCCCGACCCTCTACAGCGCATCATGTGGAAGCTCAAGAGGTTGAGACAGACGATTAAGGTATGGAACAAGGAAGGTTTTAGGGATGTTAATCGCCAGGTGGATTATCAGATGGAAAATGTCCGGCAGATTTAAGCAGATATTGAATCCGAGGGTTTCACAGAGGAGCTAAGGGAGAGGGAATTGGAGGCACAGACAGAGCTATCTCGTACATTGCTCATGCAGTCGGAGTTTCTTCAGCAGAAATCTCGTTCCGCATGGTTAAAAGATGGTGATCGAAACACAACATTCTTTCATCGTCGTTGCCAAATTAGAAGTGGACGTGCAGGGATTCAGGGGTTGATGGTCAATGTTACGTACACAGAGGATCTGGTGGCCCTCGCTGATCACATTATCTCATTTTATACAACGTTGTTCGCAGATACAGGGCATACCAGCTCGGACTATACTCTGGTTGACCAGTTGATTTCACATACCGTTACTTCAACTGATAATGCGTTCCTTACAGCCATTCCGTCGGCGTCCGAGGTTAAAGAGGCAGTTTTTGATATGGGTTTGGATAGTGCTCCGGGGCCGGACGGTTTCAGTGGGAGATTCTATCGGCATTTCTGGGACATTGTGTCAGAGGAGGTGTTGATGGTTGTCTGTTATTTCTTTGTCACGGCCTCCTTTCCGACAGGGTTGAACGCCGCTTCCGATTTCATGGCACTCATCCCAAAAACAAAGGAGGCTAATGCGATGGAGGACTTCAGACCGATAGTCATGAGTAATTTTCTTTTTAAAATTATCACGAAGATTCTAGCAACTCGTCTGGGCGCTATCATTTCATCGTACTTGTCTCCAACTCGCCGATTTATCCCGAGCAGCGAGATCCATGACTCGTATTGCGGCTGGTTTCGAGGGGTTTAACATTTTGCGGGGGAGGAGTGACATCAACATGATTCTCAAGATTGACATCCGCAAAGCTTTTGATATGATTCATTGGGGTTTTCTAATACACGTGTTGCGTCGCTTTGGTTTCTCTGAGATATTCATCCATTGGATTGAGATTATCCTTCAATCCTCCAGAATTTCGATCCTTCTGAATGGGTCGCCCGTGGGTTATTTCTCGTGCTTTCGCCGGGTCAGACAGGGGGATCCCTTATCACCCCTTCTCTTTTGTATTGCACAAGATGTTCTGAGTAGGTTATTGGAGGAAGCGGTGTGGACCAACCACCTTCAGGCATTCATGGCGCCTAAGCAGATTGTTTTCCCACCATCGATGATGTTTGCGGATGATATTGTGATTATGTGTGGGGCATCCACGAGCAATGTACGTTCTATTATCCAGATGCTCAATCAATATGCGGACATTTCGGGGCAAATTTTTAATCCAAATAAATCTAAAGTTTATGTTGGCAGCCAGGTGTCTACTTATGTGCGTGGACGTATTCAGATGATTATAGGGATGCATTTGGGTGCCCTCCCTACGACCTATCTAGGCGCCCCATCTTCAAAGGGGCGCTAAAGGTGGTGGATCTCCAGCCCGTGTTCGATAAAATTATCTTTAAATTCAGGAGGTGGAAAGGGTCTTCTCTATCTATTGTTGGTCGCATTTGTTTGGTGAATTCGGTGATTACCAGCTCCCTCGTGCATACTATGATGGTGTACAAGTGGCCTAGAACTTTGCTTCGGCAAATGGAAACGGCTATGCGTAATTTCATCTGGACTGGGAATGTGAACTCAAAAGGCTCAGTGGTGGTTAACTGGAGTCGTTGTTGTATGCCTCGGGCGTAAGGAGGCCTAGGCGTCCGTTCCATCATGGTTGCCAATAATGCCTTCCTTATGAAGCTGGGTTGGAAGATTATGACTTCAAACTCTTTGGTTTACAGCATCCTCAGAAAGCGCTTTTTAACTTCCGAGGGCTCTCCACGCAGTTCGTATATTCCATCTTCCATTTGGAGGGGGTTGATGCCTGGGATCGCAGGCCACTTGGAGGACTGCCGTTGGATTCCAGGTTGCAACTCCAACATTTCTTTCTGGCTGGATAATTGGCTGGGATACACCATTGCGGATAGGATTGGTATCCCGCAGGAGTACGATACTTATTTGTGAATGCATATCGGATTACTTTTACGATGGGACTTGGCATTTCACACTATCATTTATTGAGGCTTATGTGGATATGGTTCGGGACATTGTTCGTATCTCGATTGCCCCGGACTCGTCGGACGTGCGCGCATGGACTCATTCTGACGATGGGATTGTTTTTTCGAAGGCGGCTTACTCTTATCTGCACCCCCACTCCCCAGTTGTGCAATGGGGTTCCTGGATTTGGTCACCTCATATTCTGAAAAGATGATCGATTGTGACTTGGCGTGCCATTCATAATAGGCTGGCAGTTTTGGATGTCCTACATCCACAGGGTGCCTTCACAGACCCCTCGGTTTGTGTTCTTTGTTGTCTTTGATTCGAATCATCGATCATTTATTTGTCTCATGTGCTTTTGCAGGGGCCCTATGGAAGTGGATTTTCGACTCTTTTGATGTTCACTACTTTAGGGCCTATAGTTTTAATGAATTCCTGGTGCATTTAATGGGTTTTCATTTCAGTGAGCAGGTTTCTTTTCTTTGGCGGGTTGCCATTTTATCCAGCATTTGTCTCATCTGGCAGATCAGAAATCACTTGACCTTTCACGACAAAATCTGGACACTTGAGGCGGCCATCCTTCGCATTCATGTTCTTATTCTTGAGTCTTCTTCCTTGGACAGAGGTTGCATGCATAATGACCAAAGGGACCTTCTCATTCTCCATCGGCTAAAGGTCCCTGGGCGCCCAAGACAGGCCCCTAAGATTGTGCAAGTTAATTGGCAGAAACCCCTGCTGGGCTGGATTAAAGTGAACACAGACGGCAGTGCTTCTGGTTCGCCCGGACGTCTTACCGCTTTCGGGGTCTTTCGCAATTGCAGGGAGTTCTTTCGTGGATGTTTTGTAGAGACATGTGGACTGGGCTTCGCATTTGAGGCATAATTGATGGGGGCCATGCGGGCCATTCACTACGCTTCTACACGGGGGTGGAATCAGCTTTGGCTGGAATTGGACTCAGTCTATGTAGTGGAGCTGCTTCGTAAGAGATCCACGAGAGGTTCCTTGCGACATCCGAGCATGTGGCGTTACACTGCACCTACTTTCTCACATGAACTTGGTGGTTTCGCACATCTACAGGGAAGGCAACCGGGCAGCGGATATTCTTAGCAAGACTTCGCACGAGGATACGTGGTGGGGGGCGCCCCCAGCGGCCATAATCACATCCCCTACACAGGATTATGTTGGCCAAGCTAATTATCGGTTTGTTAACTAGTGCATCGAGTTCCCGAGTCTTTTCTGTTATGGACGATTTCTTCATGGGGGATACTCTTTTTCCTTCCAAGGGTTTTTTCCACAAGGGTGGGTTTTACCTTGGAAGGTTTTAACGAGGCCCCAACCATTCAGCCATATGGTCGGCTTGTGACCATTTAGATACTTTCTTTGGCGTTATTCCCATGCATTACTTCTTTGGTTACCTGATCAGCCTGTGATCAGGACTACTCTTTTTCATTTTTAAAAACAATGTTGAAACAAAGCGTAAAATTTTCCGGGAATTTTTGCTGGAGCGTATTGTTGTGTAAAAAAAGAGCGGGGAGCGTAAATTTAGGTAAAATTGCACCGGAAAGCGTAAATTTAGGTAAAATTGCATCGGAAAGGGTAAAAGGCTGATATTGACTTAAAAAGGTGGGTATTTCACACCAATTGCCCATTTTTCATAGGTTTTGTGTTGAAATCTAGGTCAATTCTTTCCTCAAATTTTTTTAAATTAAAAAAAAAATGAAAAAGAAAACCGCCAACAGCCTCTCCCTCTGTCCACGATGGCATGAAGGCAAAATTAACTGTAGCCCCCTTGCGCAAAAGAAAATGCAAGATTTGTTTTACTCTAAAAAACTTCAAATTGCAATAACTTTTCATTTGAAATTCGTTTTGATTATATAATATATCAAATCAATTGTTTTTCCAAGATCTACAATTTTGACATTAATATTCCATGCATAAATACGTAAGTACATATTCGAATTTTTCAAATAAAAAATCAAATCAAATGTATCATCGAACTCAAGTACATCACATTGACGAGATCGAGCCCCTACTAACTCTGATACCAGTGTTAGCAAATATAGGCTAAAATATCTATTTGCAGCAGAACTGTCGATCCACATAGCCAGGATTAAGCCCGTCTACAAACCTCCTTTTGATCCATGATTAAGCCATCTACAAGCATCCTCTTGATTGAACCGCGAACAAGTTCACAAACCTTCTTTCTCGTTGGTGTAAATAACTACTAGTGTTATTCACTTTGATGTACACACCTTAAACCCTTAGTGAACTTTGGTGATGCTCCAAGAAGAAAACCGTAGAGAGAAATTTTAGGAGAGAGATTATTCATTCTATGTGGGAGACGATATTTACAATTGGACTGATATTGTAGGGTGAGACATCAATATATATCTCAATCACATATCCCAGTTAGAGTCTTGATGGGAGAGATTTTTAGATAAACCTCATCCAAATAGGACTCCCTATTATCTCAAATATGGATGCAACCTAATTGCACCCAATAGTCGGTAATTTTGAATTTTCTTTAAAGTTGCCAGCCTATTACATCCGTCGGTAATTGTCCATCGTTATTCATCGGTAATCCAACGGAATAGTTACACACCAACTTTTGGCGCAGATTTTGCCGATCATTTCCCAATGGCCCTATAATCCGTCACGAATTATGTCGGTATATACCCGACGGTAATCGTCCGCGGTATTTTGCTAAATTCTTATAGTGCTCCTCCTATTGGAACTATGAGGTTGGACACGGATGCATGCATTAATTTTGACAAAGGTTTTTATGGAATCGGTGGCGTGATTCGAGATGATCGAGTTGGATTAATATTCGCATTTGAATGACGGATTAACAAACCAGCATCTGTGTCGGAGGGAGAGATGGTTGCTATTTAGATATTCATCATCTCCATTGTTATAATTTGTTGCCCCAAATTATTAAATAATTCTATTAACCTGAACAACCGATGTTGTAACTGATGTTACAACACTGTTTTTGACACCGGTATTTCTGCACAGCGGGAAATTAAAAACACAACGATATTAACATGGTTCGGATTAACCAATCCTACTCCACGAGGCCACGCCCAGAGAAAAATAATTCCACTAATAATAAAGGTTACAGAGTACAATAATTGGATTTAAACAACTTAAAGACTCCCTCTTTGAATCGTCGCCATTCTTGAACTCCCTTTATTTTTGCCGAAATTATTCTCCCGATAATCTGCTTCAATGAAATCCCTTCACTGTTGGACGCCTCCAAATCGCGGATCGTCTTCCTCCCGAAGACTCACCTTCTTCCTCCCGAAGAATGTATTCCGTAACTTGAACACAAGAATAATTATTTGATCCACCTCGAACAACTCTCCAGCAGCACTTTGAAGAACACACGTATGACTATGCTGGAGCACACAAAAGTCGATGCCTTTCAATTTTAATAATTCCTCTCGTCTGTATTGTTTCTCTCTTCAAGGCATAAGAAACAATATGTGACTTGTTGTGTATTTATACACATAATCAAATTCCAATCCTAATCCTATAGGACATGTATCAATACTTGTCCTACTAGAATTCTAATTACATCAAGACACGTGCAATATGGATCCTCATAAATCAATGCATCATCATGTCTCCATCTGATAAAAGGATTTC
The DNA here is from genome assembly GCA_016081115.2 of Rehmannia glutinosa. Classification (NCBI taxonomy): domain Eukaryota; kingdom Viridiplantae; phylum Streptophyta; class Magnoliopsida; order Lamiales; family Orobanchaceae; genus Rehmannia; species Rehmannia glutinosa. The sequence goes on along the minus strand of CM071924.1, from coordinate 56,383,450 downwards.
TCAATTGCATAAACTCTGATGACATTAGCTAACCAATTACAACAAGGTCTCCTATAGTAACACAAACTCATGTGTTATACAAACTCTTAAACTATCACCACTTCAAAGTTGCACGTCTCCTTCTTGAATAAGTTACTCCGCACAAAACCAATAACAAAATATTTTGACAAATTATGACAATTAAATAAATAATGAAAACAAATACCAATATATTTTGACATATAATGCCAATTTAATTTAAGTCTAAAAATTAGACTTAACAATCTCCCCCTTTGGCATTTTTGTCAAAACCACAATTAGCAATGTAATGTTATCCAAAGTATATAGCTCCCCCTCAATCAAATCAATCATTCTCCCCCTCAATCAAATATTATCATTCTCTAAACAACAAATGCATAGCTCCCCCTCAAATAAATACTGTACACTTACTCCCCCTTTTGGGCAAAAATAGCTAAGTACATAAGATTTCCTTAAATTCATGTAATCAACTCAAGGGGTTCACCAACCACTTACACAAGGTTTCACAAAATTAGAGATATGGAGAGTTGGACAACGGAAAAACTGAACCTCGTTTCTCATTTGAACGTCACTGGCCTTCATACTTTCCAAGGCAAGAGAGAGAGAAAAAACAACAAAAAACAAAAATGAAAGAAAGATTATGCCTAATGGATGAATGCAAATCACATACAAATTAGGCACACACAAATAAATATGACAATTTTTATTAGGCGGATTTCAAAGAAATCAAATATCTGACCAAAAATCCAAAATTTCCTAATAAATCTCACAAGCCAAAGTCTCCAGAATCTATCAATTCACTTGTTTCTTTTCCTTTTTTTTTTGCGATCCTTTTTTTTTTGCTGCTAGGACGTTCAAGGCATGCTTCCACTAGGTGTAAATTTTGAATTTCCTTTCAAAAACTCCTAGGGTGGTTTCCCATACTCCTATTTGTGCTGCCGTTTTACGTAAAAGACAAACATGGGGCTCATGAATGCTCCTAGTTACTAAGTAGCAACAAACAGAGGAGTATAACCTCGATTGATCCCCTTTTTTTTTACTCATATTTGTACCGCCGTTTTATGTAAGAGACAAACATGGGGCTCATGAATGCTCCTAGTTACTAAGTAGAAACAAATAGAGGAGTATAACCTCGATTGATCCTCTTTTTGTTTTAATATATAAGAAGAAATCTTGAAATCATCAAGATTCTAAGGCTAGACAGTTCAATTAAGTCATTTCAGATAGAGGTCAAGAAAAAGATTTCAAGGAAATCTAAATTAATATATTACCATTATGCAACATGTCTAATGCAATCCTAAATGATGCAAAAAAAAAAAAACAACCTATCAAACTACAAGAATGCAAAACAACACGCATCACATAATGCAAATAACCAATAACTTTCCTAAAGAAATAAATCTTTTTGTCTCTAAAGCCTTGGTTAATATGTCAGTCATTTTGCTCTCAGTCAAAACAAGCTCAAGTAATATTGTTCCACTCTCAACAACTTCTCTAATAAAGTGATTCCATGCATCAATGTGTTTTGCCCAAGAGAGATGTGTTGAATTTTTGGAAATATTATGTGCACTTAACCCATTACAAATCATATTCACATATTTTTGAAGATTTTCATAAGAAAAATTCACACTTTTCAAAGAGAATAGAGGGGCATAATTGGATGAAGATATGATATTGTTATCAAGTAAGAGACACTTCCTTGGAGTACTTTTGTAATGATCAATTTCTCCAGTCCAGATAGCATTTCTATCACTTTTTCGATTTTAAAGCGCTTTCGGGTTCGATGTCGATACCATCGTGTTGCAACATGGGTTGCGACATGAAATTTTTCTTATGCTTGGTTTCCAAAAGAACATGTATCCTCAAACTTCATCAACTGCTCAATTTTGTGGTTCATATAATTGGTTTCTTCCAGACTCATGTTGTGACATGAATGGTGATGTTCCAACCTGTAACAGTTATCAGAGTTTCTTTTCCCTTGCAAAACACACTTATTAGTTTTGTCAAAAACTTCACATAAATCTTTTGTAAATCTTACAAAGAGATTTTGATCACATAATTGACTAATACTAATCAAATTTGTGTTCAAACCATCAATCAACAACACACTTTCAAGTTTGGGCAAGCTCTCAACATTTAGAGTCCCTATTCCCATAATCTTCCCTTTTGCCCCATCCCCAAAAATCACAGAACCTTTATCTAATTTTTGAAAATTAGACAAGTTATTCCTATCGCAAGTCATGTGTCTAGAACAACCACTATCAAAGTACCATGAAGGACTTGTGCATGCTTCATTAGATGTGTTCACAAAGTTACACATAAGATCAGACTTTCTTATCCATACTCTACGAGGAAAATTACTTTTAACTCTAAGTGTCCGTTTAGGAGCAAATTTGGGGCCATGTTGGAAATTTCTGGAAAATGATTTTTGAACATGCTTACCATACCAACGATCATCATGCAATTTGTAACAATTAGGACGTATGTGACCAACAATATTGCAATAATGACAAGTAGGAACAAACCTTTTATGTTTTGGTTGTTGAATAATAAAATTCTTACCAGATTGTGGAATCGGGGGATTTGAATTTGCTCCTTTAATGAATTGAATATCATCTTTGGGATCCCTTTTTGAGTTGGAGCTTTCACCAATATAACCCAAGCCTTGACGATTTCCTCCCAATTTACCAATCGAGAGGATCTCATTAAGCTTGGTTTTACCAGTGTTCATCTTAGATAAAGAAGCTTTAGCATCTTTCAATTCATCCAAAGTGTCTTCAAGTGACTTGTCTTTTTCTGCAATATGTTCCCTGCAGTGTTGAATCTCATGTTCCAACATCGCATTCCGACATGAGAGTTCAGTAATCCTTTCTTCAAGGGACTTGTTCGTACAACGAATCTCAATGAATTTTTCGAACATCTGCTTGTACATAACTTGGACCTCCTCTTCACTAGGAACATCATTCTCGCTGCTATAATCAGAATATGAATCAATCAGTTCATCAATACTTGATTTCTTATTACCTTTTGATGCAGTAAATGAACTGTCGTCAGTTTTTATTGGTGTCAGAACTGATGTCGCAACATGACTTGCGACATGGCATTTTCCAGAAAAATCAGCATGGCTGTGATCCAGAATCGTGATGAGTGCAGCATGATTGTTCGCTGCTTCTTTTTCATCTTGTGAATCCTCTGACTCTACATCACTCCATGTGGTGTTTAAGGATTTGCCTTGTCTTTTGAGAGTGTTGGCACATTCGGCTTGTATGTGACCATATCCTTGACATTCCCTACATTGGATTCACTTGTTTTTCCTGCCAACACTTGAAGAAGAAGGATTAAAAGTACTTTTATTATTAGAAAAACTTGAATTCTTACCAGATTTAGATTTTTGATTTTCTTCCATCCACTTCAAGAATTTTCTTAAGTTCTCTTCAAGAAAATTTACTGCATCAGCCGTGTCGAAACCTGATGTTGCAACATCACTTGCGACATAAGCCTGGAATGCAATCCCTATGTCTTTCGCCTGCTTGTTTTGGCAATGATTCATCTCAAATGTTTGAAGAGACCCCATAAGTTCATCAAGACGCATTTGAGTAATGTCTTTGGCTTCTTCAATTGCTGTCACCTTACTTGAGAATCTTTTTGGCAATGATCTAAGTGTTTTCTTTACCAACTTTGTATCAGAATATTTCTCACCTAGTGCATAAGATTCGTTTGCGATGTCACAAAGTTTGGCATTGAAATCTGCAATAGTTTCATCTTCCTCCATTCTAAGAGTCTCAAATTGAGTTGCAAGCATCTGGAGTTTAGAAAGCCTAACTTGAGCAGTTCCTTCATGTGCTACCTCGAGTATATCCCAAGCTTCCTTGGCCGTTTCACAGTTTGCAATAAGCCTGAATTGATTGGCGTCAACGGCACTGAAAATCGCATTCAAGGCTTTGGAATTGGCATGAACCAATTCGATCTCATCAGTCGTCCAAAGTGATCTCACTTTTGGGATAATTTCCTTCTTCTCATTTTTCGTAGTTGGATGTTCCCATCCATTCACAATCGATTCCCAGGCCTTTTCATCCACAGATTTGATAAAGGCACGCATACGAGCTTTCCAGTTAGAGAAATTTGAACCTTCTAATAACGGTGGGCGAACAACGGAACCTCCTTCACGTAGTAGACTCATCTTCACAAATAATGGCAACAATTTAATCCAAGATCAAAACCAAGTATATCTGGTAACCCTCTCTAGATGCCACTTGTTATAATTTGTTGCCCCAAATTATTAAATAATTCCAGTAACCTGAACAACCGATGTTGTAACTGATGTTACAACACCGTTTTTGACACCGGTATTTCTCGCACGCGAAAATTAAAAACACAACGATATTAACGTGGTTCGGATTAACCAATCCTACTTCACGAGGCCACGCCCAGAGAAAAATAATTCCACTAATAATAAAGGTTACAGAGTACAATAATTGGATTTAAACAATTTAAAGACTCCCTCTTTGAATCGTCGCCGTTCTTGAACTCCCTTTATCTTTACTGAAATTATTCTCCCGATAATCCGCTTCAATGAAATCCCTTCACTGTTGGACGCCTCCAAATCGTGGATCGTCTTCCTCCCGAAGACTCACCTTCTTCCTCCCGAAGAATGTATTGCGTAACTTGAACACAAGAATAATTATTTGATCCACCTCGAACAACTCTCCAGCAGCACTTTGAAGAACACACGTATGACTATGCTGGAGCACACAAAAGTCGATGCCTTTCAATTTTAATAATTCCTCTCGTCTGTATTGTTTCTCTCTTCAAGGCATAAGAAACAATATGTGACTTGTTGTGTATTTATACACATCATCAAATCCCAATCCTAATCCTATAGGACGTGTATCAATACTTGTCCTACTAGAATTCTAATTACATCAAGACACGTGCAATATGGATCATCATAAATCAATGCATCATCATGTCTCCATCTGATAAAAGGATTTCTCAATTGCATAAACTCTGATGACATTAGCTAACCAATTACAACAAGGTCTCCTATAGTAACACAAACCCATGTGTTATACAAACTCTTAAACTATCACCACTTCAAAGTTGCACGTCTCCTTCTTGAATAAGTTACCTGCAATAACAAAATATTTTGACAAATAATGGCAATTAAATAAATAATAAAAACAAATACCAATATATTTTGACAAATAATGCCAATTTAATTTAAGTCTAAAAATTAGACTTAACATCCATGATCGGAGTGTATGTTGCTATAGTTTCAAGCGGTGCAAGCAATCACTTAATCCAACCTTAATCCTGGATTATGCGTCCAAAATGCGCTTCTATTCTTTCTGTTTCTTTTTCCATTTTCTACTTGGTGGTGAAGTATTTAGCAATGGCTACGGCGAGCATTATGTTTTGAAGCGGAAATGGAGTTTTGAACAAGGACTTTGAGGCTTGGATGCCAGGTTGATCTCACGTCTGAGCTCCAGGGGATGGTTGTTGCTGTTCCGGAGCCGAGACATCGGATACTCCTTTATTTATTCACCCTGAGAGCTACTAATCGCACGGTGGGTAATTTGGATGCTTGACCATGACGATGACGATGATGTATTTGGAGTTTGATTCGTTGTCCACTTCAACATTTGGCTATGAATTTGATTTATGGAATGAACGTTCTTGTTTCCTTGAATGGTTTAATTGATATGCAAGTTTTTTTTTTTTCTTTGGTGTATAATAATTGTCCTTATAATTTTTGTGAAGCTCTGTGGAATGTAAAAAGTGAGGAATTGGCATTGAGATGAAATATGTTATTTTGTCTTCAAGGAAGTTGGGATCAGAGTAACTACGGTGCTTCTAGATTAAGAAAATGTTTCACATGCCAAAACTACTTAATATTGCTTTTACTGATTGGGCAACATGTTTAGTACTAGATTCGGATTTGATGGGATGTTTTGGAATCTATGATGTAGTTTAAGATATGAACTTAAGGAATTTAGATTCATTGTAAAATGAGCTTATCCAAACAAGCTCAATGTAGCCGGTGAGACCTTGCCCTAGTAGTAAGATAGAGGCCTTGAGACTAATACGTCTCAGGGTTCGACTCACTGATGGATGGCATGATAGCTTCAAACCCACTAATTCAAGTGAATCGTTATAATATGTCGGTCAGAAACAGGAAGTGATGTTATGTTACCATGGTTTCTCAGTTGACGCCAAAGTTGGAAGTTTATTCGTAGATTAATGTAGCTTACTATTAAAGCAACTTGTAAGATCTGAAACTGAAATTTAACTTTTATCAGGTTAAGTTTGTATATATGACAGAAGAATGCCTGTTTCGTAGTTTAAAAAGCTGCCTCCGTGCCATAGTATATAAAAAAGATTAATTGGTTCTACTAACACAAAATTTTTTATTAAAATGAGTGTGATGGACTGAGGGTGTTGCTGTATTTGTTTAGGTAATGACTGCTTCCTTACATATCTTTTGGTGGTTATTCTGTTGAGAATTGAGATGTGATGGTAAAGGTCGGAATATGTTAATTGTTAACAATTAAAATTCACTTTGCCTTAATTGGTTCCAGATACCCCTTCCACAAATAAGACCTATAAATACATCTCTAAATTAAAAAATAAAATAAAATTCTATTGATGATGGGTTGAAATACTCCAAGCTAATAGAAAGGATGACATTACTTCGATGCCTTTATATTACTATAACATAGAGAGAGATATATTGAACATAAAATTTATCTCATGTAAATGTATGAGACAACTATCTTATTCTTTTCACTAGAAAGCATCTCATATATACATATATATATATATATAGGGATAAGATCTCATGTGGCAGCTTCTTACCATGTGGCAAGGGATATATTCCATAATTACTTTTGGAAATCGGTAACTATCAAAATGGTGTAAAAATAATACCATATTTACTTTCCTAAAATGAAGGGATATATTCAATATCAGATTTCCATAACAGATACGCCTAATAATGAGGGAAAAAAAACGGATTCTCACTCTTCATTGACGCAATATTTTGGTGTACAAATGTTTATAATATTGTGCTCTGGACGCATTATTTCGTGTATAGATATGCATATTTTGGTGCTAATATAACATGAAATATGGCGTGTTTGGATGTTTATTTCAGACTAAACACTGGTACTTAAGTTGGTATAAAAATATTGACAAATATTGTACATTGGAAGCATATTTTGGTGTATACATATGCAGACTTCGGTACTTTATAACCATAAAAATATGGTATAAAAATAATTCCATTACGGTATCCTGAAATTATATTTTGGTATATACTTGTCCAATATTTGGTGATAATATAAGTATTCAGTAGTGCATTGTTAGATGTTTAATTGAGAATATTGTATACTAATATTGACAATATTGTATATTTTGAAAATTATTTTGTGTATACATTTGACTGATTTGGTGTACAAATATGCAAATTTTTCAACATTATGCGTTGCCTGATAACACTCACTTGCTTGCAAATATCGAGAGAATAGATCCAATTGAAAAACACATAAAATAAAATTGCCAAAAAAAATTGATGTTAACATCAAACAAGTCAACCAAAAAAAGAAAAAGGATGCAGCGTGTCGCATAGAAATTAACTGTATACCAACAATTGCCTAACTGTATACCATTCTATAGCTAAGTTTTCATCAATTCATATCCACAATTAAAATAAAAACAACTGAACTAATTGTATAGCAACTATTTACTAAATGTATACCAACTTATAGCTAAGTTTTCATCAATTTATTTCCACGGGTGCAATAAAACAAAATGGGCCAAAAAAAATATAAGCTACAATTTTCTCAGTTTGGGCACGAATCTTCTCCTCAGTTTGGGCATCGAGGCTTTCAAAGCAGATTTTGTGGTCTTTGACCTCTGGGCTCTGATTACCATCACTCGCACCCTCGCTCGGCCCTAGGGATGCAGGTCTCTTACTGTTTTCTCGTGCCATTTAACCTGGAAGTGAGAAACATCTATGAAACATTATACAGTGTGCATGAACTATACTAATTCTGCGATGTAGCAAAGAGAATACAACATCTAAACTAATTGTGCACTGATTGTACTCTAACTGTATACGAAACTAATACTATTTAAACATCAATTGTATATGCATTAAATGTGTCTTACAACTAGGTCAACAAAACTGAAGAAAATCCACAAATAGTCATCTTCAATTGATATAAAAATGTTGTATGAATTAGGTAAAAACCCTTGCACTGTGACCTAAAAAACCAAGAAATCGATAAAATGTAAACAGAGTCTTACCTTAATGTAGATTTACAGAAGCTTATTGGAGATACAAAGCCCAACTGAGTTCCGCCATACACAAAAGAAAACCTCAGGCACGATTTTTGAAGAGAAAAATTGTGCTCCAGCCGTGTGTGAGATGAAATTTTGTGAGGGATGAAGATGCTGGAGACGTGTGAAAGTGGGTGTTTGTGGGGTTGCGAAATCTTTTAGAAATTTTGGAGAAAATACCAGACCAAAAAATCGATTTTTGCAGAGAGAATTTGTGCTCCAGGCGTGTGTAAGAGGGAATTTTGTGAGGGATGAAGATGGTGGAGACGTGTGAGAGTGGGTGTTTGTGGGGGAAAGAAATCTTTTAGAATTTTTGGAGAAAATACCATACCAAAGAGGCGGGTGATTTGGTGATTGAATCCCAAAAAAATAGGAAAAAGTGGGCAGTTACCAAATTGGATGTTACTTAATGTTTGTAATTTGTCTATTTTGCCCTTAAATGGGCTGATTTCAATTTTTTTTTTTTTAAAAAACGAAAAAAATCAGGCCTTAGGATTAAACATGTTAACGGTCTAGATCTGTCCATACTGCCACATATTAAGGGGCTTGCCACATATGATCCTATACCTATATATATATATATATATGGGTTAGTCTCATGTCAGGCGGTCTAATGGATCTAATTCGTTAGACGGATCCAAATATCCGACTCGTCAGTCCACCAACAGCCCGCACAAGTACCAATACCACATCTGCTGGCCGCTGCTAATACATTTGAGGAGGACTACTAATACTTTTCGGAGGGAAAACTAATATTTTTAGGGTTGCTACCAAATATTTTTCAGGATGACTACTGATACTTTTTGAGGGAAGAACTAATACTTTTATGGGAAACTACTGATACTTTTATGAGGAAAACTATTACTTTTCAAGAGGAATACTAAAATACATTTAATCAGAAAACATAATACTTTTAAATAAGACTACTAATACGTTTTAGTAGGAATATTAATACTCTCGATTGAAAAAATAAATATTTTTCAAGAGGATTACTGAAAAAACTGTTCAAGCAGATTACTAATACATTTCATTGTTACTACTAATATTTCTTTGAGAGACTGCTAATATTTGTTTTTTGGGGAGGGGGGAATTAATTATATTTAGGAGAACTACTAAAATACTCTCTACGGAACTACTAATACTTTTTCGAGGAACTACTAATACTTTTCGGATGCACTGTCCCAGAATATTACAAACATGCCACTGGTGCATGAAATTACGAAAAAAAACCGGGTCGGGTTGGATCCGTCTAACGGAAAAGACCCGTTAGACGGTCTGACAATAGTTTTTGTGTGTATATATATATATACATATATATACATAGGGATTGGATCTAATGAGGCAGGGTCTCTGTGTCAGACAGTGTGGACTAATCCCAACTATTTATTTGTCAAAACCAATGGATGAGATTATTTCAAATTTTTAATTGTTTAAGTATTTATTTCCCTTCATTAAGGGTATTTTAGAACTTTCATTATTTGGCAGTTTTTTTTAGAAACGTGACTGTTCACTTCCGTGATTTAAGGGATTAGATATCTGATATGAAATATCCTGCTATTTAGTTTATGTTACATATGCATCGTATTGATTCTAAATATGCAACATGTTCCCTTTACGTATGCACCAAAATGAACATAATTATGCAGTCGCTACAATATAAACAATATATGTATTCTAAATATGCAATTTATTCAAACTAATTATGCATTATATCGAGCATCATTCATAAGTAACTATGCATTGTGTTACAGTTATATATGCATTAAACAACAAATAATTATGAATCAAACAATAACTAACTATGAATTGTATCATAATTATATTGTTTTGAAGAAAAAAAATAATTGACAACTAACTATGTGTTGTCTCATAACTATATAGGAAGAAACTTGTATAAAACGGTCGCACGGTGCGATGGGTAATACTTTTAGTATAAAAAGTGATATTTTTAATGTAAAAAGTGATATCTTGTCTGAATACACCAAAATTAAGTGTATTCAGACAATGTATTATTTTTTACACTAAAATTATCATTTTCTACACTAAAAGTATCACTTTTAAATTTTTATACTAAAAGTGCAATTAATCGCACCATGCGACCGTCAGTCAACAAAACCTACTCAACTATATATGCATCCAACAACAATTAACTTAACATTATCTCATTACTATCTATGCACCAAATAATATATGAATATGTAGTATATTACAACCATGTATGTATTAAACAACAACTGACTGTGCAATATATTTATTCTAAATATGCACTAGAGTCATAATAATTCAGCGTTAATGGTGGATTTATGAGAGAGGGGGAAAGATTTGATTTTGGAATTTGATGACGATTTTTGTGGGATTGATACATATATGGAACATAACTAATATAATTTGATTTTATTTCCATTTTATCTGCCCGTATTTGATGGTAAAGATGTTACATTTTATTGTTATTTTACAGTGTTACCCTTTTTGTGATTAAATTAAATATTTACTCTAATTTTATTCATTCTAATCTCAACCATCAGTTATTTAATGAGAGCGGTTGTGATTAATCCTTACGGCCTCACAGCAAGAGTCTGTCTATATATATAAAATATATTATTTTTCTTTTTGCACTCCAATTTCATAGTTGTTGTTAGGAAATTTATTTGTTTGATTTTGATGATATCATGTAAAACTTAACTAGGAAGTTGGCACCCCATTTTCCTTGTAATTTTGTATTGTAATAGATAGGACTGAAAGAGCTGAGTGAAGTCAGCTAAGTCAAGAATGCAAGAAGTCAACTGCATGCTAGAGTGAAGACTTTGTTGTGTTTCAGCTGAGTATGACCATGAAGGAAGTGTTAGAGATTTTTCTTACCGCAAGTCTACGGTGTCAAGTTTTAATATAGAGAAGTAAGGTTGTCGAATCCACAGGGAATAATTATCGAATTATCGCTAAGTACTATAATATAGTAGTCTAACTTTATTTAGAAATTCAATATTTGATGGAGTTGATTATACTAAGAATACCAAAAATTGATCAAGAATATAAAAATAACAATGAGTTTATCCAAATGATTAAATGAATTCTAGAGGTATGATGAATCTAGTTATCCCTTATGTTATCAATATGGTTTATCAATCATCAATTATCAATTTATAAGTCAAGATTTCTACAATAATCATTCCCTTTCTCAAGTGCCAATGATTTTAGATTCAATTGGGAAATCAATATCTCTATAAAAATCACCAATTGAAATCTCACTAAAAACTATGAATCTTGGTTGATGACTTCAAAGGATTCACAAATCTCTCAATTCTATGAAATCTGGGTTATGCTATTCCAAGGTCATGTATTCAATTACCTCTCTCAAGTGTCAAATCAAATACACCAAACAATCTAAATTATTGATCAAGTAATTTAGAAGCAATAGATCTAAATAGCACAAATAAATTGATAGATCTAGATTGACAAACCACAATCTCAAAACATAAGTTCAAACATAGATTACATCAATCCTCTAGAATTATAGAGTTTAGCTCATAATTAAAGAATATGAATCCATGAAAATACAACAATACATCTTACAAGATATGAAGAAAGCAACAAAATAAGAACAAGAGTTGAGGATCTTCTCTATTTCTAGATGATAGAAGCCTCCAATCTTCTTCTCAAATTCTTCTCAAAATGCTCAAATTCTTCTTCCTTGTCTTGTAGCTGTTTTTATTGCCTTCCCAAGGGTTCCAAGATGCCCTAATTTCAAGCCCCAAGGATGGTATTTATAGTACACAAAAGTCCAAGAAAGGGGTAGGTGAACTTAGGATTTTCCGCCCCGAGTGAGCTGGGGGGCGCTCATCAATCTCGTCTCGGAGTTATCGCGACGGCGCGCTGGGCGCTTCGCTAACGCTTATCGCCAAATATCGCCGGTGACTGCGGGCGCTTCGCTAACGCTCATCGCCAAATATCGCACGAGCGCTGCGCTGGCTTATCAACATACGCACACACAATCCGCCCAAGCTGCTAGCTGGGCGTTTCCGTCCGGCCAAAGATTCTCATTGCGGGCGCTGCCAGCGCCAGTAAGCTTGCTGCCGCCCGCCCGGCTGGCCAAAATGCGATTTTTCCTTCTTTATATGCGATTTCTTCTTTCTTCAAGCCGTTTTTCACCGTTTTCTTCATTTCTTGGCTACCAAATCAGATTGACTCTACATCGACTCTAATTGAAATAAATAGGACTCGACGACTCTAAAAACACCCAAAATAAAACCAAATTCTACTCTAAAATATCAAATAAGTTGGTAAAATACCAACTTAACAAATACCCCAAACTTAAGCTATTGTTTGTCCTCAAATAATTATAACTCCAAAATGAAAGACAAACAAAACAAAACAACAAAACAACTACAAAACTCCATAAACCAATAAAATTTGTCTAAAAACTTATTTCACTATCAATCAAGCATGCATTTTATCATTGTGATCAAAAGTGTTGAATATTCATGAAAATTCCGTTTACATTATTCAAATTGATTTACGCAATCAAATGTTATCGGGGATGATCCACTTTGCTAAGTATCAAAAGATAATGACTACTGGATTCCATAGGCTTGTTATTCCCACTAATCTCCACTAATGTAGGCTAATATAACACATGGATCAATAGGACTTCCAAAGCTTGTAATGTGGCTTAGGGTCGGGTAGGAAAATTTAGGACTAAGTGGCTCAACTCACCCAAACACACAATTACCTCTTCAAATCACCAATTGCCAAACAAAATGGCTACCTTCTTACTTTTGTTGAATTTTCAATTATTCCCTTTTACGAGCCTCTATTTTCAACAATTTTTTTTTTTTTTTTTTGAGACCCCAAACTTGATCTTTTGCATATTTTAACACATGGGGTTTCATTATTTCTTTTTCTCGGCAACTTCATGCGAATGAACATCTACCTTACTTATCACATCCTCCTCAACCTTCAATCATTTTGTGTGTATGAGTGATGGGTAATTAGGATTTTCACATATAAGCTCAAGGTAAAAAAATTGGTTGCCAAAAACAGTTTTAATAAGCTCAAAAGGGGACACTAGTGAAATTATATCGTACAAAGGTAGTCATTTTGGTTCTAGCTTTTATTCAAAGATGGCCTAAATCATTTCCTTATGTTATTTCACCTAGGATTTCGCCTCAATTAGTGATCAAACAAGTTCTAGAATCCGTGGGATCATACAAGCAACACTCGACTTCATTAATCATTTTCAAATAATTTAACGAAATTATGCATGAATATGAAATCAATGAAGCAAAATATAGATCACTACTTAAAAGCATGCTTTCGTGATATTCAACTTGTGATCAACAAATCTACTTAGTCATGTAGTTCTATAGTTCAACAAACTACCCGACTCGACTTAACTTTTTTTTTTTTTTTTTTTGACACGACTCGACACGACTCAAAAGACACAAATCAGATTACACCCCCAAACTTAAATTGAACATTGTCCTCAATGGGGAGTGAGAAAACTTTCCCGATAAATGGGAGCGCTAGGACTCCTCATCGGAGTCGTGTGGTGAAAAATGAGCAATAGGACCGGTGGTGGTGGTATTGGGAATCTGAATATGGGGTGTGTGTCTGGCTATATATCCGGGCGATGTATTCGGTTGTGCTCATTCTCATATTCTTCTCGTGCCGCTCTGTGACGTTGCTCGGCTACAAAAAGCCCTTCTCAATTCTCGTACTTCGCGAACTAGTGCGTCTGAAGGGTTGTTATCGTGATGTGAGCGTCTAGAACGAGAACGTCTTGCCGCTGAACCGGATGGAGTGTCTACATTCGTGGTTGGGCATGAGTATCATGCTCAATAGGCTGGTAGGGCAAATCGGGATCAAGAATATATCCCGCACCCTTCGGATTAGGCACCGCCGCCCCCCACTCGTCATAAGAAGCAATAGTAGCCGAATCTATAGGTCCCTTAGGATTTTCCAATGGCTCGGAGCTATGCCATGTAACACCGTCCTCTTTACATAACCCACAAATTAAACTCGGTAAGATTAGTCCCCTGTTTTGGGTTGTAGCATTTTGTTATGAAGGGACCTTGCAATAATTACTGGCTATTTGGGTCGAATGTATGTCATTAACTATGGCATATAGAAGATGAGCTCGTTCATTAGTTACATCACTAACATGCTTGGTTGGTATCAAGTCGTTGCATATGAAGTGGTACCAAGCTCGCCCATATCGACTAAGACTCGTGTGTGGAAAAGCAAGAGCACCTCCCACAACTTTTATATGACGTACCACGCCTGTTCCGGGCCGGCATAAGGTATTACAAATCTCTTCCATACTCGGTGGTTGCGAGATAAATTCAACGTACGGTGAGTGATCCACCTCAGGAGCCCATAATATTCTCTTATCGCTCTTGAATGAGTGTATACCTTGTTTACTCTACGTCACGAAAACCTCGAGTTATAGCCATTTTGGTCTTTGCATTTGCATAAAACTCTTTGACTATATTCGGTGTGAATGGTCTAGGTTGTGCACAAAGTTTTTCCCATTGCTTCGATGTATCATTTGTGCAAGTTCACCATCATTTGGCCCCGGTTGTAACCCCCTTCCTGCGGTTATGCTCTTTGTGCTTAATTTCTCATAAAAAGATTTTGTGCCTCTAAGCTACGAAAACGACTAGTATCATATTCCTCGGAGGTATTCGCCACCTTTTTGCCCTTGCTTGCATTCTTTGTTCTTGGCATTGTGATTGATTTGAAAATCACACGAAAAATGACGCAAGCAACATAGCACATAGGGCGCTGTCTGAGTTAGGGGTTAAGAATTTTGCAACAACTCAAGAATTATGCATCTTTGTCATCAATTCATGATCAAATATCCTTTAGTACACAATGATGACAAGAATCAAATGCCTAGATGTAATATTTTTCATTGAGGCATTTTAACAAACACCTTGTAGGCATATATGCAAAGAAGAGATGAACACCCAATTTGAAATTCAATTCATGCCCATTTTTCAACACCAATCAATTCAATCACAATATAATCATATATCATCACAATTTATCAAGAACTTATCAAGAAATTCGAAATTATAATGATATTGAAAATTCCCACATTTTTAACCTAAGCTTGAAAATTTGAAGAAAATTGGTGTACAATTGAAGCTCACTTACCCATTGATGAAGAAGATGAAGATGATGATTAAGTTGCTCAAATGCCCACTTGAATGGTGTATAAGTGAAAACGAGGTGGGATTTTTGTAGAAGGGATCAAGATAGGCGTGTGTGTGTGTTCTTGTTTGCAAGGAAAAAAATGAGGATGACCGACCCTTTAATCGCTTGAAGAACGATCGGGCGGCTGCTTGGCTTTCAGCTGCAGCGCCGCACACACCGCCTCACTGCAAGATCTCACCTCGCGCACTCTGTCTCGGGCTTTTTTTTTTTTTATTATTATTATTTAAAAATTTCAATTTAATCAAAAAAAAATTCAAAATCACACACAAATTAATTTACACAAAAATCACACCAAAAATTCAAATAAATACACACCAAACTAAAAGAAAATAAAATCACACAAAATTCGATCACACGAAAATCACTTGGGTTGCCTCCCAAGAAGCGCTAAATTTATAGTCGTTAGCCTGACTCAACTATTCGGACTCAAGAAATTTCATCACCAAGTGGAAGATTTAAAACCTTCCTTGCTTCGTTCCCAAAATAATGTTTCAATCTTTGTCCGCTTTACTTGGAACGAATTCCCATCGTTTCCTCTTAACTCGACGGCACCATATGGAAACACACGTTCAACCACAAACGGTCCCGACCATCGTGATTTGAGTTTACCCGGAAAAAGTTTCAATCGAGAGTTGAACAATAACACTTGTTGGGGTAAGAATTCACGTCGCAAAATCATTTGATCATGCCATTTTTTCGTTTTTTTCCTTATACATTTTGGCATTTTCATATGATTCTTGTGAAATTCTTCCATTTCGTTTAATTGAAGTAATCGGTTTTCACCGCCTCTTTCAAGTTAAAATTCAATTTCTTAATTGCCCAATAAGCTCGATGCTCAAGTTCAACCGGCAAATGACACGCTTTACCAAACACCAATCGATACGGTGACATACCAACGGGGTGTTTTATAAGCCGTCGCGATAAGCCCACAAAGCATCATCGAGCTTTTGTGCCCAATCCTTTCGATTAAAACTCACCGCTTTTTTCAAGAATTTGTTTCACCTCACGATTGGAAATTTCGGCTTAACCATTAGATTGAGGATGGTAACCAAGCGCAATCTTATGACGCACACCAAATTTAGCAAGAAGGTTGTTAAACAATTTATTACAAAAATGCGTGCCTTCATCACTTACAATAGCTCGAGAGTACCGAACCGAGTGAAAATATGCTTGTGCAAGAATTTGAGTACTATCTTAGCATCATTTGTTGGTGTAGCAATCGCCTCAACCCACTTGGAGACGTAATCAACCGCAAGCAAAATGTACAAATTTCCATAGGACGGGGGAAATGGCCCCATAAAGTCAATACCCCATACATCAAACAATTCCACCTCCATTATGTTTGTCAAAGGAAGCTCATGACGTCGTGAAATATTACCAACCCTTTGGCATCGATCACAAGTTTTCACAAAGGCATAACAATCCTTGAATAATGTTGGCCAATAAAAACCAGATTGTAGTACTTTTGCGGTTCGGGTTGGCCCGAAATGTCCCCATAAGATGATGAATGACAATGTTGAAGAATCTCTCCAATTTCTTCCTTAGGAACACAACGGCGAATGATAGAATCCGCATCTCTTGAACAGTAACGGATCATCCCACAAATAAGACTTGACATCATGTAAGAATTTTTTCTTTTGGTGTGAAGTCAAGTCCGGTGGCAAAACTCCTCCCGCGAGGTAATTAACAAAATCTGCGTACCAAGGTAATGATGTCTCGGCACGCATAATTTGTTCATCAGGAAATGATTCTTTTATTGGACTCTCAATCACCTCGTAAGGTTGCTCGGGCGGGATAGATGATCGGCAACCCCATTCTCGCTTCCTTTTTTATCTCGAATCTCAATATCAAATTCTTGCAAGAGCAAAATCCATCGAATTAATCGAGGTTTTGCATCCTTTTTGGAGAAAAGATATCGGATTGCCGCATGATCCGTGTAAACAATCACCTTTGTACCTACCAAGTGTGCTCGGAATTTATCAAATGCAAAAACTACCGCCAACATCTCTTTTTCTCGTGGTGGTGTAGTTTTGTTGGGCGTTCCATGGTCTACTTGCGTAGTAAATAGCTTTAAAAATTCTGTCTCGCCTTTGACCGAGAACGGCACCCATGCATAATCACTTGCATCGCACATGGGCTCAAATGGTTGAGTCCAATCCAATCCGACTATCATAATCGGAGTCAAATGAGTGCCTTTTTTTATCTGTTCAAATGCCTCGCAAACACAACTCATCAAAGCAAAAGATAGCATCTTTTTCAAGGAGATTACAAAGTGGTTTAACAATTTTTGAAAAATCTTTTATGAATCTCCTATAAAATCCTCGCATGCCCTAAAAAGCTTCTTATGTCTTTCACATTTGAAGGTGGGGGTAGCTTTTCAATAGCCACAACCTTCGCCTGTCAACTTCTAAACTCCGTACAAGAAATACGATGTCCAAGCACAATCCCTTCTTTGACCATAAAGTGACATTTTTCCCAATTGAGCACAAGATTAGTTTCCTCACAACGTTGCAAAACCATAGATAAGTTATGCAAACAATGGTCAAAAGAAGTACCAAAAAAAAAATCGTCCATAAAAATTTCCATGATTTCCTCAACCATACCATGAAAGATTGTCATCATACACCTCGAAAAGTAGCGGTGCATTACATAATCCAAATGGCATCCTGCGAAATGCAAAAGTACCATATGGACATGTAAAAGTAGTCTTTTCTTGATCTTGAGGGCAATGGCGATTTGATTGTATCCAGAATAGCCATCAAGAAAACAATAATATTCGTAACCTACCAACCTTTGTCCAACATTTGATCAATAAAGGGGAGGGAAAATGATCCTTACGAGTAGCTTTATTCAATTTTCTATAGTCAATACATATTCGCCATCCTGTGATTCGTGTAGAAATTAATTCATTGTTATCATTTTTCACAATCTGTCATACCTCCTTTTTAGGGACAACCTGTCTTAGGACTCACCCATGAACTATCTGAAATGGCATAAATTATACCTGCCTTTAGCCACTTTAAAACCTCATTTCTCACGACTTCTTTCATTGCGGGATTAAGTCGTCTTTGGTGTTCAATAGATGGTTTATAAGATTCTTCCATTAAAATTTTGTGCATTACAATGGAAGGACTTATACCTTTCAAATCAGAAATATACCAACCTAAGGCCGACTTATGTTCACGAAGCACACGCAACAACTTATCCAATTCGGATGAAGATAATGAAGCAGAAACAATCACCGGGTAAGTTTTATCTTTTCCCAAAAATGCATATTGAAGATGTTCCGGAAGTTCCTTTAGTTCTAAAGTACCTTTCGGAATATTTTCAATATTGGCATTTTCTAATGCTTCCTTTTGTTTTTCTTTTACAATTTCTTTAGCCTCAAGGGAAAGAATAAACTCAAGCAAATCAATATCATCACTATCTTCCTCATCACATTTCATTATTGAATTAATCAAACAATGTTCTAACGGATCTTTTAAATCTTGTTTTATAACTTCCGTTTGATCACATTGTTCGATTTTATCAATAAAATGACATGTGTGAGGTTCCTCTTGAAATTTCATTGCTTTATAAATGTTAAATAGTACCTCATCATCATTTACCCGTAATGTTAACTCTCCTCGTTGCACGTCAATTAAAGCTCGTCCGTTCTTTAGAAAAGGTCTCCCAAAGAATCAATGGCATTTCATGATCTTCCTCCATATCCAACACCACAAAGTCCGCCGAAATATGAATTTATCCACTTTGATCAACACATCTTCAATCACTCCTCTTGGGTAGGTGAGTGATCTATCGGCTAATTGCAATGTGATGGTGGATGGCGTTATTTCTCCAAGGCCAAGTTTCAAAAAGCAGACAACGGCATAAGATTAATGCTAGCACCTAAATCACAAAGAGCTTTATTAAAATAAGAATCACCAATAGTGCAAGGATAGTGAAACTCCCTGATCTCTTAATTTTTGTGGTAGCTTTCTTTGCAAAATGGCGCTACACTCTTCCGTGAGATTGACCGTCTCATATGCTTCCAACCTTCTCTTTCTCGACATCACATCCTTCATGAATTTTGCATAGTTTGGCATTTGCTCGAGTGCATCGGCAAAAGGGATGTTGATGTGAATTTTCTTGAATATTTCCAAAAACTTGGAAAATTGAGCATCCAACTTTTTCTTCGAAATCTCTTTGTGGAAAAGGAAGAGCATTTGGTAACACATTATCGAATTGGAAATTGGTTTTACCTCAATTTTTGCCTTTTCTCGATTGCTTATCAATGCCCTCTTCATTTTGGAGTGTTTCGAGCTTGCTTCCTGGTTCTTTGGTAGCATGAGCGGGCATCTTTGGTTCATCATATTCCGTCCCACTTCTCAACTTAATGGCCTTGCAATGTTCCCGGGTTCACCTCGGTGTTACTTGGAAACGTATCAACTTTCTGCATTTGTGAATTAATAGCCGTGGCCAATTGACCCACATGTGTCCCCAAAGATTTGAGATGACTTTCAATTGTTGTAACCCTTGAACCCAGATTTTCTATGTTAGAATCGGCCTTGTTCATCCTTGCTCTTGATTCTACAAGGAATGAACTAAGTAATTCCTCCAAAGATGGCTTTTGTTCTCCCACGTGTGTACTGCATACTTGCTTGATTCTCGATATCCCTGGGAGGTGGTTGCAACACATTTCTCGTATTGCTATACGAGAAGTTTTCATGATTGCGAAGTCCCTGGATGATAATGTGTTGGCAATTGATTCCCTCTTTGTTGAAACCCCGATTATTCACATAATTCGCTTGTTCCGTATCGGGATTCACAATTTCTTGACTTATCTCCGTGATCCTCCGAATGTTGTTTCCCACGGACTTAGTGTAGCAATTTGCTTTGACAAGGCGGAAATTTGAGAGGCCAATGCGGACATAGATCAAGTTCAAGAACACCGCAACTTTTCATGGCGTAGATCTTTCAGACGGCCATTGATAACTATTGGCAGCCATTTCTTGAGTAAAAGCATGGCTTCACTTGGAGTTTTAGCCATCAATGTACCTCCCGCTACGCATCTATAATAGTTCTTGAATGCCCATTCATACCATTGTAGAAAAATATTGAACCTTTTGCCAATCTGCGTGCCCGTGTTGTGGACACCTCCTCAATAATTCTTTGAATCGCTCCCAAGCTTCGTAGAGTGGCTCAAAGTCGAGTTGATGAAATTGAGCAATCTCACTTTTCAATTGAAGTGTCTTACTAGGTGGAAAGAATTTTGCCATGAATTTTTCAAAGAGATCATTCCAACTAGTGATACTTCCGGTGGAAAGGTTTGAAGCCACTGCCTAGCTTTATCACGAAGTGAAAACGGAAATAACCTCAACCGAATAGCTTCATCGGAACCCCATTCATTTTGATAGTGTCACATATCTCAAGAAAAATAGCCAAATGAGCATTCGGTCGTCTCACGGACTACTACCCCAAACCGATTTTGTTGCACCATGTTTATTAGGGTTTCGGCTTCAATTCAAAATTATTCGCATTGATAGGTTGGCGAACAATGCCCGAATAGTTTTGATTTGTGGTTGGTCGAAAATAGTCCCGAATGGCCCTTTCCGGTGGTGCAACAATAGGTATGCGGTCTTCATCATCACCGATCCCCGCCATTTTTGTGAACTCGATTCTTCGTGCGGCTCTAATCTTTGAAGCGTTCTTTCAATTTCTGGATCAAATAAGATTAAATTAGCACTTTTATTTTTCGCATCAACAAGAAAACACAAAAATGACAATGACCCTATTGTAACAAAAAGAAACCAATCTAAATTAAAGTAAAACTACTAAGTAATAATATTAGCGCAAATAAGATGAATTATTCCCCGAAACGGCGCCAAAACTTGTTAGAGATTTTTCTTACCGCAAGTCTACGGTGTCAAGTTTTAATATAGAGAAGTAAGGTTGTCGAATCCACAGGGAATAATTATCGAATTATCGCTAAGTACTATAATATAGTAGTCTAACTTTATTTAGAAATTCAATATTTGATGGAGTTGATTATACTAAGAATACCAAAAATTGATCAAGAATATAAAAATAACAATGAGTTTATCCAAATGATTAAATGAATTCTAGAGGTATGATGAATCTAGTTATCCCTTATGTTATCAATATGGTTTATCAATCATCAATTATCAATTTATAAGTCAAGATTTCTACAATAATCATTCCTTTTCTCAAGTGCCAATGATTTTAGATTCAATTGGGAAATCAATATCTCTATAAAAATCACCAATTGAAATCTCACTAAAAACTATGAATCTTGGTTGATGACTTCAAAGGATTCACAAATCTCTCAATTCTATGAAATCTGGGTTATCTATTCCAAGGTCATGTATTCAATTACCTCTCTCAAGTGTCAAATCAAATACACCAAACAATCTAAATTATTGATCAAGTAATTTAGAAGCAATAGATCTAAATAGCACAAATAAATTGATAGATCTAGATTGACAAACCACAATCTCAAAACATAAGTTCAAACATAGATTACATCAATCCTCTAGAATTATAGAGTTTAGCTCATAATTAAAGAAAATGAATACATGAAAATACAACAATACATCTTACAAGATATGAAGAAAGCAACAAAATAAGAACAAGAGTTGAGGGATCTTCTCTATTTCTAGATGATAGAAGCCTCCAATCCAATCTTCTTCTCCAAATTCTTCTCAAAATGCTCAAATTCTTCTTCCTTGTCTTGTAGCTGTTTTTATTGCCTTCCCAAGGGTTCCAAGATGCCCTAATTTCAAGCCCCAAGGATGGTATTTATAGTACACAAAAGTCCAAGAAGGGGTAGGTGAACTTAGGATTTTCCGCCCACAGGCGCTGCGGGCGCTGTACGCATGGAAGCCACTGCGGCGCCATCAATCTCGTCTCGAGTTATCGCACGGGCGCTGGCGGCGCTTCGCTAACGCTCATCGCCAAATATCGCACGGGTATTTGCTGGCGCGCTTCGCTAACGCTTATCGCCAAATATCGCGGGCGGCGCTGGCGGCTGGCAGCGACTTAAGCGCCATCAACATACGCACACACATCCGCCGCGCTGCGCAGCGTTGGCCTTGCCGCCCGCAGCGTTTTCCGTCCGGCCCAAGATTCTCTGCTATTGCGGGCGCTGGGTGCAGCTGCAGGCTAGCCTGCGGCCTTGCCCGTCCCTGGCCAAAATGCGATTTTTCCTTCTTTATATGCGATTTCTTCTTTCTTCAAGCCGTTTTTTCACCGTTTTCTTCATTTCTCGGCTACCAAATCTGATTGACTCTACATCGACTCTAATTGAAATAAATAGGACTCTAACGACTCTAAAAACACCCAAAATAAAACCAAATTCTACTCTAAAATATCAAATAAGTTGGTAAAATACCAACTTAACAGAAATCAAGTACTCGATCAAGGAGAGTCACCGAGAACAATCATGTGAAGTGTCGGTCAAGTCAATGAAAGAAGCCAAGTCTAAAAGGTTGAATTGATAGTTGAGTCAATTTTATGATTGGAGAAGACTCAAGTCACAAGGAGTAAAGCGCATCAAGTTGAGACAACTGACATTGATATGTTGGAAGTAAGTCGAGAATATTACTCGATATAGTAATATGTCCAAACGCCAGTCTTAAAGTGTTTGGCCCGCCTTAAACATGCAAAAGGAATAAGCGATGGGAAACACCGCAACTCAGTCGAACCTTTAAAGTGGGAAGCCATTTAATACGAGGAAGGGTCAACATCACAAGTGTTGCAGACCAAGAAAAGACAAGCCAACGAACAAGAAGTGTCATTTGAAATTGGCCTATCTCTTCAACGGGCAAATTTCAAATGAGCACTATAAAAGGCTGAGGAAGCATTTGAGAAAAGGTTACCTGAACCTAGCACGAACAAACATTCATTGAGCAAGCATAACCTGCAATATTCTCAAAGGCTCAAGCCTAAAACTCCAAGAAACTCGATCTAACACACGCTGTGAAGGAGAGACAACTTCAACCAGTTGAAGAGGAAACATTTGAAGAACAAAAAAGGGGTCCACTCTCCAAGTTGAAGGAGTTGTAGAAAGGTTCAAGGTCGAACCAAGAGATTCAAGTTTATTAGAGGGCTGTGTGAACAAATCCAAGAACTTGAAAGTGAGCTGAAGTAACAAGGCAGCCGCCTTGTGAAGAAGCTGAGTCTCAGGAGAAGTCAGCTATGTGATCAAGCCTGTCTCTAGACTGCTCACTACTTTGTAACTTGATCTGTTACTTAGTGGATTTCGCCAGGAGTTGGAGAAGAGTGGATTAGAGGAATTACCCCATCCTCGAACCACTATAAAAATTACTTGTGTCAATTTACTTTACATTCTTGCATATACTTTTATATTTGATGTTAGTTAAATCTGCTATCCAACTGATTAATAACAAGTGTTAAAAATAAGCTTTAATCTATCTAAAGGGTGTTAAGTCTTCCGATGTTAAAAACCAAATCAACTAAAGTTAAGTATTAGCTTAAGCGGTAAATGAGTTATACTATCAACACTCTATCGAGTTTGTTGAGTGGATAACTTAGTCAATATAGCCAACTTAGTTGTCCTCATGACACAATCGATTTTAGTCAACTCGTTGAAAAATCTTAAAAAGACTAAAATCGAAAATTTAGTAAGGTTTATTCAGCCTCCCCTTCTAAACCTTACATTACACCCCTTGGGACCTACATGTGGTATCAGAGCAGTTGGTTCAATGAGCCTTCCGCACTGATTACTGAACTACATCTCAATCTTTTTCAAAGGTTTTAACACTTGTGTTTTTCAAAGTCTTTCATCCTTTAAGCAAAGTTATTATCATAGAAGCAAATCTAACTCGTATTCCAATGTTTACTGTGGAAGAGTTTGATGACTGGAAAATTCGCATGCAGGCTCATCTATCCACCTTACACGATGAAATGTGGCTTGTGATAGAAGATGGACCATTAGAAATACTGAAAGTCAATATGGCTATAAGAAGAGAAGTTGCAGCTGAAGGAGATGAAGCTGCTGCTGAAGTTAGGCCAGCCATGGTTGAAAAATCACGCACTGAATGGACAAATGAAGATAGAAAGAGATATAACATGGACAATGTGGCCAAGGATATACTCTACAAGCGTTAATGGTGGATTTATGAGAGAGGGGGAAAGATTTGATTGTGGAATTTGATGACGATTTTTGTGGGATTGATACATATACGAACGAATCGATATTATTTGATTTTATTTCCATTTTATCTCGCCCGTATTTGATGGTAAAGATGTTACATTTTATTGTTATTTTACAGTGTTACCCTTTTTGTGATTGAATTAAATATTTAGTATAATTTTATTCATTCTAATCTCAACCATCAGTTATTTAATGAGAGCGGTCGTGATTAATCCTTACAGCCTCACAGCAAGAGTTTGTCTATAAATATAAAATATATTATTTTTCTTTCTGCATTCCAATTTCATAGTTGCTTTAATGGACGTTATGAGAAATTTGTTATCATTTTTGTGTTAACTTATTTTGATTATATATTCACAAACAACTAACATCACATTGAAATCACAGCTTATTTACATAATAACATTACTTATGCCTATTTCCTCAAAAAAAAAACATTACTTATACCTAAAGAATTGGCAAAAAGTAGATCAGCATTCCAATAAAATATAAAATGTTGTGCATGCATAAAAGGACGAAAATATGTACAAGTCATGTTATTATTATTATTGAAAACCAGGATTATTTTCTTACAACAATTTCTGGAGTTCGTGGGAGAGTAAATAAGGATGCTAACTTATCCCTTGCTTCCATTCAATGACAATGAGAGAGAGAGATAGAGAGAGAGAGAGAGAGGGAGAGAGACAGAGAGAGACCAAACCTACACAGAAAATGGTGTGGGGTTCACATTTTGAGGATTCTCCAACACCATGTTGAAAATCATTTCAGCAGTTCCCAAAGCCTGGTGAAAAATCCACAAAGGCACATATACATGACTATTTCATTACAAATCGTACAGGTAAGAAAAACAGATGAATTGAAAGCTGATATCTGAAACTTGCAGATCAAAACCGCATTACGGAGTGAGGACAGGAGAAGTTTACCAGCGAGAGCCCTTCTCCTTCATGTCCAGCAGCAAGGAAGGCTTTTGATAGTCCAGGCACAGGCCCAATCGCTGGTTTTCCACCGGGCACTGCAATAAATTAAGGTCAGTACACAATGAAATTCTGGAACAAATTAAGGTCAGTACAAAATGAAATTCTTACTACACGTCATTAAGTAAAAAAGTCGGTTCTTGGCAAACTTACTGTAAGGTCTGAGGCCTACTCTTACTTCTCTGCTTTTGCTCAAATCTCCTAGAGATACTTGTTTTAGTATAGGAAAGAACTCACTCGCCCGCTCCCATATCCGGGCAATGATAGATTCATCTATTTCAGTGCTGAACCCAACAAGCTGACGGCTGCTTCCTGCAAGAACAGACACCATATAAAAGAAAGCATAAGAATATCAAGCATTTGACTCTTTTTTTCTAGTTTAAAACTATTTTAGACTCTTTCTACCATACATTGTTCTCAATTGACTTTTCTCGTCCCACTAGTCTTACGGAGATCATTTGGTAGGCTTAGTGGGATAAAGCTTGACACCATGGAACGTGGTATGTGTTAAGACTTCATCATATTGTTGTGTAGGTTCTTTTATATTGGCTTAATATCCCACCTCCAAGCAATATGTTGTTTGGTTCGACAAAGTTAAGGAGTAGGATACAACGCCAAAATTTCCTCAACTTCTATCATATCCCTCAATCCTCTTTGTTCACCATTTTCTCTCATCAAATCCACGTTGGCTTAAGAAAATTTAAAGCAATCTATGTAGTCGCAAACTCCCAGTTCTTTCTCTTCTTTCTTTTTTAGTTTAGTGACAGTTCATCAAAAGAATGTCAAAGTACCCAAAAAGTTGTATGTGGGATTTTAACTTGTCAAATTTCTATTCCAAATAATATGGAACAACATTGGAAGGAAAACAAATGGAAAAATCTTACAAAAAAATGGCCCAACAAGAAGAATAAGTCTAATAATCCAAAATGCAACACAAATATTTAATAAAAAGTCAAAATCCGGAATGAAGTTCATAAGTAATCACCCCAATATGGCTTTGTGGAAGATGGAGACTTGGGTAGGTGGGAGTCTTTGTTGCGAAGAAATGGAGTATGGGCAAGCTAATGTGGAAAAATTAGGGTTGTAAGGTGCTTTTATATGCAAGAATCGTTTATCCACCAAATGTTAGTGTGGGAGGCAGATTTTGTGAGAATAATCATATCTCCAAGGTGCACCTTAAAAGGTACCTTACGATGCCCTTTTCCAAAGTTTCGTTGTAGGAACCAAACAAGAAATAATCATAGTTTAAACATCAATGAAGCCCATATGCCGATATAGGAAAGTCTTAAATAGTATATGTATATATATCAAAGAATAAAGTCAAGCTCTATGAGAATTGCTTTATGAAAATACACAGCTTATTCTAAAATTCCCATAATATCAAATTTCCTGATAAAATAGGGACTGTAACATTATTGATTAGAGCCCCAATGGACACTTGGGATACCCATGCCAAATTGTTATCAAAGTACAAAACTTCACTTAACTCTAGATAATAACAAATCTAACATGTTAATTCAGTCCAGCTTTAAAAAAAAGAGTTTATACTTTGCTGCAAATCTGTACATACATAGCTATAAAATTCACAAGCTTATCAGGCACAATTATTCATGAGGGAGAGTTAACAAAGTTACTCAAGGTTGTAACGGGGATGCTGCATCAAGAATCAAGATTGAGTTCAATATCCCCAAAGCATTGTGATCTAGAAAGACTGGATTTTGACTTTTCAAACTTAACTCAGTTCTTTGCAGAGATAAGAAACGACATCTTAGTAGCTGAAATATTCTCCATTGACATTCTAAAATTAAGACATAGAGTTAGATGGCAAAACTAAAGTTTAATACTTTAGTTGGCAAAAGCATGACTTCACATGACACCATATGAACAGATGGATGAGGCAACACAGGTCTTTCAAGAACTTGAAGTTTAGTTTATGGTCCATTAGCTGAAACTTTATCAGAAACCATTTAAGCATGGATTGGCTGGTCATTCAGCCATACAGCAATCCTGCACCTATTATTTCTGTTCCAAGACATACACCAGTTACCAGTGAGGAGCAGCGCACTAGTGAGAAGTTTGTAGCCTAAGGTCACAATAAACAATTTTGGAAGTATGAAGAAAAAAACGAATTTATAATTAGAAATGTTAACACACCATTGGCGTGATAGAAATTAGATAATGATAACTTAGATAAAACGTTTACGTTTTAAGCTGAGTGAGTAACAAGATGCATATAACATTCTCACTCATGCGCTATTGTTAATATGAAACAAAGTAGCCATCTCATAAGTACAAATATCAACTCTGGTAATGTCACCCCTCATGAGGACATCTAAATAGCAGTATTAATCAACCACATGCATAAACATAGGAAAACCACAATTATCGTTTATGCTGAGATTTTGGCGAGTAAAAATGTCAACGAACATATGGACTGACTTTGAGTTCTCCACAGCTCCAACAAACAGATGGCTCATGGCCATACTTTGAGCCAAAATGCAGGCAAAAGGCAATTGGGCAAGGTAGACGCTTAACCACAATTAGACTTACCCTAATATCAAAGCATTTTTTGTGAGCCATGATCACTTGTCAGTTGTCACGTTTAAAACCGAACTCAACTCCTGTTCTGTTTTTCTTCCAAAATATTACTACTCTAATGCAACATAAGACTCACACTCAGAGTAATTCTATTCCCATACTCATTTAAGAATCTTAATAAGTTTCTCTCAAATAGAGGTAATGAAATGGACATAGCTTAATGCCTATAAATGACCATGCAGATAATCCACCAGGTGTATAAACATGTACATCTACTTTGCATGAATTATTGTGCATGGATAGTAGAGAGAAAGTTGAGCAAGTAATTAAAACTCAAAAGTGTACCAAGAACAAGCCTTCCTGACATGTCCATGGTAGCTGTCATTGAAATAGATGCGGTACTCGCATCAAATCCAGTCCTCGAATCTGAAATAGTAGAGCTCGCGACTGCAGATTCATGATTGACATATCCCACCTCCATAAGCCCATGATTAAGGTTAAGAGCCTTGAAATTCTCAAGAACGAGCAGATGACCCTGCAGCCACATTAATCAATGAAAACACTTGACTGACTGCTTTCTCTTGAGATTATCTACCTCCCATATGGCAATGGTAAATATTAAAAGACACAATACAATCTCAAATGTGGAATGTCATGTGGCATAGGTCCAACAATAAAAGATCACTAATAGGAGCACAACCTCCAAGAAGGGCCCACCATTTATTCTATGGAATCTTTTACTAACTGAATATAATGTAATACAAATAAGAAATCTGAGAATACCTGCAGTAACCTAAAGCACCATATTTATTCTAAGAAAATTGATGTTAAACAAAATTAATGGAGAAAATTACAATGCGTTTATCCTCAAGATTTTTTGTCATCTGGATAACTATCCAAAGTACCTTGATAATATCTTGAAAATCGATGGATTAATAGACAATTAAAAAAGAATCTAGTACCAGGACGAAAAAGATATTCCTACATAATATTTCGATGCCAGCGTAATTGGTCACCCTCAATACTGTTTAAACTCAAAGAACACAAGTGAAACATAGATGGCCAAGAACAGAAGCAATTTATATTTAAGCAAATTAGTAAGACTCACACTTAAAGATCTTACCTTTCGTGGCTTTACTGGGAGATTTAGCTTAATTTCAGCATTCCTTATAAGGTCGTGCATCAAGGAACCACTCCAGCAGCCTGCTGCAATGACAACAGCTTTCTTAATGTGCAATGTATTCTTGGAAGTTTTAATGGCCTCAATCCCTCCGCTGCTGTCAGATCTGAGTATTAAAAAAAAAAGTATTAAAATAGTGGCACACACTTGTGCCTATGAATACCAGTGACAATTAGTCAATTACTAACCAGATATTGGAAAATTTTGTTATTCATCTTAACACAATCCAAAACCAAAAGTAATCTGATCATATTACTCAACTTTAGCCTGAAGATTAGGATAGTACACAAAGATTAATTGCATAACCTTAGAAAACTGGTTACTGGCTCATAATAGAACTCGGCATATCTCCCTTCTGCTGCAAAAGACCTGTTAGCCTATCAGACAGTATCCCCAGTAATTATGACGAGAAGAACAAATTTCAGAGAAGTAGAAAAAAGAAAAGAATTGGCTCTTCTACAGTTGATAATGGATGGAAAAGGAATTAAACAAATACTATGATTTGAAATTTCTTCAAAAGAACAGGTATAGGGTTATATCTTTGAAATTCAATTTGCTTGTGAAAAAGTTGTGTATGATTATTTAAATGAGTAAAATACTTACTTTTAAGCACTTTGGTCTAAAAATCCCCGCCTAGTTCCGAGCTTAGGCGCTAGGCTCTCTGGCCGCCTACGTTTTTCTTCCGATTAGGACCCGCTTAATCCTATCTATACCCTGCCTAACCCGCCCAACGCCCACCTAGGCGCTAGGCCCCATTATGTCGCATGTCTAGCGCCTAGTTAAAATTCATTAGCTAATTAAATAGAAATTTCTCTTTCTATTGTTATTGGGTAATGGAAACCTCAATAATAAAATAATATTTTCATTTAAATAATAATTTATCATTCTAACCTTATTTAATTCATGTGATATAAAAATTTATTAAATCTATAAATTATCGCTTGTACAGTTGTACCTTGAAATATTATTTTCAAGGGAAATTATATTTTTCGTCCTGATACTTTAGTTTCATTCCTCTAATATTATCTGCTATAATTTTAGCCATTAAACTATCATTCTTGACCTTTTTACACTTTCCATTACTGAACCAAGTTCTTAATTGTAGAAAATGACAGTTAGGGATGATATTAGTAATAGAAAGTGCAAAGAAGAAAATAGTTAAGATAATATTTGTAATGAATAAGATTATAAGGATAAAAAATATCGTACACATCTTCAGCAATTTAAAAATGACCAGTTTGCAAATTCAGAATTATTATATACCACTATTTCACGGCAACCAAATTAAATAAGAAAGAATAACCAAAGTGAATAACCAAAAAAAAAAGTTACAAGGCCACGCCTTCCAATTGATTTACTTCTGCTAAAAATAAAAAATTAAGTCCGTGGACCTCCCACCATTCAGTAGGCAAGACTTTACTTCATGTTTTACCTATATTTTTTAAATTTTTCTTCAAATCACTGGATTCTTTTTTTTCTCTTTTCCAATCCACTATAAAATACAAGGAAAGACCGAACAAAATTACTTCTCAGAGAAGGATGGATGAATTACTAGGAACCTTCTCAATAAATGCCACAGCACGACGAGCATCCAATTGACAGTCATCGGGCATAAAAGCTGCACCACATTCCTCTCCAAGCTCAAGAGCAGGCTCCTCTGCCAGCAGATCATCACAAGACAAGAACTCTGCACCCAGGCCAGCTTCCACTAGCTGCTCCACCTTCTTCCTCAACACAGAACAGTCCTCTGCCGTTCTACCAACTAGCATGCTTCCTGTTAACAGAAACAACAGTCATTAGTAGAATACTATAATGCTCTTAGCAATTGAAGAACTCAACAATTTATAGGAACAAGCCGGACCCAGCACTGGATATCGCAGTTTTATTAACATAGATTTGTGATAAGCTTTTTTATATATAAGTGGCTAAGGGGAATTTGACCTTCATATGAAAGATATGGGATGGCAAGAAGTTAGACACAAAAGATTAATATGAGCATTGGAACACATAAGAACAAGATGTTCATCAGGCACACTCTATGATATAAATGTACCAGGATATTTCTGAAAGAGCATATTGGACTTACATGGTCTCATCGTATTGTCATGCAGAAGTAACTTGTCTCACTACCACAACTCCATAACTAATATTTAACCTTAAAATGTTTTAAATTGCTATTATACTTAACCACTGGTACAAAAGATTTTAAATTTGGTACAAAAGAATTTAACTATAGTCTATAGCCCAGGAAACATAAGAATATCAACCCCAAAACTGGCATCTAACTACAAAACATTGTTATGGTTTGTCTGACTATCATGTTAATAAAATAGCTATGTCAGCACTTCATATTCTTGTTTTCTGCATTGAAATGTATATGGATTACTATTAATCACAGAACTCAATCTATTATCTCATGAATGCCAAGAAGAGAAAGTTCTTTTCAAGATCTGAGCATACAATAAACCGAGAATAATAAATGCAGAGACATAAATAAATATTAAGTGAAAACATCAGTATCAAATGTTTCATCAAGAAATACTGCAACAATTCATTGAGATGAGAAATCAATTTGTACCTGTCTTCTTCCACCCAAGTGCCAGTAAAGGATCCATGCCTTGATTCTGAATGCTCTTAGCCAGGGCCTCCCACAACTGATGGCTCCTCATTGCAAGCTCCCATTTCTCGGACCCCGGAGTTTTGTGAACCCTCCATATGTATCCCTGACCTAAAATTAAAAATCAGATCAAACGCTAAACTCGGCATGAAGTTAAGAAACCTACAATTAATCAGAACTCAGGTCCAAAAGAAAATCAATAGATATCCATTTATTAACTTCAACTAAAAAAATTGATTAAATACCTGCACCGGTGGCGCCGGCGCAGGGGATAGCCGCGTCAACGACGGCGACGGACAGATTCGATTCGAGGAGGAATTGACGGGCTATGGTCAACCCAATTATACCCGCTCCCACGATGACAACGTCAAATGTGTGTGCGTCCGATCCTGACACCCGATCCGACCCTGCAATACGAGCGGGTTGGAACATATTCTCACGAGTTCTTACATAATGGTTTGAAGATGGACATGAGAACAGAGGAGTGCGTTTGCTGTTATTAGAAAATGTTGCGATTTTGACTGTGCCGGAAGAGTATGCAAAGCGACGAGGCGGAGTGACGCCGTTAGGGTTACGGTTGGAGTTGATAGCGATTTTCAGAACAGAGGCCGCCATTTTTAGTAAAAGTGAAGTGTGGGAGTGAGTGAAGAAGATGACTCTATCGAGTAATTGTCTCAGTTTGAAAGACAATTGACTCACTGGAAAAATTGCAATTTTAGTTTAGGTGGCAAAATTGGTCCTTTTAAAACTTCGATTGGCAAAATGGTCCTATAATTTTTAAAAATGCGCTGATTAAGTCCATGTTCTGCCGGAAATTTGCACGATGTCCGTGTTTGACCAAGTTAAATTAATTCTCCAAATTTGTGTACTAGATACCAGGATTGCCCTCTATTAATGGCAGTTTTTTTTTTTTTTTTGGCTCTGATCCCCAGACACATGACACGTAACTTCAATTATTACATCATATTTTTCAGTTGACTAGGTCTCTTGTAGGACAAGTCCGTAAGACGGATCTTACAGCCCACCCATCCACGGATCCTACAACCCTACAGCCCACTCACACACCCGTCCCCGGATCCTATGACCCTACCCCAGATAAAAAAATGCTTGGTAGCGCTAGATTGAACCGAACCCCGACCCCGACCTATATACATGGTCAAGGTGGTATTCTACCACTACACCACTAGTGCTTGTTATGCAATTTCAATGTAACCATTTATATAAAGTCATTCATAAATACGCCTGGTAAATTGAATAAAAATTAAAAATGCCTCTAAATGAAGCGGCTAAGAATCGAACCCAAGTCTATTAAAAAACATGATACATTATCTCAATAAATGGATACTTATAAAAGTGTTACTTTAACTACATCATATTTATTTTTTATTTTTCCTCTTTTTTGTTCCTAGTTTGTAACTATATTAAGAAATTTGATACTTTATACAAATGGATACTTTTACTTATAAAAGTGTTACTTTAACTATATCATATTTATTTTTTATTTTTTTTTCTTTCCTTCATTTCTAATTTGTGACTATATTAAAAACATGATATTTTATCTCAAAAAATAGATACTTTAACGTATAAAAGTATTACTCTAACTCTGTTATATATATATATATATATACTAGTCTTTTACCCGTGCGATGCACAGGGTATATATCAGTGAAAAATATTGTTTTGTACTATTACATGCATATTTTTCTAATAGTTATATGAATTATATCATCTGCATTTTGGAATGGCAACATCCCCTGAGGAACCATGCCCGTTAGTAATTGAATAAAATGGGGCGTGGAAATCCTGGCATAATTCGGGGATGGAGTGGGAATGTGAGCGGGATGGAGATTTCCGTTTCTCTAGAATCGAGTATGGGAATAAGGACAATATTTATATCCTTGTCCCCATTCCGATTAGATAAAACGGGATTCTTCGTTCTCATCCCCATTCCCAAATAATGCATATTGTATTTATCTATTATTAATATTAATTCTATTTGTAATTTTTATTTATTAATTCTAAAAATTAAAACACAAGAATATTTACAATTTTACTTGCTCTCATTCTTTGTTTTACAAATTATAGATTTATGTTATATGTATTTTAAAAAAGGAAAGATTGCTTTAAGTTTTAAATTTCAAAAACTAATTAAAATATAAAAATAATTAGTTTTATAAAACGTCATACGATTAAAAATAAAAATAAATTATTATAAAGTATAAAAATCTCTTTAAACACAAAATATTTGATTGTATAATTTTATGAATTAAATTTATAGATCATGTTTATCTATAAGAAAGTAAAAGTTTGAAAAAAAAAGTTTTAACTGCCCAATGTTGATTTTTTATTATTACCCAATGCTGAATATTTAATAAACTGTCTTTACAACCAATAATAATATCATTTGAAATTTGAATATTTTTTAGGATTTCAAAGCTGAATAAATTGTAAATATTATTAAAATAATTAAATAAAAATATGTTTTATATTTAGCAACACATTTTTAAGGAAAATGAAACAATTCAAAAGATAAACATAAATATATATATATATATATATCAAAAAATTATTAAATAGTCAAATTCATATCTAATTTCAAATGTACAACTTGAAACTTGAATACCAAAATAGGTTGAAAAAAATAAAAAATAATCTCTATAAAGATAAAATATACGTTAATATAAAAAAATAATTTTTCTATATATAAAATACTATTTTGAATATAATTTATATTAAATAAATCTTAATTTTTGTCATACATAATATATATAATATTATGTATGGATATATTTGATACATAAAATTTGGATACATATTTTGAAATATTTTCTTCAATTAAAATAATTATTTTTTAATCTAATTTAATCAATTTAAATATAATTTTATATAATTATTAAGGGATGAGCTAAGTCCAAATAACAACTATACATATGTCATAAAGAGCCAAAATACATGAATATACAAATTGATGTCCAATAACCCGAATTCATAAATTACAATATGTGTGTCAAGCTGAAGATCGCAAAAACAATAATTAATTTCATATTTTATACGTCAAAAACGGATCAAAAGTGAAAAAATATTAACAAAAAATAATAATAAATACAAGAATTAATGCAAGACACACAAAATTTGGAAATATGATTTTATATATTTGTAGATTTTTATATCATTTGAAAAGTTATTATTTAAATAAAGTTGACTACCAAAAATAATAAACTACCAAATATTTATCACTTCTTATTATTATACATATGTTTATTACTTTTTATAGTAATTACAAATGGGCGGGAAAAATTTTCTATACTATTTTAAGAAGCGGCTCTTATTATATATATATATATATATAGATATAGATAGATATATATATATATATATATATGTAATATATTCATAATTTGTGACTATATTAAAAAATATGTTACTTTATCTCAAAAAAACAAATACTTTTACTTATAAAAGTATTACTTTAACTCTATCATATTTATTACTCATCTTTCTTTGTATTTATTATTAAAAATGTAATCTTTATTTAAAAAAATGATATTTTTACTCTTAAAACATGATATTTTGTCTCAAAAATATATAACTTTACTCATAAAGGTGTTACTTTAACTCCGATATATTTATTTGTCCTTCAATGTAATGTAATCATAATATGTGGCTATATTAAAAAATATGATACTTTATCTAAAATAACCGATACTTTTTCTCATAAAACTGTTACTTTAACTAAGGAAGAAAAACAAAAAAAAAAAATTTGAGTCAGCTGTTGACCCGGACTGGTCAATGATCCACTGATCCATGGTCAAAATAGGATTCGTCTTATAGATTGAGACAAGTAAAACGATCCTATATGAGTTTTTGCCTTTTTCGATTAACCATTTGTCTTCACATTTTTTACATGAAATGTTCGAGGGCATGAATGACATGGGTTATATTCTCTGATTTGGAAAGAAATTTCATTTTTCCTTTAAACTACATTTATTGTCCACTCATAATCTTGTCATTTTGATAAATTTCAAAGTTCTCTTTGGTTTTATTGCAAGAGATTAAACACCCTTCTTGAATTTTGTCTTTGTTCGAAAGATCATTCGTATGTAAACATAAAACAATGGATCATATATTATTTGAGGATAAAAATTGGATATATATTCATTATAATCATCACTAGACTCAATATTTAATCAAAAGTCAAAACTACATTATCAACAATATCCTCTTCACCACTCTTAGTACTCCTCACAACCCATGTCATAATCATTATCTTTCAATGTGTTGGGGAAGAAACGGTATTTCATAATTTAATTAAATATAATTCAGTTTATATTTTGTTTATTTAATATTATAACGTCCTAGAATTTCTATTATAAAATAAACAAGCATGCACCTAATTCTAACAATGTAAAAAAACATGAATAATATAAAAATAAAATAAATTAATTCAAATGTAGCGGAATCAATATATTTCATGGACAAGAATTAATCATCGTCTAATCCTATCAATTACTGATGAACTTGAATTAAAACTAATGACTTAAACAATTTGAAAAGAGATCAAATAGTTCAACATAAAAAAATTAAAATAAATTGTTCATAAAATTCATAGGCCTTCTCATATTCACCGCTCTTAGCCAGTGTCATCTCCTGCACCTCAAAAGTTGGTTATATATGGGATGAGCGACACAGCTCAGTGGAGTCAAATTTTCCAAGCTAAATACACATATATCTCACATTAGCATGAAAATACAATCCAATAGAACATAAATAGCATAGATTCTTTGAAAAAACCATAGGCATACACATAGATCGCACTGCAGGGGTTCCACCTAATGGATACATCGACCCCGGAGCTCTTGAGTCTCTGGAACATGGGTGTCTAAAGTAACCGTACTACACATCATGCAAAATAACTAAACATTTAACAAGGACAATAAAAATTCAGAAAACAAACCTCACCTTGAAACATAGCTTGAAAATAAGTAGAACTTCAAAGTTTTGGATGCAAGTACGCATAATCCTCGCTCGATAAATCGCCTAACAATAGAAAAATATAAAACTAGTCAAACCTCGAATACTCTAAACTTAAAACTTAGAAATAATAACTAAAATCCTAACGTAGGGGCTTAAGGGATATAAAATAAAAATTGAAGACTAAATTGATTTGGTTGGGAGATTATTGGCTTGAGACTAAAAAGAACCGATTGAATATTGATAATGAAAACTTTGGATTAAACATTGGGTTCTATTGGGCTGACTTGGAACAAGTAGAAAATCTGGGTAATATCGAAATTTAAGAAGAAAAGCTACATTTGAAAATCTGATAGGGTAAAGTTTGTAATTTTAAAAACTTGTGGTTAGAACCCCAATAGACCTAAAATCCCAATACATGTGCTCCCCCCCCCCCCCAAGATGTATATTTTGTATATTTTTGTGTGTGTTTTGTGTGATGATTTATACATATTTTTGGCTTGTTTTATTTGCATTTGCATGTTTTAGTGTTATGGTGTGTTATTTTATTGATTTTTTAGGTTTTGGTGGAAAAAACAAGTTTTGAAGCAAAAACGTTAACAAGTCATTTCGCGAATCATGCGCTTATCGTATTTTGGACGTAACGTTGATCCGGCCCAATTGACATGATTCATATACCATTGGAAAGCTAAGACAATGTTCTACAATGCCTATGTCTGCTACGAAATACAAATGAAGACGTTTAGATGGGTTAAAATCATGTACAAGTCAAAATAATATGTCAAAATCTCGGAATTGACACGTCTTGGTATTTTGGCCATAACTCTCTCTAGAAAATTGATATTGAGGTGATTGAAGTGGTTATGGAAAGCTAAGAGATAGAGATATAATTCATAAGATACATCAAGACGAAATTCCAACATTTAGAGGTCGCGCGGTCTCGCTGCGGCCAGCAGCAGGCCGTGACTGGGCGCGCGTGCGGGCGCATGGTTTGGCGCGCAATCGCGTGCCGTGACTTGCTGAACACGAAATTTTTGATACTTTTGTGTTTTTTGACTCTTTCACCTTGTTTAGGACTTTAGGCTTATAAATAGGACTTGGGGAGCCCTTATTTTCGACACACTCTCATTCATAGCACTTCTAGACTTTAGTTTTTGGTATTTTTCTCTTGCTTTTCATCATTGGGATTGCTTAGGTTCTTCCCCTTGTGGTTAGTTACCCAATAGACCTAAAATCCCAATACATGTGCTTCCCCTCCCCCCAAGATGTATGTTCCTCATCTTCTTCTCCTCTCACAATATGTCTTCTCTCTCAACTTTCTCTTTCTCTCTTTTCTTTTCCCTTTTTTTTCTTTTGTTTCCCCCACCCCTTCTTCTTCTTCCTTTTTTTTCTTCTTCCTAATTTCCTTCTCTCTTTTCCCCACAACCAGGCTTTCCCACTGCCCCCTTTTTTTTTTCTTATTTCTCATTTATGTTTCCCGACCAACCCCCTTTCCCTCTCATCTCTTTTTTTCCCTTCTCGTCGAATCTACCCGCCCATACCAACAACGCACTGGTGTGAGACACGACGCGACGCCAACATGAGCAATTTCGGCGAACTTGGCGATTCGGCCGATTCAGACTTTTGGACGTCGGCGAGAATCAAGACGAACCGAGTTTAGATTCCTTTATTCGGGTTTTTGTTTGTTTGAGTGAAATCTAAAATTTGGTTGTATTTTACGTGGTTGTCGGCGGTGGCCAACAACGGCAATGAATGGAAATTGAGAAGAATTCTCCTTTGAGATGAGTTTTGGGCTGACAGAAAAATTTGGAGGGATTGAAGAGTTGAGAGATTATACCTTTTATGAAGTATGTTTTTTGCTGCTAGGAATTTGACGTAAAATGTTTTTTTTATTAAAAGGCTATGTCAAATAGGCTTGGTTCAGCAACCGTATATTATTAGGAGTCTAGAAACCCAATTAGAGATACACTGGAATTTAAAAATCTAATAAATTGGGATCTATTGAAACGATAAGGCTGGAGATAAAATTCAACAGATTTGTTCAATATCAAAACAATGCACCAATGAAGGAATGTGAAAATTTGGATTCATTGGTTGTTCTTTCAAGTGATGAAGATGATATTAAAATCGTTGAAGGTAAATATAAATAACTTATTTGAATAAAGTTACTACTTTATTACGTTTTTATAATACTTATTGGTTTACATGTACAACGAACTTGTGCTAGGTGAACAAGTCGATGCAACGTCCATTAGTGAACAACATACACGGAAATCTAGAATCATATTTGGTGTAGGATTTGTTAATAGGTTAAAATTAAATAATGGGCTAGGCTCGAACTTGGGCTTGGGTAATGGACATTGGAGTTTAGAAGATTGTACTTGGATTTTAAAATAATGATTTTAGCCCCTAAATAAAACTAATTAAAATCTAATATAATCACAATCTTAATAAAAAGCCCCAAATAAAACTTCGGGTATTACATACTATCCTCCTTAAAAATAATTTCGTCCTCGAAATTAAACTTACCTAACAAAGATTGAACCTCTGGATGTGATGATAAGATGTCACCCTTACATTTCCAATTAGCCTTTTCTTGGCTATGTCCACTCCATTGCACTTTGATTAATTCAACGTCTTGATTTCTTAACTTGTGCACTTTTTGATCTAGTATTGCCATCGATTTCTCCTCGTATGATAACTACTTATCTAATTCTATGGTCTCGTAATTAACAACATGATTCAGATCCGGCATGTACCTCTGTAACATAGATACGTGAAAAATATTGTGTATTCCTGACATTGTTGGCCGCAAGGCCAGTCTATATGCTACTCTCCCGGCTTGCTCCAAAATTCCATATGGTCTAACATATCTCGGATTGGGCTTCTCTCTTTACCAAATCAAAGTCCCTTTAAATCGGCGATACTCTCGGAAAAATTTCTCACCAACAATAAAATATATCTCTTTTCTTCTTTGATCGGCATAAGACTTTTATCGATCTTGTGCCACTTTAATCCTTTCTCTTATCTTCTCTACGACTTCAACTGTTCTTTTGACAATGTCAGGACCCAAAATTTTCTTCTCTCCAACTTCATCCCAGTGAATTGGTAATCTACACTTCCTCCCGTATAATGCCTCGTATGGTGCCATCCCAATAGTTGACTGATAACTGTTATTATAAGCGAATTCAATTAGTAGCAAGTGTCGTTCCCAACCTCCACCGAAATCCAACATACATTCCCTAAGCATGTCCTCCAGTGTTTGTATCGTCCTTTCAGACTGTCCATCTGTTTGGGGAGAAAAAGCCGTACTAAATTGTAATCTCATCCCCAATGCTCTTTGCAATCCTTTGCAAAAATTTGAAGTAAACCTTGTGTCTTTGTTAGACACAATCGAAACTGTCACCCGGTGTAGCCTCACAATCTCCTAAATGTACAATTGAGCAA
The DNA here is from genome assembly GCA_016081115.2 of Rehmannia glutinosa. Taxonomy (NCBI): domain Eukaryota; kingdom Viridiplantae; phylum Streptophyta; class Magnoliopsida; order Lamiales; family Orobanchaceae; genus Rehmannia; species Rehmannia glutinosa. Next base: position 56,342,975 of record CM071924.1, on the reverse strand, counting down.
ACTGCTCCATGCTAAAAGTCATCTTAACCGACAAAAAATGTGCAGTCTTCGTCAATCTGTCAATGATAACCCATATAGCTTCGTTTCCTCTGTTCGACCTCGGTAAACCAATCATAAAATCCATTGTAACATATGGATATGTTAAACGGGTTGGCCCTAGCCCTATAGGGCTTCGGGCTAAATGGGCCACTATTAAATGGGCTAGCATATTGAAAACCTAACCTTAACCTAGCGGGCTTGGGGCTAAATTGGCCACTATCGGGCCAAGCCAAAAATTTATTTTTTTATTTAAATCTAAATTTTAAGTTAAAGCATGTATAAAAATATAACATTCAAACTAAACATGCAAAACTAAATTACACGATTTTTTTATGTTGCATTACAAGGATAAAAGTCTTAAAATTCAAAATACAAAAATTCAAATACAATTCAAGCATCATCATTATCGTCAAAGACTTTGAGACTTTAGTAAGATGATTATCTTTGCGGGAAGAGTTAAAACAAAAATATGTGTAAGTAAAACTCATTTCTAAAATGAAAATAGAAACAACAAACTACAATGCCAAATAAACACCCATTATAATAAATTTTATTTAATACCTTTTGATTTTTGTAAATTAAATAAATGTAAAGAATGATAAAATGCAATTTGATGTTCAATATTTGTGTGTGAGAGGAGTTAGAATCTCAAAATGCAACAAATTCATCTTTATGATTATTTGCATAAAGTTTCAATTATTTGTCACATTTTAAGTCATGAAGTGTTTAAACTATTTATACTATGGTGTTGTATTTATTATAGGGATATAAATTATATAATATTTTAAGTCATCATAATTGATCACATTTTTTCCTTAAAAAAAATGATCACATTTTAAGTTACTATAAAAATATCTTTCTTAGGAAAGGTTTAGTAAGTTTTGTTATCCCTTAATTCACCAACCCTATATTTTTAAAAACAAAAAAGCAAAAAATAAAAATAAAAAAATGGGTTGGCGGGCCAGCCCGTTTAGCCCGCGATTTAACCGGTCCGGGCCAAAAAGGCCCGGATTAAAACGGGCCAGGAAAAACTAGCCCTAAACTTGTTAAATTTCCTGGCTTAACGGGCTAGCCCGCAGACCCGAGCCCATTTAACATCTCTAGTAACATGCTCCCAGTTCCACCCCGGGACCTCAAGTGATTGCAGCAACCCGGATGGTCGTTGGTGTTCTGCTTTGATTTGTAGACAAGTCATGCATCTCGCCACGAACAATGCAATAGACCCCTTCATGTTTCTCCACCAAAAAACATTTCTCAAGTCACGATACATCTTCCTACCTCCCGGATGTATAGTGTAAGGTGTACAATGAGATTCCTCTAAGATTTTCCTTCTTAGGTTCTCGTCTTTTGGTACGCAAACTTTCCCTTCATAAGTAAGTGTACCGTCAGGTGCTTCAGTGAAACCTCTAATGTTTCCAGCTAAAGCTCTCTCTCATTTTGCACAAAAACTTATTGTAGGTCCCAAGGGGTGTGAGTGTAAGGTTTAGAAGGGGGGGTTGAATAAACATTACCAACTTTTCGATTTAGTCCTTTTAAAACGTTCAGAGTTAATATTTCACAGCTGAGTCCTTGATGGACAGCTAAGTTAGTTAATCAGCAGAGTTAGTAGCTCAACAGACTCGACAGAGTCGTTGATAGAATAACTCACTCAATTTTTTTGACTAAAGACTTAACTCAACTGTGATATCTTTTTCATAAGACTTAACACCCTTGAATTTGGTTAAGTTTGTTTTAATACTTGGTTTTAGCACTTTGTTGATTATCAATTGGATAGCAAATTTATCAAAGATATTAAAGTAATATGTAGAAATTAAAGAGCTAAATGTAAATGACACAAAAGTTTTTATAGAGGTTCAAGATGGGGTAATTCTTCTACTCCTCTCTTCTCCAACTCCCGGAGGAATCCACTAAGTATTGATCAATATACAAAGTGGTTAACAGTCCGATTCAATTCTTGATCACACAACTGACTTGATCCTTTGCGACTCAATCTGGAGATGCCTTGGCCACACAGTTGGCTTATCGTACGACTCAGCTTCTTCATAGGGCAGCTGCCTTGCTACTACAGCCCACTTGCTCAAGATTCTTGGATTTGATCACGAAGCCCTCCAAAAACTTGAGACTGGTTCGACCTTGAACCTTCCTACAATCCTCCGTGGAATGTAGACCCCTTGATTCTTCAAATGTTTCCTCTTCAACTGATTGAAGTCGTCTTTTCTTCACAGGTGAGTGTTGGATTGATTTCCTTCGTAATGTAGGCTTGAGGATTGAATTTGAATGACTTGAGAGTAATTTTTGGTTACAGTTCGAATGTTAGCTTGAATGTTCGTGGTTCAGGTAACCTTCTCTCAGAGTGATTCCTCAGCCTTTTATAGTGATCTTTCAAAAATCTGTCCCGTTGAAGAGATAGGCTTATTTTCAAAAGACACTTGTAGTCGTTGACTTGTCTTGTTGCAGTCCTTGGAATTGACATTTCCTCGTATGAATGATTCTTTAGCTTTTCAGAGTTCTGACACAGGTGCAGTGCTTCCCATTGGTTTATTCCTTTTGCACGCTTCTGGGACTGAGCACTTTAAGAAAGGCAGTATGGAAGTATTACTTGTTTAAGTAATTTCCTTGACTTCTATGCAACGGATCTCTTTCAGTTATCTCGACTTGACTGCATTTTCTTAACTTCCCCGGGGTGACTTGAGTCGACTTCCAATCATTGGATGACTCTTCATCTTCAACTTGAGACTTGGCTGTCTTGAGTTGACTTGACTGATACTTTACTCAGCTGTATCTCAGCTACACCTTCAGTCGGTTCCTGTCTTCTCTTCTTTGCCACACTCAGCTGCCTCGCAGCGGAGTTTTCCTTCAAGTCTCCAGTTGTCTTCTTGCATGTTCAGGCATAGCCGACTTGACTCACTCGACCAACCCTATCTATTACAATGCAATTTACAACAAAAATGGGGTGCCAACTTTCTATTCTAAGTTTTACATGGCATTCATCAAAATCTAAAAATAATTTCCCAACAATTTCCCCCTTTTTGATGATGCCAAAACTTAAAACAATCATACAATAATTAAACAAAGAAAGATACGTACATACAATGTAGAATCACGCTAATGTATGCGTAGAATCACTCTTTTATTGATCATAACATCCTTGTTCTTTACACAAATGTTTCATTTACAGTGTATCAAAGCTTAAAATGAACTTAAGGTAATCATGTTGTTCTATATCTACGCAAGTATGGAAATTGTACAATTTTTATTCGATGTACGTAAGACTTACATAAAGATGTATTTACATAGTAAAATACATGAAGGGATGGACAACAACACTTCATCTCCTTCGCCGCCTCCTTCTTTTTCCTCTTCTTTAGCTCATCTTCCTCGACCTTTTTCTCTTCTTCTCATCTTGACCCTTCTTTTTCTCATAAGCCTTTCTCGGCTTCATCTCTTCTTTTTCTTTCTTGTCTTTCCTCCCATAGTTGAGTTTGTGTTCTATTTTCTTCTTCAATCCTCTTCACATACTCATCATTGTTTTTAGCCACTTGTAGGTTAGCTACTTCATCGAATCCAGCCAATAGATCCCTTCTTTCTTGCCTGGATCTATGTACTCAATGTTTTTGGGCGAGAGGTCTAGTCCAAACCTCTTCCTCCACCATCGCTTCTTCCTCTTCCTCCTCGGCGTGTCTTGTCGGGGCCTTCTTTTTCCCAAATGAGTGACTAGCAGAGTGACCAGCAGAGTGATTGCCGAGTCTGCTTTGTCGACGCCTTATTCACATAGTTTGAGACCTTTTTCCCAGTACAAATCCCAGGCTTGAGCCATGGACATATTTGCGAAGTAACCTTTAGATGCGAGCATCTTGAATTCATCAACAGATCTTGGCTCGGTTCTGACATCTGAAATGGCATAGGTGTCTCTGTCTGTTGGAATGCCTCCATGTTGTTTCAGAATATCCATAACTCGGGCATCCATATTTTCTTCCACTTCCTTCATCCCTGCTTCAACTATCTTTCTCTTTTCAGCCATGGGTACAGCAGAGTGTTGGAGTGGCAGAGTTACTGGGAGTTTGCTGATGATATCAGCTGTGACAAGACCTTGTTGGGGGGTTTTACCAATCATCAAGGTCATATCTTTCGAACCTTCCCCCTCAACAGATTTTCCTGTCTTCTCTCTTCTCTCTTCCTCAACTGTCTTTCCCTTCACAGCTGCGTCCTCCTTTTCAGCTTCAGATCCTTTCAACGACTTTAGGTATTTCTCTTCCCCCTTTTTGGCATCATCAAAGGAGAGAGGAACCCCGAAACAAGCTAGCAATCATGATGTCTAAGCGGTGATAGTTGAGTTATGCTTCAATCTGGCTGCGGAGTATCTTTGCACGGAATTTGGAGCGGGTGGTGTTGGATTCACCGCCCGCTTCATTTCGGCCATGAGGAGGCTAAACTTCCGATCCATGTTCTCCTCTACGCACAGAGCTCTTTCTTATTATATTCACGCAGCTGCATGCATCTATGTGGTGTGAGATTCATGCATTCGCTCGATGTGCTCTTGCATTCTTGTCTTTGCATCGGCATTCTCACCGGCCGCAGACTAGCAATTTATTGAACAATGTCCTAAAATATCGAGCTTGTTCTACGCGCATGGTCTGCTTGTTGTTGCCACCATTCCCTTGATCGACAATTATGCCTCGCAGACGACAGATAAGGTTTACGTCTTTGTTATCCACCTCATGTCCAAAGGAGGGTGGTGCCTCTCCATCTTTTCTATCTCTCGCAAATATGGCCTTGAAAACTTCCCGAACCTCACCGTCATACTGTCTCGGTGGCGGCTGCAAATGCCACAAAGTCAAAGTCTGCTTTGGGACGATGGTGTCTGTTGGAATAACAGATCGGAGTTTATGGAAGCGTTCTTGATCTCTAGCGATTCTTCGAAGGTCGTACTTCCGGAGAGAAGGGAAATGATTCAACAAAAGGATCATCACGGCAACGGAATCGCTCAATGACAACTTGTGCTTGTGCAGTTACCGGTGGAGTCGATCCTGCTATAGCTTGAGGAGCCTGCACAGTTGACTCTGTTTCAACTGTGGTCTTTTGTGAAGTTGACCCAGCTTGCTGAGCCTCAACTGTCTTAACAGCTTCGTCGGTCTCAGCTGGTTTTTCCACATGAGTTGACCGTCCTCGCCATATCGGAGCGTCATCGGACGATGATGAGATTTCCATGGGTGGCTCATCATCAAAATTAAATGGTTGGCGAGTAGCCTCATGGTCAGACTTACTCGTGCTTGGAAGAAAATCCTCAGCTGAGTCTTTTGGATCGGCAATAGGGGATGACTCATCTTCGTCTTCACCTTCAGATCCTAGAAAGGTTACATCAGGGTTATCTTGGGAATCGTGAAGAGCACGTATCTCCTTTTCAGATGGATCAATGATAGTATGAGGGATGTTCTGTGAGTCCGTCTCTATACCCCGAGAAGTCTCAACCTCCCGTTGGCCTTCATTACCTCCTGCGCAAATCTCAATCGCAATGAGGCTCTTGATGATCCCTTCGACAATGTCACGGTGTCTTGGGGTCTTCGAGGTGGCATCCACCGGAGTCTCAACTCCATGGATTGTGCTTTCGATGCCAGTGTTAACTCCCAGGGCAATTCCTTCCTGCCTCGACTACATCATCAGCAGCGTCATTGGCTCAGAGCGAGTTTGGCACTTCATTGAGATCTTTTAATCGCGAGCCTCGCAAGGACAACTTGTTTTTGTATTTTGTTGTTCCTTCTCCACTTCGCCTCCGAGATTCGTTGTGAAGTCAATCGCAGATTCTCCGACCTTCTTTGCAGTGGAGGGAGTTTCCCCACCGGGTACACCAGGTGAGTGACTTGGAATGGGGTCACTCGTCTCCGGACTTTCCGGTTGTTCCTTTGAGTATTCATCCGTTGGGGCAGGTGGTAAGACACCTTCATTAGGGGTTGGCTCGACCGGGGTCCCCATAATTCCGGTTTCATCGCCAATTTCCTTATCACCTTCTTCCTCGAGTAAGTCAAGTGGTGGCGGCGACAATAGTGGCAATATGTTGTACCACTCCCATCGGATCAATCTCCAATCGTGATGTGGAAGATTCCCCAGTCCTTCCAACAATCGTTGCTCATGTAGGGCCCTGGATTCCCGCATGGCTTGTCAGTATCTCCAATTCTTCTCAGAGCGGCGAAGGGGTCCGAGATCCTCATCACTCCCGGAGAGAACGCCGAGATGAGGATGTGTATGATTAGTGGTTCCGATAAAAAGGGACAAATCCGGCCTTTTCACGAGCCTCAACTTCCTCTCGCGCCTCTCCTTCTCATTGTCCTTGAAGATCTGCAAGATATCTATGCGCTTTTCTTCATCCAATGCTTGGACCACATTGGTCAATCCAAGAAAGTTCAACAATTCGTCTTCTTCTTCAATGAATTCCGGTCTTTGGAACTGCTCCTGGATCGACTCGGCTTCCATTTCTCCATTCTCGCAGACGATTTTGGATGTCCGGATATGGTGGGGATAGGATCATCACATCATCATCCTTGTCATCTTCTCCCTACCGTCCCTCGTGCTCGGGGATTGAGGGTAGCAAACTTTGGTGCTCCACACCTCGATGGCGTCATTTGCGGGAGGGGATACAACCCTGTCAACAAGAGAGTTTGCTTTCTCACCGCCTTTTGTGTCTCGATTATTCGGACTACAAACAGATCAGGTCTTGATTTGCCTCATGACGGCTTTAGCAGACTGGGTCGTTTCATCTATAATTTCGGAGACTCTACTTCTTCAAATAGCTCCGATTTATTTCAAATGAGTGGCGGACTCGGCCGGTTTCTCAAGCTCGGGCAACGCTTGAAGATTCTTCTTCTTTTAGTCCTTACCGGAGGGATTTACGGCTCGGATATGGTTTCTTCGAGTCCTGGGCGGCGGGGGCTGGTGCTTTGTCTTCTTCTTCGAGGAGCCGCCTCTCGGCTTATCGGTTCTCCTTTTCTTGACAACCGGAGAAGGTATTTGAGGTTCCTTCTCCTCTGCAGGCTCAGAGGGCGGAGACACGGCCGCGGGGCGGTGACTTTCGGGCTGCGGGGCAGGGCATCTTTTGTTTTCTTCTTCTTTGCCGCAGGGCGTGATCTTTCTTAGCTTAGTGCAGGGGCGACCTTTTTTGGGGAGAGGAGGAGACAACTGTTTCTTCAGACTAACCGATTCCCCCTCACTCGTGATCGCCTCTCTTTGCATATGCTCTCTTCTCGTTCTCAGGAAAGGTTAGATCGGAACATCTTCTTGTTTACATGGAACGCATTTCCATGTCGAAGAGGAACTCCTTTTACTTCCATCATCCGCCAATTACCAGGCCGCACCCGGGAACCTCCAAACGTACCATCCTCCTTGAAGGATTTATTCCCAATATTCGCGAGTCTGCAGATACAAATTCAAATTGCCCAGTTTACCTTCTTTTTTCAATGATCGCAATGGCCATTACGATCGACTTAGCTTTAGACAGCTGGTCAAAGCTTCCAAATTTGATGTCTATGCATTTGGCAACAATGTCCAACAATTTGTGGTAGTCTTCTTACAACACTTCTTGTTAGTTAGTGAGACCACCTTCGCGGACACGGTCGGACTTGACTACTTCTTCCAAGCAAAACCAAGTTAACATCGACTTCAAATATCTCCTAAGACTCCTTCCGCCGGTAACAAGCAGTGTTCTGCCAGATCCTTGGCAGTAATGGTGAAAGCTTTTCCGTGAACAGAGGACTTGATGCCCTCATCGTGAACTTCAGCGTTCACGTAGAACTGTGCGACCTCTTTCACGTTGGTCATCGGAAACTCCATCATCAAAAACGGTTTCAGCCCAGACTTTTCTAACTTCTGTGCTATCTTCTTCACAAGGGTGTCGTCAGACCCCTGTTTGATCATTCCGTCGAAGTCCACAGTAGACCCAGTGTGGATTTGCTTTCCCAACTTGACGAAGTCATGAGTAGATGCGATTTCTCGATGTTTTACCGAACAAAACTTTGAAAATGAACTTGAGAATTTGTTAGGGTTTTGAGAGAAAATTTCTTTCTTTGCCTTCGAGAGAGATGAACAGTTTTGGTAAAGTGAGAGAAAATCGGACGAAATGGTATAAGTATGGGTTATGAAAGGACGTGCGGGTGGTTTTTGAAATTTGATCAAGATCAACGGTTCAGATTTTGCACGCCAATTTACACTTAATTTCTCGTATTTAATGCGGCAACATTTATATCCAATCATAAGCTTTGTGTGCAGCTTTTGACTGTACACGTCATAATTATGCTGATGTCATTCTTAAAAACATTCCCGCTTAGTAAAAACGGATGCGTTTTTGTCACTTTGCTCATAAATGACTCAGCTTATTCCTTAGCTGATTTAACTCTTCTCTCTTTGTACATAAATACTCAGCCGTCAGCTAACTCGATGCAGCTGATTCTCCGATACGGCTGATTTACTTAACTGATTTAAGAGTTCAGCTCTTTTTCATCTTTTCATGCTTCATCTCTTTTCTTTGAGTCTACTGAGTGTCAACTCAGCTCAATTAACCCCAATTCATGTTTGAGTTCTTCAAATCTTGATTCACATAATGGTTTTGTGAATATGTCATCTAATTGCTTATCAGTTGAGATATATTCCAAGGTGATGTCCTTCTTTTCAACATGATCTCTTATGAAGTGATATTTGACATCAATGTGCTTTGTTCTTGAATGCAACACAGGATTTTGAGTGATTGCAATTGCACTTGTGTTATCACACATAATTGGAATTTCCTTTTCTTCAACCTCATAGTCTCTCACCTTTGTCTCATCCATAAGACTTGGGCTGCTTGTTTGCAAATGCCCGCAACTATGTATTCTGCTTGGTTGGGAGGTAGCTTTTGAATTTTGCTTCTTGCTAAACTAGGAAATTAGCCTATTTCCAAGCATTTGACATGTGCCTAAGGTACTCTTCCTCAACTCTACATCCAAAGATAGTCATAGTCTCGAGTAACCAATTAGCTTGAATCCACCTTCCTTTAGATACCATAAGCCAACTTCTTGGCTTCCTTTCAAATATCTCAAGATTCTCTTGGCTTGTCAGCCATGTGGCTTTCTTTTGGTGCGATTGAAATCTTCCACATACACCTAAAGAAAGGTGATGTCCGCCCGCTTCTGAGATAGAGCAATGATCCAATAAGTGCTCAGATATCGGTTTGATCTACGGCTTGCCATCCGCATCCATGTCCATTTTGATGATGTATTCATTGGTATTTTCACGTAAGACTTCTCTTCCATACCAAATTTCTTCATTAAATCTCTGTGTATTTTGTCGACTTATGAAGGTTCCATCCTTCACTGTTTCACTTGGAGTCCAAGGAAGAATGTCAGCTCTCCCATCATGCTCATTTCAAATTTGCTTTGCATAAGATTTGAGAATTTATGACACAGCTCTTTGTTTGTGGATCCAAAGATGATGTCATCCACATATATTTGAACAAGCAGAATACTCTTCCCATCTTGAATTCTGAAGAGTGTTCTATCCACTCTACCTTTTGTGAATCCGTTCTCGATCGAATTGTGATAATGTATCATACCATGCTCTGGGTGCCTGTTTCAATCTATATAAAGCTTTCTTGAGTTTGTATACCTTATCTCCAAGAGTCTTTTGCTCAAATCCTGGAGGTTGTTCAACATATAATTCTTCTTCTAATAACCCATTAAAGAATGCACTCTTTACATCCATTTGATATACAATAAAGTTCTTGTGAGCTGCATAGGCAAGAAACATCCTTATAGCTTCGAATCTTACTACAGGAGCAAAAGTTTCATCAAAATCTATTCCTTCTTCTTGGCAATACCCTTTGGCTACCAATCTTGCTTTGTTTCTCACCACAGAACCTTCATCATTCATCTTGTTTCTGAACACCCATTTAGTGCCAATAACGTTTTGATGGGTAGGTCTTTGAACCAATTTCCACACTTTATTCCTTTCAAACTGATTCAGCTCTTCTTGCATGGCTTGAATCCAATGTGTGTCATCCAAAGCTTGTGACACATCTTTTGGCTCTATTTGTGAAATAAAGCAAGTGAACATAGCTTCTTGTTGGGTTACGATCTGGTTTTTACACCTTCTCTTACATCTCCAATGATTAGTTACGGTGGATGGTCTCTCGGCCATCTTACATCGGGTTGGAGTAAGTTAGCTGGATTCATCGTCTTGCAAAATGTGTTATTTTGATCACCCTCTCATCATCACTTAGTCTGCAGATTTTCCAAATCTTTGAGATCGGCTATCTCATCTTCATCCGGACTTATAATTCCGACTTCGACTTCAACATAGGGACACTTCGCATGGTTGGTTGATTCATCTTATCACCGACTCTTCAATGTCTTCTCCATTTACATTAGGTTCATCAAACACCACATGGATGGATTCTTCTCGTAACCATTGTTCTCTTGTTGAGCACTCTGTAGGCTTTGCTTTGGTGAGTATCCTAATAAGATACCTTCATCGCTTTAACATCAAAAGCCTTTAAATTATCTTTGCCATTGTTATGGATGAAGCATTTGCATCCAAATATTCTAAAATATGCAACATTTGGCTTTCTCCTGTCCAAATCTCATAGGAGTCTTTGTCACCGTTTGTCTGCTTATCATGCATCTATTTTGAGTATAGCATGTTTTGTGTTTATTGCTTCACCCAAAATCTTTTAGCAAAGATCTTGAAATCTTTTAGCCGCTTTTTGAGAGTTCTATTCCTTCTTTGACATGGTCCATTCTCCTTCTTTGAGAGTTCTATTCCTTCTTAATTCATGACTAATACCATTTTCAAACAAGATCGAGTTATTATACCATTGACAAACTCGGTTCCTCCGATCTTATTTTGATAATGGTTTGACTCTTCTCATTTTGGATTCTCTTCATCAGTTGTGGTAGTTTCTGCAGAGTTTCTTTCTTCTTACACATGAATATTGTCCATGTATATCTTGAGTAGTCATCTACTACCACCAACACTACGCCAGAAAACAGTTCAGATAGCGGATTTCAGATAACGCTTTTAGATGGAAGTGCTATTGAAAAATTCGCAGATATTTTAGACAACACTTTTGTAGGAAAGCGCTATCAGAATAAACAATCTAATAACGTTTGATTAACGAAGTGTTATATGAAGAAAACTGGAGATAGCGCTTAATTAAATAAGTGTTATACATGTTCTTCGAATAACGCTTCATCCAACAAGCGTTATCCTAAAGCGTTATCTAAAAGAATAATTCGTAGCGCTTAATTAAATAAGTGCTATATATGTTCTTCGAATAACGCTTCATCCAACAAGCGTTATCCTAAAGCATTATTTAAAAGAATAATTTGTAGCGCTTAATTAAATAAGTGCTATATATGTTCTTTGAATAACGCTTCGTACAACAAGCGCTATCCTAAATCGTTATGTAAAAGAATAATTCATAGCACTATATATTCTCTCATAATAACTGATCAAATCAAATCAAAACTAAGTCTGGACTGAAATGAAAATTTGTATTTTGGTATTCTAGTTCTAATTTTTTGGTTTTTCAGTATTCCAGTAATAGTAAATTGGTTCAGTATCGTGCCATACATTTATATATATGTATTTTTTTCATTTTGTTTAAGTTAAAGTACAATATTTTTGTAAAACAGAAAAAAGAAAAGAAGAAAACAAAACCCACCAGATTCCCCCTCTTTTTCTCTAAAAACTCTCCTCTCTATCGACAGTTCGACGCTCACTCTCTTTCTATTCTCTCTATCGCACTCGTCTCTCTTTAATTCTCTTCTTTCTCTCAACTATTGCCTCTCGCTCTGGCCGCTGTTTCCTTAAGCCCTTCCCCCGCCGCGGCCTTCGATGACTGGTTGCCCGCCATTTTTGAGGATCCAGTATAGCCGTAAAATTAAAAGACCCAATTTCAAATCCTAAGCTCTGGCATCCAAACAATAGGTAATTATAATTGTCTTTCTTTCTCCATTAGTGCAATTTAATTGACAAGTACAACAAGTGCAGCATTAGTGCATGTTCAATAGGAGTAAAATAAGATATTTGTGCCTTGGGTCATATATTCCTAAAAGTTTTGTCATTTGGCTGGTTATTGAACTAAAAATTTCAATGTTTCGTGAATGTACACTTTGAAATGCATATTATCAGTGTGCAATCAATTCACGGATCCGTGTATTGGGATCCATATTTGGGCTGCACCACTTTTTTCTCGCTTTTCTAAAAAGGTAAACATTTTCTGTACATAATTATTTGAGGTTTGAAGCTATTTGCTATTAAATAGAAAGAAAATCTTTTAGTATTCAAGTTTATGTAATGAAGTTGAAGGTTCTATAAGTTGAGTGCTATTGCATGTCTCAGAGAATTGTTTTGACTTGATTTTTATTTTTTGTTTCTATCTTGTTAAAGAAAATTCCTATTCTAGTACATAATTTGTATATGACTTCAAAATTATCTTAATTTGTATATTCAGTATTCTTGATTGAGAAAGATGAAAATTCAAAAATTTGGTTTGTCTTTGATTGAGAATTACTTTACTAGAATGAAGTGCATGGAGATACATCAGTGCATGACTAGAAATTTCATCTTTTACATGTACATATAGTTGAGAAAATTGGAATTCAGAAAATTTGTTGGATATCATATAAAATTTGTTGAAAGAGGTACAAAATGTTGTAAGGTTTTGAGTATTCTTTCGTTTTACACTTAATATTGATGTTTGGAGAATGAAGTGATTGCAAATGCCGTGTTATTATGTTTTTGTTTCCTGATGCACTATTTATTTATTTCATGGTTTAGCCAATTGTTGAAGTTGCTGAAACATCTATTGAAGACTATGAGGAAGGCATGCAAGCATGTGCCCAAGCCTCAAAGATATGGATGCAAGTTGTATTTAACTATTTCACATAAATAATCATCATGATGAAAGATTTTCTAAATATTACTGATATTATGTTAAAAGTTGCTTGTCGGAAAACTATATATGATATCTCATCTTGTTTTAGGTTCGAGCACCAAAGAGAGGTGAAATTCTGAGGCAGATTGGTGATTCGAGGTGTGTTTTATGTATTACATAGGTTGAAAAGGAAAAAGGCTGAATAATTTACTTGCTTGCTAGAATTGGATTGAACATTTTATAGTGTACAAATAATCGACCTGCTTGCATTTGCTAACTATATGTGGACTAATGGAGGATATTGGTCTTTCTCATCCTTTTTGCCCTACGTTATTAAAAAACATGGAAAATCTTCTTACTTGTCCATGTAATTCAGAATTTTGTTCTATGCCATGGAAACATGCTAATCTATAGCCCTCTTATTTGTAGGCTTACCATATTCCTAGTATAATTTGTTGCCTTCTTCTATAGCGTGCTGAGGCAGGACTTTAAGTTTTTCTAATGGTATTTTCTTTCTCTATTTATATGTGATTTGTGTTTATGATCTGCAGAGAACCTTCTTTTTAATGTTTGTACATTTCTTTAGTCTTTACTGTACTAGTACTAGACATCGTGTTTCCACTTCCAGAAAGACCAATTTACTAATATATAGCTTATTACCTACAATGCAACAACCATATAAAATGTATGCTCGATGTGGTTTCACAATAGTTTGTTAGAGTCAGCTATCCCTGTGTACTGACTAAGATGCATAGGCTAATTATGGAAGTTGACTTTTTTATCTAACAATGGGGACTGATTTTGTGGGGATATGATTGTCAGGTGTTTTCTTTGGCTCTCAATAAATTAATTGCAGGATGGGAGCATGACAATGTCCTATTGAAATTTTATCAAATCCTATAATTGTAAGTATTATTTCTTGTTATGATTTCTTCTGGTTGCGCAGTTACATGCCTTATAATATTGACTAGATGAAATAATGAAAGGAATTGTATTGCGGGAATGGAAATAATGAGACGAAATAATTTCAGTGTACATATTGTTATGGTTTCACAATAGTTTGTTAGAGTCAGCTATCCCTATGTACTGACTAAGATGCAAAGGCTAATTATGGAAGTTGCCTTTTTTATCTAACAGTGGGGACTGATTTTGTGGGGATATGATTGTCGTGTTTTCTTTGGCTCTCAATAAATTAATTGCAGGATGGGAGCATGGCAATGCCCTATTGAAATTTTATCAAATCCTATAATTGTAAGTATTGTTTCTTGTTATGATTTCTTCTGGTTGCGCAGTTACATGCCTTGTACACATTGACTAGACGAAATAATGAAGGGAATTGTATTGCGGGAATGGAAATAATGAGACGAAATAATTTCAGTGTACTTGTCACATGCATTGATCCAATTAGTTGTTGTATTAACATGATTGATTTAGAATGATTAGCCCTTTGCTTGCTTGTATGTTAGTAACAAGTTTAAAAAGTTTTTTTTTGGCTCGATGATGGTGATATTTAAATTAGTTTATGTTACTTGTCTTATTTATTTTTATTTTCTTAATTTTATGCAGCAGACATGTGCTTCTTGATCCGGCGAAGGTCGAATGACACACATAATGTTCTTCAGTAGAAGCTACCTTAGCATAATTCTTGTTGTAAAACTACTAGATAATTGCTTGAATTCTAAGACTTATTAGCTTTAATTTGGAGACGCGAACTATTCTTATCATATTATATTGAGATACTTTTGTTTTAGTTTCAAGTGAATGGATTGTTCAATATTATTATATTGCTAAAATAATATTTTAGGATAAATTTTGTCTCTTTCTTTTTTAATTTTATGATTTATGGATTTTGTTGCCGCTTTCGTTTTGCGTTTTGTTTGCTCTTGTTGGTCATATAATTAAATGGTGGGAAACATTAATTAGTTTGGTTGAATATTGAAATCATGGTAAGATAACGCTTCTATATATGAAGTGCGATCTATTGAATACAACACGGGATATCGCTTCTTCCCAAAATCGCTATCAATTTAATGTCAGATAACGCTTTTTTTTTGAGTGTTATCTTATGAATTCTAATATTGGATAACACGTCCTCAAAAAAACGCTATCTAATATGCATCTCAGATAGCGCTTATAAAGCGCTATCTACAGGATAGGGCTTTAGATAACGGTGGCTCCAATAGCACTTCGTAACGCTATCTAAAAGGAAAAAAAAAGCGTTATCTGAGTGCTTTTCTGGCATAGTGCAAGGTGTATTTCTTCCCACTTATGCTGTCTGGTTCAACTGGACCAAATAGATCCATATGTAGCAGGTGCAATATTCTTGTTGAAGATGGACATGTCTTTTCTTTCAATGATGATTTGATCTGTTTTCCCATCTGGCATGCATCACATATACTCTCCTTCTTGTATACTGAGACTGGAAGTCCTTCCACAAGATTACTTCTTGCAAGTTTGTCAATAGTTTTGAAGTTCAGGTGACTTAGCTTCTTGTGCCACAACCAACTTGATTCAGCTGTGCTCTTTGCTAGCAGACAAGTGCTCGGTGCCGATCAAAAAAAAAAAAAAACAAGTGCTCGGTGTTGTAGTTGACCAATCTACCACATACATGTTCTTTTGTCTGCATCCTTGCAACACTATTTCATTAGTTTCAGTGTCCTTGATTTGGCATACACCCATATTGAATCCAACATTGTAGCCTTTGTCACAGAGTTGACTTATGCTTAGCAAGTTGAAATTGAGGCCTTCAACATATGCAACATCTGTAATTTCTAATCCATTTCTCTTGATGGATCCAATGCCTCTTATTTCTCCTGGAGCTTCATTTCCTCCAAATATGACTTTTGCACCTCTAACCTCTTTGAATTTTGATAGATTTTTCTTGTTTCCTGTCATGTGTCTGGAGCAGCCACTATCCATGTACCAGGTTCCTGGGCACTCAGCTGCTCCTTGAACCTGCAATCAAGGAAATTAGGTTTCTTTGGGATCCACTAAGTATTGATCAATATACAAAGTGGTTAACAGTCCAGATTCAAGTCTTGATCACACAGCTGACTTGATCTTTTGGGACTCAGTCTGGAGATGCCTTGGTCACACAGCTGGCTTCTCGTACGACTCAACTTCTTCACAGGGCAGCTGCCTTGCTACTACAACCCACTTGCTCAAGCTTCTTGAATTTGATCACGAAGCCCTCCAAAAACTTGAGACTGGTTCGACCTTGAACCTTCCTACAATCCTCCGTGGAATGTAGACCCCTTGATTCTTCAAATGTTTCCTCTTCAACTAATTGAAGTCGTCTTTCCTTCACAGGTGAGTGTTGGATTGATTTCTTTCGTAATGTAGGCTTGAGGATTGAATTTGAATGACTTGAGAGTAATTTTTGGTTATAGTTCGAATGTTAGCTTGAATGTTCGTGGTTCAGGTAACCTTCTCTCAGAGTGATTCCTCAGCCTTTTATAGTGATCTTTCAAAAATCTGCCCGTTGAAGAGATAGGCTTATTTTCAAAAGACACTTGTGGTCGTTGGCTTGTCTTGTTGCAGTCCTTGGAATTGACATTTCCTTGTATGAATGATTCTTGACTTTTCGAGTTCGACTCGGTGCGCAGTGCTTCCCATTGGTTTATTCCTTTTGCACGCTTCTGGGACTGAGCACTTTAAGAAAGGCAGTATGGAAGTATTACTTGTTTAAGTAATTTTCTTGACTTTTGTGCAACGGATCTCTTTCAGTTATCTCGACTTGAATGCATTTTCTTAACTTCCCCAGGTGACTTCGAGTCAGCTTCCAATCATTGGATGACTCTTCTGTCACTTCAACTTGAGACTTGGTTATCTTGAGTTGACTTGACTGATACTTCACTCAGCTGTATCTCAGCTGCACCTTCAGTCGAGTTCCTGTCTTCTCTTCTTTTCCACACTCAGCTGCCTCGCAGCGGAGTCTTCCTTCAAGTCTCCAGTTGTCTTCTTGCATGTTCAGGCATAGCTGACTTGACTCAGCTCGACCAACCCTATCTATTACAATGCAATTTACAACAAAAATGGGGTGCCAACTTTCTATTCTAAGTTTTACATGGCATTCATCAAAATCTAAAAATAATTTCCCAACACTTATCCTTCGTTTGTGCTTTCTTGATCCGATTTCTCAAAGTCGGCTCTGCCACCATAGCAGATATGATAGATTTGGTGTTAGTTGGAGTTACTACCACATCAATCTTCATGTTGGTGAATTCCTTGATCAACTGCTCTTGCTCCGTGATCATACTCGTCAATTCACCACTGTTCTTCCGACTCAAGGCATCGTCAACCACATTGGCTTTACCTGGGTGATAGTAAATTGTACAGTCATAATCTTTGGTCAACTCCAACAATCTTTGTTGTCTCATGTTCAATTCTTTCTGTGTGAAGAAGTACTTGAGACTTTTGTGATCCGTATAGATGTCACATTTTCCTCCGTACAGGTAATGTCGACATATCTTCAGGGCGTGTACTACGGCTGCTAACTCCAAGTCATGTGTGGGATAGTTAAGCTCATGTTGCTTCAATTGTCTCGAGGCATAAGCTATCACCTTCCCCTATTTCATGAATACACATCTGAGACCTTGTTTTAACGCATCACTATAAATAATGAACCTTTCTGATCCATCAGGTATCGTTAAAATAGGTGCGGTAACCAATCTCTATTTCAGCTATTGGAAACTGGTTTCGCATTTCTCAGTTCACTAGAATTTCTCTCCCTTTCTCGTCAGTCGGGTCATTGGTCCAGCAATCTTGGTAAAACCCTCAATAAACCGTCTGTAATATCCAGCGAGTCCTAAGAAATAAGAAACTGCGTACCTCACTTACGGTCGATGGTGCTTTCCATTCATTTATAGCCTACACTTTGGCTGGATCCACTTTAACACCACGAGCGGTAACTACATGACCCAAGAACACCACTTGCTCCAGCCAAAACTCACACTTCTTGAACTTCGCCTAGAGTTTCTCTTTGCGAACTGTCTCAAGCACGATTCTCAAATGCTCTTCGTGCTGCTGTTTATCCTTTGAATAGATCAAGATGTCATTGATGAACACAATGACGAATTGATCCAAGTAAGGATGAAACACTCTATTCATCAAGTCCATAAAGACCCCGGGTCCGTTGCTTAACTCAAATGGCATCACAGTAAACTCGTAATGTCCATATCGGGTCCTAAACGCCGTTTGGGGTATATCTGTTTCTTTAATCTTCAGCTGATGATACCCAGATCTCAAAACAATCTTCGAGAAAACTCAAGTTCCTCTTAATTGATCAAACAGATCCTCAATGCGGGGTAAGGGGTATTGTTCTTGATCGTGAGATTGTTCAACTCTCGATAGTCGATACACATCCTCATGGAGACACACTCGGTCTCACATAACCCTTCAACAATTCTTGTAATTGCACCTTTAGTTATTGCAACTCCTTAGGTACCATTCTGTATGGTGCCTTTGATATTAGTGCTGCTCCCAGTACCAGATCAATCGTGAACTCCACCTGTCGATCTAGTGGCATTCTAGATAAATACTCTGGAAAAACATCAGGGTACTCCTGGGCGATCAGGATATCAGCGACTGTTCTCTCTTCCATTGGGGTAGCCATTATATTCACCAAGAATTCTTGGCATTCTCCTTTCCTTAGCATCTTCACGGCTTTGATTGTTGATATAACCCGTGGCGAAACACCAGATTTAGCCCTATGGAAAGTGAAATTCGCTTTTCCAGGTACATAGAAATCTATTTGCCTCTCGTGACACCGGATGTTTGCTCGATTCTTGCTTAACCAATCTGTTCCTAGGATTACATCAAAGTCCTTCATCCTTGTGACGTATGGGGTCTCTTCTCGAGTTCTTCTCTCTATGTTCAGTTGTACCCCACTTACTCTATGTTCAACCACTATAGTTTTACCGATGATATATTAACCCCCAAAGGTCCACAGACTCATATATCACATTATTTAATCGCTCAATAAATCTTGCAGATATGAAAGAATGCGTAGCACCAGTATCAAAAAGTACAAGAGCAAGAATATTAAAACTCGTAACATACATGTCATTCTCTCAGGCTCCTCTTATGTGTCTTGCTCGGTCATGGCGTACATTCTGGGTTTCCTTCATGTGGGTCTTTGATCCCCTTTGGGCTAGTTGGGATATTTCTGACAGTTCCAACCATGATGCCTGGTTGTTGGCATCGGTAACAAACATCCTTTCTAAGAAAACACTCACCATTTTGATATTTCCCGCATTGCTGGCATTGTGGCCTCGTATGCTGACCTTGCTGATTAGGGGCACCACCGACTCTCTACTGTTTGTTGTTATTGACAAACTTTACACTATTGGGACCCTCCCATTTCCTTTTGGGAGCCTCATATGCCTTTTTATTACTTCCTTCTAATCTCATATTGGAAGCAATTGTTCGAGCTCATTCCACCACTACAGAATATGATGTGTTTCCCAGTATACTCACTACTCCGCCCAGCTCAGGGTGTAAACCTGACACAAACCTCTTAGCCTTCTTCTGGTCTGTGTCCATCAAGTGGATAGCATATCTTGCTAATTGATTAAATTTTCGCTCATACTCGAGCACTGTCATAGTCCCTTGTTGCAGATTTAGAAACTCTCTTTCCTTTTTATCCCTGTAAGACTGTGGGAAAAACTGTTTCATGACTAGCTCCTTAAAGTCATTCCATCGCATATCAATTCACTTCTGGTCAATGATGGTGCATCAGTGTGAATCCCACCAATGCCTTGTGACTTGTTTCAGCTGATATATTCCCTCGATCAGTTCATATATTCCCTCCAACTTTGCAATTCATTCTTCCACAGTATGTGGCTCTTCCTGTCCCATGAGGGTCGGAGGTTTGTAGCGGCGAAACTATTCCACCACTTGTGAGGTATTGTTCATCAGAGCTGGCTGGTTCTACGGATTCATACCACCCCCTTGAGTCAAACCTTCAACGACTGTGGCCAGGCATGCCACTACGTCTCCCGAATTGTCCAGAGTTGAATTTGGGGCAGCCCCAGTTCTATGGCATGTAGGCATCATCCTATAACCATGAATATAAACTCATTTAATCTCCAGTGAAATATTTCAAACTCATAATATCAAAGATTAAACCACAAAATAATAACAAGCACCCAATGGAATAAAAGAAAATAATCATCCATTTATTTCAAATTTCTTACATCGAATCTGATGAATAAAGAAGCAATTGCTAGTTTGAAAATAAAAAACAGAAACCAAAATACTAACGAAAGAAAAAAAATCCAAACATCGACTACTAAAATAAAATAAAATAAATGATAGCTAATCAATCGTCTTCTTCTGGATCCTCCTTCGAATCTTCCTCCGGGTCTTCCTCTGGATCTTCATCTTCACTAGATTCAGGTGGAGGGGCATCATTATGTATGTCTTGTTCCTCGGGCCAGAAGTGAGGATCGTCTATCGTGAGTTGTATATGACCCACACACCATTGTCGGAAAGCCGAAGTAAAATCTGTTAGATAAATGTTTTTATCAAGATTTTGATGATTTTGTTTTAATGAGTTTTTATACCAAAACAATGTTTTTATATGTTGTCCAAATACTCCTAAATGATTTAAAATGTTTTTACTAATTTTTGGAGTATTTCTTAGAGTTTTTAATTTGATTAAAATTGGACAACACTTTTGATGATTTTGTTTATATTGGTTTTTACACCAAAACTATGTTTATAAATGTTGTCAAAATACTCCCAAATGATTTAAAATGTTTTTTACTAATTTTTTGGAGTATTTCTTGAAGTTTATTTTTGAAAAAAATCGGACAACATTTCAAATTGGAGGTCGACCGGTCGCCCAAATGGTCGACATGTACCTGAAGAAAAGAAAACACAAAACAGAACATGTAGGTCTTGAAAAAAGAGGAGGGGGACCGGTCCGAGGGGGAGGGCCGACCGTCGTCCACCCCTGGCGACGGTCGAAGGAGGGTCGACCGACGTCGCACCCCCCGCAACCCCTACCGGATCGCACTATTTTTTTCAAACGGTCGAAATCTTCAACAGGGCAACCGGTCGCCTCTATGCTATTTTGTGATAAAAAAATTATCTTTTTTGAAATTCTTGACAAAGAAGATTTACTTTTGATTTTTGTACAATATTTCTACATCTTGTGATCTTCCTTTTGTAGACAAAAGTGAAGATAGAGGAGCCTATGTTGGGAGCCTATGTTGGTGAAGACTTCCCTATAAATAGAGGATGAATTGAAGACACAAGATACAACACATACAAGCAAAATACACAACAAGAAATCTGCAAATTGTTCAAGCTTTCATTTTTACATTCTTGTTGTAATAGCCTAAGTACTTTCACTTGCACATCTTTGAGGTCTAGGCTTTTTGATTCTTGATTACACTTGCACTCAATCTTTGTATTGGTTTCATAGAGTTGTAATCTTGAATTTTGTCCATCATTCAACACAAGACATCCTTGTGAGTATTCTTGTGGTAAGAATACACTTGGGTGATCTAGGTGATAGGTGTTTGAAGAGTGTGGTACTCTTCAAAGGTGGTGAAGGAAGATTGTGGTAATCTCCTTGAAGGTGTTGTAAGAGGATTGTGGTGATCCTCAAGGTGTTGTATTAATTGTGGTAATTAATAAAATCTTTTTTTTTTAAATCCATCTCGGAGATACTGGGGTGGTAGAGGATTAGGCCCTAGGTGGGTTGAACCTCTTTAAATCAACGAGTGTTGTTTAATTTCCGCATTTACATTCTTGTCATTTACTTGTTGATTCAAAAAAGAGGGTGATTTGCAAAAAATTGGCATAATCTATTCACCCCTCCTTTAGATTATCGTAGCCACTTGGACTAACAAAATCCTCATAACTGACTCATGATCGGACACCCTGGACATCCGCTATCATTTGGTTATATATCTCGCTTTCTCTTCGTAGGAGTATCTCCGATAGAGTATTAATAAATCTTAGTATGCCTTCTCGATCAGATACCGAGTGACTGACATATCTTGCCTCTCTCCATAATTCAAACATAGTGGTTAAATGCAATCCGACATTATAACTAGGGTCCCACTGATATTGTTCGTACCTCTCTATCATTGCTCTCCTATTTAAGCTACTAACATCAGATTTCTATGATGTATACCTCCTACGTGCCATCTATAGAGCACGAAAAGAAATTAAGTCCTCTAAGTTCTTTCTACTATCCATAGAGTTCACAAAAATCACAATAGTTCGATGGCATTCTATCGTATGTGTTGTGCATCCAAGAAATCTTAGCATATTCTTTTCCTTTTTCTCTTTGCAATAGAAATTGTAAAATTTGTTACAACAGTAATAATGAAAATACTTTAGCAATGACATTTAACAATAGCAGTAGCAGTAGCAATAGCGATGATATTAGTGGTATAAAACGAATTTTTAAAAGAATTGTACCTTGGCTTCGGAGTTGGCGTGGCATGGCGGTGGCGGATACATAGACTCTTTTCATTTAAAAAAATCTTATTCATTCATCAGAATACACACACACGAAAACTACATGTATTTATTTTTGCAAGTCTACATGAAGGTAGACCTGCTCTGATACCACCTGTAATGCCCTAGAATTCCTATTATAAAATAAACAAGCATGCACCTAATTTTATCATTGAAAAAGAACATGAATAATTTAAAAATAAAATAAATTAATTCAAATGTAGCGGAAGCAATGTATTTCATGGACAAGAATTAATCATCGTCTAATCCTATCAGTTACTGATGAACTTGAAATAAAAACTAATGACTTAAAATTTTTGAAAAGAGACCAAATAGTTCAAAATATATATATTTTTTTAAATAAACTGTTCATAAAATTCACAGGCCTTCTCATATCCACCGCCCTTATCCAACGCCATCTCTTTCACCTGAAAAGTTGATTAAATATGGGGTGAGCGACACAGCTCAGTGGAGTCAAAATTGTCCAAGCTAAATATACATATATCTCACATTAGCATGCAAATACAATCCAATAGAACATAGCATAGATTCTTTGAAAAATCTTAGGCATATACATAGATCGTACTGCAGGAGTTCCACCTGAGGGATCATCGACCCCGAATCTCTTGAGTCCTTAGCACATGGGTGTCGAAAGCAACCGTACCACACATCATGCAAAATAACTAGGCATTTAACAAGGACAATAAAAATTTAGAAAACAAACCCCACCTTGAAACCTAGCTTGAAAACAAGTAGAACTTAAAAGTGTTGGATGCAAGCAAGCCTAATCCTCGCTCGATAAATTGCCTAACAATAGAAAATATAAAACTAGTCAAACCTCGAATACTCTAAACTTGAAACTTAGAAATAACTAAAATCCTAACTTAGGGGCTTAAGGAATATAAAATAAAAATTGAAGATCAAATTGATTTGGTTGGTAAATGATTGGCTTGGGACTAAAAAGGACCGATTGAATATTGATAATGAAATTTTTGGATTAAACATTAGGTTCTATTGGGCTGACTTGGAACAAGTAGGAAATCTGGCGTAATATCGAAATTTAAGAAGAAAAACTACTTTTGAAAATCTGATAGGGTAAATTTTGTAATTTTAAAAACTTGTGGTTAGAACCCCAATAGACCCAAAATCTTATAGGGTAAATTTTGTAATTTCAAAAACTTGTAATTTTGTAATTTTCTTCTTCTGGTTTCCCCCCAGCCCCTTGCTTCTTTTTCCTATTTTTTTTTCTTCCTAATCTCCTTCTCTATTTCCCGTCAACCTGGCTTTCCCCCAAATTGCCCCCTTTTTTTCTTATTCCTCATCTCTGTTTCCCGACCAGCCCCCTTCCCCTCTCATCTCTTTTGGTTTTTTTCAAATCTACTCGCCCATAGCAGCGGCAACCGGGCGACAAGATGCGACATCACCGCGAGCAAGTTCGGGCGGAACTTGGCCAATTTTGGGCTGATTCGGGAATTTTTCGACGCGTGATAGAATTAAGATGGACTGAGTTTGGATTCCTTTATTTGGGTTTTTTTTCGTTTGGGTAAAATCTGAAATTTGGTTGGATTTCTCGTGGTTGTCGGCGATGGCCAACGGCGACAATGAATTGAAATTGAGAAGAATTCTCTTTTGAGATGAATTTTGGGTTGTCGGAAAATTTTGGAGGGATTGAAGAGTTGAGGGATTCTACCTTTTCTGAAGTTTGATTTTTCCTGCTAGGAATTTGACGTAAAATTGTTTTTGATTGAAAGGTTATGTTAAATAGGCTTGGTTCAACAACTGTGTATTATTAGGAGTCTAGTAACCCAATTAGAGATACGCTGGAATTTAAAATTTTGATCAATTGGGATCTATTGAAACAATGAGGCTGGAGATAAAATTTTAACAGATTTGTAGGATGTATATCTGGAAATATAGAATCCTATTTTATGTAGGATTTGTTAATAGGTTAAAATTAAATAATGGGTTGGCTCAAACTTGGACTTGGGTAATGGATATTGGACTTTAGAGATTGGGCTTGGATTTTAAAATAATAATTTTAGCCCCTAAATAAAACTAACTAAAATCTAATATAATCACAATTTTAATAAAAAGCGTAAATAAAAATTTCGAGTATTACAAATATTAATTTTCCAATGAGCTATTAATAATTAAACCATCCCACAGGAGTCACAAGCGGTCGTTTTCTCCTACGCGGACTGCCCCATAGGCCAAATTCTCCTACACGGCCCACAGGCCCATCTCCCAGGTATAAAAAGGTCCCTCCTATTATCTGTAAGTAATGAACTCGTAACTAATTATTCTCCTAGGCATTCAATATTCGATTACTGTTTATTTTTTCTCATTCACCATGCTGAATTGAGCGTCGGAAGGGCCTCCCTAGGACAATCTCCGGGGCCCTCTAATATTTGTGCGTGCGTACATGCAAGTTTTCAATCGAATGAGTTAGCAGTTCAAGGAGCAGAAGACGGAAGACTTCCCCATCGAGAAGAGGACTAGCTCGAAGACTTCCCTTTTGGAAAGAGAATTTTGGTCAACTCAGTTGACTTGGGTGATCTGCTCTAAAAAGCAGCATTATTTTGGCGCCGTCTGTGGGAACAATCAAAGTACACGAGGATGCGAACTCAATCACCAGCATAGAAACTTAGACCTCAAGTTGGAGGCCATGATACCGAAGACCAGCATGAAAGAATACCATCAAGATGACGAGATGCTAGCGACCATTCCACCGGAAGGGCGCCACCACTCCCGCAAGAAAGAAAGGCGCCGTCTCCTCCCCCGGAAGCGCTCCGCCCGGTGAAGAAATTCGTCTAACCAAGGAAACTCTTTGAATCCTGTTAGAAAAGGCTGCACGGAATGCTTTAAGGCATCAAGCTACGGTCGGGGCCAAGGGAGTGCTATCTCAAACTCCGCCAGCCAGTGAAGACCTTGACCCAGAAGGACAAGGAAAACGAAATGAAGGATGCAACAAAAACCAAGAAGTGACGCCTGTGGTTAAAGGAACTCAAGCAACACCATCCAGCCATACTCATCCACAAGCTACCGCTAGGAGAAAGGGAGTCCATTGAGCCATGGTATCTTGGCAGAACAACTGCCCTCCGGGAGTTAAGACATCTAACCTTCTGGAGTACGATGGAACCAAAGATCTTCAGGAGCATTTGAACAAGTTCTATGCGGAGGCAGACCTTTGTGAGATGACGGATGTTGCCTACTACAAAGCTTTTCTAAGTACCTTGACCAAGAAAGCCTGAGCTTGGTTCGATCAGTTCCTGGAGGACTCCATTACCATGATGCACCAGTTCGCGGAGGCTTTCATACAACAGTTTTCCGCCAACAAAAGAGCCACGAGACCATCACAAACCTAGTCCAGTGTGAGGTGGGGGAGCCGTTACGCAATCTCATGGGACAACTCGTGGAGGCTTTAAATAAAGTAACCAACGTCCAACAAAAGACATTGACAAGGATGCATCGACATTTTCTCCCTCTGAGAAGGCTCTCAGGGCATGTCAAGGAAAGGAGCTCTCCCCACTCAGGAAGAAACACCCATTCCGAAAGAGCACACGACGAGGGAGATGAAGCATTAAACCACCACGGAGGAATAAGCGCAAAGCCAAAGAAGATCTCCAAAGTCAACCTAGAAGCCGCGAGAAGAAATCCAAGCAGATAATAATTCCATTGAACGCACGGCTATTGGAAATATTATTAATATATTTATTAAATATTCTTTACAAAAGTTGTTATTTCAATTTATAAATGCTAGATATAATATAAAAGATAAAGAAAATATTATAATATATATTATATGTGCAAAACATATATTAAAAAGATAGGCAGGGCAGCGGAGGTCTGAAGTGATATGTTAGGAAATTTATTTTATAGATTTTGATGAATGCCATGTAAAACTTAGATTAGAATGTTGGCACCCCATTTTCCTTGTAATTCTCAATGTAATAGATAGGGCTGAATAAGCTGAGTCAAGTCAGCTATGGCTGGGAATACAAGAAGTCAACTGAAGAAATGAAGTGAAGACTCCGCTGCGGAACAACTGAGTATGACCAAGAAGGAACACCAAGAATTTGACTGCAGATGTAACAGCTGAGGGACAACTGTGTAAAGAGTCAGCCAACAACCATGTCATAAGTTGAATTGACAGACGAGTCTCTCAATGATTGAAGCAGACTCAAGTCACCTGGGAAAAGGCAGCTGCAAAGAGGAGTTAACTGAAAAGAATCTGTTGCACAGAAGTCAAGAAGTTTACTTAAATAAGTAATACTTCCATGCTGCAATGTTTTAATGTTCTCAGTCCCAGAATCGTGCAAAAGGAATAAACCAATGGGAAGCACTGCACCTCGTGTCAGATTCTGAAAAGCTGAACATTCATTTAATACGAGGAAAGGTCTACATCTCAAGATTGAAGACCAAGAAAAGACAAGCCAACGAACACTAGTGACTTTTCAAAATCAGCCTATCTCTTCAACGGGCCGATTTTTGAAAGTTCACTATAAAAGGCTGAGGAATCACATTGAGAAAAGGTTACCTTGCACACCTGAAATAACAAGCAACATTCTTACTGTAACCTGAAGAATATTCTCAAGTTATTCAAGCATAAATCCTCAAGCCTAAATTGCGAAGGACATCAATCCAACACACACCTGTGAAGGAAGGATTACTTCAAACCGTTGAAGAGGAAATTTTCTAAAGAATCAAAGGGGTCTACTTTCCAAGGAGGATTGTAGGAAGGTTCAAGGTCGAACCTATCTCAAGTTATTAGAGGGCTTCGTGATCAAATCCAAGAAGCTTGAGAAAGTAAGTTGAAGTAGCAAGCGGCGACCACCACCCCGAAAGAAGGCGAGTCGGACGAGAAGCCACCTGTGTGTGACCAAGGCATCTCGGATCGAGTCCAAGGAGCAAGTCACCGCATGATCAAGACTTGTCTCTGGGACGATAACCACTTTGTACTATGATCATTACTTAGTGGATTCCTCCAGGAGTTGGAGAAGAGAGGAGTAGAAGAATTACCCCATCTTCGAACCTCTATAAAATTTACTTGTGTCATTTATATTTCAGCATATTTACATTCCTGCACACATATTCTATATCTGTTGATAATTTGCTATCCAACTGATAAAATAACAAAGTGCTAAAATCAAGTGTTAAAACAAAGTTAAATCAAATTCAAGGGTCTTAAGTCTTCCGCTGAAAAACTCATCACAACCAAGTTAAAGTTTAGTCTAAACAGCTGAGTTATTCTATCAACAGCTCTATCGAGTCTGTTGAGTGGCTAACTCTGCTGATTAACTAACTTAGCTGTCCCTCAAGGACTCAGCTGTGTATTAACTCTGTAATATTTTTAAAGGACTAAAATTGAAAAAGTTGGTAAGGTTTATTCAACCCCCTTCTAAATCTTACTTACATCCCTTGAGATCTACAAGTGGTATCAGAGCGGTTGGTTCATTGAGCCTTCCGCACTTGTTACTGAACTAGATCTTCTATCTTTCAAAGAAGTTTTTAACACTTGCTCTTTCAAAAGTTATTTTTATTCAGCAAAGTTATTATCATGGAAGCAAATTTGACACGCATTCCTATGTTCACTATTGAGGAATTTGATGACTGGAAAATTCGTGTGCAGGCTCATCTATCTACTTTACATGATGAAATGTGGATAGTGATAGAGGATGGGCCACTGCAAATACTGAAAGTAAACACAGCTGTATGGAGAGCAGCCGCAGCTGAAGGGGAAGAAGTTGTTGCAGAAGCAAGCCCAACCCTGGTTGAGAAACCAAGGACTGAATGGACAAACGAGGACAAAAAAAATACAACTTGGACAATGTGTCCAAGGACATACTTT
Source organism: Rehmannia glutinosa (assembly GCA_016081115.2). NCBI lineage: Eukaryota > Viridiplantae > Streptophyta > Magnoliopsida > Lamiales > Orobanchaceae > Rehmannia > Rehmannia glutinosa. The sequence continues at coordinate 56,314,713 of CM071924.1, read as the reverse complement.
ACAAAACCTTGGACAAAGCAATGTTCAACAAAGTCAGATCTTGTCAAACTGCAAAACAAATCTGGGATAAATTAACTTTAATTTGTGAAGGATTTGAGCAAATTAAAGAAAATAGATTGTCCGTTGCTGTACAGAAATTTGAAAATTTTAAAATGCTTGCAGGTGAAACATTGGATCATTGGATGCTCGATTCACTAAAATCACAAATGAATTATCAGCACTTGGGAAAGAATATACACAGAAGGAAATATGTATGAAGATTCTGAGAAGCCTCCCAGCTGAATGGGAAATGAAGGTTATGGCCCTGGGACATTCAATGAACCTCACAACAACATCCAATCATGAGCTATTCTCATACCTCAAAGCCTATGAGTTTGAGCTGAGAAGAAAAGATCAAGAGGAGACAGTGTACCCAAAACAGCTGCACTTATAGTCAAGGATGGGAAGAGAGCTGAGGTCAAGGAAGCAATTGACCAGGAGGAAATTGCCCTGATGGTTAAAAGATTCAACAAGTTCTTCAACAAAAACTATAAAAGAAACAAGGGTGAATCCTCCAGGAGACATTCAGCTCCCTCCAAGTCAAGGGAAGATAGGCCACCCAAGAGAGCTGAACATCAAAAGGTTGAATACCAGAGAGCTGATAACCCAAGAACGAAAAGAACTGATCAAAGAGTTGAGAACCTGTGTTGGAACTGTAGACAACCAGGACACTTTGCTATTGACTGTCCATATCCAGTAGTCAATAAATACAAAAATGAAGAAGAAAGAAGAGTCTTCAGAGAAAGAAGACAAGAAAAGAAAAAAAGGTTATGTTGGCGCCGAGATCTGGCCGAGACAACTAAGTCGAAAAGAAAGCGAAAAACTCGAGAAAGTAGTGAAGTGACTACTCAAGTGATTAAGAAGAAGAAGCAATGATCTGTCTAATGGCTAAAGAACAAGATCAACCTGACCAAGAAGATGAGGTACACTCTAACTCATCTCAATCAGATTCTAGTGATAGTGATTGTGACACACACACTTCATCACCCACTGATCTTTATGATTCATTAGGCAAAATGATGAAAGACTTTGAGCACATTAAATCCTCACACACACTATTAAATGAGGAAAACAACCAGCTCAAAAGCCAAAACTCACAGCTGACTAAGGAGCCGAGTACTCTAAGTCACATAGGCCGATGAGAACAAAGAGTCAAGGCCGAGAAAACTAAATTGACAAAGAGAGAGATAGTCACTTTCTGAAAAAGAGGGAAAATGACCTCAAAAATGTGATTGCATCATTTACAAAGGCATCTAAATCACTGGATGACCTTATTATGAGTCAAAAAGAGTGTGAAGATAAGACAGGCATATGATTCAATTCCTTTGTGCACAGTCAAACTCCCAGAGTGATTTTGGAAAAAGGATCTTCAAGTAATGAAGCATCTCAAAAATCCAAAACACCAAATGCTACACCCACATTCACTCCAAAGCACAATCATAAACAAATTGGCCTTGGATATAAAAGAAAAAAAAAAAAAACCCGATTGAGTATCTTTGAGAGGGCAAATGAGAAGAAATCCAAAGAGAGTTCCTCAAAGAAACTCCAAATAGGAAGTACTCTGTAAAGAACAAACAGAGCTACCAAAAACCCCAGAAGTTTTATCAAAGAAACACATATGATGGGAATGGTAGAAACTACCCAAGTCAAGCTGATTGGAACAATGTGAAATATCAGCAAAGACCTATGGAATACAAGCCTAAATGGCAAAGACCTAGAACTCAGCAAAGGTCATTCCAAAGGCAAAAGAGCTATCATCAGCACACATATGCACCCAGGCACTACACTCAGAAATATCACAACTACCCAAAGAAGGCAATTGCTAAAACACACATAGGCATACAGACAAAAGAGACAGCTGTATGAACCTAAAGCCCCAAGCAATTTGCCAAAGTGAGTTATGATTATGGCACATATAGATGGCAACCTCTTAGAGTCAGAGCATTTGGCTATAGGTTGGTTGGATCATCTTACAACACTAACCCCTCAGGACCCAGACAGGCATGGGTACCTAAAAACTAATTTCCTTGATTGCAGGTTCAAGGAACAGCTGAGTGCCAAGGAATCTGGTACATGGATAGTGGGCATTCCCGGACCGGATGACATGAAACAAGAAAAATCTGTCAAAATTCAAGGAGATTAGAGGCGCAAAAGTCATATTTGGAGGAAATGAAGCTCCAGGGGAAATAAGAGGCACTGGATCCATCAAGAAAAATGGATTAGAAATCACAAATGTTGCATATGTTGAAGGCCCCAACTTCAACCTGTTAAGTATTAGTCAACTCTATGACAAGTGCTACAATGTTGGATTCAATATGGGAGTGTGCCAAATTAAATACACTGAATCAAATGAAGTAGTGTTGCAAGGATCCAGACAAAAGAACATATATGTGGTAGACTGGTCGACTGCCACACCAAGCACTTGTCTGTTAGCAAAGAGTACAACCGAATCAAATTGGTTGTGGCACAAAAAGCTGAGTCATCTGAACTTCAAGACAATCAACAAGCTTGCAAGGAGTCATCTTGTAGAAGGACTGCCAGACTCAGTGTACAAGAAGGAAAGTGGTTGTGATGCATGCCAGATAGGAAAGCAGATCAAATCATCATTCAAAGAGAAGTCTAGTCCATCTTCAACAAGAATATTGTATCTTCAAGATATACATGGACAATTTTTATGTGCAAAAAGAAACAAACCTTGCAGAAGTTACCTCAGCTGATGAGAAGTGTTCAAAATGAGAAGAGTCAAACCATTATAAAGATAAGATCTGATAGAGGAACTGAGTTTGTCAATGGGATAATAAGTCAGTATTGTGTTGAAAATGGTATTGCTCATGAATTATCTGCAACAAGGACTCCACAGCATAATGGAGTAGCAGAAAGAAGAAATAGAACTCTCAATGAAGCTGCAAGGACCATGTTAGCTGAAGTTGGACTGCCTAAAAGATTTTGGGCTGAAGCCATAAACACTGCATGTTATACTCAAAATAGATGCATGATTAATAGACAGCTGACAAAGACTCCCTATGAAATATGGACAGGGAGAAAGCCAAATGTTGGGTATTTTAGAATATTTGGATGTAAATGCTTTATCCACAACAATGGCAAAGATAATCTAAAGGCTTTTGATGCTAAAGCTGATGAAGGTATCTTTTTGGGATACTCAGCTGAAAGTAAAGCCTATAGAGTGTTGAACAAAAGGACTATGATCACAGAAGAGTCTATTCATGTGATTTTTGATGAACCTAATGTGAATGGAGAAGATATTGAAGAGTTAGCTGATAAGCTAAATCAGCCAACTATGCAGAAGAGTCCCTATGTAGAAGCTGAAGCAAGAGAAATCAACCAAGATGAAGATGAGATAGTTGAATCTCAAAGACAGCTGGAAACTCTGCAGTTAAATGATGATGAAAGAGCTGCTCAAGTTAACACGATTCGCGAGACAATTTGAACCCGGTGATTTGCTTCAACCTGATGTGAGATGGTTGAGAGACCATCCACCAGAGCTTGTCATTGGAGATGTGAGAGATGGTGTGAGAACCAGATCCAGAGCTCAGCAAGAAGCAATGTTCACTTGTTTTATTTCCCAAATAGAGCCAAAAGATGTGTCCCAAGCATTGGATGACACACATTGGATTCAAGCCATGCAAGAAGAGCTGAATCAGTTTGAAAGAAACAAGGTATGGGAATTGGTGCCAGAGACCAACCCATCAAAATGTTATTGGCACAAAATGGGTCTTCAGAAACAAGATGAACGAGGAAGGATCTGTGGTAAGAAACAAAGCAAGATTGGTAGCCAAATGGTATTGCCAAGAAGAGGGAATAGATTTTGATGAAACATTTGCTCATGTTGCAAGATTAGAAGCAATAAGGATGTTTCTTGCCTATGCTGCACACAAGAACTTTACTGTATATCAAATGAATGTGAAAAGTGCATTTTTAAATGGATTGTTGGAAGAAGAAGTCTATGTTGAGCAACCTCCAGGTTTTGAGTAGAAAACCATTGGAGATAAGGTGTACAAGCTTAAGAAAGCTCTATATGGATTGAAACAAGCACCTAGAGCATGGTATGACACATTGTCTCAATTTCTAACTGACAATGGATTCATCAAAGGCAAAGTAGACAGAACACTCTTCAGAATTCAAGATGAAGAGAGTATACTGCTTGTTCAAATATATATGGATGACATCATTTTTGGATCCACAAACAAAGAGTTGTGTGATAAGTTCTCAAACCTCATGCAAGGCAAATTTGAAATGAGCATGATGGGAGAGCTGACATTCTTCTTAGGACTTCAAGTTAAGCAGCTGAAGGATGGAACCTTCATAAGTCAAACAAAGTACACCAGAGATTTAATGAAGAAATTTGGTATGGAAGAGAAGTCTTCACGTGAAAATACCAATGAATACATCGATCAAGATGGACATGGATGCGGATGGTAAAGTCAGAGATCAAACAAGATACATAGCACTCATTGGATCGCTGTTGTATTTAACAGCAAGCAGGCTAGACATCACCTTTGTAGTAGGTGTATGTGCAAGATTCCAACCTGCACCAAAGGAGAGCCACATGACTGCAGCTAAGAGAATCCTAAGATATTTGAAGGGATGCCAAGAAGTTGGCCTATGGTATCCAAAGGAAGGTGGATTTAAGCTTATTGGTTACTCAAACTCTGACTACGCTGGATGTAGAGTTGACAGGAAGAGTACTTTAGGAACTTGTCAAATGCTTGGAAACATATTTGTTTCCTGGTTTAGCAAGAAGCAAAACTCAATAGCCACATCCACAGCTGAAGCAGAGTACATAGCTGCGGGCAGCCGTTGTGCCCAAGTCTTGTGGATGAGACAACAGCTGAGAGACTATGAAATTGAAGAAAAAGAGATTCCAATTATGTGTGATAACACAAGCGCTATTGCAATCACTCAGAATCCTGTGTTGCATTCAAGAACAAAGCACATTGATGTCAGATATCATTTTATAAGAGATCATGTTGAAAAGAAAGAAATCACTTTGGAATATATCTCAACTGATAAACAGTTAGCTGACATATTCACCAAACCCTTATGTGAATCAAGATTTGAAGAGCTTAAGCATGAGCTAGGGTTAATTGAGTTGAGTTGACACTCAGAAGACTCAATGAGAAAAGATGGAACGTGGAAAGATGAAAATAGAACAAACTTCATGAATCAACAAAGTGAATCAGCCGTATCGAAAAGTCAGCTGTATCGAGTTAGCTAACAGCTGAGTCACTATACAAAAAGAGAGAAAAAGAGTTGAGTCATTTGTGGAGAAAGCTGAGTCATTTATGAGCTAAGTGACAAAAACGCAGTCGTTTTTAATGAGCGGGAATGTTTTTAAGGATGACGTCAGCATAATAATGACGCGGCATGACAAAAGTCGCACAAAGCATATGATTGGATATAAACGCTGCCGCATTAAATGCGAGAAATTAAATGCAATGTGATGTGCTAAATTTGAGCCGTTGATCTTGATCAAATTTCAAAATCCAAAAACTCGTCCTTTCATAACCTTATATACGGTTTTTCAATCCTCTCTCTCTCACGTTTTCTGAAACTGTTCATCTTCCCAAGCAAAAGAAAGCAAACTTTTCTCTCTCGAAAACCCTACAAGTTCTCAAGTCGGTTTACCAAGTTTTGTTCGGTAAAACTCACTAAAAAAACGGCACCAGCACATGATTTCACCAAGCTCGCAAAGCAAATCCACACAGGATCAACTGTGGACTTTGAGGGGATGATAAAGCAGGGTTCCGATGAAACCCTTGCGAAGAAAATAGTAGATAAAATCGAGAAATCTGGACTCAAACCTTTTCTCACGATGGAGTATCAAATGACATACGTTGAAGAAGTTGCCCAGATTTATGTTAACGCCGAGGTGCAGGACGAAGCGATTAAGTCCTCCGTCCATCGCAAGGACATATTAATCACTGCTAAGGACCTTGCAGAGCACTGTTTACTGCCGTCGGAAGGCATGCCGGAGATATATGAAGCCGATGTCAACTTGGCTGCTGCATGGAAGGAAGTGGCCAAACCCGAGTGTGCTGCGAAAGTGGTCTACACAGCTGACAAGAAGCTGCTGAAGGACGATTATCATAAACTGATGGATATCGTCGCCAAGAGTGTAGACATGATGTTTGGCAGCTTCAATCAGCTGTCCAAGACCAAGCTGATCGTCATGGCTGCGATCATGGAAGAAAAGAAGATCAATTGGGCAGAATTCGTATACAGCAGACTCTGCGAGAACATTGGCAACAAATCCATCAAGGAGGACGGATCCTTTGGAGGATCACTTGGCTATGGCCTAGTTATTGGCCATCTGATGGAGGTTAAGGGCATTCCCCTTAGACATGGAAAGTCTTTCCATGTAAACAAGAAGATGTTCAGAGCCAACTTGTCCGGCGCCCAGAAGAGAGCCTATGCCAAGAGGGCAGATATCAGTGAGGGGAAATCAGCTGACCCTATTGATACAACTGCTTCCTCCTCTCCAAAGAAGAGAGCTGCCCCTACAGCTGCGAAGAAGAAAGTTGCCCCTGCAGCAAAGAAGAAAGATGCACCTGCCCCTGTAGCCGAGTTGCCTGCCCACGCAGTCGAGGCGGAGAAGGAAGCCCAAATACCTTCTCCGGCCATCAGAAAGAAGAGGACTGCCAAGCCAAGAAAGGCAGCTCTTCAGTCAAAGAAAGATGCTCCGGCCCCCGCCGCCAAGGAATCTGAAGAAGAGGTATCCGAACCAGAAATTCCTCTGGTGAGGACAAAAAGAAGAAGAAGACTCACCAAGCTCTCGGAGCTTGAGAAGACAGCTGAGTCTGCCACTCATCTGGAGAAAATTTCTGAGACTGATGAAGAAGTGCAGTCTCCAGAAGTTATTGAAGAAACAATCAAGTCTGCTGAGGATGATCAGCAGAGGCAATTATTAGACCCAGCTGTGGATAGAACAGCTGAGGATAAAGAAGTGGCGGAGACAGCAGAATCCCCTGCTGAAAGGACAGTGTCTTTACCTTCCCACGACGGGCTTTGAAGGAGGAAAGAGCGAGTATGCTACCTTCCATTCCTGAAAAGGAAGGGCGACAAGGAGAGGATGAAGATGATGATGTAATAATGTACTCTCCATTATATCCAGACCTCCAGAGTCGTCTGCGAGAGTGGAGGAAATGGAAGCTGAGTCACTCAAGGGTGCAGTTTGAACACCCTGAGTATATTGAGGAAGAAGAGGAGCTTTTCAAGTTTCTTGAGATTGACACTGTGCTGCAGGCCCTGGATGAGGATAACTGCATAAATATGCTACAAATTCGCAAGGAGCAAGAAAAAGCCAGAGCAGCTGAGGAAGGAGAAGCTCGTGAGAAAGCCAGCATTTGTCCTCTCACTGGAACCAGCGACCATACTCATCCTCACATTATATGCTTATGCTGTCAGAAAGTGATGAGGACATGGATCATGTTGCTGCAAAGGAGAAGTTGGATATGCAGCAGGCCATGCGGGAATCCAAATTGATGCATGTGCAGCAGATGATGGAAGGACCAGGAGAGTCCTCCAAATCTCTCCTGGAAATGGATCCATTGGAAGTGGTACAGCAGATTGCCACAGTTATTGCTGCAACCACATCCCCAGTTCACTCAGAGGACGGATCCAAGGGACTTGGCAATGACACTGGGAACTTGGGCACCCAAGTTGAGCCAACCCCTAATGAAGGTGTCTTACCACCTGCCCCCACGGCTGAGTACTCAATGGAAGCAGCCGGAAGTTTGGAGCAGAGTGACCCCACCATAAGTCACTCAGCTGGTGCGCCAGCTGAGGGGGAAACTCACTCCACTGCAGCTAGGTCAGAGGATGCTGCAGATGACTCCACAATGAAGGAAGAGGTGAAGTGGAGAAAGAAAAAGAAATAGAACAACAACAAGTTGTCACTAACGAAGCTCGGACAGTTGAGTCTGTCCCAGCTAAAGTGCCAAGTGGCTACGATAATCTAGAGGGGGGGTGAATAGATTATCCCGGTTTTTCAGATTTTGCCCTCTTTTTTTTTAAAACTCAAGCAAAGATGAAATGCTAAGTGCGGAAAGTAAATAGCACACGTCAATTTATAGTAGTTCAACCCACCTAGGGCCTAATCTACTGCCACCCCAGTATATCCGGGATGGATTTCAAAAAGAAAAAAAGATTTTATTAATTTACCAAAAATTAATACAACACCTTGAGGATTACCACAACCCTCTTACACCACCTTGAGGATTACCACAATCCTCTTACAACACCTTTGAAGATTACCACAACCTTCAAACACCTACCACCTAGATCACCCAAGTGTATTCTTACCACAAGAATACTCACAAGGATGTCTTGTGTTGAATGATGACCAAAATCAAGATTACAACTCAATAATGATTGATACAATATGAGTACAAGTGTAATCAAGAATTGAAAGCCTAGACCTCAAATTTGTGCAAGTGAAAGTGCTAAGGCTAATACAATAAGATATATGAAAGTGTTTGCTTGATTGCTCTTTGCTTGTGTAGAGTGTTGTATCTTGTTGCTTGAATGAAACCTCTATTTATAGGAGAGCACTTGGCTTTCATTTCCAGACATAGGCTCCTCCATGGGGAGTGATTTGCTGCAAAAGAAACCATTTAAAATCATCAATATAGCTGTTAGAAACCAATCCCACAAAACAGGGAAAAGTCATCTCTTGATAAACAAGAAAAGATTGAAATTGAATTTCAACGGATAGTTTCTTGAGGTTGATAAAAATACAAAGCAGAGAAGAAGGCGAACGAAAATACCAAGATAAGATTGAAATTGAATTTCAAACAAGATACATTCATTGGATCATTGAATTTAACGACATAGACATCACCTTTGCATGGGGGGTGCAAGATTCCAACCTGCGCACAAAGGAGAGCCACATGGCGGACTAAGAGAATCTAAGATATTTGAAGGGATGCCAAGAAGTTGACTATGACCGGGAAGGTTGATAAAAATTGGTTACTCAAACTCGAAGGATGTAGAGTTGAAAAAGAGCAACTCCTTGGAAACATATTTGTTTCAAGAAGCAAAACTCAATAGCCACATCCACAAATGGTGACCATAGGCTAGGCCGCTTCCCCCATTTTTCTTACGTCCCATTTTTTGTTTAAAAACTCAACTCAATCACTCGGTTGCCCTATTCAAGAACAAGCACCGATGTCGAGCATTTTATAAGAAACAAATGTTTTGTCCAATTTTTATCGAAAAATAAACTCCAAAAATAGTAAAAACATTTTAAGTCGCATGAGCTAGGAAGTATTTAGACAACATTTAGGGACATTGTTTTGGTTTAAAAAACTCATTTGAACAAAATCGAACAAAATCATCAAAATCATGATAAAAACATTTATCTAACAAAAAGTGCAGAAAGGAGCTAAGGACAAGCAAATTCATTTTTTTAAGGATGACGACATAATAATCTACTAAAAGCCGAAGAAGCATATGATTGGATATAAACGCTGATTAAATGCGAGAAATTAAATGCAATGTGATGTGCTAAATCCACTTGACAAGGCAAAATCCAAAAACTCGTCCTTTCAGACCGAGTTTTTCAATCTCTCTCTCTCATGTTTTTAAAAATGTTCATCTTCCCAAGCAAAAGAAAGCTTTTCCCAAAAACCCTGCACAAGTTCTCGACTCGGTTTACCAAGTTTTGTTCGAGGCACATCACTCGCAAAGCAAATCCACACAGAAACTCACTTTTTGAGAATCAATACCTATGTACTCAAACCTTTTCGTGATGATGCATTCATACGTTGAGAAACTTTCCCTTTCTCGATTAAGTCCTCCGCCCACCGCAAGGACATATTAATCTTGAAGAAGAAACAACTTCGTGAGCGAGACGCTTGTCAACATCGGAAGCCAAACCCGAGTGTCTTTGCGAAAGTGGTCTATCCAAAGCTTATTCCCTCTAATTCAATTGTTCCAAAGACCAGATTTTGATTTTGATTTTGATGTTGCCCTATAGCTTGAAACCGAAACAAATGTTTTGTCCAATTTTTATCGAAAATAAACTCCAAAAATAGTAAAAACATTTTAAGTCGATCGGAAGTATTTAGACAACATTTAGGGATATTGTTTTGGTTTAAAAACTCATTTGAACAAAATCGACAAATCATGATAAAAACATTTATCTTGGTGAGATTGAGAAGATTGAAGGCGGAAGGCACCATTGAGGCTCGGCCCACTCACCGGATATGCGATCGACAATAAGGATGCCAACCTCACACATCACAGGAACTTGCAGGGATAGTGGTGATGATGCATCGGGGAATGGTATCTTTCGATTGAGTGCCCGATCTTGAAGAAGAAAGTACAAATGCAATATGAACAAGTCGATATATTTTAAAGCAATGTACAACAAAATCTTTGATGACAAACGAGAGCGCGATAATCTCTTCAAGACAATGAAGTGGAGGATGCGGCACCAGGAAAATATTGACAGACAATGGGATGCCTCTCATACAACAGAGATGGATGGAGTGGTCGAGAATGCGTGAATTTTCACGAAAAGAAAGAACAATGTAATATGAACAAGTTGAGAGATTTGAATGCCAAAATTCAGCCTTCTCATAATGGCTGAAATGAAATGGATGGCGGAAAATATTGGCCAGATCCAAAGCCACCCGCTCGTGAATTTCACGAGAAAAGAACCTCTCGAGGAGAATATACTCCAAATTCACCTTCTCTCATGCAATGAAATGGCGGACTCCAAGTAGAATACTCAGCTACTCAAGCGAATCATATCGACCGGACTTCATGCTTGTCAGATGTTTCCAGGGGTTCCTCTCTCTTTTGATGATGCCAAAAAGGGGGAAGAGGAATACCTGAAGATGTTGAAGGAGACAGTTGTTGAGAAGAAGAAAGAGACAGCTGATGAGAAGAGGAAAGAGAAGGGAAAAGCTGTTGAGGGGGAAAGGTCAAAAGATGTGACCTTAATGCTTGCTGAAACCCCTCAGCAAGGTCATGTCACAGCTAGCATAATCAGCAAACTTCCGGTGACTCTGCCGCTCCAACACTCGGCTGTGCCTATGTCTCAAAAGAGAAAAGCTGTAGAAGCAGAGATGGAGGAGTTCGACAAGAGAACGGATGCCCATGTTGAAGAAATGTTATAACAATTCGGAGGCATTCCGGCAGGAAAAGATACAGATGCCATTCCAGATGACGGACAAGAGCCAAGATCAGTTGAAGAGTTCAAAACGCTCGAATCCGAAGGATACTTCAAAAACATGTCCATAGCCCAAGCCTGGGACTTGTACTGGGAGAAAGGTCTGAAGCTGTGCGAAGAAGGCGATAGGCGGAGAGACTACCAAAGAACCATTCACCGGTAAAGAAGACTCCGTGCAAAAGATACACCCAGAGGAAAAGGAAGAAGTGGTGGAGGAAGAGATTTTCGACCTAGACCTTTGCCCAAAAATATTGAATATGTAGATCCAGGCAAGAAAGGAAGGATCTACTGGGCTGGGTATGATGCTATAGCCAATCTGGAAGTGGAGAGGAAAATTGCTGAATATGTCAAAAGAATCGAAGAAGCAAATAAGAGGCAAACTCAGCTGTGGCAAGAGAGACAAGAAAGAAAAAGGAAAGATGAAGCTGCTAAGAAGGCATATGAAAAGAAGAAAGCAGCTGAAGAAGAAAAGAAAAGAAAGAGAGATGATGAAGACAGAGCTGAAGAAGAAAGAAGGAGGCAGCGAAGGCGATGAAGTGTTGTTGCTAACCCCTTCATGTATTTTATCTGCTAACCCCTTCATGTATTTTACTTTTGTAAATACATATGCATGTAAGTCTTCTGTACATTCAATGGAAAATCTGTAATTTGCGTAGATATAAGTATGCTCTAATTGCTCTGATACACATTGTAAACTGTTGTGTAAAGGACAAGAATGTTATGATCAATAAAAAGATTGATTCTACGCATACATTTCTTGTTACTGCATTGTATGTATGTATCTTTGCTGTTTGCATTTTGTTTGTATGAATTTCAGTTTTGGCATCATCAAAAAGGGGAAAATTGTTAGGAAATTTATTTTATAGATTTTGATAAATGCCATGTAAAACTTAGATTAGAATGTTGGCACCCCATTTTCTTTGTAATTCTCATTATAATAGATAGGGCTGAATAAGCTGAGTCAAGTCAGCTATGGCTGGGAATACAAGAAGTCAACTGAAGAAATGAAGTGAAGACTCCGCTGCGGAACAACTGAGTATGACCAAGAAGGAACACCAAGAATTTGACTGCAGATGTAACAACTGAGGGACAGCTTTGTAAAGAGTCAGTCAACAGCCATGTCATAAGTTGAAGTGACAGATGAGTCTCTCAATGATTGAAGCAGACTCAAGTCACCTGGGGAAAAGGCAGCTGCAAAGAGGAGTTAACTGAAAAGAATCCGTTGCACAGAAGTCAAGAAGTTTACTTAAATAAGTAATACTTCCATGCTGCCATGTTTTAAAGTGCTCAGTCCCAGAAGCGTGCAAAAAGAATAAACCAATGGGAAGCACTGCACCTCGTGTCAGATTCTGAAAAGCTGAACATTCATTTAATACGAGAAAAGGTCTACATCTCAAGATTGAAGACCAAGAAAAGACAAGCCAACGAACACTAGTGACTTTTGAAAATCAGCCTATCTCTTCAACGGGCAGATTTTTGAAAGTTCACTATAAAAGGCTGAGGAATCACATTGAGAAAAGGTTACCTTGCACACCTGAGATAACAAGCAACATTCTTACTGTAACCTGAAGAATATTCTCAAATTATTCAAGCATAAATCCTCAAGCCTAAATTGCGAAGGACATCAATCCAACACACACCTGTGAATGAATGATTACTTCAAACCGTTGAAGAGGAAATTTTCTGAAGAATCATAGGGGTCTACTTTCCAAGGAGGATTGTAGGAAGGTTCGAGGTCGAACCTATCTCAAGTTATTGGAGGGCTTCGTGATCAAATCCAAGAAGCTTGAGAAAGTAAGCTGAAGTAGCAAGGCAACCGCCCTGTGAAGAAGCTGAGTCGGACGAGAAGCCAGCTGTGTGACCAAGGCATCTCCAGACTGAGTCCAAGTTGCAAGTCAGCTGCGTGATCAAGACTTGTCTCTAGACTGATAACCACTTTGTACTCTGATCATTACTTAGTGGATTCCTCCAGGAGTTGGAGAAGAGAGGAGTAGAAGAATTACCCCATCTTCGAACCTCTATAAAATTTACTTGTGTCATTTACATTTCAGCATATTTACATTCCTGCACACATATTCTATATCTGCTGATAATTTGCTATCCAACTGATAAAATAACAAAGTGCTAAAATCAAGTGTTAAAACAAAGTTAAATCAAATTCAAGAGTGTTAAGTCTTCCGCTGAAAAACTCATCACAAACCAAGTTAAGGTTTAGTCTAAACAAATTGAGTTATTCTATCAACACTCTATCGAGTCTGTTGAGTGGCTAACTCTGCTGATTAACTAACTTAGTTGTCCCTCAAGGACTCAGCTGTGTATTAACTCTGTAATATTTTTAAAGGACTAAAATTGAAAAAGTTGGTAAGGTTTATTCAACCCCCCCCTTCTAAACCTTACTTTCACCCCTTGGGACCTACATGATACCTAGACCCGCCCCGCCCCGCCTATTTTTAAGCCAAGACTTAGCTAAATAAGTCATTCAAACAAATAAGGGCATTTTGGGCATTATGAAAGTATAAAGTGGCCCCTGGGGACCAAAATTGCAACTACTAGGAACTTATAAAACTAAAATTGCAATATAACTAAAACTTATGAGACCAAATTACGAAAAGGCCACAAACATATAGGATCAAGACGGAAACTTCAAAACTTATGGGACTTAAATGCGAATGGCCATAACTTATGGAATTATTTTTGTAATTTTCCCTAATGATAATAAAATGACATTTTTGCCTACAACAAAGCCCAATTTTAAAGTTCAACACAAATTTTGATAGGATCGGTCTTGGACGTAGGGAAGTCATACCAAATCATTATACACTGCCAATATTTTATTAGTTAAAAAGAAGAAAAACTAGAATACCAATATCCAAATTTTAAGTAACGCACAAGAGATTGATACTGAATAGTTCAAAAAGCAAATTGCAAAAAAAGAAAAATAAGAAACAAATCATGAAACTTAATAAAAAGAAAACATATAGAATCATCAGAATAAAAAATATAAGAAGATTATAAAATCATGAATTCAAATATAGATAATTTATAGAGTAAGATTTACATAATTAAACTATTACTAAGATCTTGAATACTCAACAGCTTTGATTTTTCGACAGTACTCTATTCAACCTGTTGTGTTTGTCAGATTCTTTTTAATTCCTTTTTATGTAAATCTATATGATCTATACTTATACTTATTTTTTTATCTTAAAAGTGTGAATGTTTTGTGAAACTTTTGATACAATAAAAGTATCTCTGACATAGTTAATTTTAAGGGCAAATAAGTAATTTGATATTTATTTAACTTTCATTTGTTCAATTATAAGACAAATGACATTTTTATGTTCTGCACTTTAAAAAGTCTTTATTTTTTCATTTGTAACTCTTAAAGTAGTTTGAATTTTCAAATAATATTATTTTCATATTAAGCTAGATTCCGGGAGATTTCTAACCATATGTCATAACTATATATAAGGGTTTTGCATGAGAAAAATATAACCATTTAAAGTTCAACACTATGTATAATTAAGTATTTATGATTAGTTTTTTTTATAATTTTCAGTAATTAACTATATAGAGGGGGAAAGAAATAAAGATCAATATAGAGTAAAAGTATAAAGAGAAACAAAAAAGATTATGTGTTTTGATGCTAAATAAAATGCCTGGAAAAATACATAATTTACTTTATTTAATTATGGTGGAAAATGTCTCATTGAACTAAGAAATATATCATGTGTATCCCTCTAAACTAAATACTTGGATAAATTTATATTTCTACTTATACCTATATCTTTATCTAAAAATATAATATGTATGTTGATATACTTTATACAATTGATAAAAATGTGTGCATGTTTATCAAAATATTTTATTTTACAAAAATATCATTTGGCAAAATTATTTTAAAGGCAAACAAGTATTTTGTTCTTTAGTTAATCTTTGTTTGTTTAATTATAGGATAAATATTCATTTACACCTTATTATTTTAAAAAAATCAAAAATATATTATTTTTAATCATAAGACTAAGATTACTTTAAATTTAAAGCAATACAAGTTTCAATTTATAGTAGGTACCAAAATCTCCAACCATATGTTATAAACATATACATAAGTCCTTATATAAGAAAATCTCAATTATTTAAAATTGAGTATGATGTAAAATTATATAGTTGTGATATTCTTTTGGATTTTCTCATCAATGAAATATGTCTATTATAATTGTCTAGGAGAAATATCAAATTACAACATACATTATAAGAAAACAAATAGTGGATTTCATGGTAAATAAAATGTAGAGGAAAATACATAGTTCTTTGGTGGTCGCAAAATTCTCCGTCGATTAATAATATGGAATTTTAAAACAAATTTTATTGATGGTTATCAAAGAAATAATATAGAAAATGAGAGAGTTACTTTTTTTAATTTCAATTTAACACTTATGTCGTTTTAATAAACCATATCAATAAGAAAATTACAAAATAAAAAGAATAAGATTAACATGGAAGGGGGGGGGAGAGTAAGAACTAGAACAAATTTGTTGCAGAAAAAAACACCTTTTTAAATTTAACTATTGTTAATATTATTTTTACTTAATTTTTTATATCTTCTATTATAAACTTTTAGTCTCTAATTTAATATTTTTTAATATATTATGATATCAATCTCTCAATTATTTTATTTCTTACATGGCAATATATTTTCAAATATCTTAATTCTTTGTTATTAATACATATAATTTGATTTAATCAAAGAACATATATATAAAAAAAGAAAAGAAAAAGAGAGATTAAAATATCGTTAAAATTTGTGTATACATATTATTAAAAATTTAGAAGGCAAACATTAAAAAAATAATTTCATATGTATTAAACTGATATTTATGATAAAACTTGAATGTCGTTTGAAAATTACACCATTAAAAAAATATAATATTATAATATCAATATGATATTTATAATAAAACATGCATCAAAAGAATTAAATTTAATGAAATGATGTCAAGAGTGAAACATGAGCTCACATTTAATTAAGTCTAAAAGAACATATATGTCACATAAAAAGAAAAATAAATAAACTCATCCAATATGTAACAATTTGATATTGCAAATAGACTAATATATTATTTAAGTACACTACAACATAAATGACATTAGGTAACACAAATTTTGTAGTACTTTTTACATAAGGTACATATGTAACACATGTTTGTAACACTTTTTACATTACAATATTTATGTAACACTTTTGTCACTTTATCAATATGTAACACTTATATGTAACACTTTTATATAAGTAACACTTTTTAAGTATAACTTTTTTTTGTTATTTCTTTTGTAACGCAAATATGTAACACTTTTATCAATATGTAACGCTTATATGTAACACTTTTATATAAGTAACACTTTTTAAGTATCACTTTTTTTTTTGTTATTTCTTTTGTAACGCAAATAGGTATCACTTTATTTAAGAAGCACTCTTGGCAACACTATATTTTATTGATTGTAATACTTTTTAAACTATATTTTAGTAACACAAAATTATATAACTATCATTAAATCATGTCAAAGATTTATTTAATTAATTGATGTCACCAAACCTAAAAATTGCAGACATCATGTACTTTTTAACTGAATTTTTGTTTTATTTTTACAATGTATTTTAGTTTTGCTTTTATTTTTTTTATTTTTACGAAGGTAATTAATTTCGTCTTAATACAGACGGAAAATGCGCATGTATATATTTTATTATTATTATTTATTTATTTTTTAATTTTTACTAACGGAGACCAATTTCATTGTTAACCTTTTTTTTACTTTTTGAAAATGAATTACCAATGAAAATTGATGTTGTCGTTAATTACTTAGGAATTTTTCCATTGGTAAATTAATTTTATATTTTTATGTATTTATTATTTTTACCGATTGAATATTTTATCAGTCGATAAATTTATTTTATATATTTTTGATATTTTTAATTTGTTGTGTGCTTTAATATATAATATAATATGATTTTTAAACTATATACTATATAATATAAAATTGGATATATACAGTGTATAATATAATTTATACATATATTATAAAATATAATCTTTATTATATAAAATATATTATATATACATATAATATATATTTATATATATGTGTGTGTGTGTGTATGTGTATATATAAAACAAAGCAAAAGTTGTAATAAGAATCAACTTAGCTTAGCGGCAAATTGCCACTTCCATACATAACAGGTCGTGGGTTCGATTCTACTTGGTGGCAAAAAATAGTATTTCTACAAAGTGCTACAAAAAAAGTGTTACATAGATTCATATGTAACACTTTAGAAGTATAGTATTTTTTTTTAAAGTGTTACAAATATAAAAAACATTACATAAGATTCATATGTAACACTTTAGAAATATTGCTTCAAAGTGCTACCAATAGAAAACTTAATGTAACACTTAGAAAAAGTGTTACTAAAAGCTAATAAAAGTGATACCTTAGACTATAGGTAGCACGGGCAAGTGCAGCGCCATAAAAGTGCTACATATTGTCTATAGTAACATTTTATTGCCATTAGGTAACATTTTTCGAGTGTTACCTAATATCATTTATGTTGTAGTAGTAATATGTTAATTCAAATACTAATATGAAATTATAACAAACTAAATAAATGAAGTAATTACAGCAAATTAAAGTGAAAATTGAGAAGAAAATATAATGAAAAATAGATGGTTATACTTGAAAAATAAGTTGCGACATGCAAAAATAATTTTTAGGGGTTAATCTCACATAGATAGTTTAAACAAAATGAAACATATTATAAAAAAACTGAATAAGAGTAAACAGTTAAAAAAGACATGCAGTAGATAGAATTTCTAAAGAAAAAATAAAGGACTATCATATAATATTTACAGTTTAATGTTTCCGATATTATTTCGGATCACTTAAAAAGTACCATTATAATTTATAAATATTCAAGCACTAAAACAATAATCATTACAAAGTTTTGTACGAATTATTCTGATTTTTACAAAATGAAGTATTATCAGTAACAAAAATCTTATGTGTATATGAAATTGTAATAAATAAATAAATAAAAGAAACTTTATGAAGTAATTTGACATTCATGACAAAGTTTAGTATTAATTTCTCAAACTGCAAGTTAATTGAGGTGCAAATATAATATTCAAAATATAATTATTTAAAGTTTACGGGAACGAAATGACCAATGTTAGTAACAAGTAATAAAAATTCGCTCGGACATAAGGAAGACATAAAATGACAGTGAGGGGGTTAGTTATAGCTTCATATCTAAATCTTTGATAACTACAGTTTCTTGTTTTATCAAAAAGTCAATAAAAATTTAAATAAAAATTAAAGTGTCAATGTACTTTTGTTCTCAATAATGGCACTGAAAATGGATTGACAATTATATTTACAATAAATAATATGATTTATAAACGAGATGAATGAGATCATTTTTAAATTTAGGTATCTTTATACAAGTATAGATTAATTTTAGTATATTAAGAATAATTAAAATTTTCTATAACTATATGGCTCATAAGATTTACAACTATGTAATTTTAAAATAGACAAAAATAGTCATATTCAATTGTAAGTATCATCTCTAACAATATAATTTTTTTTTTAAACTTTACGCAATTTAAAAACTAAATTAGTTTTTAATTTATTATATAAATTTTTAAAATCTTAGTTTTTGCTAAATAATATTCAAACATAAAAGTTAGTTAGTAGTTTATTAAATTAATAAAGATTGTCTCCTTAAGAAAATTGATAACTTATTTTTTCTTTCATATATAAGACTATCTTTGATTTTATTATTTATTAAGTGAAAATATTTTGTGTCATTTGAATAGAGTTTCAAAATTCATGTAGGTCCCAAGGGGTGTAAGTAAGGTTTAGAGGGGGGGTTAAATAAACCTTACCAACTTTTCGAGTTTAGTCCTTTTAAAAATATAACAGAGTTAACTCAAACAGTTGTGTCCTTGAGGGACAACTAAGTTAGTTATTCAGCTAAGTTAGCCACTCAATAGACTCGATAGAGCTGTTAATAGAATAACTCGGTTGTTTAACCTGAACTTTAACTTGGTTGTATTGGTTTTATCATCGGAAGACTTAACACCCTTGATTTGTTTTAAGTTTGTTTTAACAATTGATTTTTAGCACTTGGTTATTAATCAGTTGGATAGCAAATATGAATTTTATCAGCAGATATGATGTAAGTATGCAAGAAAGTAAATGTGCTGAAAAATAAATGACACGGATAATTTTTATAGAGGTTCGAAGGTGGGGTAATTCTTCTAGTCCTCTCTTCTCCAACTCCTGGAGGAATCCACTATGTAACAGATCAGTTTACAACGTGGTGAACAGTCTAGAGACAACCTTTGTCACACAGCTGGCTTCTCTTGCGACTCAGCTTCTTCACAGGGCAGATGCCTTGCTACTTCAGCTCACTTCTCAAGCTCTTGGATTTGATCACGAATCCCTCCAATAACTTGATACTGGTTCGACCTTGAACCTTCCTACAATCCTCCTTGGAAAGTAGACCCCTTTTGATTCTTCAAAACTTTCCTCTTCAACAAGTTTGAAGTTGTCTTTCCTTCACAGCTTGTGTTGGATCGATTTCCTTCGAGTTTCAGGCTTGAGGATTTGCTTGAATATACTTGAGAATATTGCAGGTTAAATGCTTGCTTGTTCGTGGTTCAGGTAACCTTTTCTCAATGAATTTCCTCTGCCTTTTATAGTGCACTTTTGAAATTTTGCCCGTTGAAGAGATAGGCTAATTTCAAAAGTCACTTGTGTTCGTAGGCTTGTCTTGTCAGCAGTCCTTGATGTTGACATTTCCTCGTATTAAATGTCTTGCAGCATTGCAACTTATCTGACACATGGTGCAGTGTTTCCCATTGGTTTATTCCTTTTGCACATAACTGGGACTAACACTTTACTGCTTGTCCTTTAATCCCCAGGTGACTTGAGTCAGCTCCAGACTTTGGATGACTTAACTATCACTTCAACTTGAGACTTGGCTTCCTTGAGTTGACTTGACTGACACTTCTTACAGCTATTCCTCAGTTGATTCTTCTTCAATCAAGTTCTTGACTTTCTTCGTGGCCATACTTAGCTGATATACAACACAGTCTTCAATTTAGTCCTCAGTTGACTTCTTGTATTTCTTGGCATAGCTGACTTGACTCAGCTCTCTCAGCCCTATCTATTATAATACAAATTACAAGGAAAATTGGGTACCAACTTCCCAGTTTAAGTTTTACATGGTATCATCAAAATCTACAAAATAAATTTCCTAACAATTTTTCCCTTTTTGATGATGCCAAAACTTAAATAAATTCAACAAAACATAAACAACAAAGATACATACAGACAATGCAGTAACAAAGAATGTATGCTTTAAATAGATCGTTTTATTGATCATAGCATTCTTGTACTTTACACAACTATTTACATTTAGTATCATAGCATTCTTTATCAGAGCAATATACATATCTGAGCTAAGATACAAGAGTACATACAAAGTGAAAAATTACAGACAAATTCACTAATTATATTACAGAAAACTTACATGAACGTATTTACATAAAAATACATGAAGGGGTTTGCAGCGACACTTCATCGCCTTCGCTGCTTCCTTCCTCTTTCTTCTTCAGCTCTTTTCCTCTTCTTCTCTTCTTCTTCCCTTCTTTTCTTCTTTTCATAGGCCCGTTTGGAAGCATCACCCCTTTGCTTCCTCTCGAGCCATTAACGTGTTTGCCTTTTGTTTTCTTCTTCTTGTCTCCTTACTGCCTCAGCATTCTTCCTTTCCACTTCAAGGTTGGCTAATTGGTCATATCCAGCCCAGTAGATCAAGCCTTTCTTGTCAGGATCTACATATTCAACATCCTTGGGTTTTGGTCGAGGTAGGGAACCTCTTCCGCCACCAATTCTTTCTCTACCTGACTCATCTCTTCCTCTGCCTCTGGGTGTATATTGCACTGGAGTCTTCTGCTTTCCAGCTGAGTGGCTGCTGGAAGACTACTGCTTTTCAGCTTCTTGACATACTAGACCTTTTTACCAGTACAAATCCCATGCTTGGGCCAGAGTCATTTCTTAGAAGTAGCCTTCTGATTCGAGTGTTTTGAATTCATCAACTGATCTAGACTCAGAACAATCATCAGGTATGTCATCTTGATCTTTTCCTACTGGAATACCACCATATTGCTTCAACACTTCCTAAACTCGAGCATCTTGCTTTTTAGAGAACTCCTTAAACCCTTCTTCAATAATCTTCCTTTTCTCTGCCATTGACACAACAGAGTGCTCAATAGGTAGGGTTACAGGGAGTTTGCTTAGGATGGAGGCAGTAACATAACCTTGCTGGGGGATTTCAACTATCATCAAAGTCAGATCCTTCAAACTTTCCCCCTCAACTGCTTTACCCTTCTTCTCAGCTGAACTTTTCTTCTCAGCTTCATTTTTCTTCAGTTGTTCTTCTTTTGATCCCTTTTCTTCTTTTGATCCCTTGAGGAGCTCCTCTTCCCCCTTTTTGGCATCATCAAAGGTGAGAGGGACTCCAGGGAACATGCCTGCGAGCATGAAATCTAGCCTCCTTATAGCTGAGTTCTGTTTGGAGTCAGCAGTGTCATATGCTGCTCAAATTTCTGAGCGAGTTACCTTGGACTCGGCTGTCACTAACTTCATTTCAGCCATGAGTAGGCTGAATTTGTCATTCATAGCATTCTCAAGTCACAGAATTTCTTTCTTTTGAAATTGTTGCAGCAGCTCCATTTCAGTTTTGTGAGACTCGTGTAACCTTTCGATGTATTCCTGCATCCTTTGCATGATCAAGGTGTTGTCAGCACTCCACACGAGCATTCTTCCATATAGTGCCTTGAAATAACGAACTTGATCGAGTGGCATGGCAGTCAGCTGTTGAGACCGCTCCCTGATCCGTACCACGATCCCTCTCAAGTTTGTTGTGAGAGTGGCATCCCTATTGTCCAGTCTTAGGTCCAGTGTGGCCTGGTGTCGTTCGATCTTCTCAACCTCTTCACAGATCTTCTTGAAGACCTCACGGGTCTCAGCTGTCTCACTTGATTCAGCTGCGGGCCATTCTGCATCAAAGTCAAAGTCTGCTGGTACAATAGTGTCGGTAGGAATAATGGGATCTTCTCTTACAGTGAATCTCCTTTGTTCAGCAGTTGTTTCCTCTTCCAACTCAGGTAGGATTTTTGTAAATGGAAAAATCTCTTGAAAGGCATCATCGCGCACATAAGGGATGGTCTACGAGGTTTGTGCCTGCGATGACTCAGCTTTATTTGCCTCAGCTGCGATAGCTTCATCGGCATTTGTCACAGTTGTGGGAGCCTACAATGGAGCTGGTGGAATCGTTATTGCTGCATCTATGGGAGCCTGTGCAGATGACTCAGTTCCAGCTGGGGCTTGTGGAATGTGTTGCCCAGCTGACTGAGCCTCAGCTGTCTTAACAGTTTCCTCGGTCTCAGTAGATTTCTCTAAATTAATTACATATTCCTCTGATGCATCATCAGTGTCATCGGATGATGATGAGACTTGTGAGGTTGGCTCATCATCAAAGTTGAATCTCATAGGAGCCGTCTTTTCACTAACGTGGCTACAAGATTTTTGAACATCCTCTATGACTGGAGTAGACTCAGCTTCATCTTCTAATCCCAAAAAGGATGTGTCTATGTTTTCCTGGGAATCATGAAGTGCGCTTATCTCTTGTTCCGCATCAGCGCTGTCCAGAGGAGGAATGTTCTGAGCTTATTGACTTGTACCCAGGGAAGTCTCAACCTCCCTTGGGCCTTCACTACCCCCAGCAGACTCAACTGCTGCGAGGCCTTCAGTGTTTCCTTCGACAGTCTCAACTATCTTAGGGTCTTCTACATTCCCTTCGACAGTCACAATTGTCTTAGGGTCTTCTACCATGGCATCCATAGGAATCTCAACTCCTTGGATTGCACTTTCTGTGCCCGGAGTGTTAACTCCCGGGGCATCACCATCCTGTGCCTCGACTGTAATAACAGTATCATTGGCCTTCAAAGCAGCTGACACTTCAGCTGGGACAGACTCAACTGTCCGAGCTTCGTCAATGTCACTCTATTGAGGTTCATGTTATTTCTCTACTTCGCCTCCTTGCTTCATGGTTGAGTCTTCCACAACAACCTCCAACCCTGATGTGGTGGAGAGAGCTTCCCCCTTAGCTGGCTTACCAGCTGAGTAACTAACAGTGGGGTTACTCTGCTCCTGACTTGCGGCTTTTTCCGTTGAGTGTTCAGCCGCTGGGGCAGGTGGTAGAACACCTTCTTCAGGGGTTGGCTCAGTTTGGGTGCCCAAATTCCCAACTTCATCGCCATTACCCTTGGATCAATCCTCTGATTGCACAGGGTACTGTTTGATAAATGGTTTTATCATGATTTTGATGATTTTGTTTTTATACCAAAACAATGTTTTTAAAGGTTGTCCAAATACTCCAAAATGATTTAAAATGGTTTTAATATTTTCCGGAGTATTTCTTCAAGTTTATTTTCGACAAAATTGGACAACACATTTAATGATTTTGTGTCAATGGGTTTCTTACATTAAAACTATGTTTCTAAATGTTGTCCTATTACTCCCGATCGGTCTTAAATGTTTTTACTATTTTTCGGAGTATTTCTTGAAGTTTATTTTCGATATAAAAATGGACAACACTTTTGTTTTGAGGCCAATCGGTCGCCCTATAGGGCATCCCGTACCTAAAAGTTGTGAAAAACAGTGAATAAGCTATTTGCTAAAAAAAGGCTGGTTGACCGGTCAACAGGGTGGTAGACCGGTATGGTCGACCGGTCGACCGGGGTGTCGACCGGCGTGTCGACCGGTGCCTGGGAGCAATTTCTGAAACAGAACTTTCTGGACTCGTTTTTTGGTCTTGCTCGACCGGCTGGGCATGGGGTCGACCGGTCGAACCCCCATCGACCGGCCGCCCTGTAAATGTGTTTTCTCATTTTCAAACGTCTATTTTTGCGCGACCGTCGCCTCCTCGTTTTGATGAAAAAAATCGACCGTTTGACAAAGAAACAACATTTCCTTAAATCATGGAGTTGATTTCTAACAGCTATTTTCTTCATTTGTCTTGCAATTTTTTACAGATTTCAATCTCCTAGGAGGAGCCTATCATGTCCAAGACATCTTCTATAAATAGATGAAGAATTGAAGCAACACAATAAGAGAGAACAACACAACACAACAACATATACTCAAGCAAACACTTGGTCTTTCATTGTTATTATTCTTGTTGTAATTTGCCTAGCTTATCACTTTCACATCCTTGAGGTCTAGGCTATTCTTGATTACACTTGCACTCTATTGTATTATCAATTATCGAGTTGTAATCTTGAATTTGTGGTCGTCATTCAAACACAAGATATCCTTGTGAGTGTTCTTGTGGTAAGAACACACTTGGGTGAACTAGGTGTTAGGTGTAAGAAGATTGTGGTAATCTTCTTGTTGAGGTGTTGAAGGGTGTGGTGCTCTTCAAGGGTGAAGATTGTGGTAATCTTCACAAGGTGTCGTTTGAAGATTGTGGTAATCTTCAAGAAGAGGTTGTGGTAGTCTCAAATGTGGTGTTGAAGAAGAGTGTGGTGCTCTTCAAGGTGTTGGTGTAAGATTTTGTTGTAATAATTTTGGTAATTATTAATAAAATCTTTTTTTCTTTTCGAAACCCATCCCGGATATACTGGGGTGGTAGAGCACGTAGTCCCTAGGTGGGGTGAAGCTCTATAAATCGACGTGTGCTATTTACATTCCACACCTTTATTATTGTTTTTGAGCATTCGGTTCGAAAAAGAGGGTAAAATCGAAAAGATGGAGATAATCTATTCACCCCCCCTCTAGATTATCGTAGCCGCTTGGACTTACAAGTGGTATCAGAGCCAAACTCTTTGGCAAGCTCGTTTCACATCGCGAGTGAAGAGGAACGATCGTCGGCTACGAACGAAGCTCATCTTACCGGCACATCCACCACCAAGCCACCACTATTTGATTCCAAAAATTTTACATTTTGGAAAGAAAGAATGGAATGCTACTTACAAAGTTGCGGGTTCGATATTTGGAACACCGTCATCAATGGAGAATCCATTTCGACGAAGAATACACCACACACCTCTAAAGGCTTCAAAGAGCTCAATGATGAAGAGAAGAGAATCATCTCCTTAAATGGTAAAGCTCTTAGTATTTTGTATTGTTCACTTACTACTTAGGAATTTGATCATGTTGTAGGTATTCGATCGGCACATGAAGTATGGCAAAAATTAGAAGCCATCTATGAAGTGTATGCAAATGAAAGGAGCAACTCAAAAGCATCTACTTCACAAATGGATACAACATCAAATCCAACAACATGGGATGAGCCTTCTACAACCTCCCATGATGAAGAAGTTGAACAATGCCTCATAGGCATCGAAGAAGAAAACGAGGTAAGTTCTAAACCCTCTACTTCCTATGATAATGATTATAGTGATTTGCAAAATGATTTTGATGAACTACGAGATGAATTCCAAAACTTACTTGTTAAATACAAATATTTGAAAAAGGAATTCATTGTTTTAAAGAATGATAAGGATAGTTTATTTACTTCCTATGAATCACTATCATGTGCTCACACCACCACTCTTGACAAGGTGAGAAACTTTGAGAAAGAAAATAGTACTCTTGTTGAAGATTTGAATTGCATGAAAAATGATTTATTAAAATGCAACTTGAGTACAAATAAAAAGACCAATATTGTTGATGTTCATAATTGTGATAAAAGACTTGATCATAAGCCTAATGTTGTTAATCATATGAAAAAGAATCAAGTCCCTATGCATATTGGTCATTATGCTCCTAGAATTATTACTTGCTTTTATTGCGGTAAAAAGGGTCATACGGTAAAAATTGTCGAGCTAGAAATAGCTCTAATTATTGTTGGAGACCTAAAAGTCTCAAGACTAATCCCAAAGGACCCAAACACTTGAGGGTACCACAAAATAATTTCTTGATAGGTACCCGGCGAAATAATGATCGAGGAAAATTTATACCGCCAAGAAGACATCAAATGACCATTTCATTTGAGCAAAGGAGAAAACATTTTCAAAACCAATTTCCAAGAAGATGATATAATCAAAAATGGGAAGAACATAATCCTTGGAAATGGCAAAGACATCATCAAGATGACTTTCAAAGAAGAAAAGACTATCAAAAATGGGAAGGTAACAAACCTTGGAAATGGAGCAATCAAAGAAGCCATCATCAACAAAGTGACTTCTCAAGGGGAAGATATCATCAACAATGGGAACGACACAACCCATGGAAATGGCGTAATTGGTAACCCGTATCTCCCTATTTAAATATGCATTTTATTTTGTTATTATGCATGCTTTTATTTGTGTCTTAATTGCAAATGAGTTTTCAAGTATTTATCTTTTTTTAATTAAGGTCTTCAATATATATTTGTGCTTTTAAATTTTTTTTTTAAAAAAAAAGAAGACCTTATATGATGATTTTAAAACTCTTGTGCATTTTTGTAGACTAAAGTGTGTTATCATCTCTTATGGATTTTTATGGCATGAGCTTACTTGTGATATCTCTTTGCCTACACTTTTATCATTATTATTTGTGCTAGATTTGTTTTAAGAATTGTGTAGGATTTACATATTTTCACAAATGGCCATTTACGTCATTATTTGTCAAGAAAGGCATAAATTATCGAGGTATGTTTACTTATGTTATTCTTACTCTTATAGACTCAATATATGTATTGCTATGTGCCTATGTGCTTGTTTTTCATAGTACTTCATACAAGTGCCATTAAGAGGATTTTAGACTTTTTGAAAGGCACTATTTGATATTTGATTGCACATATTTGCTTTGTCAACTCTTGTTCAAATACTTCTTTTAAATGAGGTCTCAACTATATGCTATCGGATTTTCAAATTTCGAAAGAGACCTTTTGTAGCTTTCTTAAGCTTATTTGAACTTGCATGATTTGTTAGACTCTTGATGATAGTCTAAATGCATAGTATGTGTTTCTTGCTTCATGTTCTATATATATAGTGTCTCTTACTACTATGCTCTTTTGCAAGATGTTTTGTGATTGATGATTGAGACATGTTTTTACACTTGGGCTATTTTTATTCTTGATTATATAAGCGATGCCGTTAATGAGTTTGTTAAGTTGTGTAGATGAGAAATGAAGTACTCCAAATATTAGTTACCTCAAAATATTTGGATGTATATGTTCTATTGTGAACACCTTAGACAAATTGGATGCCCTATGATGATAGTAATGAAGTAGACAAAAAGGGTATTCCGAACAAACTCGATAACCAAGGCAACATTGGTCGAACTAAGGCAAGGTTAGTAGCTCGAAGGTATTTTCTAGAAGAATGTAATTGATTTTGATGTAACATTTGCACTCATAGCACATTTAGTAGCTATTTGCATTTTATTTGTCCATTCTCGTTTTAAGAAAATTTCAAGCTTTACCAAATGGTTGTTAAATCCAATTTTCTCAATGGTTTTATTCAAGAAGAAG
The DNA here is from genome assembly GCA_016081115.2 of Rehmannia glutinosa. Taxonomy (NCBI): domain Eukaryota; kingdom Viridiplantae; phylum Streptophyta; class Magnoliopsida; order Lamiales; family Orobanchaceae; genus Rehmannia; species Rehmannia glutinosa. Next base: position 56,286,898 of record CM071924.1, on the reverse strand, counting down.
TCTATGTAAAACAACCTCCGGAGTTTTAAATTTTTCTAGGCCAAATGATTTTTATAAAAGGCCTTGAATGGTTTGAAACAAGTACCCCATGTATGGTATGATAAACTTAGCTATTTTTGCTATATGATTTTACAAGAGGTGAAGTTGATACTACTCTCTTTGTTTTTGAAAAAAAGGGCAAGATTGTTTACTTGTGCATATTTATGAGAATATTTTTGGTGCTACTAATGAATATTTGTGCAAGATATGTTTTTCTAAGTTGATACTAGGTGAGCTTGAGATGAGTATGATGGGGGAGCTCAATTTCTTGCTTGGACCAAGAAGATGGCTATATTTCAAAAGAACTCTTGAAGGAGTTAAGCATTGAAGAAAGATTAACAAAGGTTGAGAAAGGTATATCGGTTGACAAACAAATTCGAGGTATGTTTTCTTGTATTATTCCTATAGACTCGACATTCCATATGCCTTATGTCTATATGCTCGACTAAAAAAAACTATCCCAACGAATCTCATTAAAAGTGCCATTAAAAGAAATTTTCGAACATTTGAAAGACACTTCTTCTTATGACTTGTTGTATCCAAAGCTTTAAAACGTTCTTATTTTTTCGGGATAACAAGTTCGGTATCTATTATACGGTTATTCGTATTCAAAATTTGGTTCGTTATAATCGAACTAAACATATTGAGATTCGATATATTTTTTAAGGGATTGTGATTTTTAACAAAAACTTGAGATGTGTTTAATTCCATCTCAAGGATAACTCGTGGACTTTTTAATCGTTAACCGCTGAGTATTTTACCTCATTTCGAGCTTGATTATGACATAATGTATATTCAATGAGGTCTAAGTTTGCATTTTGCACGTTTTAAAACTTAGGGGCGAAAAATCGGATTTTTGGATCAAAATTCGGAATTTTGGATTACAAATTGAAACAATGGTCGCCGGGGCGAGGCGGCGACCGTCGCCCACCAGCTCACTCGGCCGGCCGCCTGCCTCGACCGTCGCCCTTGGTGATTTTCCTTGTTAAAAACGTTCTGTTTTCCAGACTTAGCAATTTTTGCTTTTTGGTCCATTTTTCGTCCCCTTTGTAATTTTCACACACAATTCACTTCAAATGAGTTTTGATGCATGAATTATATATTTTGGGGACTACCTAGCTCGGTTATCATCATTGATGCTCATCTTTACCGATTGAATGGTAATAATCTCACTCTCTTTAGCTCAATTGGGTTGAACCCTTGAGAACTTGGTTTAAATGTATATTTCTTGATGCAAATTATATATGTTTGTGATGAGCTTATTGATTGTTGATGAATGATATTTGTTAAATTGCATTTGGTGATAAAAAACTTGGCTTGATTACATTTACAAGGACTATATATATCTCTTTCTAATTTTGACGCCCGCCAAGTGTTCGATAAAATATTTCAATAAAAAATTCATCACCTACATGATTCTCTTGATTTCAAAAGTCTTATATATTTATAGAGATCATGTTTTGCAAATCAAATGAGTTTTCATAAGCTTCTAGAAGTCGTATGATCGACTTTTTCCTCCTATTTGATCTATTAGCTTCAATGTTCAAAATAGCTCGATACATCGGTTTAGTTGCGCACTTTGATATGATTATATGATGTTTTTATCGTGCTAACATTCTTTTTGATGATTCCAAAGGGGGAGAAACAGGTTATAATCTTATTAGCTCATAAAAGCTAAAATAAGCTCGAAAAAGAAACTATAAGCTATGGTTTCTAAAATCCATAAGTTGTGGATTATATTTAGTTCATTTGTTGAATTATGGATTTATATACTTGTCTAATGATGTTTTGTTGACAGGGGGAGCTTATAAGCTCTTGTTACTTAAGTTCAATATGTAAAAGCTGGGCTTTTAGCTTTTGGTTAATTGCTTCTACTTTACTCTTGTTGTGCATATTGATAGGGGGAGCTTTTGCAAAAATATTTTTTGAAAATCTTTACTCCCATCCTTGTGTTTATGTTGCGTGAAATGTTGTCGCTCACAACGGATAGTTCTTTTTTAACCGGTAAAATTGTTTTGGTTTCAAAATCAACTTTGGTAAATTGTTTTGGTTTGTAATCATAAAAAAGGGGGAGATTGTTTGATAAATGGTTTTATCATGATTTTGATGATTTTGTTTTTATACCAAAACAATGTTTTTAAAGGTTGTCCAAATACTCCTAAATGATTTAAAATGGTTTTAATATTTTCCGGAGTATTTCTTCAAGTTTATTTTCGACAAAATTGGACAACACATTTAATGATTTTGTGTCAATGGGTTTCTTACATTAAAACTATGTTTCTAAATGTTGTCCTATTACTCCCGATCGGTCTTAAATGTTTTTACTATTTTTCGGGGTATTTCTTGAAGTTTATTTTCGATATAAAATTGGACAACACTTTTGTTTTGAGGCCAATCGGTCGCCCCTATAGGGCATCCCGCACTGAAAGTTGTGAAAAACATGAATAAGCTATTTGCTTTGAAAAAAAAAAGGTCAATGTTGACCGGTCCAACAGGGTGGTAGACCGGTATGGTCGACCGGTCGGCCGACCGTCGATCGGTGGGCGTCGGCGTTTGCCGACCGTGTCGACCGGTGTCGACAGGAGCAATTTCAAAGCAGAACTTTCTGGACTCGTTTTTTGGTCTTGCTCGACCGGCTGGGCATGGGGTCGACCGGTCGAACCCCCCGTCGACCGGTCGCCCTGTGTAAATGTGTTTTCTCATTTTCAAACGTCTATTTGTGGGCGACCGGTTGCCCTTAAGTTTGACAGCAAAAATCTGACCGTTTGACAGCAGACAACATTTCCTTAAATCATGGAGTTGATTTCTAACAGCTATATTCTTCATTTGTCTTGCAATTTTTTACAGATTTCAATCTCCTAGGAGGAGCCTATCATGTCCAAGACATCTTCTATAAATAGATGAAGAATTGAAGCAATACAATAAGAGAGAACAACACAACACAACAAGATATACTCAAGCAAACACTTGGTCTTTCATTGTTATTATTCTTGTTGTAATTTGCCTAGCTTATCACTTTCACATCCTTGAGGTCTAGGCTATTCTTGATTACACTTGCACTCTATTGTATTATCAATTATCGAGTTGTAATCTTGAATTTGTGGTCGTCATTCAAACACAAGATATCCTTGTGAGTGTTCTTGTGGTAAGAACACACTTGGGTGAACTAGGTGTTAGGTGTAAGAAGATTGTGGTAATCTTCTTGTTGAGGTGTTGAAGAGTGTGGTGCTCTTCAAGGGTGAAGATTGTGGTAATCTTCACAAGGTGCCGTTTGAAGATTGTGGTAATCTTCAAGAAGAGGTTGTGGTAGTCTCAAAGGTGGTGTTGAAGAAGAGTGTGGTGCTCTTCAAGGTGTCGGTGTAAGATTTTGTTGTAATAATTTTTGTAATTATTAATAAAATCTTTTTTTCTTTTCGAAACCCATCCCGGATATACTGGGGTGGTAGAGCACATAGTCCCTAGGTGGGGTGAAGCTGTATAAATCGACGTGTGCTATTTACATTCCGCACCTTTATTATTGTCTTTGAGCATTCGGTTCGAAAAAGAGGGTAAAATCGAAAAGATAGAGATAATCTATTCTCCCCCTCTAGATTATCGTAGCCGCTTGGACTTACAGGGACGTGGCTACAGCAACAACTGATGCAATGTGATGTGCCACTCCCAGAGGATCAGTTTGCAGGAGAGATTGAGATGACTCTCCTGGACCTTCTAACAACTGTTGCTCATGGATGGCTCTGGATTCCCTCACAGCCTGCTGCATATCTGACTTCTCGGCTGCAGCAGTGGGATCCTCATTACTTTCTGAGTGCACATCGAGATGTGTGTGAGTGTGACCTGGAGAGCCTGTAAATTTGCATATTTTTGACTTCTCCAGTGTTCGGACTCGCTCTTCAGCTTTATACTTTTCATCCGCCATTATGATGTGGAAGATATCCATGCAGTTGTCTTTGTCGAGAGCCTACCTCACAGTTGCAACTCCAAGGAATTGGAGCAGCTCTTCTTCTTCTTCTATAAACTCAGGGTGAGTGAACTGCACCCTTGAGTGATCCAGCTTCCATGCTCACCATTCTCTTAGACATCGTTGAATATCTGGGTACAGTGGAGAGTACATGATTACATCGTCATCATCATATTCACCCTCTCCTCCCATTTATGGAATGGAAGGTAGAAGGCATTGCTCTTCCTCAGAAGCAGCAGCATCAGATATGGGCGGGGAGACAACCTTTTCAATAGCAGGCTCAGTTGTCTCAGCTGCTTCACCTTCCTCAGCTGTCTTTCGCACAGCTGGGTCTTCGACTGATATCTGCTGATCACCATCAGCAGACTTAGCAGTTTCATCAATGACCTCTGGAGACTGCTCTTCTTGATTGCCAGCAGTCTCATCTTCCTTCTCTAGCTGAGTGGCAGACTCAGCTGTCTTCTCAAGGTCGGAATGTCTGACCAGCCTTATTTTTCTTGGACGAACCAGAGGAACTTCTGGTTCAGATTCAGTAGATTCATCTGTGGTGTTTTTCTTAAAAGGAGCTTCCTTTCTTGATTTGGCAGTTCTCTTCTTCTTCACGACTGTAGAAAGAATTAAGGGTTCCTTCTCAGTCTCTGCTGCGGGGGCAGGTGCCTTGGCTGCTCGGGCAGGGGACTCTGCTGCAGGGGCAGATGCTTTCTTTTTCTTAGCTGCAGGGGCAGCTTTCTTCTTTGGGGGAGGGGTAGCAGCTGTGTCTTCGGGATCAACTGATTCTCCCTCACTGGTATCAGCTTTCTTCGCATGAGCTCTCTTCTGGGCACCGGAAAGGTTTGCCCTAAACATTTTCTTGTTCACGTGGAAGGGTTTGCCATGGCGAAGTGCAACACCCTTCACTTCCAGCAAATGACCAATCACAAGGCCATATCCAATTGAGCATCCAAACGACCCATCATCCTTAAAGGTCTTGTTCATCACGTTCTGGCAGAGTCTGCTGTAAACAAACTCAGCCCAATTGACTTTCTTTCCTTGCATGATCGCAAACATGACGATCAGCTTTGTCTTGGACAACTGATTGAAGCTGCCAAACTTCATGTCGACACATTTCGAGACGACATCCATCAGCTTGTGATAGTCGCCCTTCAAAGAACTCTTCTGCATTTGTGTAAACTACTTTAGCAGCACATTTGGGTTTGGCCACTTCCTTCCATGCATCAACCAAGTCAACATCAGCTTCAAATATCTCCTTCATGCCTTTTGAGGGCAACAAGCAGTGCTCAACAAGGTCTTTTGCACTTATTTTTATGTCATTGCTATGGACAGAAGACTTGATACATTCGTCCTGCACTTCTGCGTTATAATAAAACATCGCTACCTCCTCAAGATAGGTATGGGAATACTCCATGGTCAGAAAAGCCTTGAGACCTGACTTTTCTAACATCTCCGCTATTTTCAGAACAAGGGTCTCATCAGCACCCTGTTTCACCATTCCATCGAAATCCACTGAAGAACCTGAGTGGATTTGCTTCGAGAGCTTAACATAGTCTAACTTTGGTGCCATTTTCAGAGACTTTTACCGATTGAAAAGCTAGAAACTTGCTTGAGAGAACTTAGGGTTTCAGAGAGAAAAACTTTGCTTTGCTTGAAGATGAACAGTTTGCATGAGGTGAGAGAAATGCAAACTTTCGTATATAAGGGACGTGAAGGGACACATTTTGGATTTTGAAATTCTGATCGAAATCAACGGCTCAGATTAGAACGTCAAAACCGCATTTAATGCAACATCATTTATATCCAATCATATGCGTACTGTGCAACTTTTACTGTGACCGTCATTATCACGCTGACGTCATCCTTAAAAACATTCCCGCTCATTTAAAACAACTGCATTTTTGTCACTTAGCTCATAAATGATTCAGTTTATATTCAAAATGACTTAACTCTGCTTCCCTCTTCTCATGAAGTGACTCAGCTGTCAGCTAACTCGATACAGCTGACTTCTCGATAAGACTGTTTCACTTGGCTGAATGTGAAACTTGCTTAGCTCTTATTTCTCATCTTCTTTCTCTGTTGATTGAGTCTTCTGAGTTTCAAATCAGCTCAATTAACCCTAGCTCATTCTTGAGCTCGTCAAATCTTGATTCACATAGAGGCTTAGTGAATATATCAGCTAACTGCTTATCAGTTGAGATGTATTCCAAAGTGATGTCTTTCTTTTCAACATGATATCTTATATAATGATATATGACATCAATGTGCTTTGTTCTTGAATGCAACACAGGATTTTGAGTGATTGCAATAGAACTAGTTTTATCACACATAATTGGAATTTCTTTTTCCTCAATCTCATAGTCTCTCAGCTGTTGTCTCATCCATAAGACTTGGGCACAATAGCTGCCCGCAGCTATGTACTCTGCTTCAGCTATGGATGTTGCTATTGAATTTTTTTTTCTTACTGAACCAAGAAACCAATCTATTTCCAATCATTTGACATGTACCTGAAGTACTCTTCCTATCAAATCTACATCCAGCATAGTCTGAGTCTGAGTAACCAATAAACTTGAATCCACCTTCCTTTGGATACCATAAGCCAACTTCCTGGCATCACTTCAAATATCTTAGGATTCTCTTAGTTGCAATCATGTGGCTCTCCTTTGGTGCAGATTGAAATCTTGCACATACACCTACTACAAAGGTGATGTCTGGTCTGCTTGCTGTTAAATAGAGCAATGATCCAATGAGTGCTATATATCTTGTTTGATCTACAGCTTTGCCATCTGCATCCATGTCCATCTTAACTGATGTGTTCATTGGAATTTTTACAGAAGACTTCTCTTCCATACCAAATTTCTTCATTAAGTCGCTGGTGTATTTTGTTTGACTTATGAAGGTTCCATCCTTCAATTACTTGACTTGAAGTCCTAGGAAGAAAGTCAGCTCTCCCATCATGCTCATCTCAAATTTACCTTGCATGAGGTTTTAGAACTTATCACACAGCTATTTGTTTGTGGATCCAAAAATGATGTCATCCACGTATATTTGAACAAGCAATATACTCTCTCCATCTTGAATTCTGAAGAGTGTTCTGTCAACTTTGCCTTTGGTGAATCCATTGTCAGTTAGAAATTGAGACAATGTATCATACCATGCTCTTGGTGCTTGTTTCAATCCATATAATTCTTTTATACACTTTATCTCCAATAGTTTGCGGATCAAAACCTGGAGGTTGTTCAACATAGACTTCTTCCTCTAATAGTCCATTTAAAAATGCACTCTTCACATCCATTTGATACACAGTGAAGTTCTTATGTGCAGCATAGGCAAGAAACATCCTTATTGCTTCTAATCTTACAACAGGAGAAAAGGTTTTATCAAAATCTATACCCTCTTCTTGGCAATACCCTTTGGCTACCAATCTTGCTTTGTTTCTCACAACAGATCCTTTCTCATTCATCTTGTTTCTTAAAACTCATTTTGTGCCAATAACATTTTGATGGGTTGGCCTCTGCACCAATTCCCATACTTTGTTGAAGAAGGATTTGGCTTATCCTTGAATGAAGATTTTATTTGCTTTCCCATCTGGCACGCATCACATACACTCTCCTTCTTGTACACTGAGTCTGGCAATCCTTCTACAAGATGACTCCTTGCAAGCTTGTTGATTGTCTTGAAATTCAGATGACTCAGCTTCTTGTGCCACAACCAACTTGATTCGGCTGTGCTCTTTGCTAACAGACAAGTTCTTGGTGTAGCAGTAGACCAATCTACCACATACATATTCTTCTGTCTTGATCCTTGCAGCACTATTTCATTTGATTCAGCATCTTTGATCTGGCACACTCCCATATTGAATCCAACATTGTAGCCTTTATCACAGAGTTGGCTGATGCTTAGCAAGTTGAAGTTGAGGCCTTCAACATAAGCAACATCTGTGATTTCCAATCCATTCTTCTTGATAGATCATGTGCCTTTGATTTCCCCTGGAGCTTCATTTCCTCCAAATATGACTTTTGCACCTTTAATCTCCTTAAATCTTGATAGATTTTTCTTGTTTCATGTCATATGTTTGGAACAACCACTATCCATGTACCAGGTTCCTTGGCACTCAGTTGTTCCTTGAACCTGAGTTTTTAGCTACCCATTTGATTTCCCCTGGAGCTTCATTTCCTCCAAATATGACTTTTGCACCTTTAATCTCCTTAAATCTTGATAGATTTTTCTTGTTTCATGTCATATGTTTGGAACAGCCACTATCCATGTACCAGGTTCCTTGGCACTCAGCTGTTCCTTGAACCTGAGTTTTTAGGTCCTCCAAATATGACTTTTGCACCTTTAATCTCCTTAAATCTTGATAGATTTTTCTTGTTTCCTGTCATATGTTTGGAACAACCACTATCCATGTACCAGGTTCCTTGGCACTCAGCTGTTCCTTGAACCTGAGTTTTTAGGTACCCATACTTGTCTGGGTCCTGAGGGGTTAGTGTTATAAGATGATCCAACCAACCTATAGCCAAAGGACTTGACTCTAAGAGGTTGCCATCTATCAGTGCCATAACCATAATGCACATTAGCAAATTGCTTGGGGGTTTTAGGTTCATACAGCTGTCTCTTTTATCTGTATGCCTGTGTGTGTGTGTGTTTTTAGCAATTGCTTTCTTGGGATAATTGTGATAGTTCTGAGTGTAGTGCTTGGGTGTGTATGTGTGATGATAATAGCTCTTTTGCCTTTGGAATGACCTTTGTTGAGTTTTAGGTCTTTGCCAGCTAGGTTTGTATTCCATAGGTCTTTGCTGATGTTTCACATTATTCCAATCAGCATAGTTTGGATAGTTTCTACCATTCCCATCATGTGTGTTTCTCTGATGAAACTTCTGGAGTTTTTGGTATCTCTGTTTGCTTTTCACAGAGTATTTTCTCTCGCTTTGAGTTTGCTTTGAGAACTCCGTTGATTTCTTCTCGCTTGTCCTCTCAAAGATACTCAATCAGTCAAGGCCGTTTTCCTTTCCCTTTATATCCAATGCCAGTTTGTTTGTGATTGTGCTTAGGAGTGAATGTGGGTGCAACATTTTGGTGTTTTGGATTTTTGAGATACTTCATTACTTAAAGATCTTTTTTCCAAAATCACTCTTGGAGTTTGACTGTGCGCAAGGGAGTTAAACTCTATGCCTGTCTTATCTCCACTTTCTTTTTGACTCATGATAAGATCATCCAATGATTTGGATGCCTTTGTAAATGAGGCAATCACATTTTTGAGATATTTTCCCTCTTTTCTATAGCAGCTAACTCTGCTATGATCTTGGCATTCTCGACCTTGACTTAGTAGTGTTCTCATCAGCTATGTGACTCAGAGTACTCAGCTCTTTAGTCAGCTGTGAGTTTTGGCTTTTAAGCTGGCTATTTTCTTCATTTAGAATTGTGTGTGAGGGATTTATGTGTTCAAAATCTTTCATCATTTTGCCTAATGAATCATAAAGATAAGTGGGTGATGAAGTGTGTGTATCACAATCACTATCACTTGAATCTGAATAAGATGAGTTAGAGTGTACCTCATGTAGGTCCCAAGGGGTGTAAGTGTAAGGTTTAGAAGGATGGGGGGTTGAATAAACCTTACCAAATTTTCGATTTAGTCCTTTTAAATATACAGAGTTGATACAACACAGATGTGTCCTTGATGGACAATCAGTTTAGTCAATCAATCAAGAGTTAGTCTCTCAACAGACTCAATCGAGTTGTTGATGGAATAACTCATTTGTTGGCTTTAAATTAACTCAATCGTGGTTTTGTTTTTTCAGTGGAAGACTTAACACCCTTAAGTTTGATTAAGCAAGGATTTAGTGCTTGATTTAGTACTTATAAATTATCAAGTGGATAGCAAATTTATCAAATTGATTTAAACAGTTAAGATGCGAGGAATTAAAGTCTTTGAAATGTAAATGACACAATGAAATTTTTATAGAGGTTCGAAGATGGGGTAATTCTTCTACTCCTCTCTTCTCCAACTCCTGGAGGAATCCACTAGGTATTGATCAAGATATACAAAGTGGTAATAGTCCGGATACAAGTCTTGATCACACACCGACTTGTTCCTTTGGAACTCGATCGAGACGCCTTGATCACTCACCGGCTTCTCGTGCGACTCGGCTTCTTCTTCACGCAGGCAACGTTGCTACTACACTCACTTGCTCAAGTTTTTGGATTTGATCACGAAGCCCTCCAAAAGCTTAAGACTTGGTTCGACCTTGAACCTTCCTACAATCCTTCGTGGAATGTAGACCCTTGTTTTTTTTTTTGGTATGTTCCTCTTCAACTGATTGAAGTTATCTTTCCTTCACAGTGAGTGTTGGATTGATGTTCTTCGTAGTGTAGGCTTGAGGATTGAGAATGTTTCGATTTTCTAATAATTGCTTGAACGTTTTTGGTTCGGTCTTTAACTTGTGTCTCTTGTATATCTTTTTTTCAAATAAACTCCTCGGCCTTTTATAGTGATCTTTCAAAAATTTGCCCGTTGAAGAGATAGGCTTATTTTTGAAAGTCACTTGCGATCGTTGGCTTGTCTTGTTGCGATCCTTGGAATTGCCATTTCCTCGTATGAATTGTTCTTTCACCTTTTCGTGAGTTCGACACGGTGTAGTGCTTCCCATTGTTCATTCCTTTTGCACGCTTCGGGGTGAGCACTCCGAGAAAGGTGATATGGAGATATTACTTGTTTAAGTAATTCTCTTGATTTACTTAACGGATCTTTTCGATTATCTCGACTTGACGCATTTCTTTGCTTTCCCAGGTGACTTAGAGTCGACTTCCAATCATGGATGACTCTTTCTCGTCACTTCAACTTGAGACTTGGCTTTTCTTGAGTTGACTTGACGATACTCCACTCACCGCATCTCACCGCTTCTTGATAGAGTTCCCGTCTACTCTTCTTTTTGCCATACTCACTATCTCGCAATGAGTCTTCCTTCTAGTCTTCGATTGTCTTCTTGCATGTTAGGGCGTGGTGACTTAACTCACTTGGCTAGCTCTTTTATTACAATGCATTTTACAACAAGAATTGGGGTGCCAACTTCCTATTCTAAGTTTTACATGGCATTCATCAAAATCTAAACAATAATTTTCCTAACAATTTCCCCCTTTTTGATGATGCCAAAACTTAAACCATTCAAAAATGCAAATAGCAAAGATACATACGATATAGTGTATTGACATAGAATGTATGCGCAGAATCAATCCTTTTATTGATCATAACATTCTTGTTCTTTTACACAATCACTTACAAGGTGTATCGAGCACATATTTGTCTACACGAAAAATAAAGAATTTATAGCTTTATTACGTAAGACTTACATTGTATGTATTTACATAATAAAATACACGAAGGGGTGGACAAAGAACACTTCATCTCCTTCGTTGTCTCCTTCTTTCATCTTGTTCAAGATCTTCTCTCTTCTTCTCTTTTTCTCATCGTCACCGCTTTCTTTTTCTTTTCATATGCCTTCCCTGGCGACTTCATCTCTTCTTAATCTTTCTTGTCTTTCCTCCTCCCATAGCCGAGTTTGTCTCTTGTTTTCTTCTTCTATTCTTTTTGCATACTCAACGTTACTTTTAGCCACTTGCAAATTTGCTACTTGGTCAAGACCAGCCCAAGAGATCCCTCCTTTCTTGCCCGGATCTACGTGTTCGATGTTTTTGGGCGAGAGGCCTAGGTCCAAGCTTCTTCCTCCACCACTCGCTTCTTCCTCTACCTCCTGGGTGTGTCTTTGATCTTGGGGTCTTCTTCTTTCCAAGTGAGTGACCAGCGGAGTGACCAGCGTGAGTGATCGCCGGTAGTCTGCTGCTGTCGGCTCGTCGCCTTTCTTCACATAACGTGAGACCCTTTTCCCAAGACAAGTCCCAAGCTTGAGCCATAGACATATTTGCAAAGTATCATTCAGATTCGAGCGTTTTAAATTCATCAACTGATCGTGGCTCCGTCCCTACATCTGAGATGGCATAAGTGTCTCTGTCTACTGGAATGCCTCCATGTTGTTTCAAGATGTTCATAACCCGGGCATCCATTCTTCCTTCCACTTCCTTCATCCCTCGCTTCAATTGTTTTTCTCTTTTCACCATGGATATAGCAGAGTGTTGGAGTGGCGAGTCACAGGAGTTTGTCTTGCTAATAATGTCACCGTGACAGGACCTGTTGGGGGTTTGTGCAATCATTAAGGTCACATCTTTCGATCCTTCTCCCTCAAAGCAGATTTTTCTTTCTTTTGTTTCAGCGCTTCCTCAGCTGTCTTTCCCTTCACAATTGCATCCTCTTTTTCAGATCTTTCCTGTGATTCAAGGTATTCCTCTTCCCCCTTTTTGGCATCATCAAAAGAGAGAGGGACACTGAAACATATCGCAAGGGAAGTCGAGCCTGCGATGGTAGAGTTATGTCTCGAGTCCCACTGCAGAGTATGCGACGAAATCGGATCGAGTAGCGTTGGACTCTGCTGAAATCACTTCATCTCGGCCATGAGAAGGCTGAATTTTGTATTCATGATTTCTTCCAAACGCTCAGAGATCACTCTTATTTTGCTCACGCAGCGGCTTTATCTCGGCAGTGTGAGCTTCATGCATGTGCTCAATATGTTCTTTCAAATTGTTTTTGCATCGGCATTTTCACTCTCCATACCAAAGCAGCTTGTTGAACAATGTCCTGAAGTATCTAACTTGTTCCACACGCATTGTTTGTCGATGTTGCCACCATTCCCGATCCCGATGTTATGCCTCTTAAATCGCAGAAGATTGGCATCTCTATTGTCGGTCATGTCCATAGAGGCCTGATGCCTCTCCATCCGTTCAATCTCGGCCGAATAATGCCTTGAACACTTCGCGGACTTCACCGATTCCTCCGTTGCGGTGATGGCCATGCAAATACGTCAAAATCATAATCACCGAACAATGGTGCCTCGATGGAAAACGGAGCTGGTCGTGGTAGCGTCTTGCGCGTTCGTTCTCGACTCTTCATGGAGGTCGGGTACCTCCGAGGGAAAAAGGAAAAGATTCTATAAAGGATTCATCACCGCCAACCGGGATTAGTTCGATGATGAGCGGTGCGCGTGAAGTTCTTTTTGGAATCGACCTGCTGCAGCTTGGGGAGCTGCGCAGCTGGACTCGGTTCACCGGGTTTGTTGTGAAGTGGACCCGGCTTTTTGTTGAGCCTCAATATCTCAACGGCTCGTTGGTCTCAAATGATTTCTCCAATTGAGTAGATCGTCCTCGGCCTTATCGGAAGTGTCATCGGACGATGATGAGATTTCCATTGGTGGCTCATCATCAAAATTAAATGTTTGACGAGTAGTCTTGGGATCGACTTGCTCGTGCTTGGAACATCCGCACTGAAGTCTTTTGGATCATCACATCGGGATGACTCGGCTTCTTCTTCGCCTTTTCCGATCCCGAGAAAGGTGACATCGATTATCCTGGGAATCATGAAGTGCGCTTATCTCCTTTTCGGATGGGTCGATGATAGCGGGAGGGATGTTTTCTACTAGCTTTTCTTTACCCCGGGAAGTCTCAACCTCCCGTGGCCTTCATTACCTCCCGCAGCTCAACTACAGCCGAGGCCTTGTCCTCCCTTTCGACAAAGGTCACCGTCTTAGGGTCTTCTGTGGTGGCATCCATTGAGTCTCAACCCCATGGATTGCACTTTCATTGCCCCAGTGTTAACTCCCGTATTGTTCCTTCCTCGTGCCTCGACCGCATCGGCGTCATTGGCCTTCGAGAGCGGTTGGCACCTCACCGAGACATGCCAACTGGCCTCGAGCTTTGTTGATGACAACTTGCTTTGTCGTTTAGTGTTTGTTCTTTTTCCACTTCGCCTCCTTCCAGATTCATTGTGGAGTCATCTGCGCAAGATCCTCCGACCTTGCTTTGCAGTGGAGGGAGGAGGTTCCCCTCGGCGCACGCACCGAGTGACTTGGAATGGGGTCACTCGTCTCCAAACTCCCGGTATTTGCTATTGAATGTTAAGCCGTTGGGGTAGGTGGTAAGACACCTTCGATAGGGGTTGGCTCGACCGGGGTCCCCACTATCCCGCCATCGCCAAGTCCCTTATTTCCTTCTTCCGAGTGAGTCGGGAGGTGGTGGCAAAGAACAACAGTGGCGATTTGTTTGAACCACTCCCATTGGATCAATTTCACCGTGTGTTCGAGGACTCTCCTGGTCCCTCCATTAATCTTTGCTCGTGAAGGATTTTGGATTCGTGCAATGCTCGCCGCATTTGCAACTCTTCTCGTAAAGCGGATTCTCCTGGATCCTCATCACCGCCGGAAGACATCAAGGAGAGGATGTGTGTGTTACGTGGTGCCAAGATAGGGCGGATCTGGCCTTCTCACGTGCCTCGGCTTCCTCGCTTGCTTTTCCTTCTTCCTTATCCTTGAAGATCTGCGCAGGATGTCCGTGCGCTATCTTCATCTAGTCTTTGAGCACAGCCGGTTAGTCCAAGGAAGTTTAACAGCTTCCTCTTCTTCTTCTATAAACTCGGGCCGTTGGAACTGCTCCTTGATTTACTCAACTTCCATTTCTCCACTCACGCAGACGATTTTGGATGTCCGGGTAAGGTGGAGATAGGATCATCACATCACTATCGGCTCTATCGCTTCTTCTTGTGTTTCACCGTGTGGACTACACTTGTGTCTTCGAGTTGCCTCTCATTGATCGCCTTCAGACTTGGATGTTTCATCAATTACATCCGAGACTCTACTTCTCCAGCCCTCCGATCTCTGCTCCACCGAGTGGGCGACTCGGCCCCGTTTCTCAAGCTCGGAGTGCTTGATGATTCTTCTTCGTCTCTTAGTTTGTACCGAGAGGGATTTCTGTTCGAGACGGTTTCTCTCGAGTCTTGGGCGGCGGGGCCGTCTGTGTCTTTTTCTCGAGGAGCCGGCCGTCTTGGCTTGTCGGTTCTCCTCTTTTTGACAATCGGAGAAGGTATTTGAGTGTCCTTCTCGACCGCTGCTCTTTCTTTGGGCGGGAGACACGGCTACGGGGCGGAGTGACTCGACTGCGGGGCGGGAGCGAGTTTGATTTTCTTTTCTTTGCGGGAGAGCAAAAGATCTTCTTTTCTTGCGGCCGCAGGGCACTTTTCTTCTTGGGTGGAGAGGAAAACAGATTTGTCTCTTGGTCACCGATTCCCCTCACTCGTGTCGCTCTCTTGGCGTAGGCTCTCTTCTCAGGCGCCCGAGAGGTTTGCTCAACATCCTCTTGTTAACATGGAATGCCTTCCCATGTCTAAGAGGGACTCCTTTCACCTCCATTAGCCGGCCAATCACTGGCCATATCCTAGGGATCCTCCAAATGTGCCATCTTCCTTGAAGGATTTGTTCCTACGTCGCAGAGTCTGCTATAGACAAACTCAGCCAGTTTATTTTCTTTTCTTCGATGATCGCAGCCATTACGATCGAAGCTTAGCTTTTGACAGCTTGGTCAAAGTCGCCAAATTTGATGTCAATACATTTGGCAACTATGTCCAACACTTGTGATAATCCTCCTTCAAATCTCTCTTGTTTGTTTGTGTACACTATTTTATCAAGATAGTCGGGCTTGGCTATTTCTTTCCAAGCATCATCCAAGTTTACATCACCGTTAATTTTTCGAGGCTCCTTCAGATTTGGTAGTGAGCGTTGTTCACCAAATCCTTGCGAGAGATAGTCACCGCTTTCCGTGAATGATGACTTTATTCCTTCATCGTGAATCTCAACATTCACGTAGAACTGTGCGACCTCCTCCACATAGGTCATCGGATATTTTAACGTCAGAAACGGTTTCAGCCCGGTCGTTTCTAATTTCTCAGCGATTTTCTTCACTAGGGTGTCGTCGGACCCTTATTTCACCATGCCGTCGAAATCCACAGTAGACCCGGTGTGGATTTGCTTCCCTAACTTGGTAAAATCATAGGTTGGTGCCATTTTTCAGGATTTTATCAAAGGAAAACTTAGAGATTGATTTGCAGATAGATAGGGTTTCGAGAGAATTTTTGCCTTTGCTTTTGAGAGAAAGAAAAATGAACAGTTTTGGTAGTGTGAGAGAGAAACGGACGGAAATGGTTTAAGTATGGTTTATGAAAGGACGTGCGGTGGTTTTTGAAATGTGATCGAAATCAACGGCTTAGATTTTGCACGCCTATTTAGCATTTAATGTCTCGTATTTAATGCGGCAAAGATTTATATCCAATCATAAGCTTGGTGTGCGCTTTATGTCTGTACACATCATCATTATCTTTGACGTATTCCTTAAAAACATTCCCGCTTAGTCAAAACGATCGCGTTTTTGTCACTTTGCTCATAAGTGACTCGACATCCTTTAGCCGATTTAACTCTTCTTCTCACGCTTCTCTTAGTGACTCCTAACAAACCGACTTGGTATAATTGTCTTTTCCGATCTGACTAATTTACTTAGCCGATTTGTGATTTCACTCTTTTCCCTTTTTGTGTTCCATTTCTTTTCTTTGATTCTTCCGAGTGTCACCACTCAATTAACCCTAACTCATGTTTGAGTTCTTCAATCTTGAATCACATAACGGTTTTGTGAAGATGTCGGCCAATTGTTTATCGGTTGAGATATATTCCACGATGATGTCCTTCTTTTCAACATGATCTCTTATGAAGTGATATCGATATCGATATGCTTTGTTCTTGAGTGCGACAGATTTTGAGTAATGGCAATTGCACTTGTGTTATCACACATGATTGGAATTTCTTTTTCCTCAACTTCATAGTCTCTCACCTTTGTCTCATCCATAGGACTTGGGCACAACAACAGCTACCCGCAGCCTATGTATTCTCGCTTCACCAGAGGTGGTTATGGAATTTTGCTTCTTGCTAAACCAGAAATCAGATGTTTCCTAGCATTTGACATGTCCCCGAAGTGCTCTTCATGTCCACTCTGCATCCAAAGATAGTCGAATCAAATAGCCAATTAGCTTGAATCCACCTTCCTTTGGATACCATAGGCCTACTTCTTGCTTCATTTCAAGTATCTCAATATTCTCTTAGTTAGCCATCATATGGCTCTCTTTTGGAGCAGATTGAAATCTTGCACATACACCTACATCAAAGGTGATGTCCGCCCGCTTGCCGTAAGATAGAGCAATGATCCAATAAGTGCTATGTATCTTGTTTGATCTACAGTGCTTGCCATCCGCATCCATGTCCATTTTGATGATGTATTCATTGGTATTTTTACGTAAGACTTCTCCTCCATACCAAATTTCTTCATTAAATCTCCGTGTATATTTGTTTGACTTATGAAGGTTCCATCCTTCACTGTTTCACTTGGAGTCCAAGGAAGAATGTCGCCTCTCTCCCATCATGCTCATTTCAAATTTACTTTGCATGAGGTTTGAAAATTTTTACACAGACTTTTTGTTTGTAGATCCAAAAATGATGTCATCCACATATATTTGAACAAGCAAGATACTCTTTTTGTCTTGAATTCTCAAAAGTGTTCTATCTACTTTTCCTTTTGTGAATCCATTTTCGCTTAGGAATTGTGACAAGGTATCATACCATGCTCTGGGTGCCTGTTTCAATCCGTATGGCCTTTTTGAGTTTGTATACCTTATCTCCAAGAGTCTTCCGCTCAAATCCTGGAGGTTGTTCAACATACACTTCTTCTTCCAATAAACCATTTAGAAATGCACTTTTTACATCCATCCGATATACAAAGAAAATTCTTGTGAGTCGCATAGGCAAGAAACATTCTTATAGCTTCCAATCTTGCTACGAGAGCAAATGTTTCATCAAAATCTATTCCTTCTTCTTGGCAATATCCTTTGGCTACTAGTCTTGCCTTGTTTCTTACCACGTAACCTTCCTCGTTCATCTTATTTCAACACCCATTTGGTGCCAATAACGTTTTGATGTATGGGTCTTTGCACTAATTCCCATACTTTATTTCTTTCAAACCGATTCACTCTTCTTGCATAGCTTGAATCCAATGTGTGTCAGCCCAATGCTTGTAACACATCTTTGGGCTCTATTTGCGAGATGAAGCATGTGAACATAGCTTCTTGTTGAGTTCGGATCTTGTTTTGACACCTTCTCTTATATCTCCAATGACAAGTTCTCGTGGATGGTCTCTCACCATCTTACATCAAAGTTGGAGTAAGTTAGTGGATTCATCGTCTTGCAAAATTGTATTGCCGGGGTCGCCTCTCTGATCACTTAGCCGCAAATTTTCCAAATTGCTTTTGAGATTCACTATCTCATCT
This sequence comes from Rehmannia glutinosa, assembly GCA_016081115.2. Classification (NCBI taxonomy): domain Eukaryota; kingdom Viridiplantae; phylum Streptophyta; class Magnoliopsida; order Lamiales; family Orobanchaceae; genus Rehmannia; species Rehmannia glutinosa. The sequence goes on along the minus strand of CM071924.1, from coordinate 56,268,668 downwards.
TCTTCCTCAATTGATAATTCCACTTTTGACCAAAGATAGACTCTTCATGGTTGGATGATTCAAATTATCACCGACTCTTCAATGTCTTCTCCATTTACATTTGGCTCATCGAATACCACATGAATGGATTCTTCCGCAACCATAGTCCTTTTGTTGAGTACTCAGAGGCTTTGCTTTCACCGAGTATCCTAAGAAGATACCTTCATCGCTTTTAGCATCAAAAGCCTTTAGATTGTCTTTGCATTGTTGTGGATGAAGCATTTACATCCAAATATTCTCAAATATGCAACATTTGGTTTCCTTCCACCAAATCTCATAGGAGTCTTTGTCACTTGTCCGCTTATCATACATCCTGCTTTGAGTGTAGCAAGTCGTGTTGATTGCTTGACCAAAATCTTTTTGGTAACCTTGCTTGACTAACATGGTCCTTGCCGCTTCTTTGAGTGTTCTTCGCTTCTTCTTTCTCGCAACTCCATTCTCATGTGGAGTCCTTGCCGGCGATAGTTCATGACCAATACCATTTTCAATATAATACGAGTTATTATTCCATTGACAAACCTACTTCCTCCTCCGTCTGATCTTATTTTGATAATGGTTTGCTCTTCTCGCTTTTGAATCCTCTTCATCAACCGTGGGTAGTTTTTGTAGAGTTTCTTTCTTCTTACACATGAATATTGTCCATGTATATCTTGAGTAGTCATCTACTACCACCAAGGTGTATTTCTTTCCACTTATGATGGTTGGTTCCACTCGGGCCAAATAGATCCATATGTAGCAGATGCAATATTCTTGTTGAAGATGAACATGTCTTTTCTTTGAATGAAGATTTGATTTGTTTTCCCTTCGACATGCGTCACATACACTCTCCTTCTTGTATACCGAGTCCGAAGTCCTTCCACAAGATTACTTCTTGCAAGCTTGTTAATCGTTTGAAATTTAGGTGACTCACTTTTTGCCACAAACAAATTGATTCAAATTTGTGTTTTGCTAATAGACAGTCTTTGGTGTGTTCTGTTGACCAATCCACGACATACATGTTCTTCTGTCTGCATCCTTGCAATACAACTTCATTCGATTCAATATCCTTGATTTGGCATATACCCATGTTAAATCCAACATTGTAACCCTTGTCACGAGTTGATCGATGCTTAGCAGTTGAAGTTGAGTCCTTCAACATATGCAACGCCTGTGATTTCTAATCCATTCCTCTTGATGGATCCAATGCCTCTTATTTCACCAGGAGCTTCATTTCCTCCAAATATGACTTTTGCTCCTTTTACTTCCTTGAATTTTGACAGATTTTTCTTGTTTCCCCGTCATGTGTCCGGAATGTACCACTATCCATGTACCAGGTTCCTTGCACTCACTGCTTGAACCTCGCAATCAAGGATATTAAGTTTTAGGTACCCATACTTGTCCGGGTCCCGAGGGGTTAGAATTGTAAGATGATCCAACCAACTTATAGCCAAATGATTTGACTTTAAGGGGTTGCCATCTATCGCTGCCATAATCATAATTAATCTTGCAAATTGCTTGGGGATTCTAGTTCATACAACCGCCTCTTTTGTCTCAGTATGCCTGTGTATAATTTTTTTAGCAATCGCCTTCTTTGGGTAGTTGTGGTGTCTCTCGAGTGTAGTGCCTAGGTGCATATGTGTGCCGATGAAAGCTCTTATACTTTTGGAATGGCCTTTGTTGAGTTCTTGGCCTTTGCCATTTGGGCTTATATTCCATAAGTCTATGCCGATAGTTTACATTATTCCAATCACTTGCTTGGATATTTTCTACCATTCCCATCATATGTATTTCTTTTATGGATTTTCCGGGGTTTTTGGTAGCTCGCTTCTTCTTTACAGAGTATTTTCTTTGGAGTTTGCTTTGAGGAACTCGGCCGAATCTCTTCTCACCTTCCTTTCAAATAAGCACTCAACTCGGGTCAAGTTTTCCTTTTCCTTTATAACCAAGGCCGCTTTGCTTGTTATTGTGCTTTGGAGTGAATGTGTGTGCAACATTTAGAGTTTTGGATTTTTCGGACTCTTCATGGCTTGAAGATCCTTTTTCCAAAATTACTTTTGAGGTTTGACATAGCACAGAGGAATTAAATCCTAAGCCTGTCTTGTCTCCACATTCTCTTTTACTCATAATAAGATCATCCAATGATTTAGATGCCTTAATGAATGAGGTAATAACATTTTTGAGGTCATTCTCCCTCTTCTCTATAGCAAAGAATTTCTCGCTATTAATTTAGCATTCTCGGCCTTTAAACTTTCATTCTCATCGCCTATTTGACTTAGAGTACTCGGCTCCTTAGTCACTTTGAGTTTTGACTCTTGAGTAGGTCAATTTGTTTTCCTCATTTAATAGAGTGTGTGAGGATTTAATGTGTTCAAAATCTTTCATCATTTTTCCTAATGAATCATAAAGATCGAGTGGGTGATGAAGTGTGTGTGTCACATCACTATCACTAGAGTCCGAGTTTGATGAGTTAGATTGTACCTCATCTTCTTGGTCGTTGATCTTGTTCCTTGGCCATCAAGCGGTCGTGGCTTCTTCTTCGTAGTCACTTGAGTAGTCGCTTCATCGCTCTCAAATCGATTGTCTCTCTTGACTTGGCTGTTTCAAAGAGCTCTGCACCATCATTGCCTTTTTCTTTTCTTGTCTTCTTTCTCTCAAGACCTTCCTTTCTTCTTCATTCCCGTATTTGTTAACTACAGGATATGAGCAATAATGGCGTAGTGACCTGGTTGTCTACAGCCCAAAGATAGATATTCAGCCTTTTGATCACTCTTTCCATTCTTGGAGTGTCACCCTTTGATACTCAACTTTTTGATGATCTATTCTCTTGGTTGGCCTATCTTCCCTTGATTTGGAGGAGCCGAGTGTCTTCCGGAAGATTCGCCTTTCCTCTCTTTGTAGTTCTTATTGAAGAACTTGTTGAATCTTTTGACCATCGGGCTATTTCTTCCGGATCAATGACTTCTTTGACCTCAACTCTCTTCCCATCTTTAACAATTAGAGCAGTTGTTTTGGGTACAAATTGCTCTTCCTCGGTCTTTTCTTCTCACCAAACTCGTAGGCTTTGAGGTCCGAGAATAATTCATGGTTGGATGTCTTTGATAGGTCCATGGAATGTCTCAATGCCATGACCTTCATTTCCCATTCACCGAGACTTTTTAGGATCTTCATACACATTTCCTTCTCGTGTATATTCCTTTCCAAGTCAGAGATAACTCGTTGGTGATTTATGTGAATCGAGCATCCAATTGATCCAGTTTTCTCCCGAGATCATTTTGAAGTTCTCAAATTTCTCAGACAAATACCCACCGATAATTTGTTTTCTTTGATTTGCTCGAGCCTTCACAAATCAATGTTAGCTTGTCCTGCATTTCTTTAGCCGTTTTGCATGATTTGACTTTATTGAACATGGCTTTGTCCAAGGTTTTATAAAGGATGTCCTTGGCTACATTGTCCAGGTTGTATCTTTTTCTCATCATTTGTCCACTCGCTTCTTGGTTTTTCAACCATGACGATCCGGGAGCAACATCCTCTTCTCCTTCAAATTGCAGCTCTTCTTACGTATGTGTTCACCTTTAAGATTTGCAGAGGCCCATCTTCTATCACTATCCACATCTCATCATGTAATGCTTTGATAGATGAGCCCGCATACGAATTTTCCAATCATCAAATTCTTCAATTGTGAACATAGGGATGCGTGTCAAATTTGCTTCCATGATAATAACTTTTAATGATAAAAGGAGTTTTGAAAGATTAAGTACTAAAGCGGACTTTGAAAGGTTTTGGAGATCTAGTTCAGAACTCAAAGGAGGGTTCAATGAACCAACCGCTCCGATACCACTTGTAGGTCCCAAGGGGTGTAAGTGTAAGGTTTAGAAGGGGGTTGAATAAACCTTACCAAATTTTCGATTTAGTCCTTTTAAATATACAGAGTTGATACTACACAAATTGTGTCCTTGATGGACAATCAATTTAGTCAATCAAGAGAGTTAGTCTCTCAAATGACTCAACTCGAGTTGTTGATGGAATAACTCACCGTTGGCTTTAAATTAACTCAATTGTGGTTTTGTTTTTCAAATGGAAGACTTAACACCCTTAAGTTTGATTAAGCAAGCATTTAGTGCTTGATTTAGTACTTATAAATTATCAAGTGGATAGCAAATTTATCACAGATTTAAAAACAGCTAAGATGCAGGAATTAAAGTCTTTGAAATGTAAATGACACAATGAAATTTTTATAGAGGTTCAAGATGGGGTAATTCTTCTACTCTTCTCTTCTCCAACTCCCCGGAGGAATCCACTAGGTATTGATCAATATACAAAGTGGTAATGCAGTCCCGATACAAGTCTTGATCACACAAACACTTGTTCCTTTGGGACTCGATCCTGAGACGCCTTGATCACTTAGTGGCTTCTCGTGACGACTCGGCCTTCTTCACAGGCGCTTGTCTTGCTACTACAGCTCACTTGCTCAAGTTTTTTGGATTTGATCACGAAGCCCTCCAAAAGCTTAAGACTTGGTTCGACCTTGAACCTTCCTACAATCCTTCGTGGAATGTAGACCCCTTGTTTTTTTTGGTATGTTCCTCTTCAACTGATTGAAGTTATCTTTCCTTCACAGGTGAGTGTTGGATTGATGTTCTTCGTAGTGTAGGCTTGAGGATTGAGAATGTTTCAGATTTTTAATAATTGCTTGAACGTTTTTGGTTCAGGTCTTTAACTTGTGTCTCTTGTATATCTTTTTTTCAAATAAACTCCTCAGCCTTTTATAGTGATCTTTCAAAAATTTTCCCGTTGAAGAGATAGGCTTATTTTTGAAAGTCACTTGCAGTCGTTGGCTTGTCTTGTTGCAGTCCTTGGAATTGCCATTTCCTCGTATGAATTGTTCTTTCACCTTTTCGTAGTTCGACACGGTGTAGTGCTTCCCATTGGTTCATTCCTTTTGCACGCTTCCTCGGGACGAGCACTCCGAGAAAGGTGATATGGAGATATTACTTGTTTAAGTAATTCTCTTGATTTACTCGTGCAACGGATCTTTTACGATTATCTCGACTTGATCGCATTTCTTTGCTTTCCCCAGGTGACTTAGAGTCGCTTCCAATCATTGGATGACTCTTCCACTTCTTCAACTTGAGACTTGGCTTTTCTCGAGTTGACTTGACCGATACTCCACTCACCGCATCTCACCGCTTCTTCAAGAGAGTTCCCGTCTACTCTTCTTTGCCATACTCACTGTCTCGCAATGAGTCTTCCTTCTAGTCTTCATTTGTCTTCTTGCATGTTAGGGCATAGGCCGACTTAACTCACCTAGCTAGCTATTTATTACAATGCATTTTACAACAAGAATTGGGGTGCCAACTTCCTATTCTAAGTTTTACATGGCATTCATCAAAATCTAAACAATAACTTTCCTAACACCTCATCTTCTTGATCTGGGTGATCTTGTTCTTTAGCCATAAAGCAGATCATAGCCTCTTCCTCAGAGTCACTTGAGTAGTCAGCTTCACTACTCTCTGAGTCTGCTGCTTCTTTAGACTTAGCTGTCTCAGCAGTCTCAGCAGCCAACATGGCTTTCATTCCTATATTTGTTGACTGGTGGATAGGAACAATCAACTGCAAAATATCGTGGTTGTCTGCAGTTCCAACACAGGTTCTCAGCTCTTTGATCAGCTCTTTATGTTCTTGGGTTATCAGATCTCTAATATTCAACCTTTTGATGCTCAACTCTCTTGGGTGGCCTATCTTCCCTTGACTTAGAGGGAGCTGAATGCCTCCTTGAGGTTTCACCCTTATTTCTTTTATAGTTCTTATTGAAGAACTTGTTGAATCTTTTAGCCATTAGGGCAATTTCCTCCTGGTCTATGGCTTCCTTGGGTTCAGCTCTTTTTCCATCCTTGGCCATCGCACAAATTGCCTCTTGGGGTACACTGTCTCCTTTTACTCTTTTCTTCTCAGCTCAAACTCATAGGCTTTGAGCTCTGAGAATAGCTCATGGTTAGATGTTCTTGAGAGGTCCATTGAATGTCTCAGGGCTATAGTCTTCATTTCCCATTCAGCTGGGAGGCTCCTTAAGATCTTCATACACATCTCCTTTTGTGTGTATTCCTTCCCAAGAGCTGAAAGCTCATTTGTGATTTCAGTGAATCTGGCATCCAACTGATCCATGGTTTCACCTGCAAGCATTTTGAAATTTTTAAATTTTTGAACAGCAATAGACAATTTATTTTCTTTAATTTGTTCTGATCCTTCACAAATTAAAGTTAGTTTATTCCAGATTTCTTTTGCAGATTTGCATGATTTGACTTTATTGAACATTGCTTTGTCCAATGTCTTGTAGAGTATGTTCTTGGCCACATTGTCCAAGTTATATCTCTTCCTATTTTCATTTGTCCACTTAGTCCTTGGTTTTTCAACCATGGCTGGTCTTGCTTCAGCAGCAGCTTCTTCTCCTTCAGCTGCAGCTGCTCTTCTTACAACCGTGTTCACTTTTAATATTTGCAGTGGCCCATCCTCTATCACAAGTCACATTTCATCATGTAAAGCAGATAGATGAGCATGCATACGAATTTTCCAATCATCAAATTCTTCAACAGTGAACATAGGAGTGTGTGTCAGATTTGCTTCCATGATAATAACTTTGCTTAAAATGAAAGATTTTGAAAGTGCAAGTGTTTAAAACCTTTTTGAAAACATAGAGATCTAGTTCAGTAACCAGTGCGGAAGGCTCAATGAACCAACCGCTCTGATACCACTTGTAGGTCCCAAGGGGTGTGAGTAAGGTTTAAAAGAGGGGGTTGAATAAACTTTACCAACTTTTTGATTTTAGTCCTTTTAAAAATATAACAGAGTTAACTCAAACAGCTGTGTCCTTGAGGGACAACTAAGTTAGCCACTCAACAGACTCGATAGAGCTGTTGATAGAATAACTCGGCTGTTTAACCTGAACTTTAACTTGGCTGTATTGGTTTTATCAGCTGAAGACTTAACACCCTTGATTTGTTTTAAGTTTGTTTTAACACTTGATTTTTAGCACTTGGTTATTAATCAGTTGGATAGTAAATATGAATTTTATCAGCAGAGATGATGTAAGTATGCAAGAAAGTAAATGTGCTGAAAAATAAATGACACAGATAATTTTTATAGAGGTTCGAAGATGGGATAATTCTTCTAGTCCTCTCTTTTCCAACTCCTGGAGGAATCCACTATGTAACAGATCAGTTTACAACGTGGTGAACAGTCTAGAGACAGTCTTTGTCACACAGCTGGCTTCTCTTGAGGCTTAGCTTCTTCACAGGGCAGCTGCTTTGCTACTTCAGCTCACTTCTCAAGCTCTTGGATTTGATCACGAAGCCCTCCAATAACTTGATACTGGTTCGACCTTGAACCTTCTTACAATCCTCCTTGGAAAGTAGACCCCTTTTGATTCTTCAAAAGTTTCCTCTTCAACAAGTTTGAAGTTGTCTTTCCTTCACAGCTTGTGTTGGATCGATTTCCTTCGAGTTTCAGGCTTGAGGATTTGCTTGAATATACTTGAGAATATTGCAGGTTAAATGCTTGAATGTTGCTTGCTTGTTCGTGATTTAGGTAACTTTTTCTCAATGAATTTCCTCAGCCTTTTATAGTGCACTTTTGAAATTTTGCTCGTTGAAGAGATAGTTAATCTCAAAAGTCACTTGTGTTCGTTGGCTTGTCTTGTCTGCAGTCCTTGATATTGACATTTCCTCGTATTAAATGTCTTGCGGCAAAGATTGCACTTATCTCGACATGGTGCGTGTTTCCCATCGTTTATTCCTTTTGCACATAATCGACTAACACTTTACTTCGACAACTCGCATGTTACTATTCTCGAGTAACATTCTTGACTTTCATCAACGGATCTAACTCAGTTGTCTTGACTTGACTGTTGTCTTTTAATCCCCGGGTGACTTGAGTCAGCTCCAAACTTTGGATGACTTAACTGTCACTTCAACTTGAGACTTGGCTTCCTTAAATTGACTTGACTGACACTTCTTATAGTTGTTCCTCAGCTGATTCTTCTTCAGTCGAGTTCTTGACTTTCTTCGTGGCCATAGTCAGCTGATATACAACGGAGTCTTCAATTTAGTCTTCAGTTGACTTCTTGTATTTCTTGGCATAGCTGACTTGACTCAGCTCTCTCAGCCCTATCTATTACAATACAAATTACAAGGAAAATGGGGTGCCAACTTCCTAGTTTAAGTTTTACATGGTATCATCAAAATCTACAAAATAAATTTGCTAACAATTTAGATTTTGACTTATCACTTTTTTTTTATAATTTTCTGAATATCTCATGACTCTCGATGAAAATAATGGATTAAGCTTTATTTTTAAGACACTCAAAACAGAAGAATTGCAATAACTTTAAGTTTAAGTACTATGATAAAAATATTGGCATTGTTATTAGAATTAAATAATATATGAAAAATGATATGTGTAAAATATTCGTGCATTTAGGGGCTTAAAATGATATATAATTGATGCATTTGCACGCATATTTAATGTATTTTACTTGGTTTCCTTAGAAGGGCATGATATTGCATATTCTTGTAACTTTTTATAGGAAACATAGCTTAAACGGAAATATATCAGTTAGAAGGCCCGAACAAGATTAAAAAATATGAAGAAAAGATCGAATAAACGAAAAAAACGGACAGAAACCACTCACATGGTCTGCCCGTGTGAAGCTCACACGGCCATGTGAGTTGATCTCGTGTGTTTTTTACACGTTCGTGCGACTTGAATTTCAGAGACATGTTACACGACCTACCGTGTGAAAGTGACACACTCGTGAAGTGTTCGAAGAGGCGAAAACCATTTACACGTTCCTGTTTTTCTCGTATAATTTTGACTCCTTTTCCGTCGAACTCTACAATTGATCTCTCCAAACTTATACAAAGACCAAGGCCTTGAAAAAAACAAGCCATTACACTAAATACACTATAATACACTAAGATTACACAAATCAATAGTCTTTTGACTAATCTACGAAGAACACCATTTTGATTTACTAAGCACAAGAGTTTCAAAGGCTTAGAGGGAAGATCCATCCTGACAAGAAAGGTTTTTCTTTCTTAGTTTAGATCTCTTGTTTGTACTTAAACGATGTCAAACTATTTGATTTCAACTTTTTCTATGAATTTGTTATCAAATATGCTGGGCTAATTTTTCTGATCATAAGGCATAATCAAAACTGTGGATTCATGTTAAATCTATATTGATTGTTTTCTTAATTGATTTATGTGTTCTATTATAGAATTCGAATGCTTATTTCTTGTAGATTATTTGGCCACTAATTTGCATGTCATATTTGTTAGATCATAATTCAGGAGATGAGTTCTAACAAATGAAAATCGAGTTCAGACATAAATAGGGGTAATGTATCGGGAGACTACAACTATTTGTGGGGAGTTATTCAATTCAAAGATCTTTTGAGAGTTGATATTAATTGTTGAGTAAGGATGCTAGTAATTGATATTAATCTACTGTTTATTTGCTTCGGGAGGGGGAATAAACAAGTTTAGGAATTGAATCCATAGAAACACATGAATTGGTTTTGATAAATATTAAAATTGGAATACAATGTTATTATGGCCTAAGTATTTCATATTCAATCCCTGAGGAATACGACATTGCTTGTCATTATTCAATAAACTAAGTTGTACATTTGCAGTATAGTGAAAAGATTTTCGCTACCAAAAAGCTCTCTTTGCATATAAGTTATATTGTAATTTTTGTTTTTTGGCTCTATTTAATAATTATGATGGATTTTGGTTAAAAGGTAATTTAATCATTTTTTAAAATTTTTTAATTAGATAAACTTGTGATTTATTAATCTTTAGATTAAGAATTCCAAGATAAATTACTTGATTGATTGTAAAATGGACAGTGCTAGAAGAATTTTAAAATCAATTAAGAAAAAAGACATTTCTAGCTATCAGAATAAAATAGAAAATTAGTGGATGTGATCGTAAGGTAATATAACTTATTTTGTTGTTATACTAATTTTAAATTTTTTGTTAGATTGAGTTCTTCAAAATTATAATTATTTGGCAATTCATATGGATCTATACTTACAGAAAAACAAAATATGTATTAAAATACTTTGAAATACTTCAATTCAAATAATTTAAGTATTTGTTAATATTTTTTTATTTGTAAATCACTATGTAATATTTTAATATTAATCAATAAAATTATTAAATAATATGATTATTTTACTAAAATTATATGGATCACGTGTGTTGCACGTGTTTCTTACTAGTATCTTAAGTTATTAAATTATATTTGTAACTAGGGTGTATACGAATCGAATCGAGTCGAATATGAAGATATTCTATTCGTATTATGCTCATTTAGAGAATATTCTTATTTATATTCTTTTAATGTTCGGATATAAAAACTGTTTCTTATTCTTATTTGAAAATATATTCGAACACATACGAATCAATTCATATATTCGTATTCGAAATCCTTACCTATCATCATTTTCTCCAAATAACATCTGATTATATTGCAATAATAATTAGAATCTATATCATAACTTTGGGTCATGAAATTGTTAAACATATCAGTAATATATTAATCATAAAATACATGAACAAACAAAAAGACTATTGTCGTCTGTCGAGTCCATAAAAAATATACTACAAGAATATAATTATATATGGGCTTATTAGTTTGGACTTTTATAAGTGAATATATGGTTTATTATATATTAATAATATACGTAAATAATTATATATTTATATGTATAAAGATTACATATAAGTGATTGGTATAAAAATATAAATATAATTATATATAATATTATTCGAATACTCGAATCGAATATAATGATATTCATATTCGTACGCATAATATGCGAATCAAAATAAATATTCTTACTTGGATTCATATTCTAATTTTTCGAATTCGAATGTCAAATATATGAATTCGAATACCGAATCGAATAAAAAATATTCGCTTCTTTTACACCCCTATTTGTATGTCGTGCAATGATCGTAACAAAGAACTAAGTTTAAAGTGCAACTTTTCCTTTTTTTTTTTTTTGAATACCCAGTATATTTCAGTTTTTTTGAAATTTATTCCCTCCCCTCCAACTACTACTCCCAACTTATTTTTAAAAAAAAAAACCTCATTTAAATAATATAACAAGAAAATTAAGTTCAAAACAATATAAACATTTTAATCATCAGATTTCTCCATTTATCTTAACATGTATTTTTTACTAATCCTCCCAAAAAAGCATAACTGCAAGATGGTACAATAGAGTTCTGAAACCATAGTACATCAACAAAAAAACTATGTACAATACAAGCCATGATATACTCTGCCGTGCAAAAATATTCTGCTCCCTAATGTCCTACATTTGCTTCAGCACTTTTACCACGCCTCACTTAAAAATAAACAAAAAACAGAACCGGAAAATCAGGAAAAGAAAAAAAAATTGTCCTACTATTTAAGGCACAATTAACTTTTCTTGCAGCAAAAAATGAATCATCATTCCCAGTATTGGCCATGTGCAGTTATCAACTGATCACTGAAGCTGTTGAACCATTCTTGGCCAATTATTTTATACCTGTATTTCTTGTTTTTCTATGTATAATTTTATCTTTCTTCAGGTTATATCAGCATATAAATATATATATATATATATATATATATATATAGAGAGAGAGAGAGAGAGGTATGAGATTCTTCTGACAGATTTGCTACAGATGAAGGGGAGAGGACTCTGCATTTTGTAAAGTTGGTAAGGCTTGTCGTCCAAAGTTACCCATTTTATAAACAGAACAATGATTATATACAGAGCCAAATGAAATTAGGAAGATATAATATATACACTGATTCTTGAAAACAGACTATATATAGAGAGAGAGACCCTTTTAAACTTCCCATATTATAATAAATGTATTGCAAGCCCAGAAAAATACAAAGAAGCGTTCAAATAGGTGAAAAGATGGCAGCCTTAGAGACAGTAGTAGAATGGCTGAGACCCCTTGTCAACAACAAAAAGCAGCCTTGGGATTACTGTCTCATTTGGAAGTTAGGGGATGACCCTTCAAGGTAGTACTTTCTGTTAAATAAATTGTACTTTTTGATCCTTTTCCTCAAATTTTTTCACCAGCTTTATTTATAATATGTTGTTGAATTATTATTTGTGTTTTTCAGATTTATTGAGTGGGGGGCATGCTGTTGCAGTGGTGGAAACAGGCCTGAAGATATCAAAATAAAGGATGAAAATGGTTTAGAGAAGCATTTGATTGATGAGTGCAAGGATGAGGTGTTTAAGCATTTGGTTAGAAGTAAGGGTTGCAAGAAGCTTGCTCAGTTACCATCTGCCATTCCATTGTATTCCGGGTAATCAACACTTGACCTAATATTTGAATGCAATTGATTCTCTTTTTTTTTTTTCGATATGTATGTGTGTGTGTTTAGTTGTGTTTGAGGATCAAGAAAAGGTGTAATGAGTAAGGTGAAATGAAGCAGGATTCATGGGGATGTTGTGATATCAAAACAACCAAGGTGGACAGTCCAGAGTAATCCCTCTGCTTTAGATGATGTATGTTATAATCTCTCTCTCAACCTCAAAGTTTTTTTCATTTAAATTTTGAACATTAACAATGATGTGAGCTTCTATAATTCCTTCATTTCAATGCATTGCTCTGTACGTGGGGTATGTTTGCCTTTGTTTTTTGTTAGGGGTGAGGGGAATAATGTTATCATTATTCATAGTAATAAACTCTGCAATTCCCATTTGGAACTTTTGGACATCAGTTTTAACCTTATCATAATCTAAAAAGGAAAAAAAAAAAAAAAAAAAGAGAGAGAGAGAGAGAGACCTTTAGCACCTCATGTTTCTGATATGTATGAATGGAGATATTTTAATTATGCATTCATAAAATCTCGAACCATTATGGCATAATACACAGATTATGAAAAGACAATCTACCTTATTGCTTTCTTGATTGCGTTTATGAGGTCCCTTTCTGACAAAGATAATTAGGTTTTTTTACTTTATTAAGTTGGTTTAGATGAATCTGGCTTGTTGCAGGAACCAAATGGAACCCAAGTTCTCATCCCAGTAGCCTCTGGTTTAATTGAACTCTTTAGCACAGAGCATGTAAGACTTTTTCCTTTTCTCTGGAAAGAAGTATAGGCTGGTCCTTGGATTTCATCTTTATTTGCATAAAATCCAAACACAGTGTTTAGTAAAACATTATTAAAAATGCTGCTTTCTATTTTCAGGTACCAAAAGATCAAAAGATCATAGATTATATTTCTGCTCGCTTTAATGTCCTCTTAAACAAGAAAACATGAATGAGACGGCGCGTACCAATTTAAACCTCAACGAAAAACTTTCTGATCCTCGTTCGAATGATTATCTAGAGAAATGGCTTCCTTCACTTCACTATCTAAATTTTCTTCCCAAAATATCCCAACCGAACAACTATTCCAGCTACGAAGGATCATCCACTTGTTCCAGTCTTTCGAATGAACACCAATTACTCAAAATAGGCTCTGATCATGTCTTTGGTAGCATGTCACCCGAAAAATCAAGCAAAGAATATGTAGACTCACCGAGCAGCAATCTGAGATTAAAAAGGAAGAAATATACAGATTCTTCGTTTACGCTTGGAAATGAAAACCTAAGTGTGAAAATTAGGCAGAAGGCGGAAAAGGGGGTTTTCAAGTCGAAGAATCTTATGACAGAGAGAAATCGGAGGAAGAGGATCAAAGATGGAATGTTTGCTCTTCGTGCATTGGTCCCGAAGATTTCTAAGGTCTCGTATGGATATATTTTCATTTCCAATTTCCCGTTTTTAGTGTTGGAAAATGAATTTTGAGAAATTATTGGTTTTCTTATTAAATATGAAAATATGTTTGGTTCGTTGTCTGAATTTTCATGTTTGTAAGATAAATATGTTTGGTTGTACTACTTTTGACATAGATTTATGTGATTATAGTGAAAAACTTGTTTGGTTATACTTTTTAGAAGTGTGTTTTCACATAAATTTGCGTGATTAAAGTAAAAACTTGTTTGGTTGTGTTTCCAAAATCCTATTTCCATGAAAAAATGTGAAATTTGAATGAGTTCATTTCTAATGAGAACTTCATTAAACAAATATAAACTTGTTTATCGGAGTAGTTGGAAAATAGAAAATAGCATTTGAAAATACAATCTGCAAAAAGTAAGGTTTTCGAGAATCACATTTTTGCAAATTTGAAACAAATATATTCGCCTTGTTTGTTTATCTTTTTTTATTCTTTGGTCATAGATGGATAGAGCTTCTACATTAGGGGATGCAGCTGAATACATAAAGGAGTTGCAGGAGACTATTGACAATTACCATGATGAACTCAGAGCAATGGAAAAAGAAGAAGAATGCAACAAAGTTAATGCTAAACCAAATCTCACAAAGTTAAACAGGGATTGTTCAGACAAAAAGGGTGGTGCTATTGAAAAAACACAACCAGTAGAGGTCAGAAAAACGTTCCTCGTTCCCCTTGAGGTGCAATTTGAAAAATAGAAACAAATATCAAGGGGGTATTTGTAATTATGAAAGAAAACTATTTTTTCTTTTTTGTAATTAAGCTAAACATCAGGAGTACTTGCGAAATCTAAAATTGGTTTCACTTTCTTCTCATTCTACATGAACTTAGCATAAACATTTGCTATATGTTTGCAAAATTTTAGGTACAAGTTGAAGTAAGCCAACTTGGGACAAAAGGTTTCTTGCTGAAACTTATATGCCAGCAAAAGCGAGGTGGTTTCTCAAGGTTGATGGAAGCTATAGATTCCTTAGGACTTAAAGTGACAGATGCCAATGTCACCACACTCAACGGCTCTGTATTGAATGTTCTCAAAGTCGAGGTATGGGAAAAATAGATTTTTACGCTTGTGTTATATTGACATGCGAAAGGGCATCAGAGTCGAACATACTTCTGATTTTCAACAATTTAATTTTTCCATCACTTCCTAAGTTTCAACATTCGGAAAACCAATGTTTTCGATTGCTTGTTAACCTTTTAGCTTATGTTGACAATGTTTTCTTTCATGAAGGCTAATAGAACAGAGGTAGAGCTGAATAATTTGAAGCGTTCATTGATCCAGCTGGTAAGTTAGACATTCAATGAGACAGTAGTGAAAGCAAGACTAGAAGAAGCCATGGATGTATTTGAAGTCGAACGATGAGTTGAGATTTCGCATGCACAAGATATCTCTGCCATAGTGTTCATTTTGATATTATTTTGGACCTGGCAATAAATTGTTCCAGAGTGGTCCTGTAAATTACATTAGCATCAGCATCCTATGTCAATGTTAGAAATGTGTAATAATAGATTAGATGTTTGCTTTTTTTTTTTTCCCGGTACCCTGCATTTATGTTTAGAATTCAGTTTTATGGTTAAATGGAACATCATTTTCATCAATTATAATTTGTGTAATGATGATGTTTGCTGCTGATTTGTTGGTATAAGGTATTTACCAACAAGCTATCTTGACTCGTGTCTGATTCATTACTCCCAGAGGAGTTATGACCACATGATGAAATTTTAGGTCACAATATGTCATAGTGCCTAATGATCAGAAAAGCATACTAAAAATTTGAGTTGCACTAATTGAGTGTTTGTAAACACTAAAGGAATGTGCTCAATTTTTAGCTGAATAAAATTATCAATTTTTATTGTTTCGTAGCTCCCGTTTGATACTGGATAAAGCAAATCTTGGTTTTTGTTGTTATGGACTTGGACGAGTGTGCAAGTGTCAGGTTTTTATTTTTGCTTCTGCTTCAATTAATCAAAATTTTAAAATTGGGGTATAGTGCTTCTGATTTTGGACAAAATGCTTTTAGTATTATTATAAATAAGAAAAATAATATTTTTGGCATTCAGTCCTCAAAGTTTTATCATAGTCAAAATTTGTCTTTTTCTTCCTAAACACCCACCGTATCTTTCATATATGGGTATTTGTCTAATTTTGAAAGTGTTTTTTTTTCTTTTCCCAAACATTTCAACTTTGATTTTTATAGCTTTTAGATTCTGTTTGCAAACATTACTAACTTCTAATTCTCAACTTATTTAATTTCAAATACAATAACCTACTTCTTAAATAAGCTAAAGTGTTTGCAAACACTCCTTAAGTTTCCAAATTAGAGCTAGAGTTTCAAATTACTCAGCATTTCATCACCATCATATTTTGTAGCTAAAGTTCTATGCTATTCTGAATTTCGTGTAATGCACCCGAGACTACTTGGTTGAGTTCAACAGGATGGCAATTTAATAATTTATCTTTCTGTGCTCCACAATCCCTGAACATACCAAATTAGAAGGCTAAATTGCAACTTTAGTCTTGTAGCCGGTTTTATAATAACAATCCTGCAAAATTCACGATTTGTCAAAAAGTCATCTAATTTTCAAAATGCTCTCACTCATTTAATCGGCAGGAATCAGAAAATTTGCCAAAAAAGTCACATGTTCACATTCCCGGCTAAGTTTTTGTCCCAATTCATATTTCCCAAATCATATGTCGCATTACTAGAATGATGTCCACATAAGCGAAAATACTTGATTAAAAGAAAAATATTGACATTAAAAAATATGGACATTTTCCGGCAAATTTTCTAATTTTTGACAATCAAATGTGAAATGACTTAAATTAAGAGTTTTTAAAAAGTCACAGGACTTTTTTGCATATCATAATTTCAGCATAACTATTTTTGCCAACCCGTAGGTAAATGATTAAAATTGCAATTTACCCAAATCGGAAAGATTCTAGCAACAAAATTTATGGTTTGAGCTGAAACTATAATTATGCAAAACCCACATGAGGTGTCAAAGATCACCCGCAGAATTATCATATCTTAATGCTTAGTTTGGAAAGAGAAACAAGAAACCCACAATATTCGCTGATATATTTCCCCAACAAATTATGGCCAAAACACTAAAAAAACAACTCTACAACATAGGAATCAGAAACTTCATACGAGAAAAATCTGGAAATAAAAAAAAAAGTATAAAATTTCAAATTTTCCAGGGCATTAAAATAAATTACATAAGGGATAATTACAAAAAGCCCCTTAAGGTTTGGGCTAATTACAATAAAACCAAGAAGTTTTTGAAAATTACAAAAAAAAGCCCTTGAGTTTGGATTGTCTTAAATTTAAGGGGTAACAGTAATATTTTGATAAATGTAAGGGGGTTTTTGAAAAATATTTGCATATGAAGGGGGAAATGTATGACGCATCAAACCTAAATGTTTTTTTGGTAATTTTCAAAAATCTTTGGGTTTTTGTGTAATTAGCCTGAACCTCAGGGGTGTTTTTGTAATCATCCCATTACATAATGCACCATGACTATTCACCAGCTTTGCCTTACTAATTCTTAACACGATAGTAGTCTGAATCCCTGAAAATTCAGACAAGACAACAGAAATGAAAACAACATTGAGAAGTTCAGAGATCAAGCACTAAAACTCCTAAAATTGCCAGCAATATTCTCAAGGCTTGTGGATCTTATAACGTGCATCTTTTTATATTTCTTAGCTCAATTCCAAGAAAACACATTAAGCTAATTAATGCCGTTACAATATGCTAATAATTATTCTAACCTCGTATTAGATACAATTCGCAAACTTTCAAGCTAATGCTCTCACAAAATGCTAGTTTTTCTTACCTCATCTCATACTCTACCAACATTGCGTGTTCTTCACCACTATTGCATACCGACACAGAGTTGAATAAGACACAAATCAAATATTTATACAAATGCGGAGAAAAAATATATAGCCTTTTCATATCACCTCAGCGCCAAGCTACAAATTGCAGCAGGTTAGCTTTGTCTTTCCTCTCAGATCTGAATTGATTGAAAGCCCAGCAGGTTATCCTAATAAAGCTATTATAATTGCAATGAGAACAATCTTGATCATTTTGTCCCGAGATGGTGCTGCAGAGAAGTTGACTCGTTGAGCCTGTTGCCTGCAAGAAAGAATTATCAACAGAGGTTACAGATGAGTCATGGTATTAATACGAGGGGTTTGCCAGAAGATACTAATTCAGAACCTATCAATAAAATCATTTATTTATTTATCCAGTTTTTATTAAAATTTGGGATAATTACAAAAAAAAACCTGAGATTTGGGCTAATTACAAAAAAAAACCAGAGATGTTTCAAAATTACTAAAATATCAGGGGGTAATTGTGATAATTCTACAAATATCAGGGGGTATTAGAAATATTTTTTTGCTTATGAAGGAGGAAAAAGTAAGACGGAATCAAACCTCAAGAGGTATTTTGCAATTTTCAAAGACCTCTAGGTTTTTTTGTAACTAGCCCAAACCTCAAGGGATTTTTTTTGTAATTATACCTTAAAAGTTCTATCTTTATGGTAAAAGCTAAGATCAAAAGATAATGCTTTCCCAACAAGAACTATTCTGGGAAGAAAGGACAGACAGAAGGAAAAAAACACAGCAAACATATTCATCACATACTTCTGCAATGAAGATAGTAAACCACAATAGATGGCATTCCCGGGCAACTGAACCTCGTTGTTGTCATTCTCTGGATTCACAACACTGACGTAAAGTTCTTGACCAAGATACCATGAGTCGAGCTTCTGTGTGCGAAGGTTCCACATCCCAGCATTATCAAGAGATACTAATATAGCAGTCCAAGCACCAGGAAACACCTGTTATCAGGTTAATGGTTTTCAATACACTGGCGACATTTGTTAAAATAGAAACCAATGGAAGCAAGCCTGGGGTAGGAGAAAAACCAATACACAAACCAAAGTGAAGTGCAATAATATGTATATAAAATGCATGGTCATAACTGAATGAAAAGAGTCATTATTTTACATTTGTAAATTGATAAGGAAGTCTATAACCTATGTGAAACAACATAATGAACAAATCGAATGGGTCAAGTTTTTATCTGGAATTAATGATTGATCTATCCTCTATGTTGTATAACTATAATTGCCAACGAAACTATCCGGCTCACAAGCTTTTCGAGCCTGCATGAGCAATTTTTGAATTCATATGGATACTTGTTGACTTGAGTCAAGTCCAGCCTCTGTAACAGCATGGATACACACGTGTTGTTCGGTTGATATTTTGTTAGGTATCATTAGACAAGAGCTCGAACTCAAGCTAAAACTAAAAGATCCAAGCTCTGTTTGGGCTTGGGATAAGTGGGCTCGTCAAATTAGTGCTGGGGCTCGATATATTTAATTCAGAGCTGTCACTAATGTTAAGCTTGTTTCAGCTAATTTGCATGCGCAGTTATATTACAATCAGATACTCAGAAATGATGTAGCAAACTGTGGAATAAACCAGTTGTCCTTCCAACATGTGTTCTCAGTTTCGAGGCAAGAGTGTCTTGACAGTCATAGAATTTTGTGGAATTGGTCAGTAATGGTCACCCGAGCCTGAAGTTACAACCTTGAAAAACTTTCTTTGCATGTACAAAGTGTGGGGGAAGTGTCCCCTAGTATGTAAAAAAGATCAGCTGATGGAGATTACAAAATGCAACTGTTATTGAAATCCTTTCCTTTCTGTGATTCGGTGAAATATCACCTTAGCTACATTCACCTAGTAGTTATCTCAAACTAATACAATACAATGTGTAAGGCATGATGCATCTAATGTTGGCTGAAACATTTTCTTTTGATAGAAATTATATTAGATGAAATGATGGGAATAGAGCACTAAAAATGATGTAGCATCTAACAGGACATAGTAATGAAAAAGCACTAAAGGACTTCTCTTTCTTCTTCAGTTTCCAGATATTAGGTTGCATGATAATGTGTTCCACTATGAACAAGCTGTGCATTGTTAAAAGAAGCTGCTAAATCACTTTGGTTATCAGCTTTGGTGTTTAATTAATAATTATGATTTTTTTAATATATCGAAGAAGAAGAATCATTTGTTTGTCCAACATGTATGTTCCAATAATTGAGAATAAAGTAAATTAATAAGGTCGCTATGAATTTAATTTTTCAAACTCATTCTTTTTTCTAATTCGAATTTTAAACAAACAGAGAAATCTAGTCAAATAACAAAATCTTCACAAACTCTAGGAGTCCAAATGTAGGACTGTGATTACCTGGGTAGTGCAGCGAGCCACACCGTCCCATTTGTTATAGG
This sequence comes from Rehmannia glutinosa, assembly GCA_016081115.2. Taxonomy (NCBI): domain Eukaryota; kingdom Viridiplantae; phylum Streptophyta; class Magnoliopsida; order Lamiales; family Orobanchaceae; genus Rehmannia; species Rehmannia glutinosa. The sequence continues at coordinate 56,248,489 of CM071924.1, read as the reverse complement.
TGTTTCTGCTATTTTCAGTCCACACTCCATAGTCCATCCTGCAGACCACATGACAACCGATATAAAACTTTCAGACAACCATCCCCTAAAGTGTGTGAACTGCAATTTAGGAAACCCCACAATTATGCAAACATAATTTCTTACCCAACGACGAAGAAGGCATAGCCATCAAGATGGTAACTGTGAACAGACGTATCATTGTTTTGGAATATAATTTCCATAAATCCTTTGAAAGTTCCATTAATTATGGACGTGTCAACTTTTGCATGCCTATTCATAAACCTATTAGGAAAGTCAAGCTTGAAGACCCCAGGGACGTTAAATTGCTGAGCAAGTTTCAGAGGTGTTGAAGGAGCTATATATGAAATTCCATTAAGAGTAGTACGCAATTTCCCAACAAGCTCTGGAGGTCTATTGAGGATTACATATACATCAGTCACAGTTATATCTCCATATCTGAAAGATCCCTGTGGGTTTGGCCGGGCAGCTCCAGCAGAAACATTCCATCTAATCAAACAATATTGCACATGAAATCAGAACAAAATGAAGAGAATACATAAGAACAATGTAATACTAGACAATTATGTATATAACGGAAACATGGGAAGAACCATTTTAGAGTATCACTCTGAAGCAATACTCTAGCATCAATATCCTTCTCCCTCGATAGCAAGTGCCATACAGTTGCAAACGTTGTTTTCCAATATTCGTAGTTCTTCTAATAAACACAAAAAAGCCCATCTTCACACATGACCATACTGTAGGTGATATGTATATCATACCACCAGCACAAGGAGGTTGCATCTCAGAGATGCTTTTTATATGTCTAAAAATAACAGCTTCATTCTCACTATGTTGTATAACTAAAATTACAAAGTAATGAAAGAAATGGAAAGACTACACTTAAGTACAACCTTATGGATCTTGCTTGATTCATTGAGAAATAGGTGTCATATTCATTAGAGAGGGTCTGGAAGAGGACCTGAAGCAGGCCCTTGTGAATTTGAGTAGTGCAGTATAGCAACTCCAGGAGCCATGGTCTGAGCTGAGGTGTTGACAAATCGTGAACTAGCAACAATGTAATAATCACTGCTAGCATCTTGATCCATTGTTACCAAGAATGAGTACGACTGACCCACATGGATATCCATGTTTGAGTAGTTCTGTTGTACGGTATAAGACCCTTCAGTTTCTACAAGAACCAAATTATGATTTTGGATCCTGAAATTCAAGCTAGTAGCGATTCCAACATTGTGGACTCGCAGGCGATATGTTTTGCCTGTTACACATGAAATTCGTTAGTGGAAATTTATTTAAATATTAATTTTAGAGAGTTGATATTCATATTATTTGACTTTGATTCGATAGTATAAGCACCACAAAGAATCACAGAACACAGTGGTTCCTATTTTACAGGTTATTTAGTGTAATTGCAACCTAACTACAGATACAAAACGTAGTATTCCTTCAGGTTTCAAAGAAAAATATTTCAAATAAATTCAGTCAAAACCTGGCAAAAAGGAAAAGTTAGGATATAATTATCTAGTCAGTTTAAGTTATGAAAAATGTTTACAGGGCTTGTGAAGTATCACGAAATTGATTCAAGTTTGACGCAATGAAACAAAAACTATAATCTATAATGGACCTTGTAAGCAAATTAGTGAATGGAAGATGAGATGTCATGTCAGCATTAGGAAATCTTCATGGTTTTGATGAAATGATTATCAATCAGCACTTATGCCGTCCCATTGTTAGCATTCTATTACAGAATATATGCTAAAACTTCCAACCAATCATCATATCCCAGTCGAGACAGAGCAAGATAGATTCCCTAAACTAAAACAGTGACTGGGGTTCGATTCAGGAAGATTAGTTTCCATAAGAGGTATATTCTCTGCAAATTATGTCTACTGTCCAGCCTTAAGAATAAAATGGACAACAGCAGTACATCCACTGTACCTACTTCTAAACCACTCAAAGTGGATATCACAACTTCTCCAAAATTTGTTCAGCCCTCTTGCAGAGTCATGATCCTTCTTACAGATATTGTCCTCAGATTTCAATTTGATTGAGGTTTGCTTAGTGCTTTAACTAATTATGCTGTTTTCATCTGCTATTCTATTGCCTTTTGCTTCTACCTTAGCTCAGTTACATACCTTCATTTCTTAGGACTTATGCTATGTGTCAAAATCATATGTACTTTAAAATTATCACAAACCCATATTACTAACTCATATAAATTAAATTTTATTCTTCAATATGAAGACATTTTTTTTCGTTAAGCCTAAAGTAAAAGGATTCAATTGAAACACAAGGAATGGTTCATCAGATATTAGGGGATAATAAAATTTCAAGTTATGAAATGAATCACTGAAACGCTTGTTAAGATGATGGTCTACACTAATACCAGAAAAAAAATAAAAGAAAATTAACAAATTCCATTTCTTCTTGTGATCATGCTTCTGTTCTTCAGATTTCACTTCGTTTGTCATTGACATACCTTTTCTCACAATTTCGTTCACCTTCAACCAGAGAAAGATGAGAACTTCCTAACCTACAACCGTGGCTTAAATCCTTTGATCTTGACTATTTTCCATACTGTGTTTATTGTCACATGAACATATTATGATTCTCGATGCTGGTATATATCGCTGCTCAAATATATTAAAGACAGATTGAACAGTTATGATAGGAATTCTCTGGTACATTCATCTCTCTACGCCATACCACAAATTTCAAAGAGCAAAATATATCACTTAATTCAAAATTATTTCATATTCGTATATGAAAAGTTAAGTCATTCAGCAATAGCAATGGAAAGAAGTCAAAAGCACAATTACAATGTGGATCAAGGCACCAGAAAGCCAAGCACTTGACAGCCCATAGTCACAATATAAATACCTGGTTCAACATTTATTATTTGGTAAGGAATACCATCACGTACAAGGGATCTGTCAAATTGGTAAGGCCCTAGTCCATTAAATAGGACTCCGTCAGGGGCTCCGAGACCATTCCCACGTTCAAGGTCCTTTCTGAGCTCCTGTATTTACATAAGCTTTCATCAGTAACTAAAAACGTAAATAAGATCAAGAAATAACTACAAGCATTCAGAAATAATTAAAGGAAAAACATGGAGGCAACCAACCTTATGACTCTTTATGTACCAGTCACTAATAAAGAGGGTAATATCTCTGTCTGGTGTCCCAAAAGGCACAGGAATAACTTCTCTATTGTTAACATTGATTCCCCCGTATCCACCTGCTGCTCGTTGGAAGCCAAGCGAAGGGAAGTAAAAGAAACTGCCTATCTGGTCTTTGACCTGAAACTGATACGTCCAATTCCAACCAGCAGGAATGGGACAGTTTGTCCCTGAAACACCATCCTGCCACGAATTTTTTCTTTGTTGAATACCATTCCTGCACGTCTACAAGAATAGTTACTCCATTATCATCATTCTACATCAATGTACTGGGATTTTGAAAAATACCATGTCAGAAGAAATGGTTCATCGAGATCATTTTTGACGTTGACAACGACATTCCAATTTGTGGTGACATTCAGAATGGGGCCAGGAAAACGTCCCTCTATGCCAATCACCTAAAAGCACAATATTAAGGAGTCAGCTGCAGGCATTTTATTGAACTCACAGAGAAATTATCAGGTGGGACAAAAAATAACTCTATATGGAGCCAAAATGCAGCCAAGAAAAACTTTGAAGCTACTGTGGGAATGGAGCAAATAGGACAGTGAGGATCTCAGGCAAGGACAAGAGCATACGGGCTCTAGGTATCAGGAGTTCTGGGCCTTCTGGCCTTGCAGACAAGGAACAAAATCAAATATACATGGTCCTTTGAGAGCAGTTAAGAGGCATAATGGCCAGTGCTGCTAATAAGACATTTGGTTCAGGGATCAAAAATAAAGCCAGAAATGGGCCGATGCTAGGTACCTCTGAGCATGGTTACTTAGGCTACCTCTGAGTGAGGTTTTGATGACGGTGGGATTACTGGTGATGAGTAGTTACATGGGAATTGGATGACTATTCGTAAAAAAAATTTGAGTCACAAATGACAAACAGTGTAGTCTTGGTTGAGTGCTCAAAAGGTTTATATGGTGAATGCAAGATTACAGCCAGCATGTTTAATATTACATCTACATTCAGTTCAATTAGAGTGATTGCAGAAGCACTAAATCAGATAATAGCACAACCAGTAAGTTGAATGCAAACTCTGAAAAATTACAAAAGGCTTCGACAAGGAAGACACCATGTAATTATACCTCATAAATCTCGTGCTCATATACCATTACAAAAGTTCAATTATGCCTCCGCGCCACCAAAATCTGTTAAGTCGACTAGTGTAGAACGAAACTAGGATGAGAACACCCACACCACAACCGGCAATCAAGTCTCTAAAACTATACCACTGGCAATGTAAGCAACAAACCAAATTCTACCTCCACTATTTAAAACCCAACATCTCAACGTATCCACAGTCAAAATCAATCACAGATAATTGCTTAAAATCAAACAAAATTCAACCTATGAACAATGATACAGCGTGAGTTCAACAGTTGCTCTGTTCCCAAATTGATTAATTATGTAACTTCACATACAAACCAATGTAGTTCCAAAACACTACACAAGCTATTTAGCTTCAAATTAAGACAACCCCACAACGAAAAAACAATAATTACAGCTAAAAAACCCATAAAATATAAGAAAATCTAAAAGGAAGGAGAGAAATGAAAAAACCACCTGTTGTTTAACCCCAAGAGGGGAGGCAGTGATGTAAGAGACGGTCCAGTCATAGAACACATAAGGGTCTCCGGCTAAACCAACTGTTATCAAGCACAGAAGTAAACTGAAGCAGAAAAAACAGCAGTTATCTGCTAATCTAAGGAGCATTGATGGAAGATCACCACTGTAAACAGAAAAGTGGCGCTGTTGTTTCTCTCTTTGTTTAATTTTTCTTTTTTGTTCCTTTTTTGGTTAATTTAGAGAGAGAGAAAAGGACAGAAGTGAAGCGGATCAAGAATTCTGGGATCTGCGCTTCGGTGTTGAGTGGATGAGTATGAGATGTGAAAAGGTACTTCCAATGGTTGCTGCAAACTGCGTTTACACGAGTGATTTCAACCCCGTGCTTTGCCAGTTCTAGAGAATCGAGCCGTTAGTGGCTTTTACTTTCTTTTCTTTTCCCTTTTTTCTTTTAATTTCGGCGGGGGTACATTGGTACAATTTTGTTTTTTTTTTTTTTTTGTGACAGCATTGCTGCATTGGTACAATTTTGTACTTTTGTTAGTGCTTTATTTTTCATTTTCCTTGCATTTTCTTGTTTTATTTTATTTAGTTAAGATACACTTTGTTCTTGTTCATGCCTTGTAAAAGTTCTACAAATGTCATTTTATCCCCTTTTAATAGGAGTGACAATTCGAGTCGTGTTCGGGTTCGCGGATCGTATTGAGACACGATAATTACATAAATTTGGCCAACCCAAACACAACTCATTTAATTATTCGGGTCATATGGATCAACCCGAACATGATATATTTAATACACGGATAATCCAACACACTACCCGAAATGACTTTTATTTTTCAGCCTTGAATAAACCATCTATTTATTATGATAAAATTATCATAACGAATTACATCAAAATATGCAAATCGTAATTTGGTTTGATAATAGTCTTATGAGATTATGCCTCCAAGGAACTTGAACAAACTCCAAATAAGTTGTACTCATACAATATGTTAACATTTAATTAAAAAAACACAATTAAGATTTAAGAGAAAACACAAACATATGATGCAAATATCAATGAAACGACAATTAATTCACTCACCAAATATCAAAGTATAATTAATTACAATTTTCTTCTTCAAATGAGTTAAACGGGTTAAGTGAGTCATTTTAGGACAACCCAAAATTGACCCATTTATTATTCGGGTTAATTCAGTCTGACACGATTATTGTAACGCCCTAAATTTTCTAACAGTACAAATATTTTAACAAGCAGTGCACATAACTTAATTAAAAGAACACAATTTTTTTTAAAAAAAAATAGCATATAATTAAAAATTTGCATCCAAATAAACAAGTATTCAAACTAAAATATTTGTCCTCCAAGAATAAAATACTAACTATTAACATGAACTTAAATTCATTAATTTCCTCAAAAAGAAAAACTTAAATTCATTAATAAAATAAGATTTTCCTAAAAATTCATATTCAAGCTAAATAAAAATCATTGACTTTGCATCCACCACCTCCAACCCTCGCTCGGGCTCCTCAACCTGAAAAGTGTTAATAAAAATGGGGTGAGCTTTCAACTTGCTCCATGGGGACACGTTTGTCAAAATTAAATACATCAATAGGCATAATCATAAACATTCAACATGTAATTTTACTCTGTACTTTTACTAGTCAGTTACTCTATAGTAACGCGGGTATACCCCGAGGATACATTTGATCCCGGACCTTCTTACGGCCCCTGACTAAAATGATTTACTCTGTTCCACATTGCACATAAACGAAAATACATATATGAAGCAGTTAATAATGACAAACAATAAGTGAATAGGAAAATCCCCACCTTAATAAAATGCAGATATCTGGTGTAGTGAATGTTAACAGATACAGAAAATCCTACTCCTTGTTATTCTCGTTTCCTACCATAAATTATAAAATATAGCAATAAATAATATAGCAATATAGGGTAATCATAAAAATAATTTGAAGAATGAAATTAAATAAGGTAATTGAGTTGGCTTTAAAAAAAAGCTAATACGTAAAGGATTGGAAACTGGAGGGGTTAATGTTCCAAGGAATAAAACTCATGGACTATTTTGAAACAAAGTGAAAATCTGAAGGAGTTAAATTGAAATTTCTGGAAAATTGAACTTATATCCCTAAAATACCAAAAGCCCACATTTCTTCTTCCCCATAACTCTCTAATCCCCTCTTACCCCTCTTACTCTCTCTCTCTCTCTCTCTCTCTCTCTCTCTCTCTCTCTCTTTTTTTTCCTTATCTCTTATTTTTCTCCAAATCTCCTCCAGACTCCTTCAAAATCTCCGAATCTCGTAACTCCCCTGCCCCCTGCCCTTTCAATCTCTCTCTATTTTTTTCTTTTTTTCTTATACAAACCCATTTCACAGCCGCACCACTCCTCGTACCACTACTCCGACGACGAATGGCAGATGGAAAAAGGCGGCGCACGGCAGTGGCCTCTCCATCCTTTCCTTCTCTCTTCTCTGTTTCTTTTTTTTTTGAAACTTGGGGTTATTGGATTGGTGATGACGACTGATTTTGGGTGTGTTCGGGTATTGATGGGAGTTTCTCCAGTGGAGGAAAGCGGATGGCAAAAACTTAGAAAAATTCTGAAAATTACCTTGGCAGGAATATTTAGCCACCGAAATTGGGAAAAATCTGTAGGGGATAAGTTGTGTATTTATAGGGTAAATTTTCTGGAGTTTAAAAAGAAGTGGAGACTAGATAGAATCAGATATTGAGTTGAAATATATCTCTAATTGGATTTTAAAATTTTGGATAACTACTAAATTATAAATATTAACACTTAATAATTATCATAATAAAGATAATTATAATATATATAATTATCATAATTTCATGGAAAAATCGGGATATTACATAGCATCCCCCTTAACAAAATTTCGTCCTCAAAATTCGTTGACTCGCTAAAATTCAAGAAATTTAACTTCTACTGAAAACTCTTCTTAATAATAATGTTTTAATAATGAAGGAAAATAAATTGACAGTGCAACAACATAACTCAAATGAAATCTTATTTATCTAACATCTAATTATTAATTCTTATCTACTCTTTCATGTGTTTCGGTGTACTCGGTTGCTGATTAGCTTCTCCTTGCATTGCATACATTTGAGCTATGCCTCCGATTATCTGTCCTTTCCTTTCATGTTCGTTCTTCAGTTGTGGGCAATTAGTATCTTCATGTCCTGGTTTCTTACCTTTGAAGCACTTCCCTTGTCCTGCTAAGCATTCTCCATAATGGTTCTTCTTACATTCTGGGCAAAGTGGCTTGTTAGTCTATCCATTCGGGCGAGCATCCCCATCAGCCTTTCCCTGTTTATGTGAATTTCTATTCTTGTTCTGCTCTGCTCCTTCTCATTTCCTCTTTTCGGATACATGGATCGTTTTTTGATCATCCTCGTCGCTAGCCAAATCAGCTTCCACCTCATGTGCTCTTCTTACCATAACAAAGTATTCCAAGTCTCCTTGTGCTGATAGTATCCCTGACAATTGTGATCTCAGTCCCCTGCGAAACCTTAGAGCTTTCTTCAAGTCAGTATCAACTAGATGTGGAGCAAACCGACATAATTGGTTGAATTCCCTCTCGTACTCGGTCACAGTCAAGTTCCTTTGCTTGAAGTTTAAAAAGTTCTATTTCCTTCTTGTCACGGTAGGATCTGGGAAAATACTTCTCCATCACAATCTCCTTGATATCATCCCAGGTCAATGCATTGCGTTCTTCTTCAGCTCTAGTTCTCCAATAGCCTTCCCACCAGTGATCCTCATCTTCAACTAGTTGAAAGGTAGCACATGCGACCTGTTGTGCGTCTGTACTTTCAATAAGTCTGAAAATCCGTTCTAGTGCTCGTAACCATTCTTCAATTGCAGCGGGGCCATCACGTCCATTAAAGGTGGGTGGACAATAATGACGAAATTGTTCCACCACTCGTGTACTATTGTTGTGGTTGTTTCCATGGAGGTTCTGTACAACATTGAGAATCTCAGGCAATAGGTCCCTGGCAGTGGCTTGGTTTCCAGTTTTAACCGGATTTCCCTCGTTGCCTTGGTTTCTAAGGTTATTCTTGTTTAAGGTTCGGGGGCGTCGAGGCACTCGTGGAGGGTTTCGTGGAGGTATCTTCCTTTAATCATATGTAATACGTTCGTAGTACCTATCTTAAGTTATCATCGCATAGTAGTAATAACACAAATCATTAAGAGTCCCTTTTTTTTTTCCGCGAGGAGCCTAAAGTTCGTTATTCTAATATAGAAAATACACATGCAATAAGGAGTATGAAATAAAAGCAATAAGACATAATGACATGAATAATATGTGCTTCATAATATTGTGACATGACATATCATGAATAAATTGAGTAACGACATAATAATTTGCATACCTTGAGGAATACGACGAGATATGGCGGAGGTGTATGTCACTATACTATTCTTTTTTTTTTTTAAAATTCAAATTTAAATATTGAAAAAGACATTTGTTTTGTAACAAGTCTACAGAATCGTAGACCTGCTTTGATACCACTTGTAATGCCCCAAATTTTCTAACAGTACAAATATTTTAACAAGCAGTGCACATAGCTTAATTAAAAGAACACAAATTTAAAAAAAAATAGCATATAATAAAAAATTTGCATCCAAATAAATAAGTATTCAAACTAAAATATTTGTCCTCCAAAAATAAAATACTAACTATTAACATGAACTTAAATTCATTAATAAAATAAGATTTTCCTAAAAATTCATATTCAAGCTAAATAAAAATCATTGACTTTGCATCCACCACCTCCAACCCTCGCTCGAGCTCCTCAACCTGAATAGTGTTAATAAAAATGGGGTGAGCTTTCAACTCGCTCCGTGGGGACACGTTTGTTAAAATTAAATACATCAATAGGCATAATCATAAAACATTCAACATGTAATTTTACTCTCTAATTCTACTCGATTGACCGCATTTCTATAGTATCATGGTACACCCCAAGGATACATTTGATCCTGGACCTTCTTACGTCCCCTGACTAACATGATTTACTCTGTTCCACATTGCACATAAACGAAAATACATATATGAAGCAGTTAATAATGACAAACAATAAGTGAATAGGAAAATCTCCACCTTAATAAAATGCAGATATCTGCTGCAGCGAATATTAACAAATACAGAAAATCCCACTCCTTGTTATTCTCTTTTCCTACCATAAATTATAAAATATAATCAATAAATAATATAAGTATAAGTATAATAGCTAGTCACTCGGCTAAAATTAATAGCTAGTCACTCATTGCTTTATCCACCTCGGATTATCCCTCAATGTTCCCGAACCTTCACATCGGACTCACTCGGCTAAGATTAATAGCTAGTCATAGTGTTCGGCCCTCCTTACTAAGTTTCAAATTTGTGTCAAAAGTTGCAATACTGTAGCATACAACACAACACACAATTACTAGCCATGAACATCTCTTTTATTTTCACTATTTTTTTCTCGCTAGAACTTTCGAGATATCTTCCACTAGGTATAAACTTCGGGTTTTCTCCAAAGGCTCTTAGGGTGGTTTTCCATACTCATGTTTGTGGCGCCATTTTACGTAAAAGACAAACATGGGGCTCATGAATGCTCCTAGTTACTAAGCAGCGCAATCAGATTAGTATAATCTCAATTGCTCATCGTTTTTTTTATTCTCTCTTCATATATATATTTTTTTGGTCTTTTTTTTTTCCTTTTTTTTAAATTTTTTTTGGGTTCGGAATGCTAGCAATTTTGTGTACACACGCAAATCAAAATAGAGTTTTAACTTAATTCATATCAATAAAACTTCGCAATTAAAGCCCCACAACCTAGACTATCATTTAACCATCCCTAATTTGTCTACCATGAGGATTGAGTCACAATTTAGTCAAATCCTACGTATCAAATTCACGGTGAAATTTTATAATCAAGACTCAAATTGCTACATCTATTTTAAGTTGGCTAAACAACCCTTTTATTAAGCTTAAACCAGTCATATTGATAGTGAAAGAAGTAACCACATGCAATCATAATGCCTAGACAATGACTAATCGCTCTCCCACACTTAAATCACGCAATGACCTCAATGCCTAAAAGATAAAAGAGAAGAAGAGAGATACGACCCTGGAAAATGCTATAATTGGCAAATGGATAAGGCAATCACGTAAGCCGTCAAACCTATAAAAGTCATGTGAAGGGAACAAAATAATAACACCACGCACATATAACAAAAAAAAACCCACACAAACTCATTTTTTATATAGGAAAAATAAAGAAAATGCTTGGGTTTCCTCCCAAGAAGAGATCTTTTAACGTCATTAGCTTGACAATGTCAACGGAGAAAATCATGGCGGGTCATCGAGCAAGACCTCTATCACCACCTTGGAATTTGTATCCGACTGATTTGCGCTTTGAATCATATTGTGTTCCTACCATAGGACATCTTTCACAGTAGAATCGATAGAATCAACAATAAAATTATCATGTAAGGCATAAGCAGGACTACAAGTTATACCAAAAATTGAAACGTCACAGCTTTTCCCAAGACATGCATACTTAGTTTTCTATTTTTGACATCAATCAAGGTGTTGGTGGTGGCCATGAACGGTCTACCCAACAAAATGGTATGATCCTTACTATTACTTTTATCCTTCCTCATATCCAAGGTAACAAAATCAATGAGAATTTTAAGACTACCTACTTGGACCAAAATATATTCAATAATACCTTTAGGATACCTAAGTGACCTATCAACAAGTTGCAAACATAATTTGGTGGACTTCAATTTTCCTAAATTTAGTTGTTTAATTATAGAGTAAAGCATAAGGTTAATTCCTGCTCCGAGATCAAGCATACTTTCGAATTCCTTACCATTCCCAAAAGCAATATTAATGATGAAACTACCTGGATCTTGTTGCTTTAGGAATGGACTTGGGGATGGATTAGGAGATTTGTAAGGATTACCCTTAGTTGCCTCATCATTCATGCTTTTTTCACTTGCATCATCCTTATTTTTCATTTTAGCAATACATGCAGGGTTAGACGAGATCATAGAATATGGAAACTCAATTTTATTATTATAAATCTCACCAATTTCAAGATCAGTGACGAGATGTTGAGCTATCTCACCAACTTGCGTAGCCAATTGGCCGACTTGAGTCTCAATTCGCTTAATAGAGGCCTCTAAGGATTCAACCGTCTGTTATTCCACTCTTGTGTTTGGTGACTCACTTGAATAAAAGAATTCAAGCTCTATTATAATGTGGATCATGGTGGTTGCTCTTGATTGGTTGCCATTCCTAGTGCTTGTATAAACAACACTATAAAAATAGATCAAACGCACCTGACGAATAAACCTAAACTAGAAACAAATAAAAAAAATCCTAATCTAGAAACACATGAAATAAACATAATAATTATTACGCCTAAAGCCTTTCCCGGCAACAACACAAAAAATTTGTTCAACCGCTAAATATCTATGAAAATCTGATGATCCTTGCAAGAGAACAAGATCAATCATAGGGTGATAAGTTATCCCAAGTCGTATCTCAAGGAAGACTTAGCCGACAAATAAATATTGTGTATCACAATAAACAAAAAAGAAATTCTAAACACTCTAACTAGATTTGTTTAATTTTAATTATCTAAGGAAAAATAAATAAGAAACCAATTAAAACCCAACTCAATTTAAACCCTTGGAAAAAAAAACGTATGGAGAATATGTCTAGGATTTCAGAATCATCTCATCAAACTTGCAAGCAGAATATCAACCAATTGATCATACGATTAACAATTAAAGCAAACAGATCTAAACTAGGCCTAGATCTGATAACTCTCGTATTCACAGATTAAATCTATCCATAACCAATTTGCCCAATTCAATTAACTAAGTTAGATAATATATTTCTGATTCATATCTAACCCTCTAAATAAATTTAGTTCAAGAAAAATATCTTCTCTCCATCTCAATTATTCCCTCAAAATAATCAAAAGTTGGCCAAACAATCAATTGTCAAATAAAGCAATTTATTCATGAAAACAAATCAATTAGTCCATATTCATGCTTATTTGTTTGAATCAAATCATCTTAATCCTAGAACAAGGAAGTTAGTTCATGCTTGGGGATGGGGTCATAATTTCAATTGAAAGAAAGGAAACAATCATAAATATCGTCATGCAATAACAATAATCACCAAACAATTGAAATCAGATAAAGAAGATGAAGAAATATTACGCTTGGATTAAGCCGCAAAATAACTTCGATGGGAAGAACCCAAACAATCCCAATATTGAAAAGTAAGAGAGAAGAGAGAAAACTAGAGTTTAAAAGTCCTAAATAATAAAGGTCTTCAAAAATATGGGCTTCCCAAGTCTTATTATAAGCCTAGAGTCCTAAACAAGGTGGAAGAGCCAAAAAACGGAAATAAATTGTGAATTTTGTGTTCAGGAAGTCACCATGCGCGACCGCGCAGGCGAGGCTGTTCTGCCACTGTCTGCCGCGCGCCTCTTGTGCGCGACCACGCGCCATTGTAACTTCAAAATTTGGCCTTGAGGTCTTCTTATGAATTGTAGAACTTTCGTTTAGCTTTCCATACTATCTTGAAGGACCTCATTATCAATTTTGTAGAGAGAATTATGGCCACAATACTAAAACGTATCATTTCCAGGATTTTAACATATTATTTCTATTTGTACATGATTTTAACCCATGCAAACGTCTTCATTTGCATTTAGTACCAGAAATAGACCTTGTAGAACTTTGTCTTAGATTTCCAATGGTATAGGAATCATATCAGTTGGACTTCATATGAAAAGGTTATGTCCACAATACGACGATTGTCGCAGTTGCGCGAAATGACTTTTTAACGTTTCTTTCTCCAAAACTTGTTTTTTCCACCAAAACCTAGAAAATCGACAAAATAAAACAACATAACACTAAAACATGCAAATGCAAATGAAACATGCCAAAAATGTGCATAAATCATCACACAAAATACACACAAAAATATGCAAAACAACTCCCCCACACTTAACCTTTTGCTTGTCCTCAAGAAAATAATAGCGCCTACAAACCCATCAAGAAATATTATGTCCAATTTGAGGGTCAATTTATCCACAACACCACATTCTATCCACCTCAGATTATCCCTCATTGTTCTCGAACCTTCACAAATGACTCACTCGGCTAAGGTTAATAGATAGTCAAGGTGTCCGACCCTCCTTACTAAGTATCAAACTTGTGTCAAAAGTTGCAACCCTGTAACACACAACACAATACACAATTACTAGCCATGAACATCTCTTTTATTTTCACTATGTTTGTTTCTCGCTAGAACTTTCGAGATATCTTCCACTAGGTATAAACTTCGGATTTTCTCCAAAGGCTCCTAGGGTGGTTTTCCATACTCATGTTTGTGCCGACGTTTTACGTACAAGACAAACATGGGGCTCATGAATGCTCCTAGTTAATAAACAGCGCAATCAAATAAGTATAATATCAATTGCAGGATTTTATTTTTGTAAGGCTATTAGGGCAAGTCTTCCCTTTCCTCAGAGGCAAGTCTTTCTTCTCCAACAAAAATTCTAGGGCTAGCCCATAGCCCAAGGTTCTCTTAAATTTCCCATCAACTACTTCCACGTGCAACACATTACGGCATAGTTTGTCACATTCAAATTCCGCCTAGTTCACCTCCATCTACTCCATGATCACGCTTATTACAATCGCCGCTAATGTCACCTAATTGTAAGATACAAATTTGATATCCAAGTACTTCGATACCACATCCATCAACTTGTGGTATTCTTCTTTCAGTACAACCTTCATAGCAAAAGGGTTGTAACTCTCAACTTCCTCATCAATTGCAATCTTCCTCCATGTCTTCTGAAAATCGAACTCGTGGTCCTTTAGCTAACTTAGACCACTGTTGGGGAGTTTCAACATCTTACTTAAGTCTGCGGTACCGATGATCACGTCTTGTCCATTCACTGAAGAATGAATGCCATCATCGTGAACCTTCATTCACGTAGAACATGACAACTTCTTCTTGGTAGGTTTTAAACATCTGCAACGTCAAAAAATCAACCAACCTCGACTTTTCCAAATTTCCCATAATCTTTTGAGCCCTAGCTTGGTCAGCGGAGTGCTTAACCAAGCCTTTGATGTCAATCAGTGCACCAGAGTACATCTTCTCGGATAGTTTCACAAAATCAAGTGCGGAGCTTGAAGATTTCTTTGGTGCCATTTTGATTTCTGAGGATTTGAATGACTTTGAATAAGAGCATCTATAGAGAGCTTTTCAGATTTTTGAAAGTGAATATGAGAGTGTGAGATGAGAGACAAGATTTTCGAGATATATAAGGGATTTGATACGACGTGAGGATAATCGTCAATTTTGAAATCTAATCAATGGTTGAGATTAGATCTTGAAACCCGCTTTTAATTCCCGCATTAAATGGCCACAACATTTATGCCCAATCATAGGGTTTTGTTTGCAAATTTATTGTGTCGCATTAAATGATGCTGGCATTATTTCAGAAAACATTCCCGCTTTATAAATACGACCCTATTTTGTCCCTTAGCTAATAAATGTGTTTGCGACTCATACTTGGCTGACGAATAACTCTTCTATTCTCAAGTCAACTGGTACTACTCAACTGATCAATTGACTTAACTCTGTTGAGTATCCACTTCTGCTGATTTTACTTTGCTGAAGAGGTAAAACTCTTTTGAAATACAATTTTCTTCACTTGGAACTCTTTTGAATGACTCTTCTGAGCACATTAACTTAGCTCAATTAATCCAAGTTCATTCTTCGTCTCTCCAAATATTGATTCACATAAGGGTTTTGTGAATATACCAGCTAACTACTTCTTAATTGACATATATTCCAACATGATATCTTTCTTTTCAACTGATCTCTAATAAAATGATGTTTGACATCAATGTGCTTTGTCCTTGATTGCAAAACTGGGCTTTGCGTGATTGCAATTGCACTTGTGTTTTCACACATAATTGGAATTTTGTTTTCCTCAATATCAGACTCTCTCAGCTGTTGTCTCATCCATAGAACTTGGGCACAACAGCTGCCTGCAGCTATGTATTCTGCCTCAGCTGTCGATGTAGATATTGAGTTTTGTTTATTGCTGAACAAAGAAACCAATCTGTTTCCAAGTAGTTGACATGTACCAGATGTACTCTTCCTGTCAACTCTACATCCAACATAGTCTGAATCTGAATATCCAATTTGCTTGAAGCCTCCTTCTTTAGAATACCATAATCCAACTTCTTGACTTCTTTTTAGATATCTCAAAATCTTTTTTGTTGCAGTTAAGTGACTTTCTTTTGGTGAAGATTGAAATCTTGCACATACACCTACTAGAAAAGTGATGTTAGGTCTGCTGGCAGTTAAGTAGAGTAATGATTCAATGAGTGCTTTGTATCTTGTTTGATCAACCGATTTCCCTTCTGAATCCAAATCTATCTTGATTGATGTATTCATTGTTATTTTGACGGATGACTTCTCTTCCATACCAAACTTTTTCATCAAATCTCTTGTATACTTTGTTTGGTTTATGAAGGTTCCATTATTCATCTGTTTCACTTGAAGCTCTAGGAAGAAAGTTAATTCTCCCATCATGCTTATCTCAAACTTTCCTTTCATCAGTTTTGAGAATTTATCACACAAGTCCTTGTTTGTGGATCCAAAGATGATGTCATCCACATAGATTTGAACAAGCAAGATGATTTCTACATCTTGGATTCTGAATAGGTTTCAGTTAAGCTTTTCTTTAGTAAATCCATTGTCTATGAGAAACCGTGACAATATATCATACCAAGCTCTTGGAGCTTGCTTTAATCCATAAAGTGCTTTTTTTAATTTGTACACTTTATCTTCTGTAGTCTTCTACTCAAAAGCTGGAGGCGGTTCTACATAAACTTCTTCCTCAAATAATCCATTGATAAATGCACTCTTCACATCAATCTGATAAATTGTGAAGTTCTTGTGAGCAGCATAGTCAAGAAACATCCTTATTGCTTCAAGTCTTGCAACTGGAGCAAATGTTTCATCAAAATCTATACATTCTTCTTGGCAATATCCTTTGGCTACCAATCTTGCGTTGTTTCTGACTATAGTTCCTTTTTCATTCATCTTGTTCCTGAAGACCCACTTTTTACCAATGATAATTTGGTGAGTAGGTCTTTGAACCAATTCCCAAACTTTGTTTCTTTCAAACTGATTTAACTATTCCTGCATAGCTAGGATCCAGTGTGTGTCATCTAAAGCTTCTGGCACATCCTTGGTTCAATATGTGAAATGAAAAAAGTGAAAATAGCTTCATGTTGAGTTTTTGACCTTGTTCTTATTCCTTCTCTAACATTTCCAATGATTAACTCAGGTGGATGGTCTCTCAGCCATCTCACATCAGGTTGGAGTAAGTCAGCTGGGCTGGACTGCCTTGCAACTAAGTTTTCTTGAACAACTTATTCTTGATCATTTAGATTCAAATGCAATATTTCTAGGTCTCATTGAGATTCAACTAACTCATCCTCATCAGGGTCATGTATTTTGGGAGTTATCTAAGTATAAGGACTCTTCTGAACAGTTGACGGATTCATCTTTTCAGCTAACTCATCAATGTCTTCTGCACTGACATTTGGTCCATCAAATACTACATGAATTGACTCTTTGTGACCATAGTCCTTTTTCAGAACTCTAAATGCTTTGGTTTTAGATGAGTATCCATGAAATATTCTCTCATTTGCCTTAGGTTCAAAAGCTTTCAAGTTATCTTTCCCATTATTGTGGATGAAGCATTTTGTTCCAAAGATATGAAAATATCCCACATTTGGATTTTTTCCTGTCCATATTTCATAAGGGGTTTTGGATAGTTACCTTTTATCACACATCTATTCTGGATATAATAGACTGTATTAATAGCTTCAACATAAAATCTCTTAGGCAATTCAGCTTCAGCTAATATGGTCCTTACAGCTTCCTTGAGTGTTTTTGTTCCTTCTTTATGCTACTCCATTCTGGAGTGGAGTTCTTGTAGCTGATAATCTCTACAAAAAATTGTTAATCCTTACAAATCTCCTAATCCATTCCTAAAGCAACATGATCCAGGTAGTTTCATCATTAATATTGCTTTTGGAAATGGTAAGAAAGTCAAAGGTATGCTTGATCTCGGAGCTGGAATTAACCTCATGCCTTACTCTATAATTAGACAACTAAATTTAGGGAAATTGAAGTCCACCAAATTATGTTTGCAACTTGCTGATAGGTCACTTAGGTATCCTAAAGGTATTATTGAAGATATTTTGGTCCAAGTAGGTAGTCTTAAAATTCTCATTGATTTTGTTATCTTGGATATGAGAAAGGATAAAGGTAATATTAAGGATCATACCATTTTGTTGGGTAGACCGTGCATGACCACCACCAACACCTTGATTGATGTCAAAAATAGAAAACTAAGTATACATGTCTTGGGAAAAATTGTGATTTTTCAATTTCTGATATAACTTGTAGTCCTGCTTATGCCTTATATGATAATTTTATTGTTGATTCTGTTGATTCTACTGTGAAAGATGTCTTATGGCAGGAACACAATATGATTCGAAGCGCAAATCAGTCGGATACAAATTCCAAGGTGGTGATAGAGGTCTTGCTCGATGACCCGCCAATAATGTTCTCCATTGGCATCGTCAAGCTATTGACGTTAAAAGAGCGCTTCTTGGGAGGCAACCCAAGCATTTTACTAGTTTTTCTAAGAAAAAATAAAGAGTTTGTGTGAGTTGTGTGTTTTTTATGTTTGCATGTGCGTGGTGTTATTATTTTGTTCCCTTCACATGACTTTTGTAGGTTTGATGGCTCACGTGATTGCCTTAACCATTTCCAGGGACATGTCTCTCTTATTCTCTTTTATCTTTTACGCATTGAGGTCATTGCGTGACTTAAGTGAGGGGGAGGGATTAGTCGTTGTCTAGGCATTATAATTGCATGTGGTTACTTATTTCACTATCCCTATGATTGTTTTATGCCTAATAATAGCGTTGTTTAGCCAACTTAAAATAGATATAGCAATTTGAGTCTCGATTATAAAATTGCACCGTGAATTTGATACATGGGATTTGACTAAATTTTGACTCAATCCTCTCATGGTAGACAAATTAGGGGATGGTTAAATGATAGTCTAGGTTGTGCGGTTTGAATTGCGAAGTTTCGTTGATGTAAATTAAGTTAAAACTCTGTTTTGATTTGCGTGTGTACACAAAATCGCTAGCCTTACAAACAAAAAAAAAGAAAAAAAAATAAACAGCTAAGTAGAATAGCAGAAGACTTGCTGAAGAAATCATTAGAAGACTCACAACTGAGTGATGAGAAGAACCAGTTGACTTACATCTGAGTTAACATCAGAAGACTCTCAGCCAAGTGCGACATCCAAGTCTTTCAGAAGACTGACAACAAAGTCTGATACCATACGTTTAAACCATACTCCAATCACTGCCAGCTCATCATTGATGGCTCACGTAACACCAAGTTGAAACCTTACTACATACATGCAACCTCCTTTGCATGATTCATCTATTACAGCTTCTTTGCGATTACGCCAGTCACACACTAATGGACCCCGCGACCCTTCAAGGTCAGGTTGCTTCGATAGGAGCAATAGACCAACTGAACCATCAAAATCTCCAGACCCACAGGATCGTCCATCGGGTAAGACAGATCTCGTGAGTATGCATGAAGATGCCTCTTTGCACCTTGTATTTCCTGATTCCATACCAGTGGAAATCTTGGATGAAATCCAAGATGAGTACGCGAATAAAATAAGGAAGCTAAGTAGCCGACTCTTGGAGGTCTAGTCAAGCCTGATAGAATATCTAAGCCTAATTAGACCGACAAGGAGAAAGAGGGGCTTACTTGGTGGCAGGTTGCCTTCTTCTATCCTCACCTTGCTTCCTTTAGGCCTAGGATTACTATCTTCTTGTGAATAGGGTTTCTGGTAGAATGAGTCCTAAAAGGCTGGGAAAAAGAATCAGGGACTAAGAACCTTACGATAGCACTCTTTCTTTATAGATCATATATCCCCTTGGAGTAAGAACCGATAGCAAAAGAGATTCTAACGTAGGTAGAATCAGTCCTTATTTATTATAGATCTAAACCCAGGGAAGCTAGGGTTTGCCCGTTCTCATACAACACTGTTATTGAGGAGGCTTCCTGGACTCGTAACATACGGCTAAAAACAAGACAAGAAGAGGGTCGACCTTGTTAAAACCAAAACTGACTCTCGTTGCAGGTGTCCTTGTCCTTCCGCCCTCGAGAAGAATATGTTAGCAAACTCAAGCTTAAGTCAAAAGGGGTAAAAATACAAAAAATCTAAAAAATCCATAAGGACTAAGTTATCTGAAGAAGTGTGTTGCACTAAGTCTAAGGAAATTACTTATTTGAGTAACAAAGACTGTCTGAAACCTTAAAGTGCTCCAACTGAAAGGATGCACAAGGAATGAGCATATGGGAAGCATGCAGGAGCTCACACCTTTTCGAAAAACCTACAAAAAGTTATCTTAAAGCACAGAACAAGGTTGGGTCAACATCGAAAACACTAGAAAACAAACCAATTTTATGGCATCAAGTCAAAAGACAAGACAAGCCAATGAACACAAAGTAGAGTTTAAATTTTTTTCTATCTCTTCAACTGGACAAAATTCAAACTCCTACTATAAAAGTTGGGGAATTTTTTAGAGAGAAGAACAATAGACATACGAGACATAGAGAAAACTTAAGAGCATTTTCGAACAAGAAATTCAAATATACTCTCTCTCAAGCTTAATTGCAAATTCTCAAGCTTATTTGAAGACACTTCATCCAACACATTCAATGAAAGATTGAAGTTGTTCAACAGTTGAAGAGGAAACTTTTGTGAAAAATAAAAAGGGGTCTACACTACCAAGAATTGATGGAAGTGTAGTAAGGTACAAGGTTGAACCATATTCTAAATCCAAGTAGGGCGGTTTGATCAAATCCTGAAGATTCGGATAGCTGAAGTATCTAGGCAGCTGTCTGGCAAAGAGTTGAGTCAAAGAAATAGCTAGTTGTGTGATTAAGGTTGTTTGGACTGTACTTTTGTAACTAAAGTCACCTGATACAATAGTGAATTCCTCCTAGAGTAGGAGAAGAGTGGAGTAGAGGAATTATCCCATCCTCGAACTACTATAAATTTTGTGTTCTTTATTTTATTGTCTACATTTCTATATTTCATTACATTACTTTATATTTGCTATCCAACAAACTCATAACTATCTAAAATTACAAGTGTTGATAAAACAAACTCAAAAAAGGGTGTAAGACTTTAGCTGATTAAGTAAGAAAACTGATTTCATAAATAGTTAATTTTCCTCAACATCACATGAACAACTCTATCAAAACTCTTTCAAAGAACTCTTGAGTGGTTACTCTCCGATGAATCTCAACACAATTGTTTTAAAGACTTAGCTCACTACTTTTCTTAAACACAGGGCAAATAGGTTTTAAACCAATCTATTAGTAAAACAACAAAGATGTTAGAGTGTTCAAAGCCAGAACAATCTCTTATATGAATAATTGTGTTATTAAAAGTTTAGAACTTTTTGACATACATATTTAAAACCAAGTGTCGTTTCCTTATTAAAGACACCGGTTTTAAAAACCCACAGAAAAAACAAAATTCGTTTCTTGAAAGACACCGGTTTTAAACCAGGTGATTAATCTATAAAAACAAAATAAAAAAACCACAACAGAGAGAAAGCTGGTGTTAATACCACAACTAGGTGTTAAAAGTTAAAATATAAACTAGAAATTTTTGACACCGGTTTAAAACCGTGTCGTTTCTTACCGGTTTTAAACCGGTGTCTAATATATCCGCTTTCAAAGGCCCCCGAGATGTTAAAAGTTTATGTATTTGACACTTATGGTTTGAAACCGTGTCTTTTGATGAATAGACACCGTATCAAAACAAATGTTTTTAAAAACTGTGTCTTTTCATCTAAATACACCGGTCCAAATCTACAAAAATCCATATAAATAAACAAAATTCATCATAAACTCCAATTCTAGCAACCATCATAAGTTCACTACCAATTAAACATGAAATCCATTAATATTAAAGTCACCAATAGCCAAAATCCAACAAAAAGTACTAGTAGCCAAGTTTCCTTCCGATAAAACAACTATTTTCTTGAACACTCTGATTTTAAAGATCAAAAATACTATAAAGTCTATTCAACCCCCCCTCTTCTAGACTTTACTTAATATCCTTTGGGACCTAGAGTCCTTATTATGGACTTATTGTCTACAATTTCATGTTGTAAACCAAGCAAAATGTCATTGGTCGAGTTTTGCCCTATGACATATCCACAACATAACCCTTCTCTGTCTTTTCTAATCGATCATCATATGAGTGGACCTCCAAGTAATGTGATGTTGGATGATTATGCACGCTACATTCAATATCCAGTGCCCATTCTCCGTTAATTGATATTAGCCTACCCCTCAAATGAAATGAATAATCACACTTCTTTGTTCCAATTTCTCTCATACTCACTTTTTTTTAGTTTGCTCACATCATCATTTTCAATATTTTCCTTGGGATGATTTCCTGAGATGAATTTCTATTAAATTCATGGTATTGCCCATTATGTTCATAAGCTAAGAATAATTTAGCTCTTTTATTTCCAAAACTACTATTTGACTTGTTAATTACTATAACCATGCCAAACTCATTTTCTTTAACACGCACCCAATAAAAAATTATCAAGATGTGAAAAATATTCGTGCATCGTGAACACATATGTTAAATTTCTATGAATACTAAGATAAATACATCAACAACATTATATTTTGTTTGTGGAAAAAGAATGTTGTCATATACGTGGACAAAACCAGGATATGGTATTTAGAGGGGGGCGATCATCAAAATACGTGAATAACAATTCAGTGAGAAATTCATCTTCCATTTGTTTCGAATTGTAGTCTTCAGTATATTCATAGCAGAAAATGATCTCTCGGTAGTTGCCACAGATATTGGAAGAGTAAGAATATGAGTTACCACTCTAAAGACGAGTGGATAAATCTCTGACTTTTTGGTTTTCACCAACCACTAACATAAATCCAAAATAATTGTCAATGATCTAAAACCAAAAAGTTGCCGCACGTGATCAAAATGCTCAATTGCATTCTTAATTGAAGCATCTCATGTTCAATAAAGTCTTGTGGGTAAAACCTCTCTATCAACTTGCAAATGTCATCAATTCTATATGATATGATCATCTCTTTTGGAACTAATGTCAAGCTAAAAAGAATTAACTCCACTGTGTTATCACTGAATTTGTTGTTCAACTCTTGTAATTGAGAGTATGTCGTCGTATTATAATATCAAATTTATAATGATGTCCGATTGTAATTTCATCTTGTTGATGGCGAGCCCTGCCTCTTCTTGCAATATATTGAGCATAAAAATCTAACACAAGTATATTGATTGTTTAACAGAAAGACTTCACATTTGCAACTAATTCGTCCTATCTATCATCTCTAAATTTTTTAATAAGCGACTTAGTAGATGAAACAAGATGCATCAAATTTAACATATCTTGAGATTGAAGTTGCAGATCTTGACAAAGCATATTTGAAATCTCCAATTTTTTCCCATAAGATGCAAAATGAAAACAAATTCAAAAGAAGTTCGCATTTCATAAGCTACATCTTCATCTTCACGTTGAGCTGGTGTAGTTCCATTCTCAATAATATGCAATAAAACATCACATGTTGCACTAAACATCTTTATCAAACTGGATATAGACTTCAAATGAGAACTCCAACATGTATCACCCACTATTTGTAAAGAACCAATCTGATTAAGCTCTTTCCCACTTTCAAGCTCATTAATACTAAGTAAATGAGAGATATTTGAGGCATGTGCAACTTTTAATTGGTCATTACGCTTACAAAATTCACCAACAATATTGATAATGGAATTCAATTTGGTAAAAAATTGATGGACATGGATTACTTCATTTGATGCGGCAACTAATGCTAATTGCAAGCGATGTGCAAAATAGTGAACATAATAAGCATGAGAACATTCTCTTGAAATCAAAGCTTGCAATCTATTCGACTCTCCTCGCATGTTACTTCCACAATCATAAACTTGTCCCTCAATATTTTAAATATCACGAGTATGACGAGATAAGACAAAAAATATACCTTCTTAGAGTATTGATGCAACAATATCTTTAACATGAGCAAGTCCAAAAACTGCTCTTGTACATAGCCATCTTTATCAACAAACCTTAAGACAATTGACATTTGATCATTTATAGATTCATCTCGAACTTGATCTAAAACTTTAGATGCATTGTCATTGTAAGAAGATATGATACTCAACAATTCCGATAAAAATTTCATGATTCATTGATGTTGTGGACTCATCATGGTCTTTAAAAGCACATCCTTGAAATGAAAACCATCTAATTATCTCAATTAATTGAATCTTACAGGCGAAGTCGATTTTCATCAATTTCTTGGGAGGTGAACTTCTCAATACTTTGTGCAATGTGTGATTGTTGGTTCATGAGATCTATACATGTTTTTTCAAGCATTGAGATGAGGTGATGTGAGATCTTTTCCGATATGTGCCAAAAATGAAAAATTATTTCCATCTCTTACCTTTTTCCATGATCGAAATCCATTAATAGTGAATACATATAATTCAAAAGATCCAACTTGAGTATGTAATATATAAGATGGTATACTAAATGCAAAGATATACAATAGGAGAATATTCCGTCAAGATGGGAATATCTTAAATCATGATGCCTGAAAACCATGTAAATATTTTTCCCAGATGTAGGATACTTTGAAAATACATATTGGTATAGACGAACCTTGATATAAGCTCTCCTAACTTCATCACGCTTCACAACAGATACTCCCATATTGGTCGCCGCAATCCCGGATCACGCTCTAATGATAGAATATCAATTTGTTCGTTAACAAACCTTAAAGATTTTGCATGATGATTTTTCGAAGTTAAATGATCGATTTTTTTAGATGGATTTGATATGGATGCTGAGTATCAACATTCTTTCTTTTTGCAATGCATCAATTCTTTCGTGTCTTTTCATCTCAAAAAAGAGAGGAAAAATGAATTTCAACTTTCAAGTCAATTTCAACTTGATGAATCATTCTTTAAAATGAGTCATTCTTTAACCATTCTTTAAGCATCTATTAAAAATGAACTATTTTTGAAGCAAATTACTGAACCATGAAACATTCCACTTTCAAGTCAATTTCAACATGAAATAAGTCAAAAACAACAAATTAATGAGTTTCAAAAATATATCCTACTAATTTTATTGAATCAAATGAATCGCATAAATATTTCAAGTGAATTACTGAATCAAATGAATTAATCCCACTGACTTTACTGAATGAGTTAGAAACAAATAAATGAACTTTTGAATCAAATGAATTTAAAAAAATGTTGATATGTCCCAAGTAGCAATACACTTCCCAATAGAACAAATCAAACAAATGAATTTCAGGCTTATGTATTTCAATTTGGATAGAAAGAAAAAATATATCCAAATCTCAAACAACTACCAAGTACCAAGAAAAATAAAATCAATATGTATTATTTAAATGACTATTTACAATACTTCTTCTATATTTTATTGATTGGTTTAATTTAACTAACTATTAAATAATATGGCTAAGAATATACGCACATTAGTTAAATCATTAGTGAAGAATAACCCAATAGGACTAGAATACCTGACAAATCAAATTGTAAGTCAACTCCTAATCTTCTTCATTTTTTCCCTTACAAGAATTCAATATTAAAAAAAATATTTATTCTCCAATGCTATTGGAAGCTAATTCTTCTACGTAGGCCAGTTGGGTGAATTTTGTTGGGAAAAAGAAGAGTTGGACTTTATCTATATATATATATATATGTGTGTGTGTGTGTGTGTGTGTGTGTGTGTGTGTGTGTGTGTGTGTGTTTGTGACATACACTATATTAGTTTTTTAATATGGGTTGTGGTCTTGTGGGCAAGAAAAAATCAAAGTTTACTAATTTTAATTAGAGAAAATGGTGGTCTATGAAAGATTTAGGCATTAGGGGGAGGGAGGGGAAGGACTTGTGTTCAATTATTTACATATATATATGTTAAACAAAAAAATATTGGGGGGGGGGAGGGATGTGGCAGGCCTACCTTGCCATACACATAACTCCGCCCCTGGTAGTATATGTGGGCACGATCATGCCCAAGAATATACATGGGCATGTAGGCATGATCGTGCCCATATATGTTATATATATATATATTGGCACAATCATGCTATAAGTTTTGTTTTGGGCACGATCGTGCCCAAACTAGGGTCGAATACTATGCGATATAACAATGATTGTGGATGGTAAAAATTGTGTAAAAAATAAAAAAATACAAAAATTTAAACAGTAACATTGGAAGAAATACTTATATTATTCATCCTAATTACACAATTGAACTGAAAAAATGGCTTAAAACTTTAGTCAAAATGGCTTTGCACTTAGTCAAAATGGCTTTGCACTTACCATTTTTTTAAAAAGTTGGTAAATTATAAGCCATATTGTGCAAATTTTGTTTTATTTTTTTATAATAGAAAAACTATCATTAGATAATTGATTTTAAAATGTGCACCAGCTTATTCAGAAGTTGGTCATTTGACCAATTTTATTTTTTGTTCTTATTATAGTCGACACGTTTTTAGCCGACTTTTGCGGATCAATCTGTAACAACCTACAGATCTTTTTATATTTAAAATACAATAAAGTCGACCAAGTATTGACCGAATTTTGTATGACATTCCGACTGCCATGCGACATTAATTCACGAAAAACTTTGATGCTATGCACTGTAAGTCACGAACAAAGTAATTGAGGTTGTTTAATTTGCGATCTTCCCAACCTTTAAATTCATTCAAACTATCTTTCAAAGAAATTCCTTTTCTCCCCAAAAACAAAATTGCAATCTCCTTTTTTCCCTTCTCATCCCTCACATCTCCGGTCATAATAGAAGTAACAATTACCTCTGCCTTTATTTTTCAGCTTTGGGGTGGATATTTATTTTTCAGTCAAGAAACTCTGGCAAGAAAATTTAGTAGCATATTAATGTCCATTTTATTTTATTTTTGGAAGATTATAATAATCATATTATATTACTTTAGATTAATTTGACAAGTATATTAGTAGTTTTATATTACTACCTAGTGATTTTAGTTTAATTTTTAAGCACGAAGCCTAATTGTGATTTTTTTTGTTCAACTTTTAGGCATTTAGTTGATGTATAATATAGTTAGTTAATTGAATAAATATATGTAAACTAACATGCTAATAATTTTATAGGTATGCTAAACCAACAAAAAAATAGTGTGTTTGAATTTTCGAGCACAACTGAATACTATCAATATGATGCGTTTTAGATGGATGATAGTTTATTTGATATGTTTGTTGTTGCACACGGTATAGAAACCATGTGGTAAATGACTTTGCTTTAAGTGCTTCAAGCTTCATTGATTGGCATCAAAATGACCAATCTTGCAACATTGAGTCGGATCCGCAAAATACTAACAGTGAGGAATTTACTGAACCTTTAATTTATAGTTTTGGGGTTGAAGAACATGAAGATTCTAAAGGTGATGAAAGTGGAACAAATGATGACAGTGATGTTGATGATGATATTAGACATACATTAGATGTACCTTGAACTTAATGATCACACTACATCATATGAGCAAGTGTTCCCACCCATAAACCCGCAGAAGGTGAATTCTACTCCCCAGTTATGTTCTTTAACATGACATATGAAGATGTTCTAATTGACAGTATCGATATTCCAAGAAAGATAAATTTTATGACTCTAGCAAATGGAAACTTGAAAACGGATCGATAATGTCAAATCATTGTATAAATTTTGGATCATCACGGTCATTTACACACCTATAAAATTGGCCACAATGGAATGCTCGTATGGTAAGTGGTGACACAGTGGGGTTCTCCATTCAATGCAGACTTGTTAAGTCTTTGGTATTGATCCGACTATATACATGAGATCACATTACATTATGATAGCTTTTGTAAGTACATACAATAAAAGATTTCAACTATTTTCGATGAAGATTATTGGGGTACTCCTACATTTGAGCTTGTTCATAACCCGTGATAGGTGGAAATGACGATTGTGGATCGGATACAATCACTCAAATACAAAATGATATGGATTAGCAATGAACACGCAAGACAATAATATCTTATTAGGGACCAATCTGAGATGTCTTGTATATATAAATGATACTTGCTATAACAATAACTCGATTTAGGATGTCCGATTTATTTCTAAGGAATAGTACTTTATTTATTTCTCGCTATAAAGTTTTGTACTTTATCATGTATGGATGTAGTCTATTTTATTTCATTTATCTATTTTTTGAATGTTAGTCTTATTGTTTATTGCATTTATCCATTTTGTATGTTGTTTAGAATTTTGTGTCACTGTTGATGATATTAAAGGTATGGATATTGTATCATTATATAATCTTAGAGATACAATTGTTGTATATTCACTATAGTTGACAAAACTGGCCTGGCCAACCCAATAACTGAGCTCGACTTGACTTCATGTTTAGAGGCCCAAAAAGTATTGGGCCCAAGCCTGATACGAAGCCAGAAAGCCCAACCCGACCTGCTTTTAGCAGTTGACCTAATGGGTTAGGTCAGATCAGGCCATCCTAAACTGACCCATTGCTTGATGATGATGATGACAATCAGTTTAGGTTGCATTATCGTATAACACACATATTATATGATATAGATTTTATGGGGTTTATCGTATTAGAAACTCCGATATTGACTGTCACCTAGTGAATGTTTTAGTAAAGGATGATAATTTGGTTGGCATGCATGGGTATCACTTACGCTCCGACCTATCTAACACTTTTATTTTTAAATATATTTAACATATTATATATATATATGATATTGTATTTCTTATGTACTTAATACTATATATGACATATATATTTATAATGACAATTTTCATAAATAATATGCATTAATAAAATAAAGTACAAGATAAAAAATTTACAAATAGGCTTATAAATAGATTACAAGTTTATATTAATTTATTTTACTTGTCTGTTGTTTCTTTTTATTTATTTTTATTTGAATTATTGTGTATTTTATAATATAATAAAAATAATATTCTACATAGATTGACCTATCCCGCGACCCGAAACGGGTCGCCCAACCCCGCTTCGTGGGATGGACCAGGGGGTATGGGTCTTTAAGTACCCCCCAGTGTCATCCCTATTTTTAGTTGAGAGATGGCGACCAAAGACACATGTATCCCATTGTCGAGTAGGAGATGCATCTATTATGTGTCCAGATTCTTCTGGTAACTTAGTGTATTTGTTGTACATATGACATATGGAGTAGATAGCATATTCGGGTATTCAACACCAATTATATATATGTTGGCTAGTGGACATATCAACATGAACTTAATGTTACCACACAATGTTGTAATGCATCCACACATCCAGACGAGGGATACCTTCCCATGTCTAACAACATTACACGTCGTCTGATATCTCCTACACATATGTAAACGACTCAGGGATATCAACCATCACCGTGTGCTACATGTGATGCTATGGTACATTTAATTTATATGATATATTATTGTTAAAGTGTATATATCTTTATGATTTTTATTATATTTTGTTTCAACTGTGTCTTAGGAACAAACACTTTAGAAATTGGGGATTACTTGAGGAGAAGAGGATGCTTATGACTCTTTCAGGAGGCCAATTGGTCATATATATAATGAGGTTAGATCATATTTTAGTAAAAATTGAGTCTTATTTCCTAAGCCTGATCGATAGCCAGCACTGCCTATAACATGACCGCAGGCTGAAAGAGGGATGAAGAGGAGAGGATGTACAAGGGAATTAGGAGAGGCTAGAACAATGGGCACAATGACAGTTCTCAGCAGGCTACAACTACACCACTAGCTTATGTCGTAGGTCCATTTATATCGAAACTTCCGACATTCCATTGTATGAACAACACTTCTACTTATTTGTGCATCATGAGATAAGTGGACGAGTCGATGAACCTTATTGAGGTATTTTTGTATTTATTGGCCCATTAACTTGTTGGCCCATTCTACAAAATTAAGTCCACCCAGTATCCCAACAAGCCCAAAGTGTATTTAACCTTGTTGTGTGTTCGGGTCATGGGTTGATCATGATTCAAATTAGTTGTCTGCGGATCCTATCCTCTTCATCTTGTTTGTCCATTCTCTTGGCCTTGATTTGGATCGTACATTAACCCTATTAAAAGTCCTCAACCCCAAACCCTAATTCATTATCCGAGTTTCAGTTTCTCTCTCTTCTCTCTCTATTCTTCTGAGTCTTCCGTGCACTCCCTCTCTCTTTAGAAATCTCACAATCTCGTTGGATTTCTTGGTAATTTGGGGGTGATTGTGTTAGATCTAAGTGATCTATTCACTAGTTCACCATCTTTGTGGACTGAATCTCAGTTTCTTTGTGGGGCTAGGGTTTGGTCAGTTCATGCGTGTTTTTCTAGGGGTTTCTGTGGATCGAAGGGTTATTTACCTTGGGATCTTGAGGGCTATTGTGGCTTGGCTGAGTGGGTGCCATTTTTGGTTCTCTGGTTGATTCTCTGGTGATCGCTTGTTAGTTTGGGGAAAATCGGTCATGGGCC
This sequence comes from Rehmannia glutinosa, assembly GCA_016081115.2. Classification (NCBI taxonomy): domain Eukaryota; kingdom Viridiplantae; phylum Streptophyta; class Magnoliopsida; order Lamiales; family Orobanchaceae; genus Rehmannia; species Rehmannia glutinosa. The sequence goes on along the minus strand of CM071924.1, from coordinate 56,217,899 downwards.
GAATAATCTCAATATTCGGACTTAGGGTTTTATCCTCATATATTTGGTTTATATTTCTGTTTTGTTACATTATTTTTTATCTTGAGTCTAGAGTTGGTTTCGTATTTCAATTAGGGCTTAAAAATGAGTCCGCAATTCTATCCATTAAGTATATCGATCTATTTGAAGCGGATAGATACGCAAAAGTGGTATTAGATCACCTATCCACCTCGTGGGGGTTGGTGGTTCCGTTCATGAGCAATCTTGGTGATTCTTGGCTTCCTGGTATATTTGGTTGTGGTGAGAACCTTAACTTGCTTCCGCAAAGAAGGATTTCTCTCTCCCTTTTCTCTTTATCTTTTTCCAAGATTTAGTTTAGGAAACCCTAAGCTAAACCTCTTGACTCTGTGCCTTGAGTGTAGTGAAATCCCGAGGTGCCAGGGGATCCACCTTATAGTTTTAATTTTTGTTGATCTTGGTTGTTGGACTCGTGGGTCCATTATTGCCTATTTTTCATACATGTTGCTCGCGTTGGACTCGTGGTGGTCCTTAATCGCTACTTGGTGCTTTTCTCGCTTCTTAGTATTGACTCTATATGGTCCACTAGTTTATTGCTTCTATTGTCCTTTGTGATAACCGTAACTCTTGTGTTTCTTGATCCGTGGCAATATTCTTTGTAATATTCTCGTGTGCAATATCTCGTGGATATGGCTGGTGTTTCTGTTATCACATGGAACCCTTCAATGGGAAAACTGATTTTTCAATCTCCCAATAAAAACGAAAGGCATTTTGATTTAGAAATATGTTTTAAAGCTATTGATCAAAAGTTTTCTCGATAAAGTTATCAATAAATCAAATCCGACTTGATGAATTTGCTTACTCATCCATTATCCTAAATCTCTCTGATTCTGTTTTAAGAAAAATTGGCAAGTTGTCAAGTGCCAAAGATCTCTGGAATAAATTGGAAGAACTTTTCACTGAAACCTTTTTACCTTCCAAACTCTTTCTACTTGAGAAATTTTTTAGATTTAAACTTCATTTGACAAAGGATATGGATGAGAACTGAGATGTTTCTACAAAATTGATACAAGATATCAAGCTTACTAGTGATAAAACATTGATGATTATACTCGTATTATTTTGCTAAATGATATTCCTAATACCTATGCTGATGATATGTCTGCCATTAAGTATGGCAGAGATTCCATAAACTTAGTTATTGTGATTAGTGGCCTTAAGGGTAAGGAACTTGATCTTAAAATCTCTAAGGGGAATGAATAAGGGTCAGGGTCAGAATAAGAAGAATGTGAATAACAATAACAATAACTCTTTTAGAAAGAGAAGCAAAAGCAGAGGGAGGTCTAAGTCTGACCTAGGAATAACAGAAGTGTTATAACTCCGTGAGCATGGTCATTACATCAAAGAGTGTACTAAACCCTTGAATAACTGTAGAACAATAATCAAAACAATAACCAGAACAACAAGAACCAAACCAATGACTCTGTGAAGTTGACTACTGGCAATGATCATATGAGTGATGTGTTTATGGTGCATGAGCTGCATGATTCTGTGAATGTTGTGCCTCAAATGCTTTTTGTGAGAATGAATGGCTTATTGACTTTGCATGCACATTTCATATGACACCTTTTAAACATCTGTTTTCCAATTTACTTATGTTCAAAATGGATCTGTTTCTATGGAAAATGATAAAAAGTGCCAAGTATTTAGTGTTGGTACTATGTGTTTAAAACTTGATACTGGTTATGTTTTGACTCTTAATGATGTGAGACATGTTCTTGATTTGTCAAATAACTTGATCTCCTGTGCTATGCTTGACCATGAGGGAAGATGGGGTAAAGGTGTAATGAAACTTATGAAAGGATCCCTTGTAATTTCTAAAGCTGAAAAGAAAAGAAATTTGTATGTTTGTTGTGCTGAGTCTGTTCCCTGTATACAAAATTCTGTGAACAATGTGACCAACTTGAACTGTGTGAATGATAAAACTGAACTTTGGCATAAAAGACTTGGTCACATCAGTTCTAAGGGACTTGAAATTTTGCATAAAGAAGGTTGTTTTGGTAATGATAAACTTACTTGTGTGCCTTTCTATGACTCTTGTGTGTATGGAAAACAACAAAAAGTTAGCTTCCCCACTTCCCCATATCCCAAACAAACTTCCTGCACTGATATTCTTGAATACTTACATGCTGATGTTTGCGGTCCTGCTAGTGTTCCAACTCATGGTGGGAACAAGTATTTTCTATCTGCGGTTGATGATTTCTCAAGGAAAGTGTTTGTATTTCTTTTGAAAAACAAGTTTGATGTCTTTGAGAAACTTCAAAACTGGAAAATCTTGATAGAAAATCAAACTGGTAAAAAGATTAAGTATCTTAGAATTGATAATGGGTTGGAATTTTGTAACCAACTCATTGATCAACTATGTGTTGATTCTGGGATTGTAAGGCACAAACCTTACACCCCTCAGCAAAATGAAGTTGCTGAGAGAATGAACGGAACTCTTTTGGAAAGGGTGAGAAGTATGTTGAATACATCTGGCCTTTCCAAAAGGTTCTGGGGTGAGGATGTTCATACAGCAGCCTATGTGATAAATAGAATCCCATCTGTACCATTAAGGGGGAAATATCCAGAATTAGTATGGTCTAGAAAACAAGTGGATTTTTCAAATTTAGAATATTTTGGTTATTCAGCCTTTGTGCATCAAAAACTTGATAAACTTGATCCCAGGTCCGTAAAATGTGGTTTTGTTTGGGATACCCTAATGGGGTTAAAGGGTACAGATTGTGATCTAAATCTGAAAATGGTTTCGAAGTGATTATTAGTAGGGATGTTGTTTTCAATGAAAATGAATTACCTTGCCTTGAAGTTTCTAAAATTGTTTCTGAAACTCAAAACCACATTGTTCCTAATAAGGTGGAGCTCTCTAACTTGCTTCTAGTTTTGTGAATGATGGTTCTGATATTATTAATGCTGAGCATGATCTTGTGAATGCTGATGATGTGCATAATGATATTGAGAATGTGAATAATGACTTGCATGATAATGTGCATGATGATTTCCCTCTAGTTGACACTGAACAAGTTGATGAACATGCTAATAATGATGATTTGAATGACTATGTGTTAACTAGAGATAGAACTAGAAGAAATGTTAGAATTCCTAAGGGTGCGATTGGATATACTTTCGTTTTGAAACTTTTCATTTTGCTAGAGAATAGTGGTAAAAAAAAATTGGAAGAAAAAATATGAATTTTGAGAGTGTGATTGGATGTGAGATAAAAAAAAAAGTAATGATGAAAGTTGATTAGATTTAAAAATAGTAAAATAATGATTGGATATGATTGGTAGGTAGAAATGTGTGAGTGAGTGAATAGTGAAATTTGTGGGAGAATGTGTAATAATGATTAGTTTTTTGTGAAAAAATGTGTAGATGTGATTGGTAAGAAAAAAAATGAGAAAAAGTGAAAGTGAGAGAATAGTGTATTTTCTGAAAATTTTCATAAATAATTGCATGTTTGGTCAAAAAGAATTCTCCAGCGGAACGAAAATAGAATTTCTCCCATATCCATTCGCAGCCTAATAAGTTTGCTGATTTTCACATGACTTCTTATGTATTCTCTGTGTTTGAATCAATTCCTAATAAGCTTGTTGAGATCCATACCCTGTTACGGCAAGCTTAAGTTGTACTATAACACAAGTCCTACCTAGCTAAGTGTTATGTAGGCAAAAGGCGATGATGATGACCAGTTTAATTCCCCAAGTATGTCTAATGAATCATAATGAGCCAAAGGTGGAGATTGTTGTATATATTGGCCCATTAACTTGTTGGCCCATTCTACATAATTAAGTGTACCTAGCTGCCCAACAAGCAACAAGCCCAAAGTGTATTTAACCATGTTATGTGTTCGGGTCATAGGTTCGGACTGCAGGATCTGAATTAGTTGTCCGCGGATCCTATCATCTTCATCCTATTCGTCCGTTCTCTTGGCCTTGATCTGGATCGTACATTAACCCTATTGAAAGCCCCTAACCCCAAACCCTAATTCATTATCTGAGTTTTGGTTTCTCTCTCTTCTCTCTCGATTCTTCTGAGTCTTCTGTGCATTCTCTCTCTAGAAATCTCATAACCTTGTTGGATTTCTTGGTGATTTTGGGGTGATTGAGTTAGATCTGAGTGTTCTATTAACTAGTTCACCATCTTTGTGGATTGAATCTCGGTTTCTTTGTGAGGCTAGGGTTTGGTGGGTTCGTGGGTGTTTTTCTAGGGTTTTCTATAGATCGAAGGATTATTTTATCTTGGATCTTGAGGGTTGTTGTGGCTTGGCTGAGTGGTGCCATTTTTAGTTCTCTTGTTGATTCTCTGGTGACTGCTTGTTAGTTTGGGGAAAACAGGTCCTGAGCCAAATAATCTTAATATTCGGACTTAGGGTTTTATCCTTCATATATTTCGTTTATATTTCTGTTTTGTTACATTATTTTCGATCTTGAGTCTAGAGTTGGTTTTGTATTAAGGGTTTAAAATCGAGTCTATAATTCTTTCAGTACTAAGTGTATCAATCTATTTGAGGCGGATAGATACCTTAACATGTATGTCATTATACATAGGGATGGTAATGGAGCGGGTTGAAACTCTGACCCGACATTAAATCCACCTCATTTAAAGCGGTATAAACCCTGCAAATTGGTTTCGGGTTTTTGGACCCGCTTGACTAAAACTCACCGGGTCCGGTGGATCATGGGTTTGGTCGACCCACCCTCTATATATATATATTAAGTAAAATAATTAATTACTTATTATTAATATTACATGACAATCAATTATGTATAAACAATTACACATTACACCATTATCGTTTTCTTCCTTTACATCAAACAAATACCATTATTATGGCTCACTCATCAAGGTTTATGTTTAGTTAATTTTTTATTAACAGATAATATGGACGGTTAACTGAGTTTGAAATAAAATGCTTATAATTGTTATGCCTCTTTAAAATTATTACCCCCAATGCTTTCAAGAAAAAATTATTAGCTCCAATGATACAATAAACATGGAATAGTTTGCTGTAAAAAAATGGGAATAATTTGAAGGTTATTAAAAATCATTGACGGGTCCGACGGGTTGCATCCACCAGGTTACAGACCGAGTCCTAATTTTTCTAAGCAAGATGGGTCCTCAGTTTAGACAAACCCACTCCAAACCCGCCCTGTTGCCATCCCTAATTATACCGGGCATTTCTCAACACTACTGATGTAATTATGGTGTACCCATATTTTACTGGAGTAGTAGTCAATTTATGTCACATATCGTCATGATTTTTATTTTTAAATTTTACTTAATTATTTTCTTAAAACATAATTATATTTTTTGTTATTACCCTATGAACAAAAATGAAATTAACTAGAGAGGGCACTTCTTCTTCTTCTTCTTCTTCTTCTTCTTCTTCTTCTTCTTATTATTATTATTATTATTATTATTATTATTATTATTATTATTATTATTATTATTATTATTATTATTATTATTATTATTATTATTGATGTTGTGCTTACAATCTCAGCATCAATCAAAAATAACTTTCCACAACTATTCTACCTCCAAGCGACACGTTCGAATCAACCCGCAAAATGTTGAACATTGTCCAACATTTAGCTTTTTCGCTTCTCACGCTTGTAGGAGATCGCTACTCTAACCAACCCAAAACCGTAAGTTCTCATAAATCGAAATGATATGCGTAAAAATAAATAAAATTTTATAAGAATATGACTTATTTGTAGAATTATGGAAGGATCCATCCTTTACCACACAAAAATATCATTTCTTTTGAAAATCTAGAATATCAAATAAAGAAATATTTGTGTTCATATATTGATAATCTAATTTGGGTATAATAATCAGATGTACCTAGGGTCAAGATGTCACTATTACGAGCCTTAGTACTTTGTTCGAGGGACTTGTAATAGAACAAACATTAAAGCTAGCTGGTGGACCCCCACTAAGACCCCTACGATGATAAAATCGATACAAGTGATTAGGTCACAAATGAATTGAAGAGCAAGGTGATAATATAATTATGAGATACCCGATTTGATTCCGCAGTATCAGTATTTATAGATTTTGGTCTTGATAGGCCGTACGATCCGACAGTTACTTCCACGTGTTGCAATCTCCTTTATCTTATGGTCATATCAAAGGAATAGATCCACATGTCGGGACATTCAAGATCTTCTGCCTTCGCCACCTCGCCACGGGTCGATTGCCTTGATCCGTGCCTTTTGGCTAGAAGAGGGGTCCTAATGTCAAACCTTGGAGAAGGGTCGCGTCACTCGATCCGTGTGCCCTTGGGTGACTCTCGAATAGGGTCGCCCCCCTCGGCCTTGGTCCCCTTCTTAGATTAAATACGAGGGTAATAAAGTAAAAACGATATTAGGTATATCATTAATTCCTAGTTAATTTTGTAATAAATTACAAAAAGTAACTTTAAATCTAGATCATTGAATCCCAAAGGTCATCAATCCCAACCGTTTAAGGGTTGCCCTTTTACCTGTCACTTTCACTTTTCACTCTTATAGTTGTAAATATTTCCTTAGGTCGTCGTGAGCTTAGAAGTCTCATCTAGTCAAGGGTTTTACGATGTTTTTTCCAGCTCGCCTTCTCGAGGTAGCTCTACTTCGCTTCGTGCTTGCGTATTAATTTATTATATATATATATAAAAATATTTTAAGATTTTCTGTAATAATGGCCTCCAAACCTTTCCCCAACTCAGCGAGTTCTGGCTCGGGTAGCTCTAGTTCAGGCTCCGATTCCAGCTTTGACACAAGAGGCGACCCTAGATCTAGCCTCTCCTTGGATGTTAGCCCCCTTAGGGCTCTACTACTTCATGAGGACCCACACCTTCATTTTATTCAAGACCGTAGTAAGGAGGAAGACGAAGCGTCAGACCTAGATTTAGAGTTTACTGCTCCTTAGACCTTCCTACGAACTATTTTTCGGGGACGTGAAGCAGCAGACTTCAGAGAAAAGTTTTTCATACCCGAGACTTATAAAATAATTATTTCTGGTAGGGATGATATGATAGACGAACTTCCTCCCTTGTTGTCTTTCTTTTCACGTTGCTAGCTTAGAAGCCGGCCTAAGGTTTTCTATAGCCCATTGCGAACATTCTTATTGGGTTAGGTATATGTCCGACCCATCTAGTCCCTAATGCGTATCGCGACATCTTAGGTTTTATAATTCTAATGCAATATTTTGGAAAAGAGTCAACTCTTTCCCGTTTTTGTTTTTTGAACTCCGTGAACTCGTCCTCGACCACCAGCGAAAAAGGATTTTTTTACGTCTTGCCTAAGCCTAGTCGTAAGTTACTTCACCTCCTTCCCACCTCGGTATGGCCCTAGAAGGAGAAATTCATCTATATCCAAACCCCGATAGAGACCCCTTGGGCACTTCCCTTAGAGTGGAAGGTTACTAAGCCTTGTCCTCGCACTCTCAACCCCGTTACTCTGGATGAGGATTTCATAAATAATGAGCTTACTAGATCTTGGTTCATGGATGGCGAGATTCTAAACAAAGAAGTTATTTCTCTTGCGGACCTTAGCCCTGTCCCAAACCTGGAATCATTGACCTAGGTACTTTCATACCCTCATTTTAATTATGTATTTTCTCTTTCTTTTGCAGATGTGTCAGTTTGTGGCTTGTTGATTGCGAAGCAACTGAAAGAGCAGAAAGATGCTCTACTTGCTCGCCGCAAGGAGCGACCTCCTCCCATTCCTAAATCCACCACTCATGTTGGCACCTCGGGCTCGCACCTCGACCCTTCCCCTGGAAGATATTCATTTTGAGGGTCAAAGGTACCATCCTCTAATCCTTCTGGAAATCTTAGGACCCCACATACTTTGGCTATGTCTACTCCCCCGCGTCAAAATACCGCTCAAGAGGTTATCAAGGCTAAGGAAAAGAGCTCGGTGTCCAAAGATAAAGCTCCAAGAACAAAACACATAAGGATAAATCCCATAAAGACAAGTTCCACAAAGACAAAAATAAGAGCTCGGGCTCAAAAGACCGCGAGCCGAAAGATGGCCCCTCAAGCAAGAGGCCTCGTACTGACCCCGAGGTTGACCTAACAATTGAACAAGACATGGACGAGCAGCTCACGTGGTTAGAGATGTGCGAGGGTGTAGGTCCCAAGGGGTGTAAGTGTAAGGTTTAGAAGGGGGGGTTGAATAAACCTTACCAAATTTTCGATTTATTCCTTTTAAATATTCGTAGTTGATACTATCACCGTGTCCTGTGGTGGACAGCCAATTTAGTTAATCAAGAGAGTTAGTCTCTCAACAGACTCAACCGAGCATTGATGGAATAACTCAAATTGTTGGGTCAAAATTAACTCAACTCAGTGGTTTTGTTTTCACGGAAGACTTAACACCTTTAAGTTTGGTTAATCAAGGATTTAGTGCTTGGTTTAGTACTTAGAAATTATCAAGTGGATAGCAAATTTATCAAAGAGATTTAAACAATTAAGATGCAGAATTAAAGTGCTTTGAATGTAAATGACACAATGAAATTTTTATAGAGGTTCAAGATGGGGTAATTCTTCTACTTCTCTCTTCTCCAACTCCCGGAGGAATCCACTAGGTATTGATCAAGATACAAAGTGGTAATACCCGTATACAAGTCTTGATCACACAAATAACTTGATCCTTTGGGACTCGGTCGAGATGCCTTGATCACTCACCGCTTCTCGACGACTCACCTTCTTCACAGGCAGCACCGCTTTGCTACTACACCACTTTGCTCAAGCTCTTTGGATTTGATCACGAAGCCCTCCAAAAGCTTAAGACTTGGTTCGACCTTGAACCTTCCTACAATCCTTCGTGGAATGTAGACCCCTTTGATTCTTCAACAATTTCCTCTTCAACTGATTGAAGTTATCTTTCCTTCACAGAGAGTGTTGGATTGATTTTCTTCGTAGTTTAGGCTTGAGGATTAATCTTGATGAATTGAGAATATCTTAAGTTATAGTTCAAATGTTTTCTTGAATGTTCGAGGTTCTGTAACCTTCTCTCGCAGTCATTCCTCGCCTTTTATAGTGATCTTTCAAAAATCGCCCATTGAAGAGATATGCTTATTTTTGAAAGTCACTTGTGGTCGTTGGCTTGTCTTGTTGCGAATTTTGAATTGCCATTTCCTCGTATGAATTGTTATTCACCTTTTCGTAGTTCGACACGGTGTAGTGCTTCCCATCGTTTGTTCCTTTTGCACGCTTCGGGACCGAGCACTTCAAGAAAGGTGGTATGGAGATATTACTTGTTTAAGTAATTCTCTTGATTTCGGCAACGGATCTTTTTCGCTTATCTCGACTTGACGCATTTCTTTGCTTTCCCCAGTGACTTAGAGTCGCCTTCAATCATTGGATGACTCTTCCGTCACTTCAACTTGAGACTTGGTTTTTCTCGAGTTGACTGATCGATACTCCACTCACCGCATCTCACCGCTTCTTCAAGAGAGTTCCCGTCTATTCTTCTTTGCCATACTCACCGCCTCAAGCAGCGAGTCTTCCTTCTAGTCTTCATTGTCTTCTTGCATGTTAGGGGCGTATGAGCGATTTAACTCACTTGGCCACAAATTTTATTTATTACAATGCATTTTTCAACAAAAATGGGGTGCCAACTTCCTATTCTAAGTTTTACATGGCATTCATCAAAATCTAAACAATAAATTTCCTAACAATTTCCCCTTTTGATGATGCCAAAACTTAAACCATTCAAAAATGCAAATAGCAAAGATACATACGATAGTGTATTCACATCGAATGTATGCGTAGAATCAATCTTTTTATTGATTATAACATTATTGTTCTTATACACAATCACATACAAGGTGTATCGTGAGCAAACATTTGTCTACACAGTAAAATAAAGAATTTATAGCTTTATTGCGTAAAAACTTACATAGTATGTATTTACATCATAAAATACATGAAGGGGTGAATAAAGAACACTTCATCTCCTTCGCCGTTCCTTCCTTCTTTCATCTTGTTCAACATCTTCTCGCTTCTTCTTCTCTTTTTCTCGCCGTCACCGCTTTTTCTTCTTCTTTTCATATGCCTTCCTGGCAGCCTTCATCTCTTCTTAATCTTTCTTGTCTTTCCTCCCATAGCTGAGTTTGTCTCTTGTTTTCTTCTTCTATTCTTTTCGCATACTCAACATTACTTTTAGCCACTTGCAAATTTGCTATTTGGTCAAGACCACCCCAAGAGATCCCTCCTTTCTTGCCTGGATCTACGTATTCAATGTTTTTGGGCGAGGCCTGGTCCAAACCTCTTCCTCCACCACTACTTCTTCCTCTACCTCTCGGGCGTGTATTTTACCTGGGTCTTCTTCTTTCCAAATGAGTGACCAATGAGTGACCAAAGCAGAGCGATCGCTTTAGTCCGCCGCTCACGCCTTCTTCGCATAACGTGAGACCCTTTTCCCAAGATAAGTCCCAAGCTTGAGCCATGTAGACATATTTGCAAAGTATCCTTCGAGATGCGTAGCGTTTTAAATTCATCAACCGATCGCGCTCTCCCGACATCCGAGATGGCATAAGTATCTCTCGCTTCACCGGAATGCCTCCATGTTGTTTCAAGATGTTCATAACCCGGCATCCATTCTTCCTTCCACTTCCTCCATCACCGCTTCAATTGTCTTTCTCTTTTCACCATAGATATAGCAGAGTGTTGAAGTGGCGAGTCACAGGAGTTTGTCACGATAATGTCACCAGTGACATGACCTTTTGTTGGGTTTGTGCAATCATCAAGGTCACATCTTTCGATCCTTCCCCTCAACAGATTTTCCTTTCTTTTGTTTCATTGCTTTCCTCACCTATCTTTCCCTTCGCAATCGTGATCCTCTTTTTCGCTTCGGATCTCTTTCAGGCTTTAAGGTATTCCTCTTCCCCCTTTTTGGCATCATCAAAAGAGAGAGGGACACTGAAACATACCGCAAGCGAAGTCGAGCCTCGCTAATAGTTGAGTTCTCGCCTCGAGTCCTCCTCATGAGTATGTAGCACGAAATTCGGACGAGTAGCATTGGACTCTCACAAATCGCTTCATCTCACCATGAGAAGGCTGAATTTTCTATTCATGTTTTCTTCCAAACGCTGAGATCACTCTTATTTTGCTCCCGCAGCAGCTTTATCTCGCGCAAGGTGAGCTTCATGCATGTGCTCAATGTGTTCTCTCAACTTCGCTTTTTGCATCGCATTCTCGCTCTCCATATCGCCAGCCTTGTTGAACAATGTCCTCAAGTATCTAACTTGTTCCACACGCATTGTTTGTCAGCCGTTGCCACCATTCCCCGATCCCGATCATTATGCCTCTCAAGTCAAGCAGTAGTTAGCATCTCATTGTCCAAACGCATGTCCATAGAGGCCTCGATGCCTCTCCATCCGCTCAATCTCGCAAATAATGCCTTGAACACTTCGCGAACTTCACCGATTCTTCCGTGGCAAATGGGCGGTGATGGCCATGCAAAAAAGTCATAATCACCGAACAATGGTACTGATTTAAATGACAGAGAGTGGGTCTGTGGAAGTCGCGCGAGCTCGTTCTCGACTCTTCATGGAGGTCGGGTACCTCTAAGGAGAAAGGAAATGATTCTACAAAGGAATCATCACGCCAACAGAATTTGTTCAATGATGAGAGGGACGCGTGAAGTTCCTTTTAGAGTCGAACTCGCTGCACTGGGAGCTCGCGCAGCTGACTCTGCTTTGGTCACCGGGTCTCATGAAGTGGACCCAGCTTGCCGAGCCTCGCCGCCTCAACAACAGCCTTCGTTGGTCTCACTGGTTTCTCCACTTGAGTGGATCGTCCTCGGCCTCATCGAGCGTCATCGGACGATGATGAGATTTCCATTGGTGGCTCATCATCAAAATTAAAGGTTTGACGAGTAGTCTTGGGATCGACTTGCTCGTGCTTGGAACATCCGCACCGAGTCTTTTGAGTCATCACGGGGATGACTCGGCTTCTTCGCCGCCTTCCGATCCCGCAAAGGTTACATCAGATTATCCTGGGAATCATGAAGTGCGCTTATCTCCTTTTCGGATGGGTCAATGATAGCAGAGTGATGTTCTCTACTTCAGCCTTTTCTTTACCCCGGAAGTCTCAACCTCCCGTGGCCTTCATTACCTCCTACAGCCTCGATCGCAATGAGGCCTTGACCTCCCTTTCGACAAAGTCACTGCCTTAGGGTCTTTCGTGGTGGCATCCATTGGAGTCTCAACCCCATGGATTGCACTTTTACCGCCTGCAGTGTTAACTCCCGTGGCTGTTCCTTCCTCGTGCCTCGACCGCATCGCAAACGCCATTAGCCTTCGTGAGTTTGGCACCTCACCAAATAGTCTCAATCGCCTGAGCTTTGTTGATGACAACTTGCTGTTCGCTTAGTGTTTGTACTTCCTCCACTTCGCCTCCCGGATTCGTTGTTGAGTCATCTCGCAGATTCTCCGACCTTGCCGCAGGAGGGAGTTTCCCTCACCGGGCGCACCACCGAGTGACTTGAATGGGGTCACTCGCCTCAGGACTCCCGGCTGCTTTATTGAGTGTTCACCACAAAGGCGGTGGTAAGACACCTTCAATAGGGGTTGCTCGACCGGGTCCCCACTATCCCGCTTTATCGCCATTCCTTTATCGCTTTTCTTCCGAGTGAGTGGGAAGTGGTGGTTGCAACAACAGGCGATTTGCTTTAACCACTCCCATTGATCAATTTCCACCGTGTTTTTGAGGACTCTCCTGGTCCCTCCATCAATCTTTGCTCGTGAAGGATCTCGATTCGCAATGCTTGCCGCATTTGCAACTCTTCGCGGGCAGCAGCAGAGTCCTGGATCCTCATCATCACTGTCGAGAAGACATCAAGGAGAGGATGTGTGTGTTCTCGGGTGCCGAGATGGGGCAAATGTTGGCCTTCTCACGTGCCTCGCCTTCCTCGCTTGTCTTTTCCTTCTCCTTGTCCTTGAAGATCTGCGCAGATGTCTGTGCAGCTTGTCTTCATCCAAAGGCTGGGATCACAGCCGGTTAGTCCAAGGAAGTTTAACAGCTTCCTCTTCTTCTTCTATAAACTCGGGCCGTTGGAACTGCTCCCTTGATTTACTCAATTTCCATTTCTCCACTCACGCAGACGATTTTGGATGTCCGGGTAAGGTGGAGATAGGATCATCACATCACTATCACCTCTACCAGCTTCTTTCTTGTGTCTCAGGTCTCACCGCGCGATCTACAACTATTTCTTCAGGTTGCCTCTCGCTGACGCTTTCAAAGCAGATTAGTCAAGCTTCATCAATTACATCCGGGGACTCGACGATTCAAAGAGCCGTATTTGTTCCAATTGAGTGGCGACTCACCCGGTTTTTCAAGATCGGAGCGCTTGATGATTCTTCTTCGTCTTCCTCGGTTTGTACTGTAGGGATTTCTGTTCGTAGACGCTTTCTTCTCGAGTCTTGGGCGGGGCCGGGCCGTCTTCCGTGTCTTCTTCTCGAGGAGCCGCCGCCTTGGCTTATCGATCTCCTCTTTTTGACGATCGGAGAAGGTATTTGAGAGTCCTTCTCGATCACGCCGGGCTGGGCAGAGACACTACCGCAGGGGCAGTGACTCTGCGCAGGGGGCAGGGCAAAGTTTGACTTTCTTTTTTGCCGCAGAGCAGTTAGCTTCTTTAGCAAAAAGCAGGGGCAACTTTTCTTCTTTGGTGGAGAGGAAACAATCAGATCTTCAGTGGTCACCGATTCCCCTCACTGTGTCGCCTCTCTTCTTGGCGTAGGCTCTCTTCTCGTGCGCGCTGAGAGGTTTGATCTCAACATCCTCTTGTTAACATGGAACGCCTTTTCCATGTCTAAGAGGGACTCTTTTCACCTCCATCATCCGCCAATCACTGTGCCATATCCTAGGATCCTCCAAATGTGCCATCTTCCTCAAGGATTTGTTCCCTACATTCTCGCATAGTCTCAGTAGACAAACTCACCAGCTTTATTTTCCTTTCTTCAATGATCGCCGCCATCACGACGCTTTCGCTGATGGGGCTTGGTCAAAGCCGCCAAATTTGATGTCGATACATTTGGCAACTATGTCCAACAACTTGTGATAATCCTCCTTCAAAGAAATTCTTTTTGTTTGTGGTAAACTGCTTTACCAAAGATAGTCGGGCTTGGCTATTTCCTTCCAAGCAAAGAAAAGTTTACATCACCTTCGCACTTTTTATGCTCCTTCCGCTGGTAGTGAGCAGTTGTTCACCAAATCCTCGCGCAGATGGTGAACTCCTTTCCGTGAACAGATGACTTTATTCCTTCATCGTGAATCTCGCGTCACGTAGAATTGTGCGACCTCCTCCACATAGGTCATCGGATATTCCAAAGATTAGAAACGATTTTAGTCCGACGCTTTCCAATTTCTCACGATTTTCTTCACTAGGGTGTCATCGACCCTGTTTCACCATGCCGCCGAAATCCACAAGAGACCCGGTGTGGATTTGCTTTCCTAACTTGACAAAGTCATAGGTTGGTGACATTTTTCAGATTTTATCGAAGAGAACTTAGAGATTGATTTGAAGATAGATAGGGTTTTGAGAAGATTTTTGCCTTTGCTTCCGAGAGAGAGAAAATGAACAGCTTTTGGTAGTGTGTGAGAGAAACGGACGAAAATGGTTTAAGTATGGTTTATGAAAGGACGTGCGGGTGGTTTTTGAAATGTGATCGAAATCAACGGTTTAGATTTTGCACGCCTATTTAGCATTTAATGTCTCGTATTTAATGCGGCAAAGATTTATATCCAATCATAAGCTTGGTGTGCACTTTTATGTCCAGACACATCATCATTATGTTGACGCTCATTCTTAAAACATTCCCGCTTAGCAAAACGATCAAGCGTTTTGTCACTTTGCTCATAAGTGACTCAGCTTATCCCTTAGCCGATTTAACTCTTCTTCTCACCATTCTCTTAGTGACTCAATAACAAAATGACTTGGTATAGTTGTCTTTCCAATACAAATGATTTTCTTAATGATTTGTGAGTTCAAATTTTTTTTTCCTTTTAGTGTTCCATTTCTTTTCTTTGATTCTTCCGAGTGTCACCACCAATTTACCCTAACTCATGTTTGAGTTCTTCAAATCTTGACTCACATAATGGTTTTGTGAAGATGTCACCAATTGTTTATCGCTTGATATATATTCCAAGATGATGTCCTTCTTTTCAACATGATCTCTTATGAAGTGATATCCGACATCAATATGCTTTGTTCTTGAGTGCAACACAGATTTTGAGTGATTGCACTTGCACTTGTGTTATCACACATGATTGTAATTTCTTTTTCCTCAACTTCATAGTCTCTCACCTTTGCCTCATCCATAGACTTGGGCACAACAATGCCTCCGCAGCCTATGTATTCTGCCTCAACTATAGAGGTGGCTATCGAATTTTGCTTGCTAAACCAGAAATCAACCTGTTTCCTAGCATTTGACATGTGCCTCGAGGTGCTTTTTAAACTCGCATCCAAAGATAGTCGAGTCCAATAGCCAATTAGCTTGAATCCACCTTTCTTTGGATACCATAAGCCAACTTCTCGCTTCCTTTCACGATCTCAATATTCTCTTAGCCGCTTTGTCATATGGCTCTCTTTTGGAGCATATTGAAATCTTGCACATACACCAACAAAGAAAGGTGATGTCCGCCTGCTTGTAAAGGTAGAGCAATGATCCAATAAGTGCTCAGATCTTGTTTGATCTACAGCTTGCTTGCCATCCGCATCCATGTCCATTTTGATCGATGTATTCATTGGTATTTTCACGTAAGACTTCTCCTCCATACCAAATTTCTTCATTTAGTCTCTCGGTGTATTTTGTTTGACTTATGAAGGTTCCATCCTTCAGCTTGTTTCACTTGGAGTCCAAGGAAGAATGTTAGCTCTCCCATCATGCTCATTTCAAATTTACTTTGCATGAGGTTTGAAAATTTTTCACACATGCTCTTTGTTTGTGGATCCAAAAATGATGTCATCCACATATATTTGAACAAGCAAGATACTCTTTTTGTCTTGAATTCTAAAAGTGTTCTGTCTACTTTTCCTTTTGTGAATCCATTTTCGCTTAGAAATTGTGACAAAGTATCATACCATGCTCTCCGGGTGCCTGTTTCAATCCATACAAGGCTTTCTTGAGTTTGTATACCTTATCTCCAAGAGTCTTCGCTCAAATCCTGGAGGTTGTTCAACATACACTTCTTCTTCCAATAAACCATTTAGAATGCACTTTTTACATCCATCCGATATACAAAGAAATTCTTGTGAGTCGCATAGGCAAGAAACATCCTTATAGCTTCCAATCTTGCACAGAGCAAATGTTTCATCAAAATCTATTCCTTCTTCTTGGCAATATCCTTTGGCTACTAGTCTTGCCTTGTTTCTTACCACGTAACCTTCCTCATTCATCTTGTTTCAACACCCATTTGGTACCAATAACATTTTGATGTGTGGGTCTTTGAACTAATTCCCATACTTTATTTCTTTCAAACCGATTCACTTCTTCTTGCATAGCTTGAATCCAATGTGTGTCATCCAATGCTTGTAGCACATCTTTGGGCTCTATTTATGAGATAAAGCATGTGAACATGGCTTCTTGTTGAGTTCGATCTTGTTTTGACACCTTCTCTTATATCTCCAATGACAAGTTCTCGTGGATGGTCTCTCACCATCTTACATCAAAGTTGGAGTAAGTTAGCTGGATTCATCGTGCTTGCAGCTGTGTTGTTGTGTTCAAATTTCTCTCGTAATCACTTAGCCGCAAATTTTCTAGTCTGTTTTTGAGATTCAACTATCTCATCTTCTTCTCGAGTTTATAATTCCAGCAAATTTTCACTTCAAAGATAGGACTCTTCTCGATGGTTGATGATTCAAATTTTGTCACCGACTCTTCAATGTCTTCTCCATTTACATTTGGTTCATCGAATACCACATGAATGGATTCTTCCGCAACCATAGTCCTTTTTTGAGTACTCAGAGGCTTTGCTTTCACCGAGTATCCCAAGAAGATACCTTCATCAACTTTAGCATCGAAAGCCTTTAGATTGTCTTTGCCATTGTTGTGGATGAAGCATTTACATCCAAATATTCTCAAATATGCAACATTTGGTTTTCTTCCACCAACTCTCATAGGAGTCTTTGTCACCGTCTGCTTATCATACATCCTGTTTTGAGTGTAGCAAGTCGTGTTGATTGCTTTCACCCAAAATCTTTTTGGTAACCCCGTCACCTAACATGGTCCTTGCCGCTTCTTTGAGAGTTCTGTTCCTTCTTTCTCGCAACTCCATTCTCATTGTGGAGTCCTTGTCACCGATAGTTCATGACCAATGCCATTTTCAATACAATACTGAGTTATTATTCCATTGACAAACTCGCCTTCCTCTCCGATCTTATTTTGATAATGGTTTAGCTTTTCTCGCTTTGAATCCTCTTCATCACCGTGGGTAGTTTTTGTAGAGTTTCTTTCTTCTTACACATGAATATTGTCCATGTATATCTTGAGTAGTCATCTACTACCACCAAGGTGTATTTCTTTCCACTTATGTTTGCAGCCGGTTCCACTGGGCCAAATAGATCCATATGTAGCAGTGTGCAATATTCTTGTTGAAGATGGACATGTCTTTTCTTTGAATGAAGATTTGATTTGTTTTCCTTCTCCGACATGCATCACATATACTCTCCTTCTTGATACTCGAGTCCGAAGTCCTTCCACAAGTTTACTTCTTGCAAGCTTGTTAATCGCTTTGAAATTTAGGTGACTCACTTTTTGTGCCACAAACTTGATTCAAATTGCTCTTTTTGCTAATAGACAGTCTTGTGTGTAGCAATTGACCAATCTACTACATACATGTTCTTTTGTCCGCATCCTTGCAACACAACTTTATTCGATTCAGTATCCTTGATTTGGCATACACCCATGTTGAATCCAACATTATAGCCCTTGTCACAGAGTTGATTGATGCTCAGTAAGTTGAAGTTGAGTCCTTCAACATATGCAACATCTTTGATTTCTAATCCATTCCTCTTGATGGATCCAATGCCTTTTATTTCACCAGAGCTTCATTTCCTCCAAATATGACTTTTGCTCCTTTAACTTCCTTGAATTTTGACAGATTTTTCTTATTTCCTGTCATATGTCCGGGAATGTACCACTATCCATGTACCAGGTTCCTTGGCACTCATTGTTCCTTGAACCCGCAATCAAGGAAATTAAGTTTTAGGTACCCATACTTGTCCTGGGTCCCGAGGGGTTAGAATTGTAAGATGATCCAACCAACTTATAGCCAAATGATTTGACTGTAAGGGGTTGCCATCTATCGTGCCATAATCATAATTAATCTTGGCAAATTGCTTGGGGATTTTAGGTTCATACAAAATTGCCTCTCTTTTGTCTGTATGCCTGTGTATAAGTTTTAGCAATCGCCTTCTTTGGGTAATTGTGGTGTCTCCGAGTGTAGTGCCTAGGTGCATATGTGTGTCTTGATGAAAGCTCTTATACTTTTGGAATGGCCTTTGCTTGAGTTCTGTGCCTTTGCCATTTGGGCTTATATTCCATAAGTCTATGCCGATAGTTTACATTATTCCAATCACTTTGGCTTGGATATTTTCTACCATTCCCATCATATGTATTTCTTTTATGGATTTTCTGGGTTTTTGGTAGCTCGCTTCTTCTTTACAGAGTATTTTTCTCGCTTGGAGTTTGCTTTGAGGAACTTGGTCAATCTCTTCTCACTTGTCCTTTTAGCGCACTCAACTCGGTTGTTTTCCTTTTCCTTTATAACCAAGGCCAGCTTTGCTTGTAATTGTGCTTTGGAGTGAATGTGTGTGCAAGAGTTTTGGATTTTTTTGAGTCTTCATGGCTTGAAGATCCTTTTTCCAAAATTACTTTTGAGGTTTGACACAAAGACACGAGGAATTAAATCCTAAGCCCGTCTTGTCTCCACATTCTCTTTGACTCATAATAAGATCATCTAATGATTTAGATGCCTTAGTGAATGAGGCAATAACATTTTTGAGGTCATTCTCCTCTTCTCTATGGCAAAGAATTTCTCGCTATTAACTTAGCATTTTCACCTTTAAACTTTCATTCTCATCACCTATTTGACTTAGAGTACTCACTCCTTAGTCAACTTTGAGTTTTGGCTCTTGAGTAGGCTTTTTCCTCATTTAATAGTGTGTGTGAGGATTTAATGTGTTCAAAATCTTTCATCATTTTGCCTAATGAATCATAAATATCAAGTGGGTGATGAAGTGTGTGTGTGTCACAGTCACTATCACTAGAGTCCGAGTTTGATGAGTTAGAGTGTACCTCATCTTCTTGGTCAGTTGATCTTGTTCCTTGGCCATCAAGCGTATCAGGGCTTCTTCTTCGTAGTCACTTGAATAGTCAGCTTCATCGCTTCTCTCAATCAACTATGTCTTTTGACTTGTCAAGTTTTAAAGATCTCTGACCAACATTGCCTTTCTTTTTTCTTGTCTTCTTTCTCTCAAGATCTTTCTTTTTCTTCTTCATTATCAGTATTTGTTGACTACAGGATATGGGCAAATAATGGCATAGTGACGACTGTTGTCTACAGCCCAAAGATAGAAATTCAAATTTTTGATCGCTCTTTCCACTCTTGAATTGTCACCCTTTGATATTCAGCTTTTTGATGATCTGTTCTCTTGGTTGGCCTATCTTCCCTTGATTTGGAGGAGCCGAGTGTCTTCCGGAAGATTCACCCTTTCCTCTCTTGTAGTTCTTATTGAAGAACTTGTTGAACCTTTTAACCATCGTGGCTATTTCTTCTTCGATCAATGACTTCTTTGACCTCACTCTCTTCCCATCTTTAACAATTAGAGCAAATTGTTTTGGGGTACACTGCCTCTTCCTCGGTCTTTTCTTCTCACCAAACTCGTAGGCTTTGAGGTCCGAGAATAGTTCATGGTTGGATGTCTTCGATAGGTCCATGGAATGTCTTAGTGCCATGACCTTCATTTCCCATTCACCGAGACTTTTTAGAATTTTCATACACATTTCCTTCGTGTATATTCCTTTCCAAGTCGCGTATAACTCGTTGGTGATTTCTCGTGAATCGAGCATCCAGTTGATCCAGGTTTTCTCCTCGAGATCATTTTGAAGTTCTCAAACTTCAGATACCACCGATAATTTGTTTTCTTTGATTTGCTCCGAGCCTTCACAAATCAATGTTAGCTTGTCCTGCATTTCTTTAGCCGTTTTGCATGATTTGACTTTATTGAACATGGATTTGTCCAAGGTTTTGTAAAGGATGTCCTTGGCTACATTGTCTAGTTGTATCTTTTTCTCGTCATCATTTGTCCATTCAGTTCTTGGTTTTTCAACCATGACTCGTCCGGGAGCTACATCCTCTTCTCCTTCACCGCAGACTTCTTCTTGCACTGTGTTTCACCTTTAAGATTTGCGGTGGCCCATCCTCTATCACTATCCACATCTCATCATGTAATGCGATAGATGAGCCTCGCATACGAATTTTCCAATCATCAAATTCTTCAATAGTGAACATAGGGATGCGTGTCAAATTTGCTTCCATGATAATAACTTTTAATGATAAAAAGAGTTTTGAAAGTTTAAGTACTAAAGCGGACTTTGAAAAGTTTGGAGATCTAGTTCAAGAACTGGTCACGGAGGGTTCAATGAACCAACCGCTCCGATACCACTTGTAGGTCCCAAGGGGTGTAAGTGTAAGGTTTAGAAGGGGGGTTGAATAAACCTTACCAAATTTTTGATTTAGTCCTTTTAAATATTCGAGTTGATACTACACATTTGTGTCCTGGTGGACAACCAATTTAGTTAATCAAGAGTTAGTCTCTCAACGCACTCAACCGAGCCGTTGATGGAATAACTCACTTTTTGGGTCAAAATTAACTCAATCAGGTTTTGTTTTCAAGAAGACTTAACACCCTTAAGTTTGGTTAATCAAGGATTTAGTGCTTGGTTTAGTACTTAGAAATTATCAAGTGGATAGCAAATTTATCAAATGATTTAAACAATTAAGATGCAAGAATTAAAGTCTTTGAAATGTAAATGACACAATGAAATTTTTATAGAGGTTCAAGATGGGGTAATTCTTCTACTCCTCTCTTCTCCAACTCCCCGGAGGAATCCACTAGGTATTGATCAAGATACAAAGTGGTAATAGTCCGGATACAAGTCTTGATCACACAAATGACTTGATCCTTTGGGACTCGATCGAGATGCCTTGATCACTCACCGCTTCTCGTACGACTCGCCTTCTTCACAGGCAAATTGCCTTTGCTACTACAGCCCACTTGCTCAAGCTCTTTGGATTTGATCACGAAGCCCTCCAAAAGCTTAAGACTTGGTTCGACCTTGAACCTTCCTACAATCCTTCGTGGAATGTAGACCCCTTGATTCTTCAACAATTTCCTCTTCAACTGATTGAAGTTATCTTTCCTTCACAGGTGAGTGTTGGATTGATTTTCTTCGTAGTTTAGGCTTGAGGATTAATCTTGGATGAATTGAGAATATCTTAAGTTACAGTTCAAATGTTTTCTTGAATGTTCGAGGTTCAGGTAACCTTCTCTCAGAGTCATTCCTCAGCCTTTTATAGTGATCTTTCAAAAATCACGCCCAAGAGATAGCTTATTTTTGAAAGTCACTTGTGGTCGTTGGCTTGTCTTGTTGCGATCCTTGGAATTGCCATTTCCTCGTATGAATTGTTATTCACCTTTTCGCAGTTCGACACGGTGTAGTGCTTCCCATTGTTTGTTCCTTTTGCACGCTTCGACCGAGCACTTCGAGAAAGGTGGTATGGAGATATTACTTGTTTAAGTAATTCTCTTGATTTACAAACGGATCTTTTTTTAGTTATCTCGACTTGACCGCATTTCTTTGCTTTCCCCAGGTGACTTATAGTCGACTTCCAATCATCGGGATGACTCTTCCGTCACTTCAACTTGAGACTTGGCTTTTCTCGAGTTGACTTGACCGATACTCCACTCACCGCATCTCACCGCTTCTTCATAGAGTTCCCGTCTATTCTTCTTTGCCATACTCAAATTGTCTCGCAATGAGTCTTCCTTCTAGTCTTGATTGTCTTCTTGCATGTTAGGCGTAGGCGACTTAACTCACTTTTTTGGCCAAATTTATTTATTACAATGCATTTTTCAACAAAAATGGGGTGCCAACTTCCTATTCTAAGTTTTACATGGCATTCATCAAAATCTAAATAATAAATTTCCTAACAGAGGGCCAATTATCCAAACTACACGAGTTTGAGTGAAGCCGTATTGTAGGTTATTTCACATACTTTTAATGCTTCTATACCTCGCAAAACTCCCAATTGGGTGATAAACGGTTGCGCTTGGTCTTGGAGACGCATGAGGGAAGGACTCTTTTCGAGCTCTATAAGCACATCCTCCTCGAAACCAACCAATTAGTCTTGATGCCCTTCGATTTTACTCGTTTTGAGGAGCTTATTACCCACAATAATTTCACTGTATTTTATCATTTTATATTTTTCTTGGATCTTGTATAAATTTCTCTAATGTATTCTTCATTTTAGAACAATGCTCTCTTGTACCACATGTCACTCCGAGTTGCCAACTGGAGGGTCGTTTACATGAGCAAAATGAACATTTGGAAAAACTTTCCAAGAAAATGGAAGGGGTGAAGCTCGAGAAGGCGAGGGCCATCGATGAGGCTCGACGCGAGACTGCTGAGCAAGTTCGGCAGCAGTCCTCGAAAGAAATCTCTTCATTGCTATCCCAAGTCCTCCAAATGACAAGAATCCTATAACCTTGGCCGCGTGCGAGGGTATCAAGAATATACTGCTTCGGAGGAGTACCTCGTTGCCATCATGAAATCTCGCCATGAAGGTGTGAGGTCTTTGTTGGGTTCGTACTCATATGAAAATTTGGTGGTTCGTCGTGCAGCAATTTATCTCTTCGATGGGTTCGAGAGATGTAAAGATCTTGGCATTAGCGAGGAGCTTTCAAAGATGATTTTGATCTGTCTAAGTTGGATCCTTTCAGGGTTGATGATCTTGAAAAACCTGAAAGTGATGGCCCTGATGGCGAGGTCATGGTTGGAGGTGATTTTGCCAGTGGGAGTAATGAAGAAGGGGACGAGTTTACCAAGTTAATGCGCTCACACATCTCAATTAGTGAGCAACCTCCCGATGCTACGGACATCAGGGATGTTGATGATGATGATGCTTAGACTAGTAAATTAATGAACCTCTCCTTTTGGAGGCATTTTTTGTAGACAATGTAGGGTTCTTGGCCCTTAGGGTCGCTTTTTTCATATAATCCCCTTGTCATATTTTGTAAACATGATCTATGACTTTAAGATCTTTATTTTGTATGACAAAGGATGTGGTGTTTACCGTAATTTCTATTTAACTTTCACATAATTTTTATTTTGAAATTATGACGTGCTTCAGTTTTATTACATACCCAACTTCGTGGGGTAGTTTTAATTTTAGCTCACCTCACGGGGTGGTTTCTTTTATGCCACGATCTCTCTCAGATCATTTTTTGGCTTTAATTTAGCTCACCTCGTAGGGTGACTTTATTTATTGCTCACCTCGCAAGGTGGCTTCTTTTGTGTCACGATCTTTCTCAGTTCGTTTTTTGGCTTTAGTTTAGTCACCTCGTGGGGTGACTTTATTCATTGCTCACCTCACAAGGTGGCTTCTTTTGTGCCACGATCTTTCTCAGATCGTTTTTAGCTTTAATTTATATCACCTCATGGGGTGACTTTATTTGTTGCTCACCTCGCAAGGTTGCTTCTTCTGTGCCACGATCTTTCTCAGCTCGTTTTTAGCTTTAATTTAGATCACCTCGTGGGTGAGTTTATTTATTGCTCACCTCGCAATGTGGCTTATTTTGTGCCACGATCTTTCTCGATCATTTGTTAGGAAAATTATTGTTTAGATTTTGATGAATGCCATGTAAAACTTAGAATACGAAGTTGGCACCCGTTTTGTTGTAAATCGCATTGTAATAAATAGTGGTCAAGTCAAGCCGAGTTAAGTCGCCTACGCCAAACATGCAAGAAGACAATCGAGACTAGAAGGAAGACTCCTTGCAAGACAAATAGAGTATGGCAAAGAAGAGTAGACGGAACTCTATCAAGAAGCGGTGAGATGCAATGAGTGGAGTATCACCAAGTCAACTCAAGAAAAGCCAAGTCTCAAGTCGGTGACGGAAGAGTCATCCAATAATTGGAAGTCGACTCTAAGTCATCCGGGGAAAGCAAGGAAATGCAAATCAAGTCGAGATAATCAAAAGATCCGTTGCCGTAAATCAAGAGAATTACTTAAACAAGTAATATCTCCATGCTACCTTTTTCTCAAGTGCTCACCCCCCGAAGCGTGCAAAAGGAATAAACCAATGGGAAGCACTACACCGTGTCGAACTCGAAAAGGTGAAGAACAATTCATACGAGGAAATGGCAATTCCAAGGATCGCAACAAGACAAGCCAACGATCGCAAGTGACTTTCAAAAATAAGCCTATCTCTTCAACGGGCGATTTTTGAAAGATCACTATAAAAGGCCGAAAATAACTTTGAGAAAATGAGAGACCGAACCACAATGTTCAAGCAATTATTAGAACTGAAAACCTGAAATATTCTCAATCCTCAAGCCTACACTACGAAGAACATCAATCCAACACTCACCTGTGAAGGAAAGATAACTTCAATCAGTTGAAGAGGAAAATACTGAAAAATCAAGGGGTCTACATTCCACGAAGGATTGTAGGAAGGTTCAAGGTCGAACCAAGTCTTGAGCTTTTGGAGGGCTTCGTGATCAAATCCAAAGAGCTTGAGCAAGTGAGTCAGTAGTAGCAAGGCACCGCCTGTGAAGAAGCCGAGTCGCACGAGAAGCCAACCGAGTGATCAAGGCGTCTCCGGATCGAGTCCCAAAGGATCAAGTCACCGTGTGTGATCAAGACTTGTATCCGGACTATTACCACTTTGTATCGATCAATACCTAGTGGATTCCTCCAGGAGTTGGAGAAGAGAGGAGTAGAAGAATTACCCCATCTTCGAACCTCTATAAAAATCTTATTGTGTCATTTACATTTCAAAGACTTTAATTCTTGCATCATATTTGTTTATTTCTCATTTGACATATTTGCTATCCATAAGATAATTTCTAAGTACTAAATCAAGCTCTAAATCTCTACTCAACCAATCTTAAGGGTGTTAAGTCTTCTCAAAAACAAACCACGGTTGAGTTAATTTAGACTTAACAAATGAGTTATTCCATCAATGGCTCGGTTGAGTCTTGAAAGACTAACTCTTGATCAACTAAATTGGTTGTCCACCAAGGACACAGCTGTGTAGTATCAACTCTGAATTTTAAAAGGACTAAATCAAAAATTTGGTAAGGTTTATTCAACCCCCCCCTTCTAAACCTTACACTTACACCTCTGTGATCCCGGCAGATTGGATGAAGACAATCGCACGAGATATCCCGCAGATCTTCAAGGACAAGGAGAAGGAAAGACAGGCAGAGGAAGCTGAGGCACGTGAGAAGGCCAACATATGCCCTATCTCCGGCACCACAAAACACACACATCCTCTCCTTGATGTCTTATCTGACAATGATGAGTATACGGACTCTGCCGCCGCCACGAAGAGTTGCAAATGCAGAAGCATTGCACGAATCCGGATCCTTCACGAGCAAAGATTGATGGAGGGACCAGGAGAGTCCTCCCGAACACGGTAGAAATTGATCCAATGGGAGTGGTTCAAAAAATCGCCACCGTTATTATCGCCACCACTTCCCCACTCACTCGGAAGAAGGAATTAAAGGGAATCGCGATGAAATCTGGGTTAGTGGGGACCCCGGTTGAGCCAACCACTACCGAAGGTGTCTTACCACCCGCCCAACCACCGAACACGCAGAGAAATAGCCGGGAGTTTGGAGACGAGTGACCCCATTCCAAGTCACTCACCGTGGTGAGCCACCGTGGGGGAAACTCCTCCACCGCAGCAAGGTCGGAGAATGCTGCGGATGACCCCACAACGAATCCGGGAGGCGAAGTGGAGAAAGTACAAACACCAAACGAACAACAAGTTGCCATCAACGAAGCTCGACATTTGAGATGTCTCGGCGAGGTGCCAAATCGCTCTGAAGGCTTATGACGCTCGATGCGGTCGAGGCACGGGGAAGGAATGTACCGGGAGTTAACACTTTGGGCGATGAAAGTGCAATCAATGGGGTTGAGACTCCAATGGATGCCACCTCTGAAGACCCTAAGACAATTGACATCGAAAGGGAGGTCCAGCCTCGTTGCGGTCGAGACTCGCTAGGGGGTAATGAAGGCCCACGGAGGTTGAGACTTCCGGGGTAAAGAAGTCAAGTAGAGAACATCCCTCCCGCTATCATTGACCCATCCGAAAAGGAGATAAGCGCGCTTCATGATTCCCATGATAATCTTGATGTAACCTTTCTCGGGATCGGGAAGCGACGAAGAAGCCGAGTCATCCCCCGTGACAGATCCAAAAGACTCACATGCGGATGTTCCTAGCACGAGCAAGTCGATCTCAAGACTACTCAAAACTTTAATTCAATTTTGATGATGAGCCACCAATGGAAATCTCATCATCGTCCGATGACGCTCGATAAGGCCGAGGACCACCACTCAATTGGAGAAACCAGTGAGACCAACGAAGTGTTGAGGCAGATGAGGCTCGGCAAGTCCGGGTCCACTTCACAACAGACCCAAACAGAGTCCATCACAAGCGGGCTTCCCAAGCCGCAGAGGTTCACCTCCAAAAGGAACTTCACGCACCTCTCATCATTGAACAAATACCAATTGGCCGTGATGATTCCTTTATAGAATCTTTTCCTTTCTCTCTGAGGTACCCGACCTCCCGAAGAGTCGAGAACGAGCTCGCACGCTTCCATAGACCAACTCTGTTATTCCATCAGTACCATTGTTCCAAACTGATTATGACTTTGACGCCGCATGGCCATCACCGCAATGAATGAAGAATCAACCAAGTTCGCGAGTGTTCAAGGCATTATTTGTTGACATTGAACGGATGGAGAGGCATCAGGCCTCTTTGGACATGCGATGGACAACAGAGATGCCAATCTTATCCGACTTGAGAGGCATAACAATCGGGGATCGGGGAATGGTGGCAACAACGAAGAAAAACAATGCGTGTGGAACAAGTTAGATACTTCAGGACATTGTTCAACAAGTCTGCTGGTATGGAGAGCGAGAATGCCGATGCAAAAACGAAATTGAGAGAACACATTGAGCACATGCATGAAGCTCACACTAGTGATAAAGGCAAAGCGTGAGCAAAATAAGAGTGATCTACAGCGGTTGGAAGAAAACATGAATAGAAAATTCAGCCTTCTCATGGCTGAGATAAAGCTAATTTCAGCAGAGTCCAACGCTACTCGATCCGAATTTCGTGCCGCATACTCCGCAGCAGACTCGAGACAGAAACTCGACTATCGCGGCTCGGCGTCCCGCTTGCCAAGATATGTTTCAGTGTCCCTCTCTCCTTTGATGATGCCAAAAAGGGGAAGAGGAATACCTTAAAGCAACGAAGAGATCCGGTCGAAAAGAGGATCAAATTTGCGAAGGGAAAGACAAATGAGGAAATGTTAAAGCAAAAGAAAGGAAAGTCCGTTGAGGGGGAAGGATCGAAAGATGTGACCTTGATGATTGCACAAACCCCCAATAAGGTATTGTCACAAATGACATTATCGGCAGAAGAAACTCCCCAATGACTCTTGCCACTCCAACACTGCGCTATATCTATGGCTGAAAAGAGAAAGACAATTGAAGCGGGGATGGAGGAAGTGGAAGGAAGAATGGATGCCCGAGTTATGAACATCTTGAAACAACATGGAGGCATTCCAAAGAGACAGAGACACTTATGCCATCTCGGATGTCGGACGAGCCACGATCGGTTGATGAATTTAAAACGTTCGCATCTGAAGGATACTTTGCAAATATGTCTACATGGCTCAAGCTTGGGACTTGTCTTGGGAAAAGGGTCTCACGTTATGTGAAGAAGGCGACAGCAAGAGACTACACGGCATCACTCTGCTGTCACTCCGCCGTCACTCACCGGAAAGAAGAAGACCCCAAGATAATACACGCCCGAGGGGGGAAGAAGCGTGGTGGAGGAAGAGGTTTCGACTGGCCTCGCCCAAAAATATTGAATACGTAGATCCAGGCAAGAAAAGAGGGATCTATCAATGGTCTTGACCAAATAGCAAATTTGCAAGTGGCTAAAAGTAATGCGATTATGCGAAAAGAATAGAAGAAAACAAGAGACAAACTCAGCTATGGGAGGAAAGACAAGAAAGATTAAGAAGAGATGAAGTCGCCAGGAAGGCATATGAAAAGAAGAAGAAGAAGGCGGTGACGATGAGAAAAAGAGAAGAAGAGCGAGAAAATCTTTGAGCAGAGGATGAAAGAAGGAGATAATGAAGGAGATGAAGTGTTGCTTGTCCACCCTTCATGTATTTTATTATGTAAATACATACTATGTAAGTCTTCTGCATTAAAGCTATAAATTCTTCATTTTTTTGTGTAGACAAATGTTTGCTCTGATACACCTTGTAAGCAGTTGTGTAAAAGAACAAGAATGTTATGATCAATAAAAGGATTGATTCTACTCATACATTCTATGTCAATACACTATCTGTATGTATCTTTGCTATTTACATTTTTGAATGGTTTAAGTTTTGGCATCATCAAAAAGGGGGAAATTGTTAGGAAAATTATTGTTTAGATTTTGATGAATGCCATGTAAAACTTAGAATAGGAAGTTGGCACCCCATTTTTGTTGTAAACTACATTGTAATAAATAGGGCTGGTCAAGTTTGAGTTAAGTCGGCTACGCCCAAACAAACATGCAAGAAGACAATCGAGACTAGAAGGAAGACTCACGCAAGACAGTACCGAGTATGGCAAAGAAGAGTAGACGGGGAACTCTCTCAAGAAGAAGCGGTGAGATGCGGTGAGTGGAGTATCGATCAAGTCAACTCAAGAAAAGCCAAGTCTCAAGTCGAAGTGACAAAGAGTCATCCATGATTGGAAGGTGACTCTAAGTCATCCGGGAAAGCAAGGAAATGCAACAAGTCGAGATAATCGAAAAGATCCGTTGTACGAAATCAAGAGAATTACTTAAACAAGTAATATCTCCATGCTACCTTTCTCGAAGTGCTCACCCCGGAAGCGTGTAAAAGGAATAAACCAATGGGAAGCACTACACCGTGTCGAACTCGAAAAGGTGAAGAACAATTCATACGAGGAAATGGCAATTCCAAGGATCGCAACAAGACAAACCAACGATCGCAAGTGACTTTCAAAAATAAGCCTATCTCTTCAACGGGCGATTTTTGAAAGATCACTATAAAAGGCCGAGAAATAACTTTGAGAAAATGAGAGACCGAACCACAAAACGTTCAAGCAATTATTAGAATCGAAACCCCGAAATATTCTCAATCCTCAAGCCTACACTACGGCTACGAAGAACATCAATCCAACACTCACCTGTGAAGGAAAGATAACTTTAATCAGTTGAATAGGAAAATCTTGAAAAATCAAGGGTCTACATTCCACGAAGGATTGTAGGAAGGTTCAAGGTCGAACCAAGTCTTGAGCTTTTGGAGGGCTTCGTGATCAAATCCAAAGAGTTTGAGCAAGTGAGTTGTAGTAGCAAGCACGCCTGTGAAGAAGGCGAGTCGTCAGAAGCCAACCGAGTGATCAAGGCGTCTCAGATCGAGTCCCAAAGGATCAAGTCGGTGTGTGATCAAGACTTGTATCCGGATCATACCACTTTGTATATCTTGATCAATACCTAGTGGATTCCTCCGGGAGTTGGAGAAGAGAGGAGTAGAAGAATTACCCCATCTTCGAACCTCTATAAAAATCTTATTGTGTCATTTACATTTCAAGACTTTAATTCTTGCATCATATTTGTTTATTTCTCACGACATATTTGCTATCCATAAGATAATTTCTAAGTACTAAATCAAGCTCTAAATCTCTACTCAACCAATCTTAAGGGTGTTAAGTCTTCCAATAAAACAAACCACGATTGAGTTAATTTAGACTTAAGGTGAGTTATTCCATCAACACTCGATTGAGTCTGTTGAAGATTAACTCACCAAGGACACGGTACAATTGTGTAGTATCAACTCTGAATTTTAAAAGGACTAAATCAAAAATTTGCTAAGGTTTATTCAACCCCCCTTCTAAACCTTACACTTACACCCCTTGGGACCTACATCAATTTTGGTTTTAAATTAGATCACCTCATGGGGTGGCTTCTTTTGTGCCACGATCTTTCTTAGATCGCTTTATGCTTCGTGATTTATAGCTCACCTCGCGGGGTGGCTGTCATTGCTCGCATGAGTTGCTACAAAATAGGGGCTTTTGCCTCGCCCTTCATACTTTATACATATATTCAAAATATGTTATAATTTTTAGAGGTATAATACATAAGTGTCAAACAAAGACGCCAACCATTGAGCTAAGACGCACTTAACATAATTATATATTTTATATTAGATATAGACATTTTAAACCATTTAAAAAAAAATTGGGGCGGGGCCCTCATCGGGGGGGCTCTGTGCGGTGGCGCGCCTCGGCCAAAGGTGCGGCCTGCTGGGAGAACTCATTCCCCGCGACTTCATTAGCAAAATGAGCCAAGGAGTCTCTCGCTCATTTTCCTCCCCCGGGAATCGATGTAATCAAAAAACTCAAAGTCGCTCCTTAATCCTCTAGCCTTTGCCCAAGTATTCGGCATGGATTTATTTTGCTTCGAAGTGCCTTCCATCTACATGGCTACTAGGCGAGAGTTAGTGTATGCTATGAGTCTTTCAACATTGCATTTTTGTGCTAACTTCATCCCTGCAATCAAAGCTTCATATTCTGCCTCATTATTAGTAACCTCAAAGTTGAGTTTTAAAGCAACCTCTACCTCAATCGAGTTTGGGCCTTGCAATAGAACCCCAACTCCTCCTCCTATAGCCCCGGATGACCCATCAACGTGAAGGAGCCACGCCACCTCACTTTTGGTCGTTTCTTCTACCATCGTCGGCCGTTGACAAAATCGGCTAGAACTTGAGCCTTAATCAATGACCTACACCGATATTAATATCAAACTCTCCGAGTTCCACCGACCACTTTACAAGATGACCTGACTACTCGGGCCTACCCAAGATTTGTCTCAATGGTTGATTTGTTAAAACAATGATCCGGTGGGATTGGATATAAGGGCGTGGCCGCTACTATTAATGCAAAGAGCTAACTTCTCCACCTCCAAATATCTTTCTTAGGCTCCTTGTAGAAATTTGCTAACATAATATACTGGCTTGTAGATTCCCTCCTCCTCTTTTACTAATATGGAGCTCACAACTCGTTTTGAGACCACTAAGTACAAGAATAGCGGCTTGCCTTTATTAGGTTTTGATAATAGTGGTGGCAATTTCAAATACTCTTTTAGGTTGTGGAACGCTTTTTCCACGATCTTCATCCATTTGAAATTTTTCATGTTCCTTAACGTAGCAAATAAAGCTAGGTTTCGATCGGTGATCTTGTGATGAATCGATTCAATGAGGCTAGCCTCCCCTTTAGATGCTGAACCTCATTAGCTGTTTTTGGGGAAGCCATTTCTATATTGCCTTGATATCTCTTTCGTTGACCATAAATCCCAAAACATTTTCTCCTTGAACCTCGAAAGTGCATTTTGACGGGTTAACTTCATTCCATAATTTCGCATAATCCTGAATTCTTTTTTTAAGTGCCCAAGGTGATCTTCTTCCTTCTCGCTTTTCACAAGCATGTCGTCCACATATACTTCCATGTGCCCTTGGGCTGACCCCGAATGGGGTAGCTCTTCCTCGGTCCTTGATCCCCTTTTTAGGTTAAATACGAGGGTAATAAAGTAGAAACGATATTAGGTATATCAGAATCCTAATTCAATCAACCCAAGATTCTCAGTTAACCTTATTAAATAAGTTATATTTGTCCAAACTAACTTAATCTACTCACACTCATCCGAACAAACTAGCTCGACAATCCTTTAATTAAAACATTATATATCAGATGGGATCTTCTTTCTTGTTTCATCTCCTTTTTTTTTGGATAACTCAGCTTCCAGGCTTACGACTGACTATGCCTGAGGGCAGCAGCTCCGGCCCCTCATCACTACCACCAAGGTAAACCGCGGGATGTGCATGAACTGGCCAGCGTTCTGGTGGGATATGCTAATTTCATCTCCTATTCTAATCGCACAAATCAATGGTTACCATATTAAATTTCAAGCATAAATTATGAGTTTTAATATGATAGACGTTATACACATAGCAATGATTTGTATGGTTAGAATATGAGATGAAATACGGTTTTTTTAAGAATCAAATTGAAATTCATTCATTCATCAAAAAAAATTACAAATGATTACAACATCGAGCGAAAAACAATTGTAATTCCTACAGGATCATAAACCTAGACAGATCTAAAATAAAATATTTAAACCTAAACAGATCTGACTGATCCATAGAATCAGAACTTCGCAAGGAAGGTGTTGGACAAAATATGTACCAAAGAAATTGATCTCGCTTCTGTCACGTATCGTCAGGCAATTACTCATCTGGGTCTTTTGAACAATATCCCACATATCGGATAAACTTTATTTACTGAAAAACTGGAATAAAAGTCACCTTTTGCGGACAAATAAAAGTCACCTATTGGGATAAATTTATTGAAACTAAAAGTACGGAAAATTACTTCTTTCATCTTCCATAGGAGGATGAGAGAAGAAAAATATGAAGAAGATGAGGAGCAAAAATGGCTAGGGTTTGAAAGAAGAAAAAAGAGAGAGAATTTAAAACTTTAAATGGCAAAAGTAACTCAGTAAATAATGGTACTGAAAATAGTGAAAAATTTGTATCTATAGAAAAGCGTAAGAGTATCTTAATTTGGTCGAGTGTAATGCATACACCATCGAATTTGGAAAAGGACACAAATTTCCAATATTTTAGGAAAATGACTTATTTACTCGCCGCGATGTTTTACACTCCCGCATTTTTCTGGTTTATAACGCTTGGCAGACTTTGTGGCGATATTGTTTCAAAGTTATTTCAACATGATTCAAATATTTTTCAACTAATAAAACAATTTCAGAAAATACATTTTTAACACCTTTAAATAATTAATTTTATACTCGAAATCGTATAAGCAAACCAAGAAACATACACATAAACAACATATATTAAAATAAAATACATTGAAAATAATATAGAAACGATAGAAACAACACAAATTTAGGTTTTGATCTAATGTATTCAAAACATTGAAAACAACCAGGAAACAACTAACAACGATATCTAAACAACACATAAATAATATAAAAAATAATATAGGAATAAAAAAATAAGTAAAAGTTGCATTAAAACATCGAAAATAATATGAAAACAACCATGAAACAATATAGAAATAACCGAGAAACAACAGAAACAATGTAAAATACACAGAGGAATAAAAACAACATAAAAATGGGTAAATGTTGCATTAAAACATCGAAAACCATATAGAAACAATCAATAAACAACATAACAACATTGAAATATATAGATACAACTCAATAATATAAAAAATAACACATGAAGAAAAAGAGCGTTAAAATAGGTAAAAGTTGAATTGAAACATCTAAATAACACAAATAATATAGAAACAATATAAGCAATGTAGAAACAAATAAGAAACAACAGAAACAACATAACATATAACACATTACCAAAAAGTAGCGAAAAAATAGGTAAAATCGTAAAAATTTGCAAAAAGACGTACAAATATCCAAAAAATACGAGAAATTAAAAATATCCAAAAAATGTGGAGGTATAAAAGAGTATCATTTTTTTCAAGAAAGTTGGTATTTTCGGAATTTCTCTATAAAATTTGTTGGTCCCAAGGGGTATGAGTATTAAGTCTAGAAGGGAGGGATTGAATAGGCTTAACTAATTTTCGATTTTAATCTTAAATTAGAGTTTTGATCGAGTGAGCAGCTAAGTCTTTTGGAAGACGACAAAGTTCAACCTCAACAGTTGAGTTAATCACTCAGCGGTCTTGGGAGAGCTGTTGATTGAGTTATCTCAGCTGGATGAAGTGAGCTTGTTAAAAATATAGCTAACTTGATTTTTACAATGGAAGTCTTACACCCTTTTTGTATAATAGTTTTACAACACTTGTTCTAATATAAGTTATTGTCAGTTGAGTTAAGCAAATATATATCAACAGAATAAAATAGACCAAATTTAAAGTGTTGAAAGTAAAAAGAAACAAGGCAATTTTTATAGTGGTTCGAGGATGGGGTAATTCCTCTACTCCACTCTTCTCCAACTCCTGGAGGTAATCCACTAATGCGACAACTGTTACAAAATGGATACATCAGTCCAAGTAAGCCTTGATCACACAACCCGGCTCTACTCCCGGGACTCGGCTTCTTCGCAAGACGGATGTCTCACTACTTGACTCCTTCAAACCCTTCGGACTTGATTACCTAGCCTCGATGGATTCAAAGCGGAGTTCTAGCTTGAACCTTACTACACTTCCTTCACTTCATGGATGTGTAGACCACTTTATTCTTGGAACAACTTTTCCTCTTCAACAGGTTGAAGTATTTCTTCCTTCACTGAGTGTGTTGGATAGATTTTCTTCGAAATATGGCTTGAAGATTGGAATGTATAGCTTGAGAGTGTTTTTCTTGCTTTTATCGGTTACTGTGTATCTCGTGTTTTGCACTCTTTGTTATTTGCCTTCGTCTTTGTATATTTCATTGTTCGCACTTTTTTTGTTCGCATTCTTCTTTGAATTTGAATTTTCTCAGCCTTTTATAGTAAGGATTAGAAAAATGTTCATTGAAGAGATAGACATTAATCTAATCTTTATTTCTTGAGTGTTGGCATGTCTCGATGAGCAGCAAGTGATGGGTGCCTTATTTATTTAATATTTTTTGCACCTTTTTAGAGCACTGACAGGACTTAGAGTGTTTCCATGGGCTTATTCTATTTGCACGCCTCTAGGTTTGTGAACTTTCTGTGTCGCAGTATGTACTTATTACTGAAATAAGTATCCTCCTTGATTTCAATGCAACGGTCCCTTTGTCAGTTGATTTGATCTCAACTGCTGCTTTACCCCCTTTTTGAGTCATCTTATTGATTCATAGAAGACTCAGTTGTAAGTCTGATGATAGACACAACTAATTCACTTGACTGAGAGT
This sequence comes from Rehmannia glutinosa, assembly GCA_016081115.2. Classification (NCBI taxonomy): domain Eukaryota; kingdom Viridiplantae; phylum Streptophyta; class Magnoliopsida; order Lamiales; family Orobanchaceae; genus Rehmannia; species Rehmannia glutinosa. Next base: position 56,182,608 of record CM071924.1, on the reverse strand, counting down.
CTTTCTTCCATACTCAGCTGCAACTCAGTTGATTCTTCATTGCTTCCTTCGGCGGTCTTCAACTTGGCTACTTCTTTACTCAAATTTTATATTTTCTATCTATTACACGGTTGAATTACAAATAAAAATGGGGTGCCAACTTTTTAATCTAAGTTTTATATACATCATCAAAATCTATACAAATAAATTTGGAGAAATTACATAAAATACCCTCTTTCCTCAGGTAAACATATCACAAAATACGCTCCTATCACTTTTGTACCTATTTTTTTCTCTCTTTGTACCTATTTTTTTTCTTTTTACGCTCCTGCATATTTTTTGATTATTTTTATATTTTTTTCGTTTTTTTGTTCCCGTATTGCTTTATATGTTATATATGTTGTTTCGATGTTGTTTAAATTTGTTTCTTGGTTGTTTCTATGTGGTTTCGATGTTTCAAAATAACTTTTACCGATTTTTTATGTTGTTTTTGTTCATTAATTATTTTGTACATTGTTTTTATTGTTTCTGTGTTGCTCTATGATATTTTTAATGTTGTTCTAATAATTTTTTTGTTGTTTTCATGTAGTGTTCAATATGTAAATACAGTTTTTACCTATTTTTAAGCTCTTTTTATTCATGTGGTGTTTTTAATATTTTTTATGTTGTTTCTGGGTTCTTTCTATACCGTTTTTAATGTTGTTCTGATGTTTCTTTGTTGTTTCCATGTAGTTTTCGATGTTTAAATACAATTTTTACCTATTTTTAACTCTCTTTGCTCACATGGTGTTTTCTATATTATTTATGATTTGTTTCTATACTAGTTCTTGGTTATTTCTACAGGTGTCAAATGGGCAGGGTTGAGCTGGTGGCGGCCCGCCGGGCCAAAACAAAAAATTGGGTCGGGCTGAGCCGGGCCAAACAGTAACCGGACCACTATTTTTGTAGCCCAACCGGCCCAACCCACGAAAATGCAAAGGAAAAGTCAGGCCGACTGGGACAGGGCTGGGCCAAAAATGCCCGGCTCATTTCGGGCCTAAGAAAACGCAGCCCAGCCTGACTCTTTTACCGGGCCTGGCCAAAATTGACAGCTCTAGTTGTTTCCATGTTTTTTATGTTTTCATGCATTGGATCAAAAATTGAATTGTTCTTTTTTATTCATGTTGTTTCTATAAAATTTTTAATTTATTTGGTTTTAATATGTGTTGTTTTTTGTGTATATTTCTTGATTTTTTATAAGACTTCGAGTATCAAATGAATTATTTAACGGGGGCAAAATTTATTTTCTTCATTGAAATATTATTGAAAGAAACATGTTCGAAACAACAGCGTAAAAAAGTCCGGAAATTTTGGCGGGAGCGTAAATTTGTGTAAAATAATGGAGGGAACATAAATTTGTCCAAAAAAAATATCGGAAAACGTAAAAAACTGTCATTGTCTCCAAAAAGTGGGGCAATTGTGTCAAAAGCCCAATAAATTTTCTAACAAAATTTGTAGGGCTTATGACAGAAATACCCACATTTTTTAAGTCAATACCAGCCTTTTACGCTTCTCAATGCAATTTTACCTAAATTTACGCTTTTCGGTGCAATTTTACCTAAATTTACGCTCCCCGCTCTTTTTTTACACAACAATACGCTCCAGCAAAAATTCCCGGATAATTTTACGTTTTGTTTCAACATTGTTTCAAACATGTTTCTGTGTTTCAACATTGTTTCTAACATGTTTCAAACATGTTTTTGTGTTTCAACATTGTTTCTAACATGTTTCTTTTAATAAATATACGTAAAAAAAATGTATTTAAACATCGAAAACTTCATTGAAACAACAAAAAAATATCATAACAACATTAAAAAGGGTATGGAAACAACCCAGAAATAACGTAAAAAATTTTTAAAATACAACATGAATAAAAAGAGCTTAAAAATAGGTAAAAATTGTATTTACACATTGAATACTACATGAAAACAACAAAAAAATTTATTAGAACAACATTAAAAATATTATAAAACAACACCGAAACAATAGAAACAATGTAAAAAATAATATATGAATAAAAATCAACATAAAAAATAGGTTAAAGTTATTTTGAAACATCGAAACAACAAATAAACAACATAGAAACAACATAAAAACAATAAAGAAACAAATTTAAACAACCTCGAAACAACTTACATAACATATAAAACAATGCAGGAACAAAAAAAAAACGAAAAAAAAATAAAAATAATCAAAAAATAGCAAGGAGCGTAAAAAAAAAAATTAGGTACAAAAGTAAAAAAATAGGCACAAGAGTAATATGAGCGTATTGTATGGTAATGATACAAAAAACAACGTATTCTGTGTAATTTCCCCAAATTTGTAACCCTGGATCAACTCTTAACGGATTTCTTCATCTTTGGGCTTGTAACATAATTAAGCCCATCAAGTTTGCATCCCACTAAAGAAATAAGTTATTGTCTATTGTTATCGTAGTTGTTAACTACAAATTGTACGTTCTTAAACACTTTCTAAAAAGCTTGATTCATTATTGTTATTATTATTAATGGTTAGTTTTTATGATCTTAACCGATTCACTAAAACACTCTACACGTCCATGTTTAGCTTTATTTCTAGTTAGAAGAAATTATTATCAAATTTTCTTTAGTTGCATGCACAACCTTTGCGTTAAAGTCAAAGTGTAATTTATAATGTAAGACAAAAGTAAACATGGGTAATCACTAATTAATGGGTTTACTTACTACTTAACCCTGCCTCAAGCATGCTAATTCACTATATAAACTTCATCATAGCGACAAAAACCCTCGCAAATCTTCCGGAAAGTTAATAAGTTGAATTATTTTATTGTAGTTGACTGCCACAGCATACAAAAAGACCTCTCATGTGACACTACAGTCTACAGTAAGTGGATGCAAGAATTTAAATCTTGGTGCGCAATCCAAATGTACACTTATTAGTTATTTCTAAGAAGAAGAAAAAATACAAAATAAATGGCGATCGCTTGCCTAATCTAAATACATTTTTCAAAACTTGATATATATATATATGTATATGGGGCACTCTCTTGTGAGACCGTCTCACGGATCTAGATCCGTGAGACGGAGCTCCATTTAAAATAACCCGCCCGGCCTAGAGAACCCGCTAATTTAGACTAACCAATCCCAGCCCTGTTACCGCGCTAGGTTTTCAAAAATCGAACCAATCCCAGCTCAGCTACCCTGTGCCCTAGCTCGTGTTTCCCCAGCAGCAGGTCGTCTCCCTCAGCTCGCACCCTAGCTAGTGTTCCCCCAGCAACAGGTCGTCTCCCTCAGCTCGTGCCCTAGCTCGTGTTCCCCCAGAAACAGGTCGTCTCCCTCAGCTGGGGACGAATGAAACAGTAGAAAGCGAAAAAAATCCTCAGCTTGTGTTCTCTCTGTCTCCCTCTCTCGACGTGAATTAACATAAAAACCTCAGCTCGCGTTCTCTCATTGTGTCACACGGTATGTAGAATTTCGATTCGATTTACCTTTTGTTACAAAAATATATGTATGAAATTTGTGTTAGTATTGGTGTTTATTATTGTAAGAAAAAACTTTTTCTTCTTTTTTGTTTTCCAGCTTATGTGTAAGTTTTGTTGAAGAACAAAAATGGACAATATAAAAGAGTTTGCCAAAGAATGTATGAATTCTTCCATTAAGCCTAAAAGTATTACTTTTATAGCTAAAAGTATCACTTTTTCAATCAAAAGTATCAGATTTCTAATGAAAAGTATTGCATTTAGATGTTGTCACCGTCATTGACTCTAGTGATGAGGGTGACGAAATCAAAATTGACACAGATGATGATTGTGATGTAATGCTCCAAGAAGCTGAAGGTAATGTATTGCCTATCTTTTGTCACTTCAGTTTTTCAAGTATTGATTTTCTAGTAAAAAGTATCAGTTTTTCAATGAAAAGTTTCACTTTTTCAATGAAAAGTATCACATTTCTAACCAAAAGTATTATGCTTAGATGTTGTCACAATTCTTGTGTCTTCTCCTCAAAATGACGAAGTCAATATTGCCACACGTAATGCAAATGATACAACACTCCATGAAGTGAAGGTAATGTGCTTCCCATTTTTGTCAATTAAGTTTTTGAAGTATTACTTTTTTATTAAAAAGTATCACTTTTTAAGTGAAAAGTATCACTTTTGGAATGAAAAGTATCACATTTCTAACCAAAAGTATTACGCTTAGATGTTGTCAATTAAGTTTTTGAAGTATTACTTTTTCATTAAAAAGTATCACTTTTTAAGTGAAAAGTATCACTTTTTGAATGAAAAGTATCACATTTCTAACCAAAAGTATCACTTGCTTTTTCGTATTGCTTTTCTAGTAAAAAGTATCACTTTTTCAATTAAAAGTATCACATTTCTAACCAAAAGTATTATGTTTAGGTGTCACAATTAATGCCTCTAGTGATGAGGTGATAAAGTAAGTAATTCCAATGAGGTCGTAGTTGATAATGAAGATGAAAATGAGTTTGATGTGAGTGGTTGTCTTCTACATATAACAAGAAAAACAATTAAGGATATGCATCGATTGTATTGTCGTCATGCTCGTCTTTGTTGGGTTTAGTGTACGAAAATCGACTACTAGAAAATCTACAAAATGAAACAGAGTTGTTGTTGAGAAATACTATGTATGTTCTTCTCACTGGATTTAAGCAATCTGGCAATTTAAAAGAAAAAGGCTAATGTTACACGACACGGATGTAAAGCTTCAATTAGAGTAAAGTTAAATGGAGAGGGGCTTTACGAGGTAGTTCAAAGATATTGTGGAACACAACCATCAACTCACAAGAAAACGAGAATGGAGCCATTTACATCGTTCTGAGAGAGTCATTACAAATGAAAAAGGCAAAGCTATTGAGGATATGATATCTTGTGGGATGAAAGCCACTCAATCTTACCGTTATATGGTACACGATGCGGGGGGCGAACAATGCCTTGGTCATACTTTGAAAGACCATTTGAATTTTGTTAATAGATTGAAAATGAAAGCAATAGAAGGTGGCGATGCACAGACGTTAATTGACATCTTATATCAACAAGATGTCGAAGAGGAGGATTTCTTTTTTAGAGTGAAGTTGGATGAATTTGGTAGATTATCTAATGTATTTTGGAGGGATTCCATGATGAAGGAAGACTATAAGATATACGGTGACGTTATGATATTTGACACAACATATCGCACGAATAAATACAACTTGATTTGTGCGCCATTTGTTGGGGTCAACAACCACCGAAAAACGCTCATGTTTGGGTGTGCTTTTTTATCTGATGAAAAATCTGAATCATTTGAGTGGCTTTTTCAAGTCTTTACAAAATCAATGGGTGGAAAATGTCCTGTAACTTTGTTCACTGATCAAGACCTGGCAATAAGCAATGCAATTGAAAAGGTAAATACTTTATGACAATAATCTGATACTTTTGTCTGTGATACTTTTATAGCTAAAAGTGATACTTTTTATAGCTAAAAAGTGATACTTTAGCATGAGAATCGGATACTTTTCCCTCGTAACATATATGGTTAATTTTATGTCTGTGATACTTTTGTCTGTCTGTGATACTTTTATAGCGAAAAGTGATAATTTTAGCTATAAAAGTGATACTTTAGCATGAGAATCAGATACTTTTCCCTCAGAACATATATGGTTAATTTTGTTTGTAATACTTTTGTCTGTGATACTTTTATAGCTAAAAGTGATACTTTTAGCTATAAAAGTGATACTTTAACATGAAAATTAGATACTTTTCACTCAAAACATATATGGTTAATTTTGTTTTACTTCTTCTGTGCAGGTTTTTCCTCAAACAAGGCACATGCTATGTCTTTGGCACCTTCACCAGAATGCTATAAGTCGGTTTGGACGTTTGAAAAAAAATAATTCTTTCAAAGAAGCATTCAATAAATGTTTAACTGGTTGTGTTGATGAAAGAGACTTTGAAATTTGCTGGAATTCTATGATTTTGGAGTATGAATTGCATGATGATTCTTGGTTTCGGCGCATGTATGATTTGAAGGAGAAATGGTGTACTGCATTAAGCAAGGATATTTTTTCTGCGGGAATATTATCTTCACAAAGGAGTGAGAGTACGAACAGCGCAATAGGATTTAATGCAAAGAAAACAACAACTCTGACTGAATTTTATGGAATTTTTCAAGGAACATTAAAGCGTTGGAGGAACAATGAAAAAGAAAACGAACTCCGATTGCTCAAGATCAATTCCAACGTCCGTACTACCATTGATCGAATGTTGAAACATGTTCTTTGAGGTATATACATTGACCCTTTTTAAAGAGTTTGAGAGTGAGTTTATTAAAAGTATCTCTACTGAATGCATCATTGTGCGTGTTGAAGAAAACATCATGGTTTATGACATTTCAATGCCAAGTGATGGGGGTTGCTGTCATCGTGTGGTGTATGATTGTTTAAATATGCTCATAAACTGTTCTTGTAAGAAATTTGAGGAGTGTGGTTTACTCTGTTGTCATAGCTTAAGAGTATTTCATATGCATTCTATCTCCAAGATTCCTGAGTGTTACATTGTCAAAAGATGGACAAAATTTGTCAAAACAGAGTTGTGGGGGAAGTTTAATAAGATGGCTGAAAGTTCTCACAAACCGAAGGATTGTGTTCCTTGGCGGCATGAAATGGCACGAAACTATTATAATCTATTTCTAAAATGCCAAGACAATGAGGAGGCGAGAAGAATCATCGAAGATGGCTACAATAGAGATTCTTTAGTCGTTGATGCATTGATGAATACACCGAATTCTACGGAAAACATGAGGTTTCTAATTCTTCTAACAAAGATATCGGATCCTACACGTTCGATTACAAAGGGGAGAAGGCAAAGGATCAAGGGGGCATTTTCGTGAAAAAACAAGAAGAAGAAAAGTCGATACAACAAGCTCACATCCATCCAAGGAGTTTGGTTCAAAGACTCCTAATCCTCGATTATTTTAGTATTCCTACTGTTTTAGTACTTGAATTGTTGATTTTTAGTATTCTTCGATTTTTAGTATTGTTGAATTGTCCAGATTTTTTTTAGTATTGAATTGTTGATTTTTAGTATTGGATTCTTGACTTTTATTATTGAATTTTTAGCTTGATTATTATAAATGATGGTGATACTTTTATCCCAAAAAAATGATACTTTTGTAACAAAAAGTGATACTTTTAACCCAAAAAGTAATATTTTTCTAATGGAAAGCTATACTTTAATGAGATGATACTTTTTTAACGCTAAATGATACTTTTAACCCCAAAAATGATACTTTTGTAACAAAGAGTGATACTTTTAACCCAAAAGGTGATACTCAATTGAGAGCTATACTTTAATGAGATTAAACTTTTTTAACAATAAATGATACTTTTAACCCAAAAAATGATACTTTTGTAACAAAAAGTGATACTTTTAACCCAAAAGGTGATACTTTTCCAATTGAAAGCTATACATCTTGACATGATACTTTTTTTAACAAAAGTGATACTTTTAACCCAAAAACGATACTTTTTAATAGAAAGTGATACTTTTGTAACAAGAAGTGATACTTTTCCAATTGGAGGCTATTCATCATGACATGATACCTTTTTAACAGAAAGTGATACTTTCAACCACAAAAATGATACTTTTTTAACAGAAAGTGATACTTTTAAAACAAGCAACGATACTTTTTAAAACACAGTGATACTCTAATAAGCCTATTTCTAAAACTGTCAACAAAATGCTCGAACATTACAATGTGCTTATTCACAACCACACCAACTTACGAATGTGAAAACAACTTTCTCGTCATCTTCCCACAAATCATACAACCAAAAACTATTCAATACCTATCAATGTAACTTGCACCAAACTAATTTATACATGCATAAAAATTAGAAACAATTATTCTCTTTCATTCTATATCGAGCCCTACATACATCAATCAACTTGTTTGATTTATAAATTCAATTGCTTCCTTCTCAACTTGCACTCTTAATTCATTCCACCTACTTGAGAACAATCTTTGCGCAATAAGAAGCCCTTAATTTGCGCTGCTCACCAACCTTCAATAAAAACAACACAAAACAAAGGTAAAATAAATAAAAACAATATAAAACAAAGAAATTTAATCTAATCTAATTTGCAAAAACATTCATACCTTACGCAAATCCGGTTACGAGTAAACAAGCCCTGGAAATTTTCCATGTGGTGCATTAGGAAAACACCACACCAATGTTGGCTATTTTTCTTTGCCATGGAAATTTGACATTATCAAATTCATATTTTGGAACATCATCAGCCTTAGGGTGGTTTTTCTCCTTCAAGAAAATGCTCATTTCTCTTTCTTTGAAAATTAAAAAAGCGAAATCACACTACTGAGTAATAATGAGTAATACTTTTCACTTCAAAGTATTAGAAATAATGAGTAATACTTTTCACTTGAAAAATGATACTTCTCATATGAAAAGTGATACTTTTCACATAAAAAGTGATACTTTTTACTTCAAAGTATTACAAATAATGAGTAATACTTTTCAAGTGAAAAGTGATACTTTTCATATGAAAAGTGATAATTTTCACTTAAAAATCGATACTTTTCACTTCAACGTATAACAAATAATGAGTAATATTTTCAAGTGAAAAGTGATACTTTTCACTTCAAGTGTATTACAAATAATAACATGAAAACTAACATCAATAATAACATCAACTAAATAATTTACCACCAATTTTGCTAGACTAATATAGTCGGAGCAACATTTTCATTATGCACCAAATTATCCGGATATTGCACTTTTGCATCAACAAAGTTGATGACAAAGACCTGATATAATGTTGCTTGTAGAAAATTGGCACAACAATCGCATTTTTAACAAGAAAATCGGACAAAAATCTGCATTTTATAAGAAGAAAAGCTAAATTCCAAAGCAAAACTTGAGAGATATTCTTACGAAATCCACTCTTGAGGTCTCGGCTGTTTCCACTTGACATCCAATGATTCCAAAGAATCTCTCAAATTTTTACTATTATCCCGCCTTTATCTCTCAAAAGATTTTCAAGGTAGATCTTTGCACAAGTGTGATACTTTTAAGATTCAAATTAATACTTATAAAGCATAAAATGACACTTTTAAATAAAACTTACGAGAATGTTGAGCATGGAAGTAAAAGCGGGTTCGTTCTTCGGTCTTTTGTTAAGCAACATAGCCCATGTGTCTATGATGCTTATATGGATCATCATTGAATCATGCAATGTCATGATGTCATCATTAAATGCAATATAAAAACCTCCAGCATGTGCAAAAGCGTTTGAACTGAAAATTAAAAACAATTAATACAACAAGAAAATGGATTTGAACAGGAAATTAAAGGTAAATTATAAAAACAATTTACTTACTCGATAATTTTTTTGTGATTGAAAAAGCAATAATCAATAATATCTTGCTCCTTCCTGCGCAAGAATTTGAGGCTGCTCTTGTGTTTTTTCATGAAAGTGGACTTGAACTCAGCCTTTGGATCAATAGGCCATGGTTCGTCCAGAATTTTAGCATCCTCTCCTACTTCTTCATTCCCAACTTCTTCTCCGGCTTCTTCACCACCTTCTTCACCAACTTTTTCCCCCATTTGTTTGCCTGAATCTTCTTCTTCTTCGCCAGCTTTTTCAGAACTGACCTCTGGGGTAAGAAGCTCAAAATTTGGCATTTGAGCTGCCAAATTCTTCATCAATTTAAAGTTTTCAACAGCTTTATCAATCAGCTCGTGCACCTTCGAGTCTAGAAGAACTGGCTTTCAGAGATTGACGAGTGCGGAGATGAAATTGTATCTTTCTTCTCTTGCTTCTCTTGTGTCATCTCATTTTTCAATTTTCTGAACTCGTCCATATGGAATTGTGTAACAAGATTAAAATTTCTCTTGCACATCAAAAAAGCTTTGTGAACATTCTACAAAATAAGAAGAAATATGTTAATATTTGACATGAAAAAGTGATACTTTTCACTTCCTAGTATTACACTGATTAGTAATACTTTTCAAGTGAAAAGTGATACTTTTCACAGGAAAAGTGATACTTTTCACAGGAAAAGTGATACTTTTCACTTCCAAGTATTACACTGATTAATAATACTTTTCAAGTGAAAAGTGATACTTTTCACAGCAAAAGTGATACTTTTGACATGAAAAGTGATACTTTTCACTTCCTAGTATTACACTGATTAGTAATACTTTTCAAGTGAAAAGTGATACTTTTCACATGAAAAGTGATACTTTTCACTTCCAAGTATTAGAGTGATCAGTAATACTTTTCAAGTGAAAAGTGATACTTTTCAAGTAAAAAGGATACTCTTCCCTTCAAGTAAAAACTGATACTTTAAATGAACTTACATCCCTAGCCAGCTTCTCCAACTCGTCATCGTCGAGCTCCTTCCCCTTTGGTAGTTTCAAATTTATATATTCATCATCACCAACTTGAACATCTTCTTGTTCGTCCTCTTCGTATGCATTTTTCCCAACCTTCTCTTTCTCAGCCTTACTTTTTCCACCTGTCTCATTTTTCCCAACCGCCTCTTTCTTAACCGTGCATTTATTCCTCGAGCTAATAGGGTATGTATCATTACCCATTCACCCCGCCTAGCACAAAGAATAGAGCTTTCTTGCTTTATTCTTTTCCTCGCCTTATCGGGGTCCAAAGAGATATCGGTGGTAGTGTGGATGGTTCGGCGTTTCCCGCCACTTCAATCTATGGAAATACAAAAACAATAAGACCAAAACACACCCACCGATGTATTTAGCTGCGGGATTCCTATTGTATTTGTCCACCCATGTGCACATGACTTTTTCAAAACATACGAACACCACATAGTCCCCTATTTTCTCGACATCGATAATCGATCTAATCGCATGCAAGTCAACTTTCCGATTCGTCCTGAGTCAAAAACAAGATAAGCAAAAATAACAAAAAGGCGCTTAAAATCATCACCGCCATCCACCAACCTACTCTCAATCACATTCTTAACCTTGTAAACCAAACAATCCGCGTCGATGTCGTACTTCTCCTTCAACTCACAACTCAAAGAAAATATACTTTCCCGATCCAATTCGAACATCATTCCCAACTTTATTGGGCAATAGAAAAAGATCACATATGTCATCTGATGTGACAACAAAACTCGCATTGTCGAACTTCAACATCCGACTGGTACCATTAAAATTCTTTACCAGATTTTTAACGATACCCATAGGGAATCTTTGAATCGATCGAAGACTCAACAAACCACCAAATCCTATAATCGACAACATCGACATTTTGTTGATCACCAAATTTTTCGAAACTCACATAAATCTTGGGGTTTTACATTGGGTGATAAAGTCTCTGCAACACATAAAGAGTGAAACTTTTAATAGCATTAACATGCCAATTGATATGAAAAGTGATACTTTTAATACAAAAAGTGATACTTTTAACACATAAAGTGATACTTTTAACACATAAAGTGATACTTCTATATGAAAGTATGTTAAAAGTGATATTCAGTTAAGTGATACTTTTAACAGGAAAAGTGATACGTTTAATACAAAAAGTGATACTTTTAACACATAAAATGATACTTTTAACACATGAACTGATACTTCTATATAAAAGTATGTTAAAAGTGATACTCAGTTATGTGATACTTTTAACAGGAAAAGTGATACTTTTAACATACAAAGTGATAATTTTATCACAGAAAGTAATACTTCTATATGAAAGTATTTCCATAACACAAAAAATATGTTAAAAGTGAAACTCGGTTATGTGATACTTTTAACACAGAAAGTGATACTTTCAACACAAAAAGTGATACTTTTCATATGAAAAGTGATACTCTTATATGAAAGCATATGTTACCTGGCTTTTCGCCTTTTCTCTATGGTTACCTCAACATCAGAGCTATTCCTATCATCTCCACTGCAACAGTAAATACAATCAAATAAATTAACACGAAACATCAAAACAACACAATATAATCATGCATTAAAACAAATGACTATACCCAGTTTTAACTTCCTCTACTTTTTCAAATTTTTTTGTGGTACTTTTCTCTTCTTTGGAATAGGCTTTGAATCTTTTGCTTCAATATTTTCATTTTCCTTAGCTTTCCTTTTTTCGGGAATATCTTTTTTATTTCTCGGCGTGAGTTTCTTTTTTTATAGGAGAAACGTCTTTTGTGCCTTCATTTTGTAATACCCTGTTTCCGGGACAATCGGCATACGAGTACGAGGTGTTTTAGGATCTTCTTCCATTATCACAGGGGATATATAAATGTGCACAAACAACCTTTTTAGCTTAAAACGCAAAAATATAAAAAACAAACACAGATTAAAAATACGAAAATATATAAATCTAATAACAAGAAATTAACATGACTACTTTATGAACACTAAAATGAATTTCGCATAAAAAACTCATAAACCCTAAACAAAATCGAGAACATAACAACCCCAACACAACAAAGAACTGAAAACTGAACAAAAAACGGGAGAAGAATGAAGAAAAATGGAAAAAAACTGAACACCAACACCACCCCCTGTACACCAAACCAACCCCTCAACGCCAACCCTAGATAAAATGAAAACATAAAAACTCTGAAAACTGAACAAAAAACGAAAAAAAAAAAGGGTAGAAACTACACGGTTAACAAATCGCATGAAAAGTTGAACTAAAACTGAAGAAAAATGGAAGAAAAAAACATAAAAACTGAAGAAAAACGGAAAAAATGACTTACCAGTTGACAAAATTGAGGAATCGCGGAAGAGACCGAGCGGAAATCGGAGAGAAAATGGAGAGAAAATCGTGACCTCGAGCGGGAGAGATGGGGAGAGATGAAACAGGGATGGGAGAAAAAGGGTTTAGAATTGGGAGGGAGGGAAAAAAAGCGGGTTCATTGAGTTTGTGTAAAATGGGGCTTGGTTTGGTAGGGCGGGTAGGTCACCTTGAAATGGTCGGGTCGGTTTTAGTAAAATGGGGCTCCGTCTCACGGAACTAGATCCGTGAGACGGTCTCACACAAGTTTTTGTGTATGTATATATATAGGGAGGGGATCATGTGAGACCACCCTCCTAGATGAGACCGTAGGAACAAATCTACACCATCAAAAAAATAAATCAATGGCCAAGATATGAACAAATATATACAACAATTGATAGGAAAATATACACTTGCAGGGGTAAAATAGGAATAGATGAAACAAAAATGGTAACCGCCTCCTACAAATTGGGGACGTGATCTGTTATTGATCACGTCCCCATAATCACGCGATTTACCCTCTCTTTCTATCCCTTCTTCACAACAACAATCTCTGCATCGCCATAACAACTTGTACTGCTCCATTCGATTCTGCAAATTATTCCATAGGATCAAGCTTGACAAAAAACATAAACAGCTACAGAAAATGTGGCAACAGAAACATGCAACAATTAATGAAAAGTATACAATTTCACTAAACTAACTATACATTAAAACATTACTAAATATACATAAACATTTAACTTTACACTGAACTAACTATGCATTAAAATATTACTAAGTATACAAAAATATTTAACTAAGTATACAGTTACACTGAACTAACTATACATTAAAATATTACTAAGTATACATTAACAATTAACTAAGTATACAATTACATTGAACTAAATATACAATTCCACTGAACCAAGTATACAATTCTACAGAACTAAGTATACAAATCCACTAAACTACTTATATAACTAAGTATACAATTCCACTGAACCAAGTATACAATAAAACATAACTAAGTATACAACGTCATTATACTAAGTATACAATTCCACTAAACTAAGTATACAATTCCACTGAACTAAATATATGATAAAACATAACCAGGTATAAAATGACATTTAACTAAGTATACAATTCTGCTGAACTAAATATGCAAGAATATTTAACTAAGTAAACAAGAAGGACTTTGAAAAATAGGGTTTTGGGTACAGAGAGAACGATGGTGCAAAAAATGGCGGAAGACGTATCAGTTTTGATATGAAAATAACTGAACAACACGATTGAAGTTGATGGGATCTCTCTCTCTAAATCTCGGCCAACTGAAAATGTAAGATTATATTTGCCTTAAAAATAGTTATTAAATGACATTAATATGCCTGTTCAAAAAATTGATGATATAGAAAAGTATATATATACCCTTACTAGATTAAAATAACTAGAATGATCTACACCATCCAAAAGTTTAAATCAGGAGTCCATAAGTGTTTCTATGGACTCACCTAAAGAGGTTGGTCTCATTTGAACCAATCCCTATATATATATTCATACACATATATATACACTACTATATTGCCCAATGCGATGCATGGAGTGTAATATAATAAAGTATTATATAATTTTGATATTTAAGAAATTAACATATTATAGGAAATGTAATGAAGTGAGACAAGGAGGGTCTCTCAACACCCAATGTCCTTTGAATAGGGGAAGGGCCGAAGGGGTTGCAGGATGACATATCTTGACCCCGGATAAAATAATTTAGGATTTATTAAATTACTACTATTATTATTATACTCTTAATACATTTTCACAAAGAAAAATTTAAATATCTAACAATAAATTAAAATTTTACAAAAAATGAGAAAAAATAAATAAAATAAATTGATTATATATTTAAAGCAGGTTTATACATCTTTTGAAAAACACTTGTTGAGTTGTCTAAACTTTAAAAATTATATGTTTAATTAATAATTTTTTACAACAAAATTGAAATATAGTTGAAATTTATACCAATAAATTACTATATATATTAATTTAATATATAAAATCAGAATCTCATTTATTAATGAATAACAATATCATTTTATTCAAATCAAGATTATTTGAGAAACTATTTTATAGCATAAAAGATCATTGTTCGAGAGTAACAAATAAATATAACATACGTAATAGAACAAATAAATAGCATATCTTTTACGTAATAAATATTTACTTATTATATATTCAAAAAATATGTACTATATAATAATTAAATTATATATATAAAATTTAAAGATTTTTTTTTACAATTATATATATATATATGATTTCGATATTTTAGGTATTTCAGACAATATTTATACATTTGATTATTTTATCATATATAATAAATAGATGCTTAGAATTATACCTACATAGGATTTTAATATTTTTGGTATTTCATGTGATTTTTACTTTGGATTATTTTCTCAAATATAATATATATACGTACAATATATATATATATATATTTACAATTTGTATATTTATTCTTCTTAAGATAGTTTTACATTAATATTTGTTGTGTAAATAAATTTACATTAATAATTAGAACTTACCAAATTATGTTAAGGGTGAAATCCTATTTACTGAAAATAAGAAATTATAATATTTTAGATTTGAAAAGTATAATTCAAATGTCATAGAAACTCACCCAAAATCTTAGCATTTTTTAATGCATGTTATTGACGGAATTAAATTATTATTTAATTATTTTTTAATAATAATTCAGCATTTTTTCATATTTAGAAAGGTGAAATGGGTGGAATTTTTTTTACTATTCCTAGACTACTCTCTCCTCACACACACACACACACACACACACACACACATATATATATATATGTAGATTTAATTTCTTATTACATAAATATATAATATTATGTATGGATATGTAATATATAATATTTGGATACATATTTTGAGATATTTTATTCAATTAAAAATATTATTTTTTTAATTAAATTTAATCAACTTAAATATAATTTTATAAAATATGGATAAATGGCTGAAGCCCAAATAATAACTATATGTATTAAATAACCAAAATCAACCCTACATACTAAATAAAATAACAATATAACATATAATCACCTTATTATTCTAAGATATGTGTCAAATTCTCATTCTTCCAATACCACTTGGTGGTTTCATATTTATCTATGTGGCAACCATATATTATATATTTTCTATATATAATCTAAAAGATAATAGTTAATCCAAAAATCAAGGTATCTATCAATACAATCTATTTTTTCGTAAATCAAAGATTTTACATATATAGTTTATTATAATTTAAAAGGTAAATAATAATCCAAAAATGAAAACTTCTACTATTCAATCTAAACAATCTATCTATATAATCTAAAAAAGTAAACTACTATAAAAATAAATATATATATATATATATATATTGGATACTTTCTATTAAGAAAATTAGCACAATTAACTAAGTGATTTTTTAAACGCCAAAAAAATTAAGTATCAATCATTGCGATATACAATTAATTTGTGAAAATTTAAATTGAAAACGATTGTAACAATGTAATTAAGAATTAAAATTTTACGCTATTTTGACAAGCCAAAATACTAAAAAAATAAATTAAAAATAGCTCAAATA
Organism: Rehmannia glutinosa; assembly: GCA_016081115.2. NCBI lineage: Eukaryota > Viridiplantae > Streptophyta > Magnoliopsida > Lamiales > Orobanchaceae > Rehmannia > Rehmannia glutinosa. The sequence continues at coordinate 56,166,200 of CM071924.1, read as the reverse complement.
CAATAAAATTACCACAAATCCGTTTTAACACATGAGTGTTTTTCTAGTACTTGAATATACAAATTGATGTCCAATAGTCTGAATGAATAATTTTTAAAATCTATTACAAAATAAAATTTTGAGTAAATATATCTTTTATTTTTATTTATTATATTTATTTTTTATTTTACATACGTAATATGTTTGTCAAATTGAAGGTCGTTAAAAAACTGATTAATTTGATATATTATACGTAAAAAATGGATCAAAAACAAAAAAATATTAAATTTCAAAAAGAAAAAAATTAATAATTAATGCAGTTCACACAGATTTGGAAAACTAATTAATGCAGTACATACAGATTTGGAAACCATGAAATCCCAAGATTTTTTACCTTTTTTTTTTAATTCTTGACTTTTATTGATTATAGCAATATCAAATGTGCGGGAAAATCTCTGGTTACTATTTTGAGAAACGGCTCATTTTATATCTATAGATGTCACATTATTTCCTCTCAAAATATATAAAGTTAAATATTGTTTATCTCTTCTATTATTTGTTTTGAATCAAATAACCCGTCTATTAAATCATCTCTCACTAGGAGAGATGGTACTTGACTTCACCTATTAGAGGTGAGGTCAAAGGTTCAAATCTCATCTCTCCCCTACAATAATTTGAAATAGTTTGAATATGCACTCAAAAAGAAAACGTCTATTAAAATTTTCAAATACCTCATAAATCAACCAAAAATATATTAATAACAAATTAAAATACCCTTAAGTTAAATAAATTTAAATTAAATTTGCGTTTTTTATTATAAACTGTATGCTCTTTGCCTCTTTATGTACACTTACATGTCTAATTATGATTATAAATTTCATTGAACACTGATCTTATGAATAAACTATCATTCAATTTTTTTTTCGAGTGAAAACTATCATTCAATTGACTCTAAAGTAAACAAAAAAAAATATCAATATTTTACAGGTACATAAGACATGGGCAATGAGATGTTATCCAATTGGATACCACCCAACTCCCTTGTGATTTTGACCTGTGTCATATTTTGATTTTTTTAGAAGATACATCAAGTTTAATGAAAAAAATAATGTCACTTAAATTTATATTACTTAAAATTTAAAAAACATGTTTCTATGGATACAAGTTTTGTCAATGTGCAAGTATTCGAAGCTACTTAATTCTGTTACACTGATCAATCAATTTAATCACTCAGTTCTGAAAGTGAGTGAATAAATATCTTGATTAGGCAAAACAAATCTGAAATAAATAATGCCAGAACATTGCTATGACCATTTTGTGATAATAATAGATTTGAAAATAGGGTGACACAGCTAAATGTGCATCCATGTGAGGGTGACAAAATTTAAACAAATTAATGCATTCACTAGTGTATACTAGGCCCACTTGACCAAATCCATGTTAAGACCCATAATGGCACTTGCTTGCCATGCCTAATACTACAACCATACTATAATCCTTAAAAAAGAAATCATTCAAGAAACCATTGACAACAGCTAGTACTATTTGTCCATCATGCATTATGATCTGTATAATCCCATGAGTGATGGCTACAGTATATTTTGCAAAACCAAAAAAAAAAAATACTATGTAAAGGAAGAATCATTTTGGGCACAATTTTAATGCCAAGACAAAAATGATAATTATTATCATTCCAACCCCATCTTCCCTTCTTCACATGCCATTTCTCCAAATATGCATACATGATGGATACAACTACACGTTTAGATTCTTGGACTGTTATTCCTTCTTACTTCAGCCCCATATAAGTATAAAAAAATTTCCAATAAATTTCATTGGATCCTTCTGTTGATAGGAAACCACTACACATGGATACAAGGGAAGGGGTCAAATTCCAAATTCTATTTTTTTAATATTTTTTTACATTATATTCTATTTTTCTAAAATAAATATGTTTAGATTATTTCACTGTGAGTTATGCCATGTATACTTGTTAAATATCTTAAAAACTAGTAATCCCGCACGTGCGTTGCACGTGGATTTTTATTTTAATATTATTATATTATCATGCAAATATCTATTAACATGAATAAGTATTTATTACTTTATTTTTATAATAATATTTACATAAAGTAAATAAAAACAAAAATTTATCTACCAGATGTTCAAAGTTATAATTTCAATTATAAATTTAAATGTCAAAATTCATCTCGTTTATATTTCTCAATCTACGCTTATCTCTATATTACTATTCAATCTCTCTCCCTCTTTCCTCTCTGAACAATTATATATATATATATATATATTTTGTGAAACATGTATATTCATATTGAACTTGTATTGTTGAAAAAATACGAATACTTCGATCACATTATTAATCTATCTTTTCTTAACAAAAATATAATACAAATTTATCAAGTTTTCATAGAAAAATATTTATGAAGAAATGTAATTACAAATTGACAAATGAAGTTTAAGTGACAAAAGTATTTTCGTTGGATTAATCTCTCTGGCTATATTGAATATCGATGTCATTGTTAGACATGAAAAATGCAATCAAAAAACATGAAGTCGCTTTCTTGAAGTAATCTAATGAAAAACATAATAACTTGATTTTTCACGTATTCAATCCTTATAGAATTAAGCTTCGGTAGTCGATAAAATGTAAAAAAGAAAACTATTCGTATGTGATTAGCAGTTAAGAATATCAAATGCTAAGAAAATATCTAACTTTTACAAACATCAAATATTCGAAAATTAAATATTATTATTATATCGAATTATAATATAAAATAGTTATAATTTTAATTTAGTACATTCATTTTGTATTTAGTGTTATCCAGTTGAATCCAAACATTAATATGGTAAGTAACAATTTGTTAATTTTTCTGTAATTAATATAAATATATCTTATTTATAGACATCTTGTCAAATTTTCTATAAGTTTTAACTAAAATAATATTATATCATATACAATTTTTTTCTATATTTAGTTATGTAATTGTTGTCAGTTAGATTTCAATTAAAAACAAATATACTAAATCTCATATATCGATATTTTGACTTGAAAGTTTATTTTTATTTATTTATAAATATATTGTATCTATTTAATATATTGTAGCAAGTAACACATTCTACTTTTTACTATAATTAATTTCGTAATTATTGTCAATTCAACTTAGAAATTTGAATTATCTCCTAATTAGATAACTGGTAGATAATAGTTTATTTAATTCACAAATTTCCCTATCCAACTCATTCAAAAACATGGTATAGTACACACAATTTGTTAATGTTTCTATAAATAGTTTCGTAATTTAATTTTGTATTTAGTAAGCTCAAATTATACATCACATTTGAAAAACAAAATGTATAAATAGATTAATTAATATATATTATAGTTAGATTAATTAATATAGATATATATATATATATATATATATCTTATTTATAGACACTTTGTTAATATTTCTATAGTTTTAACTAAAATTAGATTATATTATATGCTATTTTTTACTATAATTAGTTCCGCAATTTTTTCAATTAGACTTCATTACAAATTAATTTCAGTGTGATACAAAATAAATATAGTAAATCCTATAATTTGAAAGTTTACCTGAGAAGTTTTTTTTCCATATATTTATAAGTAGATTGTATATAAAAAGTACAAAGATAAGTATCACATTCTTTTTTCTATAACTAATTTCTTAATTATAGTTTAATTCGATCTAGATATAGAAATTATTTCTTATTTAGAAAATAATAGACAACAATTTTGTTTCACGAATCTCCTTATCCGGCTCATTCAAAAACATCTTATGTGTATACCTTGTTAATTTTTCAATAAATAGACCTATAATTTAATAATATAATTTAATAAGCTCAAATTATAGGACAATTTATAAAGGAATTAATAAATAAATAGATTAATATATATTATTTATAGTTAGATAAACTAATATATATATATCTTATATATAGACACATGTCTATTTATATATATTATTGTACTAAAATAAGATAAAATTTAGTTCATTAATTATTATCAATTAGACTTCATTACAAATTGAATGAATTCTAATGTGATTAAAAACAAATGTAATAAATCGAGTGATTCAAGATTTTAACTGGAAAATTTATTACTATTGATTAATTTATAAACATCTGTATCTAAAATATATATACATACTATAGTAAGTATCACATTCTATTATTTCTATAATTAATTTCGTAATTATTGTCAAATCAATCCCAAAATATGAATTATCTCTTAATTGGGCCATTGATTGACAATAGATTCTTTCACAAATCTCACTATCCGAATCATTCGAATGCTTGTTGGTACGTAAACACATTGTTAATTTTTCTATAAATAGATTCGTAATTTAATGATATAATCTAATAAGCTCAAATTATATGTTAGGTTACTAAGAAATTACAAAATAAATATATTAATATATATTATTTCTAATTTGATGAATTAATATATACATATATTACTTATAAAAATATAATATAACAAAAACATCAGGAATGAACAACACAAAAAATAAAAAATAAACATAAAAAATATAAAATATATTTACTCAAAAATGTATTTTATAACGGACTTTAAGAATTATGCATTCGGGCTATTGGACATCAAATTATATTTAGGCTATTTGTGAATGTATAATTATTATTTGAGGTTATCCCATTACTTCAAAATCATATAGAATTATATTTAAGTTGATTAAATGCAATTAAAAAATATTTATTTTAATTGAAGAAAATATGTATCCAGATATTGTATCCATACATAGCATTATATATATTCATGTCAGAAGACAAATACATAGTCTTGAATGTATTTTTTATGGTTATGATATATGATATTTTTTTCTTTTTTTGACTTTATCAATAAAACACATTGAATTGTATTTGCCACCGTGCATTGCATGAGATCACATCTAATATCTATTAACAATATAAGATAAATAAAATATTTTATTTGGTTCACATGAATTATATCAATCTAAAAATAATTGTCAGCAAAAAATTCATTAATGCATTACAATTATAATTATAATTATAAGATGCAAAAAAATGAGATCCCAAAAAAAAAATCTTAAAATTGCACTATTTATAAGCACATTTATAAAGACAAAAAACTGACAAAAATAATTATAGACAAAATTAGTATAATATAATTTATAGATTAGATGCCAAAAATATGTAAAGTGACAACAATAATTAATTTTAAACATAGTTCAATCTTATATTTATATATATGTATGTATAGGTAGTCTAAAATTAGATGGCGAAATATAATTCCAAAAATATAAGATTCCAATTTAATCTTATTAACTGCATTTTTTAAGCAGAATAATAAGTGAACAAATAAATGAGGAAAATATTTATAGCTAAAATTTGCTAATCTTATTAAGGTGGGAAAAACCAAACTTATGCTATTATATCGGCATGAAAAACCAAACTAATAAAATCATCACATAAATAATAGACAAATATCAATACTTTAATAATAATAATAATAATAATAATAATAATAATAATAATAATAATCAAAGAGTCAGTTAATTGGGAATAATTAAAAATAAACAAAACATAGATCAAAATATAATTTTAAAAAAATACAACAAAATTATCTGGAATAATAAAAAAAAGAAACAAATGTTTTTTATTAAACTTACCAAAAAACATCCATACAGATCTACAATATAGTTTATATAAAAAAATTTGTTTAGTGCAGAATTCGAGTTCAATACTGTCGATATTGGTGGGACATTTGATGAAGATTGTAATAGGGGGAACGTGAAGATGAAGCCATATTTAGTGGTTATTGTTCGAATTTAGTATCGACAATATCGAAGTGTCTCTCTAAATAAATTTAAATAGTATAAATATAGGAGGCTTCGACATAAATAATAAGCTAACCAAAAAATCTCTCAATAAAATCAATTGTTAATTCAATGGTAAAAGATACAAAGATTTTAAGGGGATCTCCAGAATAAATAAATAATTATTCATTGAGCAATTTAGGAAAGTTTGAATAGTTACTTGGAAAAACAGCAATTATACTTTAAAACTTGATTAATAGTATACAAAAAAGTTACAATCCACTATTGAAGCAAGTACTATATATTTTTTCTTAAATATGAATAATATATATGAATAACATTGATTGTCAAGAATCATACTACTACTACTACTACTACTACTACTACTACTACTACTACTACTACTACTACTACTACTACTACTAATAATAATAATAATAATAATACTAATAATAATAATAATAATAATAATAATGCCATTTTTAATTATATTAATTAATTATAATCATAGACTATATATTTTTTAAAATATGAATAATATATATAGATAGAATTGGTCGTACAGAATCACTTTTGGTATAAAGTAGGAATACCATATATAATATTTTCCTAATTTATATACATATAAAGTAGGAATATCTTTTATAATATTTTCCTAATTTATATACATATATAAAGTAGGAATACCATTTATAATATTTTCCTAATTTATATACAAAATCTTTGAAGAAATCAAGATCAACGGTTAGGATTGTATAATAAAATATTTCTGAATATAAGAAGTAAAATGGGTGGGAAAATTTTTGTTTCGAACTTCTGGTATTATATATATATAGATGAAACACAAATAGAATAAAAAAACTTAACCCATAAGAAGAATCTTCAAAATTGTAAAACCTGCAAAATCATAAACTCATACAGATTTAAGCATAAACATAATTTAAATTTATACATATCTAATTGATAGGTAATTTAACAGTTTGTGGTATTTGTAAGTATTTGTTACTCAAGTATAGTGTTTTTGGGCGGTGTTAATTATATAAGTACTGGCGCTATTGGAAATAGCGCCAATTAATCAGGCGCTATTTAAATTTTTTTTTTTTTATAATTTATAGGGTTGGACGCTGGCGAAGTCTGACACTCCTGGCGCTAGTCAAGAGCCCAAACCAAACTTTTTTTTTATTTTAATTCTTTGGTTGGGCGCAACTTCAACTAGCGCCCAACCTTCATTTCTTTTTTTATTTTTTTATTTTTTATATTATTTAATAATTAATTAGTTTATAAAATAAAAATATTAAATTTATTTGATTAATCAAATCCGTTCAGTTTAAATCGACGCGATAAAGAAAATTATAATCGTTACGCATCAATATTAATCTCAAACTATGCTATCGTGTTGTGTTCTTGTTATTTATTTTATTTGATCTTAATTATAATCATTACAAGTCAAGATTAGCCTCAAACTAGGGGTGTTCATCCGGTTAATTCGGTTAACCATTAACCGAAATATTGAAAATCGAATTAACCAAATTTGCTAATTGGTAAAATCATTAATCGAACCGAAATTACATTTACCGAATTAACCGAACTAAAATATATTTCGATTAATTCGGTCGGTTAACCGAATTAACTGAAATTTCTTTAAAATAAAAAATATGTTGTATATATAATATATGATATAAATAAGTAAAAATATATGATATATATTATATATAACTATAATTATCTATAAAATATATGTTTAGATAATACTTCGGTTAAATTAGTTAATTAGGCTAATTTTGAATTTTCGAACCGAATTAACCGTTAACCGAAAAAAATCAGTTAGATGAACACTCCTATCTCAAACCCTATGTCCTCTGGTAGGGCTGTTCATTCGGTTAATTCGGTTAACCATTAGCTGAAATGTTGAAAACCGAATTAATCGAATTTGCTAATGGTTAAACCATTAACCGAATCGAATTTATTTCGGTTAATTCGGTCGGTTAACCGAATTAACCAAAATTTCTTTAAAATACAAAAATATATGTTGTATATATAATATATAATATAAATAAATAAATATAATTCACAGAAATTTCTTTGAAATAAAAAATATAATTTTTTATATATAATATATGATATAAATAAATATATATATATATATGATATATTAATATAATTATATATAAAATATAAGTTTAATATAATATTTCGGTTAAATCGGTTAATTCAGTTAATATCGAAATTTTGAACTGAATTAATCGATAACTGAAATTCTTCAAAACCTTTAACCATTCACCGAACCGAAATAATTTGGTTACCGACCGAATTAACCGAATTGATTCGGTTAACGGTTAATCGAAAAAAAAAATCGGTTAATTGAACACCCCTATCCTCCGGTGTTAGGGCTGGCAATGAGTGACACGACACGATTATAGAAACAAAAAAACACGATAAAGCATGACACGATATGACACGACACGAACACGAAAGTGAAATACAAGTTAAAAATTACAATTATTGTTATATTTAAGATCAAATAAAACAAATAACACAAAACACGATAGTGTGATACGAACACAACACGATAATAAAATTTGAGATTAATCTTGACTTGTAACAATTATAATTTTCTGTATCGTATCAATTCGAACTGAGCGGATTTAATTAATCGAATGAATTTAATCTTTTTGTTTTATAAATAAATTAATTATTAAATAATATAAAAAATTAAAAAAAAAAAAAAAATATAGGTTGGCGCTAGTTTAACTAGCCCCAATCAAAGAAAATAAAATAAAATAAAAAGTTGGGCGCTAGTCAAACTAGCGCCCAATTAAAGAAAAAAAATAATAAAAAAAAAGATCGGGCGCTATTGCCAATAGCGCCTAGTAACTTAGCGCTATTAGCAATAGCGCTATACTTAAATTAATCAAACACCAAAAATACACTACACTTTTACAATAATATCCTACAAGTACTATAAACTGTTAAATTACCCCTAATTGATCCAGTGGAATCAGAAAATCATAGTAGCAGTGGACAAATCACATACCTACAACTGTCACTAATCTTCTAGTATTAGATCACGAAAAATTGAAAACTCCCATAAAGATAGACAAAAACTCCTATAAAGGGAGACGAAAATTACCACTTATTACTGAGAGACAATAACTCTAACAAAGAGAGACAAAATAAGAATTAAACAAGAAAATAAATAGAAGCGAAACATGAATTCCTTCCTCCATCCTTCCATAGAGGGAAGATGAGAGAAGAAGAAGACAAAGGATGGCGATCATTTTAATCATATAATTTATTTGTTATTATTTATAATCTCAAATTTTATACAAAAATTAAATTTTTATTGTCCTTTTGATAAAAACTACTGTTGTCCCAACTTGCACTGTGAGGATGATTGATCAAGTTCGATGCCATATGGAATTTATGTGTTTCCCCCCTACTATTTCGTAATTTAGAATCCTGTATACCACTATTATCCTTTCAACCCCAATCCCAACCCCAACCCCTCACCTCCCTCCTACTCTATGACACAAACATACAGACAGTAGGAGGTGTATACCACACTTGAAGTCCACAATCTCTGCCAAAAATCCCAAAAAGTACTACTTTTCTTACTGGTAGGAATCCACACTTTGCTAGTCATTTTTCTGTCTCTCGCCGCTTATCGCGCTAAGTTCCATGCATATCATCCCAGACACCTCCTCGGTACCCCACTCATCTATTACGCGCGTCCCAACACCCGTGTTTAAATTCACATTAGATCTATTTTTTTAGTATATATAGTAACCTGAGATCAACGACGTAGCCATGCCACGAACATTGGATGAACCAACATACGAAAGTGGGATGCCGAATAGAAAACTTAAATATATATATATATAAACTATAACTTAATTTTTTTATAAAAAAATTCTTAATGAAAATATGTGGGAAAAAAAAAAGAAATTTGGGGGTCGGAGCCCAAGTTGGCCCCCCATGTCTCCACCTTTGCCTGGAAGGAGAGAGAGATGATGAAAATCGAATCTCGGACCTCTGGCCTATTATGAAAGTGCATTTCATATAAGATCTAGATAGGTCCAAATCCATGATTTCAGATTCTTATTTTATTTTCCATTCCATCGTCAAGAATAATGACAATAGATAAATTCAAGCAATCAACTACTGATGTTCATTTCAAAGATACTTGTCTTTCATCAAAAAAGTGAAATATTAAGTAGAATGAAAATGTGCAATATAAACTCCGATCTCGTCCAAGTTCAGATTGTATCTTTTGTTTTAAAATGATTTTTCATCTCATATTCCATCGTGTGATGATTGACACATATATAAAAACTATCATTTTAAAAATCCACAAGTACTTATGCTTGATTTGTGCTTCAAAATTACTATGATAACTTTTATATACATGGCAATGATCATGCGATGGAACAAGAAATGAAATACCATTTTGAATAGAAGATCCCATCCAGTCCAATCTTACAAACTACGACCTTCATTCGCTCTACCACTGTTATCCGGAGAAAGCAAAAGAGGATTGATGACGCTAAGTAGATATATTAAAAAATATATAAAAAGACTGTTAGGGCTAGCCCGAAGGTTAACCGGTTAACCTGCTAGTCCGCTATTTTTAAAAATATATATATATATATATACATATATAAATCTAATTATAATATTCTATCTATTTTATATGATCTCTTTCTAGTAATAATTTTCAAATTCACATGATGATGATTTTAGTATGTATGATGTGAGTATTTATTTTTGTTTTATATATTTTTAGATAAATAATAAATGGAAAATAATACTTTGTCCAAGAAAAAAAGATCAAATATGATTGAGGATGGTGTTTTATTAAAAGTTACTTAGTAGAGTGTACTTGCATCGTATTTGTATGATTTTATTTCAGAAGTTTAAAATTTAAGTGTTTGAATTTTAAGATATTATATAGATAGTGCAACTATAAACTATGTGTGGTTTTTGTTATTATTGATTATTTATTTTTGTATATTTAGTTTGAAAGTTAATATTATGCACATTTTAATCTAAGATTTTGATTTAAATATAAAATTTTAAATCTTTTCGCTTGTAGCCTAATAGTGGCTTGTTTAGTTTAAACCCTATTGAGTTAGAGATTCACATATTGCTGACTTGTTACATAGTGCTTCGTTTAGCCCTAAGCCCGCTGGGAGCCTAGGACTGACCCAAAATCGCTAGGGCCAACCTTTTTAACAGCTTTAGCTCTAAGGGCTCGATCGAAGGAAAATGGTGCTAAGCTGTCAATTGATTTCACCTCTGTCCATGCGTGGACTAGACCGATTGAAAAAATTGGAAGACTGATTAGGCAGAGGCGAACTATCCATCATTTGGGTTCAATCCATTAGTGACGAGAAGGTTGAATGACAACCTCCGACTTTTATTATCACCGTTTATAAGGATTCTTGTTCCACTTTCTATTCTACTTTATTGGATGATTGACACGTGTAAATAAATATAAAAAGTCAAATCAACGTCAACTAATTGGAATAAGACATGAAATACACAAAATAGAAAAAAAAAAAATCTACTGTTTCCCACTTTACCCCTAGAAAATGAAATAAACAGTTGGCCAGCCATTACACTTGTGCAGGAGAACATAAAACTCCAAAACTGGGACCCATCTTCACCACCAATAATTGATCATTCTCCTAATCCCCTCTGTATTCTTGCTGGCACACCTTGTCTCTCTTCTTCATCTTCTTCTTCTCTGCCACTGCCACTCAACCCACCCCCACCCCTTCCGCCCTCGTTTCCATAATTTTTTCTCCTCCAAACACAACCCTTAATTATACCCTAAACCCGGAGGACATTCCATGTTATAACACGTAAAAATACAATAGAAATGCTATCTTCACACCATTTTCTCTTCCCAATATCCGCTCTCTTCATTTTTTCATTAATTTCATCAATGGCGGCTTCTACTGAGGCATCGGATTCATCCATATACGAAGTCCTCAAGTCTCACGGGCTACCTATGGGTTTACTCCCCAAAGGGGTCAAAAACTTCACCGTGGATAATTCAGGGAAATTTGATGTACACTTGGATCGAGCTTGCAATGCCAAATTCGAGAATGAATTACACTACGATATGAATGTGTCGGGCGTTCTACGTTACGGCCAGATCGACGCGCTATCGGGGATTACGGCGCAGGATTTGTTTTTGTGGTTTCCCGTGCGTGAAATCCGGGTCGATATTCCCAGCTCCGGGTTGATTTACTTTGATGTGGGCGTGGTTTCCAAGCAGTTTTCATTATCTTCTTTTGAAACCCCAAGGGATTGTTTGGCGGTTCCGGTTCCGGATCTTCAGGACGGAAGAAATATAGTGGAGACTGTTTCCAAGGTCAAATATTATTTGTAAAAATTCTGGCTCTGAAAATTATTTAACACTCTTCTCATGATTTCATTCATTTAGAGGTTGGAATTTGAAAATGTATATTTTTTTTTGGGTTTTAAGTTATATATATATATATATATATTTGACATTCTTTATTGTTTTGATTCTGGGAGTTCTGATTTTGAGTCAGAAATTTGAAGTAGGAAATGAACATTTGAAATGTAGTGGGCTGAGTTGTGTTTGCAAGTGTTGAAATAACTAAGCTGAAAAAATGAGGTCTAGTGTAAATAGTGCCACTTTTTGCATAATATGCCAAAAGGTTGGAGCTTTTGTCTACTGTAGTCATCCCTGTGCTCCAACTCAAAAGTCATTTACTCCATGTGGACAAACTATCAAACTTTTCATACAGCGTTTATATAGCTGTTTTTATTAGCTGTCATGCACTGGAGTGCAATACACAATTTCTATTAAAAAAATACTTCAATTTCTCTTCCTTATTTTTGACTAATTGTAGAAATTAAAGTTGTAGAGTATTTGCTTTCCATTGCTAATGTGAGTGTGATATTATGACATGCTTGAATTGCTTTCTAATTGTTTGGTTACATTGCATTTTGCTTTTGTTGGATATTTGCACTTAAGTATGAACATGGGAGCTAATTAGATGTAACCATTTTTTTTAGCAGATTCTGCCCAGGAAGCTACGATATGAGTTTGATCAGGATAATTTCGGAAGAACATCATTGTAGATTTTTTTTCCGCAGGGGACGATGATGCACGATAGCTCAATCACGTTATGGATTTTGAATACTTGTATGTACAGGTCTCTGTTGTGAGTGCTTGTTATTGTGCTAAGTCTTCTATGTATTCATGCTGCCGAACACAATATGTGCAATTTCAATTGGAAGGCATGGAGGGATTGTTTGGAAATACCAGAAATCATCGGAGTCTTGGAGATAATGGAAATGATCATACGGGAGCATCAGGTTCGAGATATATTTGTTACTATGTCAAATTGATTACGAATACGGACATAAACGCAATTGTTGATTTTGATTCTCTTTTTGTAGTATAAAATGTTAGATGATGAGTTATACATACCTTCTCTTATGGAAGAAATAAGGAATAAAGGTTTTCATTTTTCCATTCAGTTGTATTTTTGTTTTAGGTATTTTGATTTCCACTGATTCTCCATATATCAGCAACTCACTAATTTTGGTTTTACCTTGACTACAGTGGAAGGTACAGTTTATTACTTGGGGAAGAAGGTAAGTATAGAAAACCATATTGACCAGTAAAGAATTGCAACTTCTATCCATAGTGCTGAAAAGAATTTATGATCAGTTTGTGCTATGCTTTGTATCAAATCTGATAAATTATATTCGAACACAACTTTAGTAAGAATTAATAAAACCAAGAAAATTCCCCCCTGGGGCATAGCCGAGTGGTAAAGAGGGGCTGGTAATCCGCGCCGACTCTCTAGCCGTGTGGGTTCGATTCCCGGCTGAAGAAGCCCCCTCAGCTTCAGTCTGGGGTCAATCTGGCAGGGTGCTCAGTTGGAACCCGGTTCAACCCTGGCCACTCGGGCACATCACGATTCGCCTCCGGCTGGGCCAAGGGACCTCTGGTGCTGACAGGTCCATGATTAGTCGGGTGCAAGCCCGAATATCTGGGTTATAAAAAAAATAAAACCAAGAAAATGTTGAACTACCAAAAGTGGGAAAACAGAGAATGGAAAAGAAGAAAAAACAGGAGGAAAGAAATGGAGGGAGTTCACTTTAGGATACTGAATATAGAACAAATGTTTAATGAAATTTTGCTGATAATGCAAAGTTGGGTAGGTCATTTTGTGATTGCAATGCTCTCTAAGCAAGTATGATTGAACTTATAAAGCACTGGAGTTGTACGACTAACACTTTGTGATTTTGTGTTGTCCTAATTTTTGCTGAAAGAGACAACTAGTTATTGTTGAATAGTCAACTACAACTGGGTTGAAAATTGTGGTATATATGTCACTACTGCTGCATCATTTTGGGATCCTATGTTGCATAACATGATTTGTTGATTGAATAAAAAGATAGGGATAGTTACAAAAAAAAAAAAAAAAAAAAAAAAACCCAGACGTTTGGGCTAATTACAAAAAAATCAAGAGGTTTTTGAAAATTACAAAAATCATTTGAGGTTTGATTTTGTCTTTACATTTAAGGGGGGTAACTGTAATATTTCTATAAATATTATGGGAGTTTTTGTAATGTTATTTACTTATGAAAGGGGAAAATATAAGACGACATCAAACCTCAAAGATTTTAAGTAATTTTTTAAAAGCCTGTGATTTTTTTTGTAATTAGCCCAAACCTCTTTTTTTTTCCCCCTTAAACTATCCCTAAAAAGATATTAGGGGAAATTACACAGAATACGTTGATTTTTGTACCATTACCACACAATATGCTCCAATTACTCTTGTGCCTATTTTTTTTTACTTTTGTACCTAAATTTTCTTTTTTACGCTCCTTGCTATTTTTTTTTTTTTTATTTTTTTTTTTTTTTTTGTTCCTGCATTGTTTTATATGTTATATAAGTTGTTTCGAGGTTGTTTAAATTTGTTTCTTTATTGTTTCTATGTTGTTTCTTTGTTGTTTCGATGTTTCAAAATAACTTTAACTTATTTTTTATGATGTTTTTTTATTCATATATTATTTTGTACATTGTTTCTATTGTTTCGGTGTTGTTTTATAATATTTTTAATGTTGTTCTAATAATTTTTTTTTTGTTTCCATGTAGTATTCAATGTGTAAATACAATTTTTACCTATTTTTAAGCTCTTTTTATTCATGTTGTGTTTTAAATATTTTTTACACTGTTTCTGGGGTCTTTCCATACCCTTTTTAATGTTGTTCTGATATTTCTTTGTTGTTTCAATGAAGTTTTCGATCTTTAAATACAATTTTTTTTTACCTATTTTTATTAAAAGAAACATGTTAGAAACAATGTTGAAATACAGAAATATGTTTGAAACAATGTTGAAACCAAGCGTAAAATTTTCCGGGAATTTTTGCTGGAGCGTATTGTTGTGTAAAAAAAGAGCGGGGAGCGTAAATTTAGGTAAAATTGCATCGGGAAGCGTAAAAGGCTGAGATTAATTTAAAAAAGGTGGATATTTCTGTCATAAGCCCAAGATATTATCAAGATGTTTGACAATTTTCAGGGTGATTTTCCATCTCTGCGGACAAACTGTATGTTGCAAGTAATCCAGTATCAAGCCCACACCTTTCTGTTGCTTCTAGCAATACATATATATGAGATCATATAAAAGAATTTGTTCATACAATATATTTTAGTAAATCATGGAACTCTTCTAATGCATTAACGAATCAATATTTTGGAGGGACAGTAACGAGTAATTCGTGTTACTGTTGAATCCGAGCAGAATTCACACTGCTGTTGTATTGGATCGACATATTGCTTGTAATGTGGTATTTATTGATTGGATAAGCTGAATTCACAAAAGAACTATTTGGGAAATTGAGGGTGGTTGTGGCAAATTGATGGGTTGGGTTGTAAATTGATGGATCCAACTGAGTCAAAAGCCACCCACTCATTAACACTTTAGTAAATGGCTTTGAACGGATGGGTTATAAATAGGGAAAATTTTTTAAGTACCCACTATGGATAGTGGGCACTCTTTTCTACCCACCAACATAACAAAACTTTTTTCTACTCAAATTGACAAAACTGCCCCTCTTTTAAGTTGGTGACTTTTGAATTTTGAAATTGAATTCATGTATACCCCCATTAAACCGTATGGAAAACCGTATGTATTCCATAACACACACACACACTCCAAGACAAAAGTTAAAAGTCAAAAGTAAAAAGTAAAAGGCAAAAGCAAGAAGTAAAAAAGAAGCAAAATTCAGTTCCAAATCATGCCTAAATCGTGCAAGTAAAAAACCAAAAGCTCCATGGATTCACACCAACCGTCGTCCGCCTCCGCTGCTGCCATTGCCGCCACCGAAACGCCCGATGCACCTTCCTCCTCCGCTCGCATAGAGGTTAGAGTTTCATTCTCAAATTTATGTTAGTTCGAAATATATATGGTAGTTGATTTTTAGTTCGAAATATATGTTGGATTTTCAAGGATTAGTATGTTAGTTGGTGGTTGATAATGAGAATTGGTGTATTGGTTAGTATATTCGAAAATGGGTTTGCATTATTACTTGATAATGGTGTTTTGGTTCGAATATTGGTTTGCAATTTTCTGGTTAATGCGGCACGATATGCCGAAGAAGATGATGAGGCGCGACTAGGGTTACGACACGATATGCGGCACGATATGTGGCGCATATCATGCCTATATCGTGCCGAAGGTTTATTTGGGCACGATATCGTGCCGTAGGTTTATTTTGGGCACGATATCATGCCGTAGGTTTATTTGGGCACGATATCGTGCCGTAGGTTTATTTTGGGCACGATATCGTGCCGTAGGTTTGTTTGCGTATATCGTGCCATGTATTTTTTGCTGCTGTATCGTGCCTATGTTGAAATATGTTGTGCTGATGTATCGTGCCTATGTTGAAATGTAGTGATAAACTGTATCGTGCATATCGTGCCTAGATATCCATATCGTGCCACATGCTGTTTTTTCCATAATTTTTGTTTCCTTTCAGTTTATCACTACATTTCTTCAATTTTTCAACAATTCATCTTGCTAAATTGCTATTAATTATTGCTGTAGGTCGGTCCACAGTGGAGGAGACCCTCATATCATCGAGAGAGGCCGGATCGCGGGTATGTTCGATCGAGTATAATTCGGATAATCGAGATGAGTTGCAAAGAGATCGGTGGTGATTTATATAGCGGTTTAGATGGTCCGTTTTCGGCTATTTTATGGATTTTGGGTATGACATAGTTAGTTGTAATACGGCACTTCATGCATTGGTTGCGATGGAGGTGCGTGTGCCGGATGCTCCGGAATCGGAGTGTTGGTTCCACGTCGGAGAGCAGACTATTAAATTCTCTCTGTGTGAGTTTGCTATGATATCCGGATTGCGGTTTTCAAGGTCCACATTTGACCCTAACGGTATTTTTGAGGTACCCGAGACTGGTATATATGGACGGTATTGGCCTCAGGGTGATCGTGTTACTGCCGCGCAGTTACGCGATTTATTTGCCAATGGCACCTTCCGTGACTCACCAAACGATACCCTAAAGGTGGCGAAGGTGTTATTTGCCTTTTATATGGTACTGTATTTCGATGGCCGATAGACCGCAGTGGACCATTGGCTATGGTTTTTTATCTAGGACGATGCACAATGGGAGACTTTCCCTTGGGTAAAATACTCATTTGAGATATTGATTCATTATATTCGGCATCTGCATGATGTTCTGCCACCTGGTCGATATACTAAGGACGTTTCACCTCGATATCGCCCACCTAGTTATCATTTTTATGGTCCCACGTATGTCTTGCTAGTACGTATATTTTTTTTACTTTATTTATATTTGTACTTAGTTTTTTAAATATTTAAAAAAATCTTATTTTGACACTTATCAATGTTCTGACAGATTTGGGCATTCGAGGCGATATCTCGCCTGGGTAATGCCTGGCGACTCGAGTATTCGACACCCAGATGCCTAGGTGCCTCCGTTGGAGGTTTCCAAAGACCAGCATTGACATGATTGATTTTTTCATTGACACGGTATGCATTAACATTGCTTACTTATTTATTTATTTAATTAATAAATTATTTATTTATTAATTTATTTATATATTTATTTACAGGCTTTAGTATGTCATGAGATATTGGATCCGACCGAGGAGGAGCTCCAACAGATATATATGGAGTGAGTCGATGATCTAGTTATTTTGTTAGGTCCTCCTCGGTTCACCCCGAAGGAGAAAAGGTTTTTAGGCGGTGGTGCTGGGAGGGGCAGAGGCAGAGGTACGAGTATAGATTCGACAGCCCCAACCCCTATTGGCAGAGGCAGAGTGTCAAAGACGGCAGAGGCAGGGGCTACTGCTAGGGGCAAGGGGGAGAGGTAGAGCCGATTCAGAGGCCCCCACTACTACTCCTATGATTTAGAGGCCGGAGAAGCAACATAGGACAAACGGTCCATCATCCCATCAGGCTGATGATCCCTTAGATCACCGGACAGATGATGCATCAGCTGGGCAGACAGATGCACATGATGATCCATCAGTCCATGGGGAGTATGCGCGCGATGATCCATCAGTCAGTGGGCAGACAGATATGTTGGTGCTGATTAGGAGGGTTATACGGGAGGAGATTAGCCAGTTAAAGACACGCATAGAGGATCAGTTCTCTCGATTGGAGTCACGAGTCGATGAAGCTATTTCTCAGTTACAGATTATCATCTCAGAGGAGGGTTCTCGCTTGGACAGACGCCTAGATTAGGAGATAGGTCGGGTTCCGGACCTTATTCAGGAGGACATTAGGCGTCTGTTCCCATACCTTGATCAGTATGATGACTTCGTGCATGGCAGTCAGAGGTATCCTAGCTAGTCATCTCAGCAGATGCCATCATCGATGCCGCATCAGACATCGACGATCACCCCTCCGAGAGAGACCACTCCTCTTCAGCCGATGTCGACTCCTCTTCCACCGATGTCGACTACTATTCCAATGGTTTCGACTGCTATTCCGACGGTGTCGATTTCCCTTCCGTCAATGTCGACTCCTTTCCGCCAGTGTCGACTACTCTTTCACCGGTGTCGACTTCTATTCCGGTGGTTTCGTCTTCTCTTCCGGCAGTGTCGACTACTCTTCCTCTTCCGGCAGTGTCGACTCCTCCTCCGGCAGTGTCGACTTCTCTTCCGCCATTGCCGACTCCTATTCTGCCTATGTTAGTACATTCTCCGCGACCACGAGTGTCGGTCACGATTCCGAGGCCATTGGTCCCTGCTATTCGAGCTCCCTCTCCGACGCTCGTGGTCTTTGGTCCACGAGCGCCCTCTCCAGTTGCGCCCTCTCCGCCTACTCCCTTCATCCAGGTTCGGGATAAGCAACCGTCGCGCCTCATTTCCAGCCCATTCAGGGATCCTAGTACTCGTAAGTTGGACCCGAGCGAGAGGGAGTATACCCGCTTCTTACAGTCTACTGAAGAGTAAGTATTAAATATTTTTGCATTTGTCTTGTCGTCTTAGTATTAACATCTTATATTAGTGCAATGTCTTAATATTTGAGGGTCCAATTGCAGGAGGAACGTGGGGCTATTATACTCTGTTGGGCCATCATTTTTTAAGGAAATGGCGGATCCAACTATAGAGTTGGAGAATGATGTAAGTTTCTTAAATTTTTGTATTATTTAGTTGATTTTTATTTATTTCTGTTGGGAAATTTATTGTTTAGATTTTGATGAATGCCATGTAAAACTTATAATAGGAAGTTGGCACCCCATTTTTGTTGTAAACTGCATTGTAATAAACAGGGTTGGTCAAGCTGAGTTAAGTCAGCTATGCCTAAACATGCAAGAAGACAACTGGAGACTAGAAGGAAGACTCCGCTGCGAGACAACTGAGTTTGGCAAAGAAGAGAAGACGGGAACTCGACTGAAGGTGCATCTGAGAGAACATCAGTCAAGTCAACTCAAGATAGCCAAGTCTCTAGCTGAAGTGACAGAAGAGTCATCCAATGATTGGAAGGCGACTCTAAGTCACCTGGGGAAAGCAAGGAAATGCGGTCAGTCGAGATAATCTGAAAGAGATCCGTTGCACATAAATCAAGAGAATTACTTAAACAAGTAATATCTCCATGCTACCTTTCTCGAAGTGCTCGGTCCCGAAAGCGTGCAAGAGGAATAAACCAATGGGAAGCACTACACCATGTCGAACTCGAAAAGTCAAGAACAATTCATACGAGGAAGTGGCAATTTCAAGGATCGCAACAAGACAAGCCAACGACCTCAAGTGACTTTCAAAAATAAGCTATCTCTTCAACTGGGCGATTTTTGAAAGATCACTATAAAAGGCCGAGAATGACTCCGAGAAAAACCTTGATTACGAACCACGAACATTCAAGCTAACATCCGAATCAGAATCAAAATATTCTCAAAAATCATTCAAGATCAATCCTCAAGACTACACTACGAAGAAAATCAATCCAACACTCACCCGTGAAGGAAAGATAACTTCAATCAAATTGAAGAGGAAACTTTTGAAGAAAAGGGTCTACATTCTACGGAGGATTGTAGGAAGGTTCAAGGTCGAACCGGTCTCAAGTTTTGGAGGGCTTCGTGATCAAATCCAAAGAGCTTGAGCAAGTGAGTCAGAGTAGCAAGCGCACCGCCTGTGAAGAAGAAGCCGAGTCGCACGAGAAGCCACCGAGTGACCAAGGCATCTCCGCATCCGAGTCCCAAAGGATCAAGTCTCTTTGTGTGATCAAGACTTGTATTTGGGACTGTACCACTCGTATCTTGATCAATACTTAGTGGATTCTCCGGGAGTTGGAGAAGAGAGGAGTAGAAGAATTACCCCATCTTCGAACCTCTATAAAATCTTATCGTGTCATTTACATTTCAAAGACTTTAATTCCTCGCATCTTATTTGTTTAACTCTGTGATAAATTTGCTATCCACTTGATAATCTCTAAGTACTAAAACCAATCATTAAATCATAACTAAACCAAATTTAAGGGTGTTAAGTCTTCCAATAAAACAAATCATGCTTGAGCTAATTCGATCTTAACAAATTGAGTTATTCTATCAACAAACTCGAAATCGAGTCTCACGAGTGACTAACTCTCTTGATTAACTAAATTGGTCATCCACTAAGGACACAAATTGTGTAGTATCAACTCTAACTTTAAAAAGGACTAAATCGAAAAGTTGGTAAGGTTTATTCAACCCCCTTCTAAACCTTACACTCACACCCTTTGGGACCTACAAGTGGTATCGTGAGCGGTTGGTTCATTGAGCCTTCCGCACCAGTTATTCTTGAACTAGATCTCCAAATTTTTCAAAGTCCTGTTTTAGTACTTAAGTTTTCAAAACTCCTTTTATCATTAAAAGTTATTATCATGGAAGCAAATTTGACACGCATCTCTATGTTCACAATTGAAGAATTTGATGATTGGAAAATTCGATGCGAGGCTCATCTATCAAAGATTACGTGATGAGATGTGGATAGTGATGATAGAGGATGGGCCACCGCAAATTTTAAAAGTGAACACATCGTAAGAAGAGTCTGCACCGAAGGTGAAGAGGATGTTGCTCTAGACCAAAATATGGTTGAAAAACCAAGAACCGAATGGACAAATGATGACAGAAAAAGATACAACCTGGACAATGTGGCCAAGGACATCCTTTACAAAACCTTGACAAAGCCATGTTCAATAAAGTCAAATCATGCAAAACGGCTAAAGAAATCGGGACAAGCTAACATTGATTTGTGAAGGCTCGGAGCAAATCAAGGAAAATAAATTATCGGTGGTTGTACGAGAAATTTGAAAATTTCAAAATGATCGCAGGAGAGAACTGGATCAACCGGATGCTCGGTTCACGTAAATTACCAACGAGCTATCTCGCACTTGGAAAGGAATATACACGAAGAAATGTGTAAGATCCTAAAAAGTCTCCTCAAATGAATGGGAAATGAAGGTCATGGCACTAAGACATTCCATGGACCTATCGAAGACATCCAACCATGAGCTATTCTCGGATCTCAAAGCCTACGAATTTGAGTGAGAAGAAAAGACCAGGAAGAGACAATTTGTACCCAAAACAACTCGCTCTAATTGTTAAGGATGGCAAGAGAGCCGAGGTCAAAGAAGTCATTGACCCGGAGGAAATAGCCCCGATGGTTAAAAGGTTCAACAAGTTCTTCAATAAGAACTACAAGAGAGGCAAGGGCGAATCCTCCAGAAGACACTCACTCCTCCAAGTCAAGGAAGATAGGCCAACCAAGAGAACATATCATCAAAAAGTCAATATCAAAGGGTGACAATCCAAGAATGGAAAGAGCTGATCAAAAGGTTGAATATCTATCTTTGAACCGCTAGAAAACAACCAGGTCACTATGCCATTGATTGCCCATATCCTGTAGTCAACAAATACAAGAATGAAGAAGAAAGAAAGGTCTTCGAGAAAAGAAGACAAGAAAAGAAAAAAAAAGCAATGTTGGTCGGAGATCGCTAAAACAAATGCTAAGTCAAGAGACATAGCTGATTCGAGAGTAGTGAAGCCGACTACTCAAGTGACTCAAGAAGAAGCCCGATCCGTTTGATGGCCAAGGAACAAGATCAACCTGACCAAGTAGATAAGGTACACTCTAACTCATCAAACTCGATTCTAGTGATAGTGATTGTGACACACACACTTCATCACCCACTGATCTTTATGATTCATTAGGCAAAATGATGAAAGATTTTGAACACATTAAATCCTCACACACACTACTAAATGAGGAAAACAACCTATTCAAGAGCCAAAACTCACAAAATGACTAAGGAGTTGAGTACTCTAAGTCAAATAGTCATGAGAATGAAAGTTTAAAGACCGAAAATGCAAAGCTAATAAGCGAGAAATAGCTGCTATAGAAAAGAGGGAAAATGACCTCAAAATGTGATTGCCTCATTCACTAAGGCATCTAAATCATTGGATGATCTTATTATGAGTCAAAGAGAATGTGGAGACAAGACAAGGGCTTAGATTTAGTTCCTCTGTGCTATGTCAAGCTCCAAAAGTGATTTTGGAAAAAGGATCTTCAAGCAATGAAGTATCTCAAAAATCCAAAACTCCAAATGGTGCACACATATTTAATCCAAAGCACAATCACAAGCAAACCGGCCTTGGTTATAAAGAAAAAGGAAAACAAATGGTTTAAGTGCGTTGAGAGGACAAACAGAAGAAATTCAAATTGAGTTCCTCAAAGAAACTCCAAACAGAAATACTCAGAAAGAAGAAACAGAGCTACCAAAAACCCCAAAAGTTCTATAAAAGAAACACATATGATGGGAATGGTAGAAAATATCCAAGCCAAGCTAATTGGAATGATGTGAACTATCAGCATAGACCTATGGAATATAAGCCCAAATGGCAAAGGCCTAGAACTCAGCAAAGGCCATTCCAAAGGTATAAGAGCTTTCATCAGCACACATATGCACCTAGGCACTACACTCAGAGATATCACAACTATCCGAAGAAGGCAATTGCTAAAACACACATACAAGCATACAGACAAAAGAGACAACTGTATGAACCTAGAATCCACAAGCAATTTTGTTAGGAATTTTATTGTTTAGATTTTGATGAATGCCATGTAAAACTTAGAATAGAAAGTTGGCACCCCAATTTCTGTTGTAAAATGCATTGTAATGAAAAGAGCTGGCCAAGCTGAGTCAAGACAGCTACGCCCTAACATGCAAGAAGACAAATCAAGATCGGAAGGAAGACTCTCCGTGAGACAATTTGAGTATGGCAAAGAAGAGTAGACGGGAACACTATCAAGAAGCGGTGAGATACAAAACCGAGTGGAGCATCGATCAAGTCAACTCAAGAAAAGCCAAGTATCAAGTTGAAGTGACAAGAAGAGTCATCCATGATTGGAAGGCGACTCTAAGTCACCTGGGAAAGCAAGGAAATGCAAATCAAGTCGAGATAATCAAAAAGAACCGTTGCACGAAATCAAGAGATTTACTTAAACAAGTAATATCTCCATACAACCTTTCTTGGAGTGCTCGGTCCAGAAGCGTGCAAAAGGAATGAACCAATGGGAAGCACGACACCGTGTCGAACTTCAAAAGGTGAAAATAATAATTCATACGAGGAAACGACAATTCCAAGAACTGCAAGCCAACGATCGCAAAGTGACTTTCAAAAATAAGCTATCTCTTCAACGGGCAAATTTTTGAAAGTTCACTATAAAAGGCCGAGGAGTTAGTTTGAGAAAAAAGATGCATGAATGACACATACGTGAGATACACAAGCACATTAGAAAAATCGAAACAATCTCAATCCTCAAGCCTACATTCAAGTACATCAATCCAACACTTACCTCGTGAAGGAAAGAGAGCTTCAAACCGCTTGAAGAGGAAACCTTTGAAAACAAGGGGTCTACTTTCCAGGAAGGATTGTAGAAAAGTTCAAAGTTGAACTAAGTCTTAAGCATTTGGAGGGCTTCGTGATCAAATCCAAAGAGCTTGAGCAAGTGAGTCGTAGTAGCAAAGCGCAAATGCCTGTGAAGAAGGTTCGAGTCGAACCGTAAGCCACCGAGTGATCAAGGCGTCTCATCGAGTCCCAAAGGATCAAGTCGGATCAAGACTTGTATCTGGATGCTACCACTTTGTAAACCGATCATTACTTAGTGGATTCCTCCGGGAGTTGGAGAAGAGAGGAGTAGAAGAATTACCCCATCTTCGAACCTCTATAAAAACTTTCTTGTGTCATTTACATTTCAAAGATTTAAATTCCTGCACTTTTAATTGCTTATATCTCACGATAAATTTGCTATCCATTTGATAATTTACAAGTACTAAATCAAGCTCTAATATTTTGTTTAATCAAACTTAAGGGTGTTAAGTCTTCCAATAAAATAAAACCACAAATTAAATTGTAGCCATAGCTAAGTTACTCCATCAATGGCTCAAATTTGAGTCATTGAAAGATTAACTCTCTTGAGTGACTAATTCGATTGTCCATCAAGGACATTAGAAATTAACTCTGTAGATTTAAAAGGACTAAATCGAAAATTTGGTAAGGTTTATTCAACCCCCTTCTAAACCTTACACTTACACCCCTTGGACCTACAAGTGGTATCGGAGCGGTTGGTTCATTGAACCCTCCGCACCGTTACTTCTTACTAGATCTCCAAATTTTTCAAAGTCCGCTTTAGTACTTAAACTTTCAAAACTCTTTTTATTAAAAATCATTATCATGGAAGCAAATCTAACACGCATCCCTATGTTCACCATTGAAGAATTTGATGATTGGAAAATTCGTATGCGAGGCTCATCTATCGAAGATTACATGATGAGATGTGGATAGTGATAGAAGATGGGCCTCTACAAATATTAAAGGTGAACACA
The DNA here is from genome assembly GCA_016081115.2 of Rehmannia glutinosa. NCBI lineage: Eukaryota > Viridiplantae > Streptophyta > Magnoliopsida > Lamiales > Orobanchaceae > Rehmannia > Rehmannia glutinosa. The sequence goes on along the minus strand of CM071924.1, from coordinate 56,140,977 downwards.
AACTGCATTTAAGAGTTGCGGTGAAGGAGAAGGAAGATGTTGCTCCCGCACTACCATGGTTGAAAAACCAAGAACCGAGTGGACAAATGATGACAGAAAAAGATACAACCTGGATAATGTAGCCAAGGACATCCTCTACAAAACTTTGGACAAAGCCATGTTCAACAAAGTCAAATCATGCAAAACGGCTAAAGAAATGGGACAAGTCGACATTAATTTGTGAAGGCTCGAGCAAATCAAAGAAAACAAATTATCGTTAATTACGTAAGTTTGAAAATTTCAAAATGATCTCGAGAAGAGAACTGATCAACTGGGCGCTCGGTTTACGAAATCACAAATGAGTCATCTACACTTGGAAAGGAATATACACGAAGGAAATGTGTATGAAGATCCTAAAAAGTCTTCCAAATTGAATGGGAAATGAAGGTCATGGCACCGAGACATTCCATGGACCTATCAAAGACATCCAACCATGAACTATTCTCGGACCTCAAAGCCTATGAGTTTGAGCCGAGAAGAAAAGACCCGAGGAAGAGACAAATTTGTACCCAAAGCAAGCGCTCTAATTGTCAAAGATGGGAAGAGAGGTGAGGTCAAAGAAGCAATTGACACGAAGAAATAGCCCGATGGTTAAAAGATTTAACAAGTTCTTTAACAAGAACTACAAGAGAGGAAAGGGTGAATCTTCCGTAAGACACTCAGCTCTCCTCCAAATCAAGGGATGATAGGCCAACCAAGAGAACATGATCATCAACAAGTTGAGTATCAAAGGTGACAACTCAAGAGTAGAAAGAGTGATCAAAAGGTCGAATATCTATGTTGGAATTGTAGACAACCAGGTCACTATGCCATTGATTGCTCATATCCTAGTCAACAAGACAGGAATGAAGAAGAAAGAAAGGTCTTGAGAGAAAGAAGACAAGAAAAGAAAAAGGCAATGATGGGTCGCAGAGATCACCGAAACAATCAAGTCAAGAGAGACAACATTCGAGAGCAAAGAAGTGACTACTCGAGTGACTCGAAGAAGAAGCCTTGATCCGCTTAATGGCCAAAGAACAAGATCAAGAAGATGAGGTACAATCTAATTCAACAAGCTCGGACATCTGTGATAGTGAACACACACACTTCATCACCTATCGATCTTTATGATTCATTAGGCAAAATGATGAAAGATTTTGAGCACATTAAATCCTCACACACACTATTGAACGAGGAAAACAGCCTACTTAAAAGTCAAACTCAAAGTCGACTAAGGAGCCGAGTACTCTAAGTCAAATAGTCATTGAAAATGAAAGTTTAAAAGTGAAAATGCTAAATTAGTAGCAGAAATTGCCGCTATAGAAAAGAGGGAGAATGACCTCAAAAATGTTATTGCCTCATTCACTAAGGCATCTAAATCATTGGATGATCTTATTATGAGTCAAAGAGAATGTGGAGACAAGACAGCTTAGATTTAATTCCTCTGTGCCATGTCAAACCTCAAGAGTAATTTTGGTAAAAGGATCTTCAAGTCATGAAGAGTCCGAAAACCCAAAACTCTAAATGTTGCACACACATTCACTCCAAAGCACAATACTAAGCAAACCGGCCTTCGTTACAAAGGAAAAGGAAAACAAACCGATTGAGTATCTTTGAAAGGAAGTGAGAAGAGATTCAAATGAGTCCTCAAAGAAACTCTAACAGAAAATACTCTCAAAGAAAAAAAAGAGCTACCAAAAATTCCGAAAATCCATAAAAGAAATACATATGATGGGAATGGTAGAAAATATCCAAGCCAAGCCGATTGGAACAATGTGAACTATCGATAGACTTATGGAATATAAGCCCAAGTGGCAATGGCCTAGAACTCAACAAAGGCCATTCCAAAAGTATAAGAGCTTTCATCAAAGACACACATGCACCTAGGCACTACACTCAAAAGCACCACAATTACCCAAGGAAGGCAATTGCTAAAACACATATGCAGGCATACGACAAAAGAGACAAACCTAGAATCCCCAAGCAATTTGCGAAATTAATTATGATTATGGCACCGATAGATGGCAACCCCTTAGAGTCAAATCATTTGGCTATAGGTTGGTTGGATCATCTTACAATTCTAACCCCTCAGACCCGGACAAGTATGGGTACCTAAAACTTAATTTCCTTGATTGCGGAGTTCAAGGAATGAGTGCCAAGGAACCTGGTACATGGATAGTGGTCGTTCCGGACATATATGACAGAAATAAGAGAAATCATGTCAAAATTCAAGGAAGTCAAAGGAGCCAAAGTCATATTTGGAGAAATGAAGCTCTGGTGAAATAAGAGGCATTGGATCCATCAAGAGGAATGGATTAGAAATCACGATGTTGCATATGTTGAAGGACTCAACTTCAACTCATCGAGTATCGATCGGCTACTGTGACAAGGGCTACAATGTTGGATTCAACATGGGTGTATGCCAAATCAAGGATATTGAATCAAATGAAGTTGTCTTTGCCGCAAGGAAATAGACAGAAGAATATGTATGTAGTGGATTGGTCAACCGCAACACCCAAAGACTGCTACTAGCAAAGAGCACAATTTGAATCAAGTTAGGCCGTGGCACAAAAAGCCGAGTCACCCGAATTTCAAAACAATTAACAAGCTAGCAAGAAGTCATCTTGTAGAAGGACTTCCGGACTCAAGATACAAGAAGGAGAGTATATGTGATGCATGTCGAAAGGAAAACAAATCAAGTCGTCATTCAAAGAAAAGACATGCCCATCCTCAACAAGAATATTGCATCTACTTCATATGGATCTATTTGGCCCAAAGGGAACCAAACAAAGATAAGTGGAAAGAAATACACCTTGGTGGTAGTAGATGACTACTCAAGATATACATGGACAATATTCATGTGCAAGAAGAAAAAGAAACCCTACAAAAACTACCACAAATGATGAAGAGAATTCAAAATGAGAAGAGTCAAACCATTATCAAAATAAGATCGGATAGAGGAACCGAGTTTGTCAATGGAATAATAACTCGATGATTGTATTGAGAATGGTATTGGTCATGAACTATCGCAAGGACTCCACAATGAGAATGGAGTTGCGAGAAAGAAGGAAGCAGAACCCTCAAAGAAGCGGCAAGGACCATGTTAGTCAAGCAGGGTTACCAAAAAGATTTTGGGCTCAAGTAATTAACACACTTGCTACACCCAAAACAGATGTATGATAAATAGACAAATGACAAAGACTCCTATGAGATCCGGATGGAAGAAAACCAAATGTTGCATATTTGAATATTTGGATGTAAATGCTTCATCCACAACAATGGCAAAGACAACCTAAAGGCTTTTGATGCTAAAGGTGATGAAGGTATCTTCTTAGGATACTCAACAAAAGCAAAGCCTACGTAGAATACTCAATAAAAGAACTATGGTTACGAGAGAATCCATTCATGTGGTGTTCGATGAACCAAATGTAAATGGAGAAAACATTGAAGAGTCACCGATAAGTTGAAACATCCAATCATACAGAGAGTCCCTACGCTGGGCCGGGATTATCAACTCGAGAAGAAGATGAGATAGTCAAAAGCAATGGAAAATTTGCAAAATAAGTGACCACGAAAGAGTCGACCACAAGAACACAAATCGCAAGTCGATCAATCCATAACTTACTCCAACCTCGATGTAAGATGGTGAGAGACCATCCACGAAACTTGTCATTGGAGATATGAGAGAAGGTGTCAAAACAAGATCGAAACTCAACAAGAAGCTATGTTCACATGCTTCATTTCGCAAATAGAGCCAAAAGATGTGTCACAAGCATTGGATGACACACATTGGATTCAAGCTATGCAAGAAGAGTCAATCGGTTTGAGAGAAATAAAGTATGGGAACTAGTGCAAAGACCCATACATCAAAATGTTATTGGAACCAAATGGGTATTCAGAAATAAGATGAACGAGGAAGGTTCTGTGGTAAGAAACAAAGCAAGACTAGTAGCCAAAGGATATTGTCAAGAAGAAGGGATAGATTTTGATGAAACATTTGCCCCTGTAGCAAGATTGGAAGCTATAAGGATGTTTCTTGCCTATGCAGCTCACAAGAATTTCATTGTATATCGATGGATGGATGTAAAAAGTGCATTCCTAAACGGTTTATTGGAAGAAGAAGTATATGTTGAACAACCTCCAGGATTTGAGTAGAAGACTCTTGGAGACAAGGTATACAAACTCAAGAAAGCCCTGTATGGATTGAAACAGGCACCCAGAGCATGGTATGATACCCTGTCACAATTCCTAACCGAGAATGGATTCACAAAAGGAAAAGTAGATAGAACACTTTTCGATTTCAAGACAAGAAGAGTATATCTTGCTTGTTCAAATATATGTGGATGACATCATCTTTGGATCCACTAACAAAGAGTTTGTGTGAAAAATTCTCAAACCTCATGCAAAGCAAATTTGAAATGAGCATGATGGGAGAACCGACATTTTTCCTTGGACTTCAAGTGAAACAAATTGAAGGATGGAACCTTAAATAAGTCAAACAAAATATACCAAAGATTTAATGAAGAAGTTTGGTATGGAAGAGAAGTCTTCAAAAATACCAATGAACACATCAGTCAAAATGGACATGGATGCAGATGGCAAGCTGTAGATCAAACAAGATCTGAGCACTTATTGGATCATCGCTTATCTCACAAAGAAGGTGCGGACATCACCTTTCTGTGTAGGTGTATGTGCAAGATTTCAATCTGCTCCAAAAGAGAGCCATATGACAAAAGCTAAAAGAATACCGAGATACTTGAAAGGAAGCCAAGAAGTAGGCCTATGGTATCCAAAGGAAGGTGGATTCAAGCTAATTGGCTATTCGAGACTCACTACGCTTGGATGCAGAGTGGACAGAAAGAGCACTTCGGCACTGTCAAATGCTAGGAAACAGACTAATTTCCTGGTTTAGCAAGAAGCAAAACTCAATAGCCACCTCTACAAAAAGCATAGGCAATTTGAAGTTGCCCAAGTCCTATGGATGAGACAACAACCGAGAGACTATGAAGTTGAAGAAAAAGAAATTCCAATCATGTGTGATAACACGAGTGCCATTGCAATCACTCAAAATCTGTGTTGCACTCAAGAACAAAACATATAGATGTCGGATATCATTTCATAAGAGATCATGTTGAAAAGAAGGACATTATCTTGGAATACATCTCAATGATAAACAATTAGGCGACATCTTCACAAAACCATTATGTGAGTCAAGATTTGAAGAACTCAAGCATGAGTTGGGGTTAATTGGTGAGCCGACACTGGACAAATCAAAGAAGAGTATTAGAACAGAAAAGAAGTGAAAAAGAGTTGAAAACAAAAATCAACTTAGTAAATCACCAGATTTCGGAAAGACAAATACACCGAAGTCTGGCGATAGAAAATGAGTCACCAAGAGAATCGAGGAGTAGAGTTAAATCGGCTAAGAGATAAGTTGAATAACTTATGAGCAAAGTGACAAAAACGCAATCGTTTTGACTTAAGCGAAATGTTTTAAGGAACACGTCGGATAATGATGATGTGTATAGACATAAAGCACACTAAGCTTATGATTGGATATAAATGTCACGCATTAAATACGAGACGTGAAATGCTCAATAGGCGTCACGAAATCAAGCCGTTGATTTCGATCACAATTCAAAACCGCCTCGCACGCCCTTTCATAAACCATATTTAAACCATTTTCGTCCGTTTCTCTCTCACACTTCTAAAAACTGTTCATCTTTTTTTCTCTCAAAAGCAAAGGCAAACTACTCTCGAAACCCTATCAACATTCAAATCAATTTCTAGACTTTTCTTGATATAATTCTGAGAAATGGCACCAACTTACGACTTTACTAAGTTAGGAAAGCAAATCCACACCGGTTCGACGGTGGATTTGACGGAATGGTAAAGCGGGGTCCGACGACACCCTGGTGAAGAAAATTGCTGAAAAGTTGGAAACGTCCGGACTAAAACCGTTTCTAACGCTGAATATCCTATGACCTATGTGGAGGAGGTCGCACAATTCTACGTGAATGCCGAGATTCACGACGAAGAATCAAGTCATCCATTCACGGGAAGCAAATGACTATTACCGCCAAGGATTTGGTGAATATTGCTCACTACCTGCGCAGTAGAGCAAATCAAATTAAGGAAGCGATGTAAACTTGGGCCGACGATGGAAAGAAATAGCCAAGTCCGATCTTGCGATAAAATTATATACACAAAAAAACAAGAGATCACAAGGAGGATTATCACAAATTGTTGGACATAGTTGCCAAATGTATCGACATCAAATTTGGCGAATTTGACCAACTATCAAAGGCAAAGCCGATTGTGATGGCCGCAATCATCGAAGAAAAGAAGATAAATCAATGAGTTTATCTCAGGTGATCCTGCCGAGCGTGGGGAACAAGTCCTTCAAAGAAGATGGCACATTTGGAGGATCCCAGGATATGGCCTAGTGATTGGCCTCCATCGGAGGTGAAAGGAGTACCTCTTAGACATGGGAAGGCCTTCCATGTTAACAAGAGGATGTTCGAGCTAACCTCTCTCGGTGCTCGAAGCGAGCTTATGCCAAGAGAGTCGACACCAAGGGGAATCAACACCAAGATACAAATGCTTCCTCTCCAAATCAAAGCGCCCCTGCGTGCTTAAGAAGATCACGCCCCGCAAAGAAAGAAAACCAAACATGCTCCCGCCCGCAAAAGTCACCCCGCCCAAAGAACTGTGTCACCCGCCCCAACAGAGTGGTCGAGAAGGACTCACAAATACCTTCTCCGATCGTCAAAAGGAGGAGAATCGATGCCCTGCACGGCCAAAGACGCCCCCGCCCAAGACTCGAGAGGACACCGCCTCGAACTGTAAATTCCACGGTACAAACCAGAGACGAAGAAGACTCGTCAGCGGTCGAACAGAGAAACCACCGAGTCGGTTACTCACCTAGCACAAATACGAGACTACGGAGAAGTAGAGTCTCCGGATGTAGTTGATAAACAGCCAAGTCTGAAAGCGATCAGCAGAGGCAACTCAAGACACACCGTAGCTCACAACAAACACAAGAAGAACCAAAATCCCAAGCAGATAGTGATGTAATGATCCTATCTCCACCTTACCCAGACATCCAAAATCGTCTGCGTGAGTGGAGAAAATGGAAGTTGAGCAAGTCAAGGAACAGTTCCAACGGCCCGAGTTCATAGAAGAAGAAGAGGAACTGCTAAATTTCCTTGGACTAACTATCGTGCTCCCACTCTTGATGAGGACAATCGCTTAGACATCCTGCATCTACAAGGACAGGGAGAGAGCAAAGCAAGTCAAGAAGCCGAAGCACGTGAGAAGGCAAGCATCGCCTCTATCTCCGGCACCCGCGAACACTTCCATCCTCTTCTTGATGTCTTCTCGGCGGTGATGAGGATCCGTAAAATGTGCGCCTCGGAAGATTTACAAATGCAAAGAAGCCGCATGAATCAAGAATTCTTCATGAGCAAAGACTAATGGAGGGACCAAGAGAGTCCTCCAAAACACAAATGAAATCGATCCTATGGGAGTGGTTCAAAAAATAGCCACCGATGTTCTTTGCTACCACTTCCCCTACTCACTCTAAGAAGCAATAAGGAAATGGCGATGAAATCGGGCTAGTGGGGACCCCACGAGCCAACCCCTATTGAAGGTGTCCTACCACCGCCCAATGGCTGAACCATCGATTCAAAGAGCCTGGAGACGAGTGACCCCACTCCAAGTCACTCACCGGGTGCGCCGAGGGGGAAACTCCACTCGCAGCGCAGTGAGTCGGAGGATGCTGCAGATGACTCCACAAAGAAGCAAGGAGGCGAAGAAGAGAAATTACAATCACAAGAAGAACAACAAGTTGCCATCAACGAAGCTCGGAGGATTGAGATTGTCTCACCGGTGTGCCAACTTTCGAAGGCTAATGACGCCGCTATGCGGTCGAGGCACGAGGAAGAACAACCCCGGAGTTAACACTCATGGCGATGAAAGTGCAATCCATGGGGTTGAGACTTCAATGGATGCCATCAGAAGACCCTAAGACACCGACACTCGAAAGGGAGGACAGCCTCGCAGCAGAGAGACCGCTGGAGGAAATGAAGGCCCACGGGAGGTTGAGACTTCCTGGGTAAAGAGGTCAAGTAGAGAACATCACTCCAATCATCGACCCATCCGAGAAGGAGATCAGCGCACTTCATGATTCCCAGGACAACCCCGATGTCACTTTTCCTCGGATCAAGACGAAGAAGAAGTACGAGTCCTCCCCATGACAAATCCAAAAGATTCACCTGTTCCAAGTACGAGTAAGTCCGATCCCAAGACTACTCACAACTTTTTAACTTTGATGATGAGCCACCTCTAGAAATCTCATCATCGTCCGATGACGCTAGCCGATAAGGCCGAGGACAAGTCATCGAAAAGGAAAAATTAGCGAGACCAACGGTTTTAAGATACCGAGGCTCAAATAAGCCAAATCTATTTCTCAACCAAACCAAATTGAACCAAAGAACCACTGCTCCGGCTCCTCAAGCTACAAATGGATCGATTCCCAAAAGAACTTCACGCGCACCGCTCATCATCGAATGTCGATCCCGCGGTGATGAATCTTTTGTAGAAATCTTTCCCTTTCTCACTGGAGATACGAACTCCACGAAGAGTCGAAAAATGAGCAAGCACGATATCACAAACCACCTCCTGCTTTTTCACTCAGGCACCATTGTTCCAAATAGATTTTGATTTCTTTGATGGCCAGATGGCCATCACCGCAAGAATCAAATTGAAGTTCGAGAAGTGTTCAAAGCACTCTTTCTTGAAGTTGAAAAGATGGAGAGGCATCGCCCTCTTTGGACATGCGCCGACAACAGAGATGCCACCCTTTACAAATGACTTAAGAGGCATAATAAATTCGAATAAGGGAATGGTGGCAACAACAAAGAATCAATGCGTGTGGAACAGGTGAGATACTTGAACCTTGTTTAACAAGTTCTTGTGGAGAGCCGAGAATGTTGATGCGAAAACAAAGTTTGAGGAACACATTGAGCATATGCATGAAGCGCATTAACGATCAAGATCAAGTGCGTGAGCGAAATGCAAATGATATACAAAATCGTTGGAAGAACACATGACGAAAAATTCAGCCTTCTCATGGCCGAGATGAAGCCGATTTCAAATCAATCCAACGCTACTCGGGTCCTCAATTCGTCCGCATACAACGCAGCAGACTTGAAGCAGACCAACCAACGAAGATTCTCGACTTCATGCTTGCCAAAGATGTTCCCTGGGTTCCTCTATCCTTTGATGATGCCAAAAAGGGGAAGAGGAATACCTTAAAGCAAAGAAAATCAAGGTTTGAAATGAAAGGAGCAAATGAGAAGGGAAAATCACCGAGGAAAATTTGAAATCGAAGAAAGGAAAATCACGAGGGGGAAGGATCAAAAGATATGACCTTGATGATTGCACAAACCCCCAACAGGTCCTCATCACAAATGACATTATAAGCAAACAAACTCCCCGACTCTGCCACTCCAAGACTCTACTTTGTATCTATGGCCGAGAAGAGAAAAGAATTTGAAGCAGGGGATGAAGGAAGTGGAAGGAAGAATGGATGCCAGGGTGATGAACATCTTGAAAGAACATGGAGGCATTCCAAAAGAGACACGTATGCCATTTCGGATGTCGGGACAGAGCCAAGATCAGTTGATGAATTCAAAACGCTCGAATCAAGGATATTTTGCAAATATGTCCATGGCTCAAGCTTGGGACTTATCTGGGAAAAGGGTCTCACATTGTGTGAAGAAGTTTACAGACAAGACTCCTGAATACTCGCTAGTCAATCACCGGGGAAGAAGAAGACCCAAAGATACGCCCAGGTAGAGAAGAAGCGCAGATGGGAGGAAGAAGCTTGCACCTAGGCCTCGCCCAAGAATATCGAATACGTAGATCCCGGAAAGAAAGGAGGGATCTACCGGGGCAAACTTGACCAAGTGGCAAATTTGCGAGTGGCTAAAACTAACGCCGAGTATGCAAAGAGAATAGAAGAAAAAAACAAAAGACAAACTCGGCTATGGCGGGAGAGACAGAAAGACTAAGGAAAGATGAAGTCGCCGGGAAGGCATATGAGAAGAAAAAGAAGGCGGTGACACGAGAAAAAGAAGAAGAGAAGAAGATCTTGATCAAGATGAAAGAAGAGACAAATGAAGGAGATGAAGTGTTCTTTGTCCAACCCTTCATGTATTTTATTATGTAAATACATACAATGTAAGTCTTCGTAATAAAGTTACATACTCGATACACCTTGTAAACAACAGTTGTGTTAAGTACAAGAATGATATGATCAATAAAAAGATTGATTTTGCGCATACATTCTATGTCAATACACTATCTCAGTATGTATCTTTGTTATTTACATATTTGTATGATCTAAGTTTTGGCATCATCAAAAAGGGGGAAATTGTTAGGAATTTTATTGTTTAGATTTTGATGAATGCCATGTAAAACTTAGAATAGAAAGTTGGCACCCCAATTTCTTTGTAAAATGCATTGTAATGAAAAGAGCTGCCAAGCCGAGTCAAGACAAATACGCCCTAACATGCAAGAAGACAATCAAGATCGGAAGGAAGACTCCGCGTGAGACAAAATGAGTATGGCAAAGAAAAAGAGTAGACGGAACACTATCAAGAAGCGATACGAGATACTGGTGAGTGGAGCATCGATCAAGTCAACTCAAGAAAAGCCAAGTCTCAAGTTGAAGTGATAGAAGAGTCATCCATGATTGGAAGTGACTCTAAGTCACCTGGGAAAGCAAGGAAATGCAAATCAGTCGAGATAATCAGAAAAGAACCGTTGCCTGAAAATCAAGAGATTTACTTAAACAAGTAATATCTCCATACAACCTTTCTTGGAGTGCTCAAAATTGCGTGCAAAAGGAATGAACCAATGGGAAGCACGACACCGTGTCGAACTCGAAAAAGTGAAAACAATAATTCATACGAGGAAACGGCAATTCCAAGAACTCGCAAGCCAACGATCGCAAGTGACTTTCAAAAATAAGCTATCTCTTCAACGGGAAAATTTTTGAAAGTTCACTATAAAAGGCCGAGGAGTTAGTTTGAGAAAAAAGATGCATGAATGACACATACGTGAGATACACAAGCACATTAGAAAAATCAAACAATCTCAATCCTCAAGCCTACATTCCGAAGTACATCAATCCAACACTTACCCGTGAAGGAAAGAGAGCTTCAACCGATTGAAGAGGAAACCTTTGAAAACAAGTCTCTACTTTCCAAAAGGATTGTAGAAAAGTTCAAAGTTGAACTAAGTCTTAAGCATTTGGAGGGCTTCGTGATCAAATCCAAAGAGCTTGAGCAAGTGAGTCAGAGTAGCAAAAAGCAAATGCCTGTGAAGAAGCCGAGTCGAACGAGAAGCCACCGAGTGATCAAGGCGTCTCCGATCGAGTCCCAAAGGATCAAGTCATTTGTTGTGATCAAGACTTGTATCCGGGACCGTTACCACTTTGTAAACCGATCATTACTTAGTGGATTCCTCCCGGGAGTTGGAGAAGAGAGGAGTAGAAGAATTACCCCATCTTGAACCTCTATAAAAACTTTCTTAATGTCATTTACATTTCAACATTTAAATTCCCACTTTTAATTGCTTATATCTCACGATAAATTTGCTATCCATTTGATAATTTACAAGTACTAAATCAAGCTCTAATATTTTGTTTAATCAAACTTAAGGGTGTTAAGTCTTCCTCCAAGAGTTAAATTGTAGCCAACAAATGAGTTACTCCATCAACAAAAATTCTCGGTGAGTTCATTGAAAGATTAACTCTATGGAGTGACTAATTCGATGTCCATCAAGGACACACCGTAGAATTAACTCAGAGATTTAAAAGGACTAAATCGAAAATTTGGTAAGGTTTATTCAACCCCCCCCTTCTAAACCTTACACTTACACCCCTTGGGACCTACAAATTTGCCAAAATTAATTATGATTATGGCAATCGATAGATGGCAACCCCTTAGAGTCAAATCATTTGGCTATAGCTGGTTTGGATCATCTTACAATACTAACCCCTCGTGACCCGCATAAGTATGGGTACCTAAATCTTAATTTCCTTAATTGCGGGATCAAGGCAAACCGAGTGCCAAGGAACCTGGTACATGGATAGTGGTCGTTCCGCACCATGACAGAAACAAGAAAATCTGTCAAAATTCAAGGAAGTCAAAGGAGCAAAAGTCATATTTGGAGGAAATGAAGTCCGAGGAGAAATAAGAGGCATTGGATCCATCAAGAAAAATGGATTAGAAATCTCAGATGTTGCATATGTTGAAGGACTCAACTTCAACTTGCCGAGCATCGACCAACTCGTGACAAGGGTTATAATGTTGGATTTAACATGGGTATATGCCAAATCAAGGATATCTTGAATCAAATGAAGTTGTGTTGCAAGGAAGCAAACAAAAGAACATATATGTCGTGGATTGGTCAATCGCAACACCCAAAGACTGTCTGTCATAGCAAAAACACAAATTGAATCAAGTTGGTTGTGGCACAAGAAGTCGAGTCACCCGAATTTCAAAACAATTAACAAGCTTGCCGTAAGTAATCTTGTGGAAGGACTTCCGGACTCCGAGATACAAGAAGGAGAGTATATGTGACGCATGTCGAAGGGAAAACAAATCAAATCATCATTCAAAGAAAAGACATGCCCATCTTCAACAAGAATATTGCATCCGCTACATATGGATCTATTTGGTCTAGTTGAACCAAATAGCATAAGTGGGAAGAAATACACCTTGGTGGTAGTAGATGACTACTCAAGATATACATGGACAATATTCATGTGTAAGAAGAAAGAAACTCTCTAAAACTACCACAAATCGATGAAGAGGATTCAAAATGAGAAAAGCCAAACCATTATCAAAATAAGATCGACAAAGGAACCGAGTTTGTCAATGGTATAATAACTCGATATTATATTGAAAATGGCATTGGTCATGAATTATCTGCAGCAAGGACTCCACAAAGAGAATGGAGTTGCGAAAGAAGAATAGAACTCTCAAAGAAGCAAAAGGACCATGTTAGTGAAGCAGATTACCAAAAAGATTTTGGGTCAAGCAATAAACACAACATGCTACACTCAAAATAGATGCATGATAAACAGACAATTTGACAAAGACTCCCTATGAGATTTGGACAGGGAGAAAACCAAATGTTGCATATTTTAGAATATTTGGATGTAAATGCTTCATCCATAACAATGACAAAGATAATCTAAAGGCTTTTGATGCTAAAGTCATGAAGGTATCTTCCTGGGATACTCACCGAAGCAAAGCCTCAAGAGTACTCAACAAGAAGACTATGGTTACAGAGGAATCCATTCATGTGGTGTTCGATGAACCAAATGTTAATGGAGAAGACATTGAAGAATCAACAAAGCCGAATCAACCAACCATGCGTAAGAGTCCCTATGTCTTTGAGCTGAATTATAAACTCGAGATGAAGATGAGATAGTGAGTCTCAAAAACAAATGAAAATTTGCAGCTAAGTGATTACGAGAGAGCCGATCAAAGCAACACAACGCAAGACGATCAATCCAGCTAACTTACTCCAACCTCGATGTAAGATGGCCGAGAGACCATCCACGAACTAGTCATTGGAGATATAAGAGAAGGTGTCAAAACAAGATCCGAACTCAACAAGAAGCTATGTTCACATGCTTTATCTCACAAATAGAGCCCAAAGATGTGTCACAAGCATTGGATGACACACATTGATTCAAGCTATGCAAGAAGAACTGAATCAGTTTGAAAGAAATAAAGTATGGGAATTAGTTCAAAGACCCACCCATCAAAATGTTAGTGGCATTAAATGGGTGTTCAGAAACAAGATGAACGAGGAAGGTTCTGTGGTAAGAAACAAAGCAAGACTAGTAGCCAAAGGATATTGCCAAGAAGAAGGGATAGATTTTGATGAAAAATTTGCCCCTGTAGCAAGATTGGAAGCTATAAGGATGTTTCTTGCCTATGCAGCTCACAAGAATTTTATTGTATATCAAATGGATGTAAAAAGTGCATTCCTAAATGGTTTATTGGAAGAAGAAGTATATGTTGAACAACCTCCAGGATTTGAGTAAAGACTCTTGGAGATAAGGTATACAAACTCAAGAAAGCTCTATATGGATCAAACAGGCACCCGAGCATGGTATGATACTTTGTCACAATTCCTAACCGAGAATGGATTCACAAAAGGAAAAGTAGATAGAACACTTTTTTAATTCAAGACAAGAAGAGCATACTTGCTTGTTCAAATATATGTGGATGACATCATTTTTGGATCCACAAACAAAGAGTCATGTGATAAATTTTCAAACCTCATGCAAAGCAAATTTGAAATGAGCATGATGGGAGAGTCGACATTCTTCCTTGACTCCAAGTGAAACAAATAAAGGATGGAACCTTCATAAGTCAAATAAAATACACCGGAGATTTAATGAAGAAATTTGGTATGGAAGAGAAGTCTTCGTGAAAATACCAATGAATACATCAAAAAATGGACATGGATGCGGATGGCAAGCCTGAGATCAAACAAGACACGAGCACTTATTGGATCATTGCTTTATCTCACAAAGCGAGCGTACATCACCTTTCTTTGTAGGGGTATGTGCAAGATTTCAATCTGCTCCAAAAGAGAGCCATATGACTGCAGCTAAGAGGATCTTGAGATATTTGAAAGGAAGCCAAGAAGTTGGCTTATGGTATCCAAAGGAAGGTGGATTCAAGCTAATTGGCTATTCGACTGACTATCTTTGGATCCGATGCGAGGTGACAGGAAGAGCACCTCGTGCACATGTCAAATGCTTGAAACAAAGTGATTTCCTGGTTTAGCAAAAAGCAAAATTCAATAGCCACATCTACAAATGGTGAATCACATACATAGGCCAAAATTTGTTGCCCAAGTCCTATGGATGAGACAAAGAAAGAGAGACTATGAAGTTGAAGAAAAGGAAATTCCAATCATGTGTGATAACACAAGTGCAATTGCAATCACTCAAAATCCTGTGTTGCACTCAAGAACAAAGCATATCGATGTCAGATATCACTTCATACGAGATCATGTTGAAAAGAAAGACATTACCTTGAATATATTTCAACCGATAAACAAGACATATTCACAAAACCACTATGTGAGTCAAGATTTGAAGAACTCAAGCATGAGTTAGGGTTAATTGAGCTGAAATGACACTTAAGATTCAAAGAAAAGAAATGAAACACAACAAAAAAAAAAGGAAAAAGAGTCAACTTTCAAATCGCCTAAGTGAATCACCAATTTTTGTCAAATGAGTCACTAAGAGAACTCGTGTGAAGAAGGGTTAAATCGGCTAAGGAATAAGTGAGTCATCTATGAGCAAAGTGACAAAAACGCAATCGTTTTTACTAAGCGGGAATGTTTTTAAGAATGATGTCGATAATTATGACGCGTGTACAGGCAAAAGCCGCACACCAAGCTTATGATTGGATATAAATGCTTTGCCGCATTAAATACGAGACATTAAATGCTAAATCGGCGTGCAAAATCTAAGCCGTTGATTTCGATCACATTTCAAAAACCACCCGCACGCCCTTTCATGAACCATACTTAAACCTTTTTCGTCCGTTTCTCTCACATTACCAAAACTGTTCATTTCTCCCTCGGAAGCAAAAGGCAAAACTCTCTCAAAACCCTATCAATCTTCAAATCAACTTCTAAGTTTCTTTCGGTGAAATACTTGAAAAATGGCATCGACTTATGATTTTGTCAAGCTAGAAAGCAAATCCACACCGGTCTCATGTGGATTTCGAGGGTATGGTCAAACAGGGTCCGATGACGCCCATCAAAAGAAGATTGCTGAAAAGCTCGAAACGTCCCTTTAAAACCATTTCTCGACGATGGAGTTCTCGATGACCTATGTGGAAGAGGTCGCACGCTTCGTGAATGCCGAGATTCACGATGAGGGGATCAAATCCTCTGTTCACGGAAGGAGTTCATCATCTCTGCCAAGATTTGGCGTAACACCGCTCATTACCGGTGGAAGGAGCACCAAAATCAATGAAGCCGATGTAGACTTGGCCGCCGCTGGAAGGAAGTAGCCAAGACCGACTATGCTTTGAAAAAGATAGTCTACACACCAACAAGAGGTCTTGGGAGGACTACCACAAACTGTTGGACATAGTTGCCAAATGCATAAACATCAATTTGGCGGCTTTGACCAATCATGTCAAAGCTAAATTGATCGTGAATGGCCGCGATCATTGAAGAAAAGCAAGTAAATCAATGAGTTTGTCTCACAAAGCAGACTCGCCCGAATGTAGGGAACAAATCCTTCAAGGAAAATGGTGCATTTGGAGGATCCCCGGGATATGGTCTCCGTGATCGGCCGGGTGATGGAGGTCAAAGGAGTCCTCTTAGACATGGAAAGGCATTCCATGTAAACAAGAGGATGTTCGATCAAACCTCTCTCGGCGCACGAAGAGAGCCTACGCCAAGAGAGTCGATACGAGTGAGGGGGAATCACCGACCCTCAAGATACAACTGCCTCTCTCTCCACCAAAGAAGGCCGCCCCTGCAGCTGCTAAGAGAATCGCCGCCCAAAGAAAAGAAAAACAAATCGCTCCCGCCCTCGCAGCTGAAGTCACTGCCCCCGCAGCCGTGTCTCCCGCCTCTCAAAGAAGAACGGCCGAGAAGGAATCTCAAATACCTTCTCCTATCGTTAAAAAGAGGAGAACTGATAAGCCAAGATGGCCACTCCTCGAAGAAAACACCAAAGACGCCCCCGCCGCCAAGACTCAAGAAAAACTCTCTCTCGAACCGTAAATCCCTCTGGTACAAACTAAGAGACGAAGAAGAATCATCAAGCGCTCCGAGCTTGAGAAACCTAGGCCGAGTCACCACTCAAAAAGCACCTGAGATCGCTAGAGAAGTACAGTCCGATACTATTGATAAAACAATAAGTCTCATAAGGCGATCAAGAGAGGCAAATCAAGACCCAAACCAGTAGTTCGAACAATCGAGACACAAGAAGTAGCCGAGAAAGCACACGCTATTGACAGATTGTATCCCCTCCCGCAATGAAATCGACAAGATGGAACACCGAGCTTGCTACCTTCTATCCCTAAGAATGAGGGACAACAAGAAGAAGAAGCGATAGAGATGATGATGATGTGATGATCTTATCCCCACTTTATCCGCACATCCAAAATCGCCTGCGAGAGTGGAGGAAGTGGAAATTGAGTCGATCCAGGAACAGTTCCAACGGCCGAGTTTATCGAAGAAGAAGAAACTCGATGAACTTTCTTGGAGTGACCACCGTGGTCCAAGATCGGATGAAGAAAAATCGCACGTATATCTTGCGATCTTCAAGGACAAGGAGAAGGAGAGACAGTGAGAGGAAGCCGAGGCACGTGAGAAGGCCAACATCCGCCTATCACCGCACCATAGAACACACACATCATCTCCTTGACGTCTTATCGATAGTGATGAGGATCTGGACCTGTTGCTGTTGCGCCACGTAAGAATTACAAATGCAAAGCAAGCAATGCACAAATCCGAATCCTTCACGAGCAAAGAATGATGGAGGGACCAGGAGAGTCCTCCAAAACACACTGAAATAGACCCAATGGGAGTGGTGCAACATATTGCCACCGTTGTTGCCGCCACCACTTCCCAGTTCACTCGGAAGAAGAAATAAGGAAATGGCGATGAAACCGGGTTAGTGGGGACCCCAATCGAGCTAACCCCAAATGAAGGTGTCTTACCACCCGCCCCAACTACGAACACTCGCAGAATAACAACAGCCGGGAGTTTGGAGACGAGTGACCCCATTCAAGTCACTCACCGGGTGCGCCACCGAGGGGAAAACTCCTCCACCGCAGCAAGGTCGGAGGATGCTTGCGCAGATGACTCCACAACGAATCTAGGAGGCGAAGTGGAGAAGGAACAAACACAAAATACACAAAGAAGTTGTCATCAATGAAGCTCGATACTTGAGACTGTCCTCGGTGAGGTGCCAATCGCTCTGAAGGCTAATGACGCGCTGATGCGATCCGAGGCACGAGGAAGGAATGTACTGAGTTAACACTGGCGATGAAAGTGCAATCCATGGGGTTGAGACTCCAATGGATGCCACCACGAAGACCCCTAAGATACCGACATCGTCGAAAGGGATGTCCAAGCCTCGTTGCGGTTGAGATCGCAGAGGTAATGAAGGCCAACGGAGGTTGAGACTTCCCAGGGTAAAGAAGTCAAGAACATCTCTCCTGCTATCATTGATCCATCCGAAAAAGAGATAAGCGCGCTTCACGATTCCCAGGATAATCCCGATGTAACCTTTCTAGGATCGGAAGAAGACGATGAAGCCGAGTCATCCCCTCGATCGATCCAAAAGACTCACCGAGGATGTTCCAACCACGAGCAAGTCGACCTCAAGACTACTCATCAAACTTTCAATTTTAATGATGAGCCACCCATGGAAATCTCATCATCGTCCGATGACGCTCGATAAGGTCGAGACCATCAACTCAATTGGAGAAACCAAATGAGACCGAAGGCTGTTGAGACAGATGAGGCTCGCAAAGTCAGGTTAACTTCACAATAGACCCCACAAATAGAGTCCATCGCAGCTCCCCAAGGCCGCAGCGGAGTTCGACTCCACAAGGAACTTCACGCGCATCACTCATCATTGAACATATCCCGCTTTCCGTGATGATTCCTTTATAGAATCATTTCCATTCTCTCTGGAGGTACCCGACCTCCCCAAGAGTCGAAAAGAGATCTACAAATGCTTCCACAGACTGATCCTGTCATTCCATCGATACCATCGTTCGGTGACTATGATTTTGTCGCCGCTGGTCGTCACCGCAGCAGAGGAACAACTCAAGTTTGGGAGGTGTTCAAAGCATTATTTGCTTGAAATTGAACTCGATGGAGAGGCACCAGGCCTCGATGGACATGAGATCGATAATAGAGATGCCAACCTTATCACGACTTGAGAGGCATAATAGTCGAATCCGGAGTGGTGGCAAAAAAAGAAACAATGCGTGTGGAACAAGCTAGATATTTGAGAACATTGTTCAACAAGTCGTTGATCCGCGAGCCGAGAATGTTGATGCAAAGACGCAATTGAGAGAACACATTGAGCACATGCATGAATCTCACACTCGCCGAGATAAAGTCTGCTGCGTGAGCAAAATAAGAATGAGCTCCTGCGTATGGAAGAAAACATGGATAGAAAATTCAACCTTCTCATGGCCGAGATGAAGCCGCTTAAAGCCGAATCCAACGCTACTCGTTCGAGTTTCGTGCAAAGATACTCCTCGCAGAGACTCAAAAGCGAACTCCCTGGCTATCGCAGACTCGACTTCCCGCTAGTATGTTTCGGGTTCCTCTCTCCTTTGATGATGCCAAAAAGGGGAAAGAGGAATACCTAAAAGCCCTCAAGAGATCCGACGTTGAGAAGGAGGAGCACTGTGAAGGGAAAGACAAATGAGGAAGTGTCAAAACAAAAGAAAGGAAAGTCTGTTGAGGGGAAGGATCGAGAGATGTAACCTTAATGATCGCACAAACCCCCAACAAGGTCTTGTCACCGATATTATCGCAAAAACTCCCAATGACTCGCCACTCCAACACTCTGTATCTATGGTGAAAAGAGAAAGACGATTGAAGCGAGGATGGAGGAAGTGGAAGGAAGGATGAATGCCCGAGTAATGGATATCTTGAAACAACATGGAGGCATTCCAAAGAGACAGAGACACTTATGCCATCTCGATGCCTGGGCCGAGCCAAGATCAGTTGATGAATTTAAAACGCCGCATCCAAGGATACTTTGCAAACATGTCCATGGCTCAAGCTTGGGACTTATCTTGGGGAAAAGGGTCTCACGCTATGTGAAGAAGGCCGACAGCAACAAACTACCTAATCACTCTGCTTTGGTCACTCCACTAGTCACTCACCGGGGAAGAAGAAGACCCCAAGACAATACACGCCCGGAGGAAGAGGTAGAGGAAGAAACAAATGGTGGAGGAAGAGGATTCGACCTAGACCTCTACCCAAAAACATTGAGTACATAGATCCAGGCAAGAAAGGAGGGATCTACTGGGCTGGTTTTGACGAAGTAGCCAATCTGCAAGTGGCTAAAAACAATGTTGAGTATGTGAAAAGAATTGAAGAAGAAAATAAAAGACAAACTCAGCTATGGGAGGAGAGACAAGAAAGACTAAGAAGAGATGAAGCTGCCCGGAAGGCATACGAAAAGAAGAAGAAGGCGGCTGAAGATGAGAAAAAGAGAAGAAGAGCAGAAGATGACAGAACTGAAGAAGAAGAAAGAAGGAGGCAGCGAAGGAGATGAAGTGTTGCTGTCTACCCCTTCATGTATCTTACTATGTAAATACATTTCATGTAAGTCTTCTGTAATAATTCTGAAAATTCTCTATTTTTGCGTAGACATAAATGTTTGCTCTGATACACCTTGTAAACAGTTGTGTAAAAGAACAAGAATGTTATGATCAATAAAAGGATTGATTCTACGCATACATTCTCTGTGAATGCACTATCTGTATGTATCTTTGCTATTTACATTTTGAATGTTTTAAGTTTTGGCATCATCAAAAAGGGGGAAATTGTTGGGAAATTTATTGTTTAGATTTTGATGAATGCCATGTAAAACTTAGAATAGGAAGTTGGCACCCCATTTTTGTTGTAAACTGCATTGTAATAAAAATGGGCTGGTCAAGCCGAGTTAAGTCGGCTATGCCTAAACATGCAAGAAGACAATCGGAGATTAGAAGGAAGACTCATTGAGAGACAATGAGTTTGGCAAAGAAGAGAAGACGGAACTCGATCAAGGTGCAAAACAGATGCACTGAGTAAAGCATCAGTCAAGTCAACTCAAGATAGCCAAGTCTCTAGTGAAGTGACAAGAGTCATCCAATGATTGGAAGTCGACTCTAAGTCACCTGGGAAAGCAAGGAAATGCGGTCAAGTCGAGATAACTGAAAGAGATCCGTTGCACATAAATCAAGAGAATTACTTAAACAAGTAATATCTCCATGCTACCTTTCTCGAAGTGCTCAGTCCCAGAAGCGTGCAAGAGGAATAAACCAATGGGAAGCACTACACCGTGTCGAACTCGAAAAGTCAAGAACAATTCATACGAGGAAGTGGCAATTTCAAGGATCGCAACAAGACAAGCCAACGACCTCAAGTGACTTTCAAAAATAAGCCTATCTTTTCAACAAACAGATTTTTGAAAGATCACTATAAAAGGCTGAGGAATGACTCTGAGAAAAACACCTTGATTACCTGAACCACGAACATTCAAGCTAACATCTGAACTGTAATCAAACTATTCTCATAAATCATTCAAGATCAATCCTCAAGCCTACACTACGAAGAAAATCAATCCAACACTCACCTGTGAAGGAAAGATAACTTCAATCAGTTGAAGAGGAAACTTTTGAAGAAAATGGGTCTACATTCCACGGAGGATTGTATGAAGGTTCAAGGTCGAACCAGTCTCATTTTTTGGAGGGCTTCGTGATCAAATCCAAAGAGCTTGAGCAAGTGAGTCATGTAGTAGCAAGGCAAAATGCCTGTGAAGAAGAAGTTTCGAGTCGTATGAGAAGCCAACCAGTGACCAAGGCATCTCCGGACCGAGTCCCAAAGGATCAAGTCCGATGTGTGATCAAGACTTGTATCCGGACTCGCTTACCACTCAGATATCGATCAATACTTAGTGGATTCCTCCAGGAGTTGGAGAAGAGAGGAGTAGAAGAATTACCCCATCTTCGAACCTCTATAAAATCTTATCGTGTGATTTACATTTCAACACTTTAATTCCTCGCATCTTATTTGTTTAACTCTGATAAATTTGTTATCCACTTGATAATCTCTAAGTACTAAAACCAAGCATTAAATCATAACTAAACCAAATTTAAGGGTGTTAAGTCTTCCAATAAAAACAAATGCATTGAGCTAATTCAGATCTTAACAATGAGTTATTCTATCAACAAATCGATCAGTCAGCTGAGTGACTAACTCTACTGATTAACTAAATTGGTTGTCCACCAAGGACACAGCTGTGTAGTATCAACTCTGAACTTTAAAAAGGACTAAATCGAAAAGTTGGTAAGGTTTATTCAACCCCCGCTTCTAAACCTTACACTCACACCCTTTGGGACCTACAATTTCATATTGATTAATATCGATTTCTTTCATTTCGGTACAACATATAAATGCATACTTGTCCATATTACAGTCCGATCCCCAGTTTCTTGGGATTGAGCCTCATGACAAGCAGTTGGGAACTTATAGGATTGTATATACGACATTTCCGGTTAGTTTCTTTATTATGTGTCTCGCATTTTACTTTAAACTTAATAAATGATACTTGTTAATTTATAAATATTTTTCAATGTGTAGGATTCCATACGGCATATATGGAATCGTATGCATGAGCAGGATCCTGCTGACACAGTATATGACCCGAAGACCATGGAGGTGATTCCTCCCGGACCGGAGCTGGATGAGTTGGTTAGGTTTGTCCAGCACAGATATCCAGGATGGGGTAATCCTAGTTCGTGGAGTGTTGTACCGCAGGTACACCTGAATTTATTTATTTTTTGGCTAGTTTATTCATTTTTTTTCATTCAAATTATTTAAGTAATTAATGATTTTGTTTTTTCCCCTAGGTGTTCATGATCGTGAATTTATCGGGCCATTTTATCGTGTGCAGACTGGATCTCCGTAGAGCCAAAGTATATATGTACGACTCTGTACGTGCCCGATACACAGATGATACTCGTGCCAATCGGGAAGTCGGCACACGTCCACTCCATCGCATGCTCCCATGTGTACTCATTCACGCTGGCTACTACGATGACTTAGGTATGGAGCCCGTCCGCCACGAGTGGGACCTTGTCACTGCGCCGGAGAAAGATTGTTATTTGCAGAACGACACCACCAGTTGTGGCGTATTTGCCATATATTCCGTCATTAGTTGTATCACGAAGAAGATAAATAAGAATTAGGTGCATGAATTGATTCCTGATCTAAGGAAGACGATGGCACAAAATATTTACCAGTACAGTACAAATAGTAGTACTTTGGAGTTGTAATACATTTTTATTGTATATCTTGTAAATATTTTGAGTTATTTAAATTAAATATTCATTTTGCATAGTTTTATGGTTTTTTGGAAGTATAAGAACATGATTCGAATATAGGCACGAGAATAGTGTGATTTTTCTTAATTTATTTATAAGAAACAAGAATTTGATTACTTCAAATTAACAAGTTACAATTAGCAGATAAGAAATCCACAAATATTTACAATAAACCATAACTGGAAATGGAAGTATAAAAATATAGGCACGATATATCGTGCCCCAATATATTTGGGGCACGATATCACGAAATATCATGCCCAATATATTGTGCCCACGATATATTGTGCCCAATATAGGCACAATATATCGTGCCTAATTATATTGGGGCACGATATCATGCCCAATATATTGTGCCCAATTATATTGGGGCACGATATATCGTGCCTAATTATATTGGGCACGATATCGTGCCCCAATATATTTGGGGCACAAATGATTACTGACTTGATTCTCTATATTTAAATGACTACCGAGTTTCTGCTCTTAGTGTGTTTTTCTAACATAGTATTACAGTTGAAATAATTTTTGCCTAATTTTCATCATCCGGGCGTCTCGGGCATCTTCTACGGGTATGATCATCTGCTCGACATATTCCACATTTCTTCTTACTATGCACTTGTCTTGAAGGACCCGACTGTGTCACTGAGGAACTTCCGCGCTCATCAAGCGGCAATGACATAGTGCATTTGACGCAATTGTGGCCAACACCCCCACACCTTGAACAAATTTGACTCTTACGTGAACGATTACTTGATGATTCAACAACAGAATGAACTCTACTTTGTCTAGAACGACCTGCTTGTCTCAGGTTATTTGGAGGGTTGCATACTAATTCTCGCACCTCTTGTGGTAGAACCCATTCACTCGGATCAGGAACTGGTAAAACTTCATCCGCCCATATTTGTTGAAGATTTTCATTTTTTATAATAATGGGCAACAAATGAATAGATATTGAGGTTCACCTTTCTGCACAAATAAACAAACAATTATGTGAAAATATTGAATGAATTATTTGAAAATATTGATATAAATTTTAAATTTATTTATACCTAATTGCTACAGATGCATGGGAGCAAGGCATCAATTCATATTCAAATTCTCGACAGTTGCACGTTCTTTGGGATAAGTCAACCAAATAGGTCTTTGTTCCATCTTTCACTTTGTACTTCACATTACTAAGACATTGTACATCCATTCTACGACCTATCTCAACTGCATCACTTAATCTTTTGGTTGCTTCAAGTGCTAGCTCTTGATCTCTTTCATTAGCAGCAGTGCGTCGTTCATAAAACCACTTTTCAATAATAGTCCGAGCACACTCAAGCATAGAACAAACAGGTAACTTTCTGGCCCATAATAACCGACTATTGAAGCTCTCAGCCGAGTTTGATGTCATGAACCCATAACGTCGGACAGGACACTTAACTCGAGACCATCTGTCTTCCCCTGTACGTTCTAACTTCTTAAACGCACCCGTCTCACTGGCAACTTTTATGTTTTCAAAATACTTATCATAATCTTCACGGAGGTATGAATATGCTCTATTCCTAAACATTGCTACTATATGTTGATCGTATTGAGCCAAATTACTTTGCAAATGATAAGTGCAAAGCCCATGTGATGCTTCTGGGTATACTACTTTTATGGCATTACTGATACTCTTGTCTTTGATCGAAACAATCGGAGATCACGAGGGCAATTATAAGCATCTCTCAATTGTCTCAAAAACCATGTCCAGGATTCGTCGTTTTCAACATCCCCAATTCCAACTGCAAGTGGGAAAATCTGTTCATTACCATCTTTTGTTGTGGCAACAAACAATATTACCCAGTATTTGCCTTTAAGGTGCGTTCCATCAATCACAAAAACCGGCCGGGCATTGTTCTGGAATCCAGTGATTGATGCATGCAAAGCAAAAAACATGTACTTGAATTTATTAAAATTATCCGACTTCCATCTAGTTACCGATCCGGGATTCGTTAAATTCAACATGTGTAAGTATGCCAGAATTAGATTGAATGACTTGTTGCTACCTCCATATATCAACCCAAAAGCATGATGCTTAGCACTCAACGCAACATTATAACTCATTTTAAACCCATGTCGCGATTCCAACTCCGCTATCATATCTCTTGCACTAGTAATCTAGATGTAAAATGTTCCACTTTAGAATGCACCCGATTGTCAAAATTTAACCCACATCCATGGTGCTTGTCAAACTTCCAAAATACCATCCTTTTCATATGCACGTATTCGAAAAGGGCATCGTTCATACTTGCATATTGCATGAAAATGAGTCTTATCCGAGCGTTCAACTCGATACTCGACTTGATTTTCAAGGTGATACATGCCTAGTGCCATCTCCAATTCGGTTTTGCTCATGTATGTTGCTCCTTGGCGCAATGTCCCACCAGATGCTTCCAATCTAGCAGATTCTTCGGGAGGAACTGAAACGTGTGAGAGTGCACCAGGAATCACCCAACTTCATCCTGTGGGAACTATTGTTTCGTCCATATTGTCTCTATGGATATCTGGATGTATGTTAGCACCTCATTCTTCTGGTGCATCTTGGTTTTGGTTTTAAAATACTTCTCTCTTCACGCACTCACAAAATTCCTCAAATTCAGCACGTTGCTGGTCATTTTCAAATTGATTATTAGCTTCAACATCAGTACCAACATCAATAGCAGTGTAGTTCTCACTAAAATCATCTGCATTATTCTTACAATCAGCATCACCAGCACTGTAGTTTTCACCATAATTATCTTCATTATTATCACAACCAACATCAGCATCAGTATTACAAGATTAGCATCAGTATTATCACAACCCATATCAGGATAGTAGCCATCTTCATTGCTTGGCCTTATACTAGGTCTCAGACAATTAATATTTGGAACATTAACTATAGGTGAGAGTAGACGCGGATGATCAATAATTGGAATATTGTTCATATGCATAAAAGGTGCTCCACTAGGCCTTACTACATGACTATATAGATTGATGTGCGGTACACCGTATTGTTGAAAACCAAGATGGTGCATGTAGTTGTAATTAGGCCCAATGACTGTTGAAAAATCATTCTGAGTAGCCATTAGTTGCATAGAACTTCCACCAACACCTTGTTGACCTTCAATGTTCTCAACTCGATTATGCCCAAACCGACTTCCCAATACATTATGCGAACTAGTCTCACCCATCCTTTTTCTTTTCAGTGTTACAAAAACAACTGGTAACTTGGTGTTCTCAAACGCACTTTCAATGTCACCGTCGTTTTTCAACTTTAACTTCCCAAGTTTGTTTCCAGAAAAATCTACAATAGCATGCATTACACAATCGTATATGCCCCTATCAACTTTTACAACACCATAAACCTCCTCCAATATTTCACTATAATTCATTTTACCCGGTTTAATACGTACTTCTTCTTCACCATTTTTATATTCTAAACCTTCCCAGTGACCCCCAAACCGAACAAAAACATAGCCAGAGTTCATCTACAGACAAGAAATATAGAAAAAATATTAAAGATATGCAAGCATAAAAAGGGCCTAATTTTAACTGAGGCACGATATATCATGCCTAATTTTAACTGAGGCACGATATATCGTGCCTTATTTTAACTGAGGCACGATATCGTGCCTTATTTTTTACTGAGGCACGATATATCGTGCCTATATTGGGCACGAGCACGATATCATGCACAATATAGGCACGATATATCGTGCCTATTTTTTACTGAGGAACGATATATCGTGCCTATATTGTGCACGATATCATGCTCGTGCCCAATATAGGCACGATATATCGTGCACAGTGCATCTTAGATTCAGAAATTTTCACATTTCACAAGAAATTTCATATATCTTGTAAATATATTAGTCTTGAACATTTTAAACAAGGTTAAGTAACTAAGAGGAGAAGCAACATTACCTTGTTATTCGATTTTTTGGTGCGATTTTGGTTACGAGAGACCACAAAAAGAACTTCTTGATATTTTGTGATGAAGAAGAAGAAGAGAGAGAAAAAATGAAGAGCAAATGGGGGCAAATTGTATGTATGTATGTATTTAACAAGAGAGAGATATACAACTTAGCTACTTTAAAGGCTTGCATTTAAAGCCTCAAGGGTATTGTGGTAAAAGAACACCAAAAGTGGGTAGAAAACTATGTTTTTTATCCTCCATGTCAAAAAAGTCTCTCTCCTATCCCAAGTGGGTAAATCCCACAATTTGCTCTTATAAATAAGTTTCTTTATGCTTATTTGGATGAAAGGATTAGAGGTTAGTGATTTCAAATTCATACTAACAAATTTATTGAACTTTTTTTGGGTACAATGAATTTCGAATCATTAGGCTTATATTTTGAGCTATTTATTGAGTCATTGTGGTGTATTTCAAATTCACATTATAAAGAGCCATTTGACACCATTTTTCAAAATTTCCCATCAAATCCAAATCTTCATATCCAAATGCAACCTTATTGTTTTCAAAATTGAATTGTTGATTAGTCTGGTCCTAGTGTTGGTCAATAGTTCAATCAGCCCAATTGTTAATCTATTGGTCCAACTAGTTTAGTAAAAATTAATTATACTTTTTGATACATTGTATATAATGATAAAATATAGATTAAGATTTTTATGTAATAGAATTTTAGAAGTTAAGAAAATAAATAAACAACCAAAATATACATACGACAATACAAAATTCAAAAAAATATATATATATACATATACATATACAACAAAATACTAAGTAAGGTTTTAGTTTTTCAATTCTTTTTTTTGAGGGTAAAAGAGATATTTTATTACGAAAGGTGCAACTCGTTACAAATATCAGTCATCGAGTGATGGATAAAATCAGGAACATCATTCCAAGTAGTAGGGCTAACATGAAAATGAGATGCATTAGCTAACAAGTGAGCATTCTCATTTGCTTGCCTTCTAGTAAAAATAACTCTAAAGTTTGTTTTGACTTTGAGAATGTCCTTGCATTGTTTAACAAAAGGGATAAAAACAGTTAACACCCCAAACTATTCAAGTTTTTACACTTTGCCATATGAACTTTGAAACGTTACAGTTTTCCACCTCAACTTTACAAAATTTTGCACTTTACTTGAAACCAAATTTACCCTTGGTTTCATAAAAGCTGGTTTGCAGTTCACCCTCTAAAATTTAAAGTTGTTGCACTTTACCACCTGAGCCATAAATTTTATTGTACTTTCTACATTTATTCCTCAAGGTCTTGCTATCCTTAAGAATGGTATTAGAGCCTAGGTTTATTAAGAACTTTTAGTTATATTTATTATATTTATGTAATTAACAATTAGTAAGGAGAATTTCTCCGAGAATATGGATCTGGACAATTGTCCAAGATGTACACCTTACAGGACATATCGCCAAATTTTGACGATGTATGCACAAGATCCCCAAGACAAGATCGCATATTGGAACAACCAATATGATGAAAAGAATGGGCAGGAGCCGATAGGGAAACCTTGAGACACTGCGAAAGACAAGCGACATATTATATGAGTTTCTTTACAGTAAACCAGATATTATATGCCGATCTGATGAATCGTCAGGAAGCAGTCCATGAAAATTCCCATCAAAATCATGATTCCTGATGGAGTACCAGAATGGAATGAGATACTTCAAGACACATCTAAGATCTCAAAAGATCTTAGAGAAATCCAGAAGACGGTGCAGAGTTATGTCAACTGCCATATACATCTACCAACACAAGTTCATCAGATCCAAAATCAGATGGAGATGATGGTGAAATATCAGAAGGAAACTCTTGAATCCTTCATGATATTCAGAAACGAGTCAAGAATTTGGAGGACAGGCCAAGTTCTTCTGGAGGAAAGAAGCGTATTGATTTCAGAATAGTACCCTATTTACACCAAAAGGGAAACCAACCGAAGTTGTACGAAAAATGACATATGATGAAAAGCTTATTGCTATCATCAAGGAAATATCCGTCACAAACTAAAGGTGATGGGTATGGAGAAGATAAATCTTAAAGATCTACATGACCTTGCAGAATCCTTCGCGGGATTAGGAATTGTATATTTAAAAATGAACGTAGGAGATGGATCAGCTTTGGTTACTCTTGACCAACATGGAAGACCACCTCTACCACCACCAGCAAATCCCAACGTTGAAGAAAGTTCACGCTCAAATCCTGGATACCAGGATGAAAGAATGCCTCACGTTGGATATTTTACTACAAGGAGAGATCCTATTATAGGAACTCGACAATCCAAAAGGCCAAATTTATATAATACACCTTATGGAAGATCGCAGTTCGATCCCATACATCCATATGGATTGATGCTAAATCTGGATATCTCAGATTTTGAAAATCGAGAAGTCCTTATTGATGAATGGACAACAACTATGAGGATTGCAGCAGGTACCCTCGATCTTACGAAGGAAGGATTCATCTTACTCCTTGAGATGAGTCTTGAAGGATCTGTAAAGATTGCATGGGATATGACCGAAGCTAATATGAAAAGCACGGTCACAGCTGGAGAATCATTGAAAGGAATTGTCGATAATATGGCCAAATTATTCAAATTTCATTTTATCGGCACAGGCTATTTTGAGGGATTGGAAGAAGAAAAAACAAAAAGATATAAACAAGCCCTCTACTGCCTTGAGTTACATGATATTTGTCATATTGACGAATATATCAAGTTGTTCACCGAGTACCGATGGATGTCCAAGGTGGGAGACAAAGAAGCTTCGCAACTATTCTTTGCAAAGATTCCAAGTCCCTGGAGAGAAATGCTTATCTGGGAATACAAGAGTGCAACTGATTTAGATACAGTGGCCAGAAGAATGTCTTTTCTAAAGGCCAAGTTATCTGAATGGTGTTACCAGGCAGCACTATATAAGAATTTTAAGAGATTAAGAGGAATTAACAAAACAGTTCCTCTATGTTGCGTAGACGATGATATCCCAACAGTTGTGGGAGGTCAACCACGGCGGCATAAGAAGAAGAAGGAGAGAAGCCATCCATACAGTAGTGGAAGAAGCAACAAAAGAAGTAGGTCTTCATGGAGGCCTAGAATGTTTTGGTCAAAACAAAAAGCCCGAAGTTACAAATTAGGGCAAAGGCCGGCACCAAGTAGGAGTAGAGCCTCTTCATCAGATTCTAACCAAGGAAATACCAGCAGGACCTCAGGAAGAAGAACTTTCAAACGAGCTCACACCAGGGCTAATGAAAGTTTCAAAGATTGTAATTGCTGGACATGCAGAGCAAGAGGGCATATCTCAACTGATTACCTAGAGAACCAAAAATGAGGAATTAGACAGTTCGAAGCTACACCAAAATTCGAATAAGCTGTCTATTATCAAGATTTGATCCAGGTGTATCAATTTGAGGATCTACCCTCAGATGAAAGCATCTATGAAGAAGAGATCTATTCTGACGATGGAAGTGAATCTTGTTGGGAAATTATTTTGTAGATTTTGATGAATGCCATGTAAAACTTAGATTAGAATGTTGGCACCCCATTTTCCTTGTAATTCTCATTGTAATAGATAGGGATGAATGAGCTGAGTCAAGTCAGCTATGCCTGGAGATACAAGAAGTCAACTGAAGAAGTGAAGTGAAGACTTCGCTGAGGAACAACTGAGTATGGCCAAGATAGAGGACCAAGGACTCGACTGAAGACGTAACAGCTGAAGGACAGCTGTGTGAAGAATCAGTTAAGTCAACTCAAGAAGCCATGTCACAAGTTGAAGTGACAGATGAGTCTTTCAATGATTGGAGCAGACTCAAGTCACCTGGGAAAAAGGCAGCTGCAAAGAGGAGTTAACTAAAAAGAATCCGTTGCACAGAAGTCAAGAACATTACTTAAACAAGTAATACACCCATGCTGCTAGGTCTTAAAGTGCTCAGTCCCAGAAGCGTGCAAAAGGAATAAACCAATGGGAAACACTGCACCTCGTGTCAGAACCTGAAAAGTTGGACATTCATTTAATACGAGGAAAGGTCTACATCTCAATATTGAAGACCAAGAAAAGACAAGCCAACGAACACAAGTGACTTTTGAAAATCAGTCTATCTCTTCAACGGGCAGATTTTTGAAAGTTCACTATAAAAGGCTGAGGAATTTCATTGAGAATAGGTTACCTGAACCAAGAACGAGCAAGCATTATTCAAATTCTAACCTGCAAAATATTCTCAAGATATTCAAACAAAATCCTCAAGCCTAAATCTCGAAGGAAATCAATCCAACACAAAGCTGTGAAGGAAAGATCACTTCAAACTGTTGAAGAGGAAACTTTTGAAGAATCAAAAGGGGTCTACTTTCTAAGGAGGAATGTAGAAAGGTTCAAGGTCGAACCAATCTCAAGTTATTGGAGGGCTTCGTGATCAAATCCAAGAAACTTGAGGAAGTGAGCTGAAGTAACAAGACAGCTGCCCTGTGAAGAAGCTGAGTCGGACGAGAAGCCAGCTGTGTGACCAAGGCATCTCCAGACTGAGTCCAAGGAGCAAGTCAGCTGTGTGATCAAGACTTGTCTCTAGACTGATAACCACTTTGTGAATTGATCATTACTTAGTGGATTCCTCCAGGAGTTGGAGAAGAGAGGATTAGAAGAATTACCCCATCTTCGAACCTCTATAAAAATTACTTGTGTCATTTACATTTCAACATATTTACATTTCTGCACATTTATTTTATATCTACTGATAATTTGCTATCCAACTGATAAATAACTAAGTGCTAAAATCAAGTGTTAAACCAAGTTTAATCAAACTCAAGGGTGTTAAGTCTTCCGCTGAAAAACTCATCACATCCAAGTTAAGGTTTAGACTAAACAACTGAGTTATTCTATCAACAGCTCTATCGAGTCTGTTGAGTGGCTAACTCTGCTGATTAACTAACTTAGCTGCCCCTCAAGGACATAGCTGTGTAATTAACTCTGTAATATTTTAAAAGGACTAAAATCAAAAGTTGGTAAGGTTTATTCAACCCCCCATTCTAAACCTTACTCACACCCCTTGAGACCTACAAGTGGTATCAGAGCGGTTGGTTCATTGAGCCTTCCGCACTGGTTAATGAACTAGATCTCCAATCTTTCAAAGAAACTTCTAACACTTGCTCTTTCAAAAGTTATTTTTACTCATCAAAGTTATTATCATGGAAGCAAATTTGACACTCATTCCTATGTTCACTATTGAGGAGTTTGATGACTGGAAAATCCGTATGCAGGCTCATCTATCTGCTTTACATGATGAAATGTGGCTAGTGATAGAGGATGGGCCTACAAATCGAAAGTGAACACACCAAAGGAGAGCGATTCTGGTGAAGGAGAAGAAGTTGTGGTGAAGAAGACCAAACTTTTAGTTGAAAAACCAAGGACTGAATGGAAGAATGATGACATAAAGAGATACAACTTGGACAATGTGGCCAAGGACATTCTCTACAAGACTTTGGACAAAGCAATGTTCAATAAAGTCAAATCCTGCAAACAACAAAAGAAATTTGGAATAAACTGACTTTAATTTGTGAAGGATCAGAGCAAATTAAAGAAAACAAATTATTTGTTGTTGTTCAAAAGTTTGAAAACTTTAAAATGCTTGCAGGTGAAATAATGGATCACCGGATGCCGTTCACCGAAAAATCACAAATGAGCTCTCAGCACTTGGAAATGAATACACACAAAAAGAGATGTGTATGAAGATTTTGAGGAGCCTCCCAGCTGAATGGGAAATGAAGACCATGGCTCTAAGGCACTCGATGGACTTATCAAAAACATCCAATCATGAGCTATTCTCAGACCTCAAAGCTTATGAGTTTGAGCTAAGAGGAAAGGATCAAGAGGAGACAACTGTACCCAAAACAGCTGCACTTATAGCCAAGGATGGAAAAAGAGCTGAAGTCAAGGAAGTCATAGACCAGGAGGAGATTGCCCTGATGGTTAAAAGATTCAACAAGTTATTCAATAAGAACTATAAAAGAAACAAGGGTGAATCCTCCAGGAGACATTCAGCTCCCTCCAAGTCAAGGGAAGATAGGCCGCCCAAGAGAGCTGAGCATCAAAAGGTTGAATATCAGAGAGCTGATAATTCAAGGACTGAAAGAAATGACCAAAAAGCTGAAAACCTGTGTTGGAACTGCAATGAAGCATCTCAAAAATCCAAAACGCCAAATGTTGCACCCATATTCATTCCAAAGCACAACCACAAACAAACTGGCCTTGGATATAAAGGGAAAGAAAAACAAACCCGATTGAGTATCTTTGAGAGCACAACTGAGAAGAAATCCAGCAGAGTTCCTCAGCAAACTCCAAATAGAAAGTACTCTGTGAAGAATAAACAGAGCTACCAAAAACCCCATAAATTTTATCAAAGAAACACATATGATGGGAATGGTAGAAATTACCCGAGTCAAGCTGATTGGAACAATGTGAAAAATCAGCAAAGACAAATGGAATACAAGCCTAGATGGTAAAGACCTAAACCTCAGCAAAGGTCATTCCAAAGCCAAAAGAGCTATCATCAGCACACATATGCACCCAGGCACTACACTAAAAAATATCACAACTACCCAAAGAAGGAAATTGCTAAAACATACACACAAGCATACAGACAAAAGAGACAGCTGTATGAACCTAAAGCCCCCAAGAAATTTGCTAAAGTGAATTATGATTATGGCACAGATAGATGGCAACCTCTTAAAGTCAAATCATTTGGCTATAGGTTGGTCGGATCATCTTACAACACTAACCCCTCAGGACCCAGACAAGTATGGGTACCTAAAAACTAATTTCCTTGATTGCAGGTTCAAGGAACAGCTGAGTGCCAAGGAACCTGGTACATGGATAGTGGCTGTTCCAGACATATGACAGGAAACAAGAAAAATCTGTCAAGATTCAAGGAGATTAGAGGTGCAAAAGTCATATTTGGAGGAAATGAAGCTCCAGGGGAAATAAAAGGCCTGGATCCATCAAGAAGAATGGATTAGAGATCACAGATGTTGCTTATGTTGAGGGGCTCAACTTTAACCTGCTCAGCATAAGTCAACTTTGTGATAAAGGCTACAATGTTGGATTCAATATGGGAGTGTGCCAGATTAAAGATATTGAATCAGATGAAATAGTCTTTGCAAGCATCCGCATGAGAAGAACATGTATGTGGTAGATCGGTCTCATGCCACACCAAGCACTGTCTGTTAGCAAAGAGCACAACCGAATCAAGTTGGTTGTGGCACAAGAAGCTGAGTCATCTGAACTTCAAGACAATCAACAAACTTGCAAGGAGTCATCTTGTGGAAGGATTGCCAGACTCAGTGTATAAGAAGGAAAGTGTATGTGATGCATGTCAGATGGGAAAACAGATCAAATCTTCATTCAAGGAGAAGCCTAGTCCCTCATCAACAAGAATATTGCATCTGTTGCACATGGATTTATTTGGTCCTGTTGAACCAGCCAGCATAAGTGGAAAGAAATACACTTTAGTGGTGGTGGATGATTATTCAAGATATACATGGACAAATTTTATGTGCAAAAAGAAGGAAAATTTGCAGAAATTACCTCAGCTGATGAAAAGAGTTCAAAATGAAAAGAGTCAAACCATTATAAAGATAAGGACTGATAGAGGATCTGAGTTTGTCAATGGGATAATTACTCAGTATTGTGTTGAAAATGGTATTGCTCATGAGTTATCTGTAGCAAGAACTCCACAAATGAGAATGGAGTAGATGAAAGAAGGAATGAACTCTCAAGGAAGCTGCAAGAACCATGTTAGCTGAAGTTGGACTGCTTAAGAGATTTTGGGCTGAAGCCATCAACACTGCATGCTATACTCAAAATAGATGCATGATTAATAGACAGCTGACAAAGACTCCTTATGAAATCTGGACAGGAAGAAATCCAAATGTTGGATACTTCAGAATATTTGGATGTAAATGCTTCATCCACAACAATGGCAAGGACAACTTGAAGGCTTTCGATGCCAAAGCTGATAAAGGTATCTTTTTGGGATACTCAGTTGAGAGCAAAGCCTATAGAGTGTTGAACAAGAGGACAATGGTCACAGAAGAGTCTATTCATGTGGTTTTTGATGAACCTAATGTGAGTGGAGAAGACATTGAAGAGTTAGTCGACAAATTGAATCACCCAACTATGCGAAAGAGTCCTTATATTGAGTCAAACAAGAGAAATTAATCCAGTTAAGAGGAGATAGTGAATCTCAAAGACAAATTGAAAGTCTGCGGTGAATGATGATGAAAGAACTGCTCAAGGCAACACAGTTGCGAGACAGCTGAACCCAGCTAATTTACTTCAACTTGATGTGAGATGGCTGAGAGACCATCCACCAGAGCTAGTCATTGGAGATGTGAGAGACGGTGTAAGAACCAGATCCAGAGCTCAGCATGAAGCAATGTTCACTTGCTTTATTTCCCAAATAGAACCAAAAGATGTGTCTCAAGCCTTAGATGACACAAATTGGATTCAGGCCATGCAAGAAGAGCTGAATTAATTTGAAAGAAACAAGGTATGGGAATTGGTACAAAGGCTAATACAGCAAAATGTTATTGGCACAAAATGGGTTTTCAGAAACAAAATGAATGAGGAAGGTTCTGTGGTAAGAAACAAAGCATGATTGGTAGCCAAAGGGTATTGCCAAGAAGAGGGAATAGATTTTGATGAAACATTTGCTCCTGTTGCAAGATTAGAAGCAATAAGGATGTTTCTTGCCTATGTTGTACACAAGAACTTCATTGCATATCAAATGGATGTGAAAAGTGCATTTTTAAATGGACTGAGAAGAAGAAGTCTATGTTGAGCAACCTCCAGGTTTTGAGCAAAAGATTTTTGGAGATAAGGTGTACAAGCTCAAGAAAGCTCTATATGGACTGAAGCAAGCACCAAGAGCATGGTATGATACATTGTCTCAATTTCTAACTGATAATGGATTTACCAAAGGAAAAGTGGACAGAACACTCTTTAGAATTCAAGATGGAGAGAGTATACTGCTTGTTCAGATATATGTGGATGATATCATTTTTGGATCCACAAATAAAGAGCTGTGTGATAAGTTCTCAAATCTCATGCAAGGCAAATTTGAAATGAACATGATGGGAGAGTTGACTTTCTTCCTAGGACTCCAAGTTAAACAGCTGAAGGATGGAACCTTCATAAGTCAAACAAAATACACCAGAGATTTAATGAAGAAATTTGGTATGGAAGAAAAGTCTTGGTATGGAAGAAAAGTCTTCTGTGAAAATACCAATGAATACATCAGTCAAGATGGACATAGATGCAGATGGCAAACCTGTAGATCAAACAAGATACATAGCACTTATTGGATCATTGCTCTACTTAACAGCAAGCAGGCCAGACATCACCTTTGCAGTAGGTGTATGTGCAAGATTCCAATCTGCACCTAAAGAGAGTCATATGACTGCAGCTAAGAGAATCCTAAGATATTTGAAAGGATGCCAGAAGTTGGCTTATGGTATCCAAAGGAAGGTGGATACAAGCTTATTGGTTATTCAAATTCTAACTATGTTGGACGTAGAGTTGACAGAAAGAGTACTTCAGGTACTTGTCAAATGCTTGGAAACAGATTAGTTTCATGGTTTAGCAAGAATCAAAACTCAATAGCCACATCCACAAAAGCAGTAGTACATAGTCGGGTAGTCATGTTGTGCCCAAGTCTTATGGATGAGACAGCAGCTGAGAGATTATGAAATTGAAGAGAAAGAGATTCCAATTATGTGTGACAACACAAGTGCTATTGCAATTACTCAGAATCCTGTGTTGCATTCAAGAACAAAGCACATTGATGTCAGATATCATTTTATAGGAGACCATGTTGAAAAGAAAGACACCACCTTGGAATATATCTCAACTGATAAGCAGTTAGCTGACATATTCACTAAGCCCTTATGTGAATCAAGGTTTGAAGAGCTTAAGCATGATCTAGGGTTAATTGAGCTGAGTTGATACTCAGAAGACTCAATCAGAAGAGATGAAAGATGAGAAAGTGAGAAATTAACAAGTTTTTCACATCAGCCGAGTGAAACAGCCATATCGGAAAGTCAGCTGTATCGAGTTAGCTGACAACCGAGTCGCTTAATGAGAAGAGAGAAGAAGAGTTAAGTCATTTGTGAAATAAGCTGAGTCATTTAATAGCTAAGTGACAAATACGCAGTCGTTTTTAATGAGCGGGAATGTTTTTAAGGATGAGATCATCGTAATAATGACGGGTACAGTCAAAAGCTGCACAGTAAGCATATGATTGGATATAAATGCTACTACATTAAATGCGAGGAATTAAATGTGGTTTGACGTGCTAAATCCGAGCCGTTGATCTTGATCAAATTTCAAAAATCAAAAACACGTCCTTTCATGACCCTTATATACTCATTTTTTCATTTTTCTCTCTCTCACACTCAAAACTGTTCATCTCCAAAGCAAAAGAAAAGCAAGTTCATCTCTCTCGCAAACCCTACCAGTTCTCACGCAAATTTATCAAGTTTTAATCGGTAAAACTCTCTGCAAATGGCACCAAAGTTCGATTTCGTCAAGTTATCGAAGCAAATCCACTCTGGATCGATTGTGGACTTCGAAGGAATGATAAAGCAGGGTTCAGATGAAACCCTAGTGAAGAAGATAGCCGATATGCTAGAAAAGTCCGGTCTCAGGCCTTTTCTTACAATGGAGTACTCGTTGACCTATGCTGAAGAGGTGGCGCAGTTCAATGTAAATGCGGAGGTGCATGACGAAGGCATCAAGTCTTTTGTCCACCGCAAGGATATCATAATCACTGCTAAGGACATTGCGGAGCACTGTTTGCTGCCATCTGAGGGCATGACAGAAATATATGAAGCTTATGTTAACTTGGCTACTGCATGGAAAAAAGTAGTCAAACCGGAGTGTGCTGCGAAAGTAGTCTACACAGCTGAGAAGAAACTACTGAAGGACGACTATCACAAGCTGATGGATGTCGTTGCAAAGTGTGTAGACATGAAGATTGGCAGCTTCAACCAGCTATCAAAGACAAAGCTGATCGTCATGGCTGCAATCATGCAGGGAAAGAAAGTCAACTGGGCTGAGTTAGTGTACAGCAGACTCTGCCAGAATATTGAGAACAGGACATAAAAGGAGGACGGATCCTTTGGAGGATCACTTGCCTATGGCCTGGTAATTGGCCATCTAATGGAAGTGAAAAGCATTCCCCTTCAACATGGGAAGCCCTTCCATGTAAACAAGAAGATGTTCAAGGCTAATCTTTCAGGAGCCCAGAAGAGAGCCCATGCGAAAAGGGCGGATACAAGTGAGGGGGAATCAGCTGAACCCAAGGACACAACTGTTATTTCCCCTCCTAAGAAGAAAGCTGCAAAGAAGAAGGTTGCCCTACAAAAGAAGAAACAGGATGCACTCCGCCCCAAAGAAATCACACCCCGCCGAGCAAATGTGTGTCTCCCGCCCTGCAGCCGAGGCTGAGAAGGAAGTCCAAATACCTTCTCCAGCCATAAGGAAGAAGAGGACTGCCAAGCCTAGAAAGGCAGCTGCCTCTAAGGAAATTCAAAAAGCCTTTACGTTTGAGGAACCGAAGGAAACAGAACCAGATATTCCTCTGGTTAAAACCAAGAGAAGAAGAAGAATCTCCAAGCTTTCAGAGCTTAAAAAAACAGCTGAGTCTGCCACTCAGCTGGAGAAAACCCCTGAGACTGCTGAGGAAGTGCAGTCTCCTGAAATAGTTGATGAAACTGCCAAGTCTGCTGAGGATGATCAGCAGAGGCTCCAAGAAGACCCAGCTGTGGAGAGGACAACTGAAGAAAAAGACGCAACTGAGACAACTGAATCCTCACATGAAAAAGTTGTCTCTCCGCCTGCTACGGACGTTGCTGAAGGCGAAGAGCAGCAGAGCATGCTACCTTCCATCCCAGAAAAGGAAGGACAGGAAGAGGAGGATGAAGATGATGATGTCATCATGTACTCTCCTATATATCCGGACATACAGCGCCTTCTACGTGAATGGAGGGCGTGGAAGCTAAGCCACTCAAGGGTGCAGTTTGAACACCCTGAGTTCATTGAAGAAGAGGAGGATCTGTTCAAATTTCTCGAAGTCGACACTGTGCTTCAGGCTTTGGATGAGGACAACTACCTGAACATTCTACACATCTGCAAGGAAAAAGCAAAAGTCTGAGCAGCTGAGGAAGCAGAAGCTCGCAAAAAAGCCAAGATATGCACACTCACCGGAACTCTAGAACACACTCACTCTCATCTTGATGTGTTCTCAGAGAGTGATGAAGATATGGATCCTGTTGCTGCAACAGAGAAGTCGGACATGCAGCAAGCTCTAAGGGAATCCAGGATGTTGCATGAGCAATCAATGTTCGAAGGACCAGGAGAGTCCTCACAGTCTCTCCTGGAGACAGACCCATTGGGAGCAGTGCAACAGATTGCCACAACCATAGCTGCAGCTACGTCCCCAATTGTTTCAGAAGATGGGTCCAGGGAACTTGGCAATGAGACTGGGAATTTGGGCACCCAAGTTGAGCCAACCCCTACTGAAGGTGTTTTACCACCTGCCCCCACGACTGAGCACTTAACGGAAGCAGCCGGGAGTCTGGAGAAGAGTGACCCCATCGCCAGTCACTCAGCTAGTGTGCCAGCTAAGGGGGAAACTCACTCCACTGCAGCAGGGTCGGAAGATGCTGCAGATGACTCCACAATGAAGAAAGGAGGCAAAGTGGAAAAAGTAAAAGAATCACAGCAGACTGACATTGACGAAGCTCGGACAGTTGAGTCTGTCCCACCGTGTTAATGTTAAGCATTGCATTGCATCGAGGACGCTGTTGTTGCAGTCGAGGCACATGATGGAAATGCCCGGGGAGTTAACACTCTGGGCACTGAAAGTGCAATCCAAGGGTTTGAGACTCCTTCGGATGCCACAACCCAAGACCCTAAGACAGTTGCGTCTGTCAAAGGGAATGTAGAAGACCTCGCTGCAGTTGAGACTGCTGGAGGTGTTGAAGGCCCAAGGGAGGTTGAGACTTCACTGGGTAAAGCTCAAGAAGTTCAGAACATCCCTCCTATCAACATTGTTGAATCTGAGAAGGAGATTAGTGCTCTTCATGACTCCCAGGATAATCCTGACATATCCTTTCTGGGATCTGAAGACGAAGCTGAGTCCACACCTGTTGCACTTCAAAAGGACCCAACTGAGGATGTTCTCCCGCAGATGAGTCAGTCAAGTTTCAAAGGTGCTCGTCAAACATTTAATTTTGATGATGAACCAAGCCCCCAAGTTTCATCATCATCCGATGACGCTGATGTTGCAGTCGAGGACCAGGTAATTCAATTAGAGAAATCTATTGAGGCCGATGAAGCTGTTAAGACAGTTGAGGTTCAGTCAGCTGGCCAACCCACTCAACAAGGCCCAGCCAAAACCGAGTCTTCTCGCAGGCTCCCATAGCTGCAGCAGTACCGACTCCACCAGGATCATCAAAGACACAAACTGCAATTGCAATCCCTTATGTGCGAGATGATACCTTTGAGCAATTATTTCCCTTTTCACTTGAGCTGCCAGAGCTAGAGGAGGAGACAGCTAAAAAATAGTGAAAATACACAGTTTGAGAAGATCCAGTCATCCCTACCGACTCCATTGTGCCATCAGACTTTAATTTTGATGCTGAATAGCCACCAACTGAATCCGGTGTGACAGCTGAGATCCGTGAAGTCTTCAAGAAAATCTGTGGAGAGATTGAGAAGATTGAACGGCACCAGGCCTCATTAGATCTGCGTCCGGATAATAGATATGCCAACCTCACAGCAGACTTACGAGGGATTGTGGTACGGATCAGGGAGTGGTGTCAGCAGCAGAGTGTAATGCGATACGAACAAGTTAGATATTTCAAGGCATTGTACAACAAGATGCTGGTTTGGAGTACTGACAATGTTGATATGAAGCAGAGGATGCAGGCCTATATGGAGAGATTGCATGCCTCCCATACAACTGAAATGGAGTTACTGCGTGAATTTCATCGAAAAGAAATTTTACGTGTTGAGGAGAACATGAATACGAAATTCAGCCTTCTCATGGCTGAAATGAAACTGGTGGCAGCTGAATCGAAAGCCACTCGCTCAGAATTTCAAATAGTACATGCCGCAGCGGACTCCAAGCAGAACTCAGTTCTTAGCCGACTGGACTTCATGCTCACAGAAATGTTCCCTGGGGTTTCTCTCTCCTTTGATGATGCCAAAAAGGGGGAAGAGGAATACCTGAGGAAATTCAAGGAAGAAACAACTGAGAAGCAAAAAAAAGAAGCAGCTGTTGAGAAGAAGGGAAAAGCTGTTGAGGGGGAAAAGTCAAAAGATTTGACACTAATGATTGCTAAAACCCCTCAGCAAGGTCATGTCACAGCCTCAATACTCAGCAAACTTCCAGTAACTCTGCCGATCGAACACTCTGATGTACCTATGTCTGAGAAAAGAAAGATTGTAATAGCAGATTAGTTAGAGTTCGATAAAAAGACGGATGCCCGCGTAGAAGCAGTGATGAAACAATTCGGCGGTGTTAGGAAATTTATTGTTTAGATTTTGATGAATGCCATGTAAAACTTAGAATAGGAAGTTGGCACCCCATTTTTGTTGTAAAATGCATTGTAATAAATAGGGATGGTCAAGCCGAGTTAAGTCGCCTCGCCTAACATGCAAGACAACTGGAGATTAGAAGGAAGACTCACCGCGAGACAAATGAGTATGGCAAAAAGAAGTAGACGGAACTCTATCAAGAAGAGATGCGGTGAGTGGAGCATCGATCAAGTCAACTCAAGAAAAGCCAAGTCTCAAGTTGAAGTGACGGAAGAGTCATCCATGATTGGAAGTCGACTCTAAGTCACCTGGGGAAAGCAAAGAAATGCGATCAAGTCGAGATAATCAAAAAGATCCGTTGCACGTAACTCAAGAGAATTACCTAAACAAGTAATATCTCCATACCACCTTTCTCGAAGTGCTCGATCCCGAGAAGCGTGCAAAAGGAACAAACCAATGGGAAGCACTACACCGTGTCGAACTCGAAAAGGTGAATAACAATTTATACGAGGAAATGGAAATTCCAAGGATCGCAACAAGACAAGCCAACGATCGCAAGTGACTTTCAAAAATAAGCTATCTCTTCAACGGGCGATTTTTGAAAGATCACTATAAAAGGCCGAGAAATGATTTTGAGAAGGGTCAAGGACCGGAACCAAAAACGTTCAAGCAATTATTAGAACTAGAAACCTGAAATATTCTCAATCCTCAAGCCTACACTACGAAGAACATCAATCCAACACTCACCGTGAAGGAAAGATAACTCCAATCGGTTGAAGAGGAAAATATTTTGAAAAATCAAGGGGTCTACATTCCACGAAGGATTGTAGGAAGGTTCAATGTCGAACCAAGTTTTAAGCTTTTGGAGGGCTTCGTGATCAAATCCAAAGAGCTTGAGCAAGTGGGTCAGTAGTAGCAAGGCAAATGCCTGTGAAGAAGGCCGAGTCATCGAGAAGCCACCGAGTGATCAAGGTGTCTCAGTGATCGAGTCCCAAAGGATCAAGTCACCGTGTGTGATCAAGACTTGTATCGGACTGTACCACTTTGTATATTGATCAATACCTAGTGGATTCCTCCGGGAGTTGGAGAAGAGAGGAGTAGAAGAATTACCCCATCTTCGAACCTCTATAAAAATCTTATTGTGTCATTTACATTTCAAAGACTTTAATTCCTGCATCTTAATTGTTTAAATCTGATAAATTTGCTATCCACTTGATAATTTCTAAGTACTAAACCAAGCACTAAATCCTTTCTTAACCAAACTTAAGGGTGTTAAGTCTTCCTTCCTCAAAAAACAAACCACATTGAGTTAATTTAGACTTAACAATGAGTTATTCCATCAACAACTCGGTTGAGTCTCGTTGAGAGACTAACTCTACTTGATTAACTAAATTGGTTGTCCACCTAGACACAACCGTGTAGTATCAACTCGAATATTTAAAAGGACTAAATCGAAAATTTGGTAAGGTTTATTCAACCCCCTTCTAAACCTTACACTTACACCCCTTGGGACCTACAGCGGCATTCCAAAGAGGGAAGGATCAAGATGCCATTCCAGATGACGGAGCCGAGCCAAGATCAGTGGAAGAATTTAAAACGCTCGAATCCGAAGGTTACTTCAAGAACATGTCTATAGCCCAAGTCTGGGATCTTTACTGGGAGAAGTGTCTTAAGTTGTGCGAGGAAGCTGATAGGCAGCAGACTACCAGCAGCAAGTCAGCTGGCAAACAGAAGACTCCTGTACAGTATACACCCAGAGGAGGAGGAAGAAGTGATGGAGGAAGAGGTTTTCGACCTAGACCTCTACCTAAAAATATCGAATATGTAGATCCAGGCAAGAAGGGAAGGATCTACTGGGTTGGGTACGATGAAGTAGCTAATTTGGAAGTGGCTAGAAAGAATGCTGATTATGTGAAAAGAATAGAAGAAGAAAACAAAAGACAAGATCAGCTATGGCAAGAGAGGCAAGAAATGAAGCGAAAAGACGATGCTGCGAAGAAGCTTATGAAAAGAAGAAAGTAGCTGAAGATGAAAGAAAAAGAAAGAGAGCTGACGATGATAGAGCTGAAGAGGAAAGAAGGAGGCAGCGAAGGCGATGAAGTGTTGCTGCTAACCCTTCGTGTATTTTACTCGTGTAAATACATTTAAGTGTAAGTCATCTGTACATTCAAAAAGTGTGTTTGTATTTTCTCTCTTTGTATCTTAGCATAGATGCTTGTAAATTGGTTAGATATGATTATGCTCTGATACACTTTGTAAACAGCTGTGTAAAGGACAAGAATGCTATGATCAATAAAATTATTGATTCAACGCATACATTCATTGTTTCTGCATTGCCTGTATGTATCTGTGTTGTTTACATTTTGTTTAATGCTTTAAGTTTTGGCATCATCAAAAAGGGGGAAATTGTTGGGAAATTATTTTGTAGATTTTGATGAATGCCATGTAAAACTTAGATTAGAATGTTGGCACCCCATTTTCCTTGTAATTCTCATTGTAATAGATAGAAATTTGAATGAGCTGAGTCAAGTCAGCTATGCCTGGAGATACAAGAAGTCAACTGAAGAAGTGAAGTGAAGACTCCGCTGAGGAACAACTGCGTATGGCCAAGATAGAGGACCAAGGACTCGACTGAAGACGTAACAGCTGAAGGACAGCTGTGTGAAGAATCAGATAAGTCAACTCAAGAAGCCATGTCACAAGTTGAAGTGACATATGAGTCTTTCAATGATTGGAGCAGACTCAAGTCACCTGCGAAAAAGGCAGCTGCAAAGAGGAGTTAACTGAAAAGAATCCGTTGCACAGAGTCAAGAACATTACTTAAACAAGTAATACACCCATGTCTTTGCCAGTCTTAAAGTGCTCGATTCGAGAGCGTGCAAAAGGAATAAACCAATGGGAAGCACTGCACCTCGTGTCAGAACCTGAAAAGCTGGACATTCATTTAATATGAGGAAAGGTCTACATCTCAGGATTGAAGACCAAGAAAAGACAAGCCAACGAACACA
Organism: Rehmannia glutinosa; assembly: GCA_016081115.2. Taxonomy (NCBI): domain Eukaryota; kingdom Viridiplantae; phylum Streptophyta; class Magnoliopsida; order Lamiales; family Orobanchaceae; genus Rehmannia; species Rehmannia glutinosa. Next base: position 56,096,189 of record CM071924.1, on the reverse strand, counting down.
AGTGACTTTTGAAAATCAGCCTATCTCTTCAACGGGCAGATTTTTGAAAGTTCACTATAAAAGGCTGAGTAATTTCATTGAGAATAGGTTACCTGAACCAAGAACGAGCAAGCATTATTCAAACTCTAACCTGCAAAATATTCTCAAGATATTCAAACAAAATCCTCAAGCCTAAATCTCGAAGGAAATCAATTCAACACAAAGCTGTGAAGGAAAGATCACTTCAAACTGTTGAAGAGGAAACTTTTGAAGAACCACAAGGGGTCTACTTTCCAAGGAGGATTGTAGGAAGGTTCAAGGTCGAACCAATCTCAAGTTATTGGAGGGCTTCGTGATCAAATCCAAGAAACTTGAGGAAGTGAGCTGAAGTAACAAGACAGCTGTCCTGTGAAGAAGTTGAGTCGGACGAGAAGTCAGCTGTGTGACCAAGGCATCTCCAGACTGAGTCCAAGGAGCAAGTCAGCTGTGTGATCATGACTTGTCTCTAGACTGATAACCACTTTGTGAATTGATCATTACTTAGTGGATTCCTCCAGGAGTTGGAGAAGAGAGGATTAGAAGAATTACCCCATCTTCGAACCTCTATAAAAATTACTTGTGTCATTTACATTTCAACATATTTACATTTCTGCACATTTATTTTATATCTGCTAATAATTTACTATCCAACTGATAAATATCTGAGTGCTAAAATCAAGTGTTAAACCAAGTTTAATCAAACTCGAGGGTGCTAAGTCTTTCACTGAAAAACTCATCACATCCAAGTTAAGGTTTAGACTAAACAACTGAGTTATTCTATCAACAGTTCTATCGAGTCTGTTGAGTGGCTAACTCTGCTGATTAACTAACTTAGCTGTCCCTCAAGGACATAGCTGTGTAATTAACTCTGTAATATTTTAAAAGGACTAAAATCAAAAGTTGGTAAGGTTTATTCAACCCCCCCTTCTAAACCTTACTCACACCCCTTGGGACCTACAAATCTAGTACAGAATCAGAGTGAAGAAGAAATTCTTCAGCAGATGGTTAGGGAGGATATGCCAGGATTCCTCTCTCACACTACGATTTCTCATAAGACTCTTATGAGAATTATGAAGGAAGATCCAAAGCTTCAGATATATGATGGTTTTACTATCGGGGCTATGGAAAAGGCTTTGGATAAGATTGAGTTTCGAAATAGAAAACACCAAATTATCCATAGGGTGACTACCCGAGAATTTGCCATTCCAATGGAGTTTACTGGTAACTTGATCGAGATGCAGTTGGTCCCTTACAGAGACGTCTAGGAGATCAAAAGCACAGTCAAGAGAGAAGTTGCAAACACACTTTCATGGATCCATATCGGAGCCATAAGGGTTATTATTAAGGCAACATTCAAAGAAGGAATAGATTCGCGACTCAATCTTGCTATTTTTGACAAGCGAATCTCAAATCTCAAGGATTCATGCCTTGGAGCGGGAACAAGAAATTTGTATGCAGGGAAATTGGCATTTAATGTCTATCCTAGAATTGCATACAATCTGGGAGATCGAGATTTTAAAAGAGCCTTAACCCTTCATCAAAATTTCAAAAGAGTCAATTTGATGAAAGAAGGAAATATACCTTACTCGATCACATACAAGATTTCTTATGCTCTCTCGAATACACTTCATTCTGAAGTATTCTTGAGAAAGGAATTTATTGAAGTCCCAAGAATCTTTGAGGACTTTGCCAAGGTGGTTCTACCAGAACTTATTGAGTCTCCAACTATAAAGGAGATTGACATGCAAATTCAAGATCAACCAGTCTTCAACAAAAGTCGAAGTCTCAGAGTTGAGCTAAGGAGGATGTCTTTCCAACAACAAAGAATGATAAGCAGCAGCCGTTGGGAAGAAAAAAGACCAAGTACAGTTCAGCGAATCCCAGATATTTTCAAAACACAAGGAGAGCTGAAATGTCCAGAAGGATGGAGAGAAGTTGAAGTAATATTCGATATCACTCAAAAGGATAATATTTTTCCTTGTGATGTTCTATATTATCTCCAACAACCTATAGTTGGAAGGTATCAAGGAAACCTAAAGATGGGTGAAATTGAGCTAACTATCACAGAAATAGCAGGAAAAATCCAGAGCAATTAATACTGGGAATTGAATTTCTTGAGGATCATAAACCTTGGGAAAGATTACAAGATGGAATGGAGTTTACATTGGCGGATAAAAGATACAGAATCAGATGACCACTAGCCCATTCTCCATATACATTTCTACCAGAATGTTATATGCTGAATACAAAGCTGAATATTTCGCCGCCTATATTGATTCAGGTGCCAGAATATGTACTGCAAAGCCGAATATTTTTTGTAAAGAAATTGGACAAGATTTACCAGCTATTGCAGGAAGAGATTTCTCTAAAAGAATTCTCATTCTTAACAGAGGAATTAAACAGGCAGAAATCATGATCGATGTCACAAGTGGTACCCCATGGTACAAAGTGAAGACGCCACCAATCTATTTCCATGATACATGAGCAGATGTTTTGCTAGGGAACAATTTCTTACAAACATTTAAGCGGTTTACACAGGAAAATGTGATAAGAAGACTTATTTTCACAACATTATGTGATCATAAGATTATTGTCCAGAGACTGCGGGAAGCATTTTACCATAAAATGCCTATCAATTTTCGCAGCAAGCCTGGTGATGAAGCCAAACTTCGAAATCCAAAAATGGCGGATAAAAGAAGATTTGGTGATGCATTATTATCCTTTCGAAAAAAGATATAAAACAATAGGATAATGACTTGTATTCATTCAGAATACAAGGAGAAGAACGAGTACCTCCAGAGGCTATTGCTGATTTGATGATGAGTCTAATGGAGAAGCCACAGAGTGATGTTACCATAGAACAAATATCACTCGAAGATATATAGAAAAAGATCCAAAGGAATTATAATGAAAATCCTTTGACATGGTGGGATAAGAACGAGCTCAAAATTTCCTTAAAAGTTAAAAAGAAGAAAGGAGTCACTAGTACAAAAAAAACCATAGAATCAACAAATATGCATCAATTATTCAGTAAAATTGATGCCTAAAGAGAGGTAGTGGCAATTTTGAAAATAAAATAAAGTCTTTAGGTATCAGCCGTTGATGAGAAAACGAGGCCTATGAAGTCATTTATTTTTTTAATTAAATTAAAAATTTTTAAGTGTCGGGTTTTCACCATTAACAGATGCCCTTAATTTAACTTTAGCCCTCGTTTCTTAGCAATAACTAACACCTATAAGTTTTTCATTTTTAAATATTTATTAACCTGCGACCTCTTGCATCTCAAAAAGAAAAAGAAAAACCCGCAGGCTCATTCCATAACTTCCGTCGCATATTAACCCAGCCTCCTCACTGCCGCCGTCTAGCCTCGCAAGCAGCCGCCCCCGCCATTGACATCGCCGTCTAGCCTCGCAAGCATCCAACCCGGCCGCCGCCTTCGCCGTTCAACGGAGAATCAGATCTAATTGTTTCCTTTTCTTTCTTTTTTTCTTTTTTTTTTTCTTGGAGGTAGCTGTAATGATATTTGTTTTTATTTTTGTGCATAACACGCAAATTGGACAGCGGTGGGGGCCTGGGGGTGATGTCCTGGTATTCTTTACAACTATTTACATCAGTGCATGAGACTGCTTCGTATCTCGCCGAGACGTATCGTCTATCTTCAGTCGATGTTTTCCAGATATTTCGAGTAATTTTTCTTAACAAACTCCTAGTTATAATTTTGATTTTGGAAGTTGTATGACATTTTCTGTTGATTAGCTCAATGAATGTATTCCTTGAGAACAATTATTAGGGAAATCACGGAATATTAATGGATCAAATTGGGTACCACATGGTTAGGTCATTTGGAGTTAACATATCTGAAGTGCTGAGAAATGGCGGAGATGCAGCCATGGGTGGTTGCAACGGGAGATGGATGATAGAAATAGAGATTTTGGAATTAGACTCAATTTGTTCTTTTCAAAGTTTTGAACTGTTATCAGTATTTTTCCTTTTTTTTTCCCCTTTGTTATGATTTAGCATTGGTCAGTTAGTTTGAGAACATCTATTAGGGAATTGTGCTATGAATTTCTTTTAGTGATGGAAAATGTGCTTGTTGCTAATTTTAAACTATCTGGCGGAGGGGCAGGAAACTCCAGTTGTAGGGGAAGTTTTTTCTGAGCAAATTATATGGATTGGATTATCAATTTTTTAGTGATAGGAAAGGATGGTAGGACAATTTTTCTTGATGTTAATTAGAGGATAAGTAGTCCTTGTATCTTGTTTTTATATCACCTCTTGAACTAGTATGCTAGGCATCAAATTGCACAAGTATTTTTTATGCGCACATTATTGAGGTTGTAAAGAGAAAGGTAAACAGAGCAGTTTTGCTAAGAGCTCATTAGCTATTTTCTTTGTACCTACTTTAATGACTATTGGAAATGTCACTAAATGAAGCAGCTCCAGTCAATTCTGCACCGAAAGAGAAACAATGGAAGCAATAGAATGATGAAGGTGAGACTTCTATCTAAGCTCTTAGACGTTGTGTTCATCGTTAGTTGATAACTTACTTGTTTCTTGATGAGATGGTTGCCTCTGCCTATTTGTTTCTTCTATTGGATGATCATCACAGACATGGACCTATTTGTTTACTATTTTATAGCCTAGAATCATAGACTTCAACTATGCATATATATTTGGATGTTGCAGGGAATGAATATATTCCAATGTGGATGCCATTTCCTATTGGTGCCTAACATGTGAAGCCTTCCTGCATGAGTAAGCTTGTTATTTGAGTCTTTACAATCTACCTTACATGTAACAGTTGGTAGAAGGTGGTCATGCTCTTGAAATCTAGATTTTTAAATAATTAAAAAAAACACGTTAAGCTAAAGGCTAGAGTAAATCTTTGCATACGCTACTTCTTCCAAATCCTCGCATGTACGTATTTAAATAGTTTCTAAAGCCCTTATTGATTGAATTTGTCAAGCCAGGCAGTTAGAAAGAAGGCTAATTATGTGTGGATGGTGCAATTCACTGCTACGAGGGAACTAGTTCCGCACATTCAAATGAATGCCAATTCATTTTATTTGAAATTGAGGATATCGGATAATTAGAAAGTCAATTTGTTGTGAAAAGGGAGTGACATCAAGTTCAGGTCTTTGAAGTTTGAATGACCAGTCATTTGGTCTTCTGTGGTGTTGTTGCTTAGGTTTTTGTGCTTTCTCTCCCTGAACGTGTTTGTGACAGCAATATTCTTTTGTTTTAGTTTAACAGTTACTCTGTTGTTCTACTGTAAATTAAGGCTACTTTCCTGGCAATAGTTGAAGAATTTATAAATGCTAGAGCTCCCAGTACCTTTTTTTTTTTTTTTTTGGTGTTGGTATTATTGATTTTTTATGTACTGTGCAAAAGATATTATAGTTCATTGCATCAATTTTTTACATTATTGCAGGACATGGTGGCAGTGATGGATGTTAGTCCAAGTGGCTACGATAATCTAGAGGGGGTGAATAGATTATGCCGATTTTCCGATTTATGCCCTCTTTTTCGAATGTGAAGATGCTAGCAAAAATGTAAGTGCGGGAAAATAAATAACACTCGATGATTTATAGTAGTTCAACCCACCTAGGGCCTAATCTACTACCACCCCGGTATATCCGAAGTGAATTTCAAAAAGAAAAAAGAATTTTATTAATAGTTACCAAAACTATTACACAACCACCTTTGAAGATTACTACAATATTCTTACAACACCTTAAAGGAGATTACCACAATCTTCATTCACCTATGAAGAGTACCACACTCTTCAACACTTAAGATCACCCAAGTGTGTTCTTACCACAAGAACAGTAACAAGGATATCTTGTTTTGGATGATAGAAAAATTCAAGATTACAACTCAATAATGAAGTATACAAACTTTGAGTGCAAGTGTAATCAAGAATAAAAAGCCTAGAACTCAAGATTGTGCAAGTGCAAGAACTTAGACTATTACAACAAGAATGTGAAATATGAAGGCTGGGAGAATTTTACAGATTTCTTGTTGTATTGTTTGCTTGTGTGTTGTATTGTTTGCTTTAAGTCTTCCTCTATGTATAGGAGAGTCTTCAAGATTGGATCTCCAACATAGACTCCTCCATCTCCACTTTTGTCTACAAAAAGAAGACCACAAGATGTAGAAATATAGTACAAAATTATTAAAGTAAATCTTGTAGATAATGGCAGTCCAACGGTTTGAATTTTGCTGTAAAAAACATATGGCGACCGGTCGAGTAGAGATAGAAATTTGAAAGTAGATCGCACATTTTTACACAGGGGGACCGGTCGATGGGGGGTCCGACCGGTCGACCCCCTGTTGGACCGGTTGCCCTCTTCAAATTTCAATACAGAAATGAATTCTGAAACTTGGCCAACTGCCCATTTTTATACCCAGTTTTGTTTCTGTTTCAAGCTTCGACTTTCAGGCACGGGTTGCCCTCTAGGGCGATCGGTTGACCTCAAAACAGAAGTGTTGTCCGATTTTTGACAGAAATAAACTTCAAGAAATACTCCAAAAAATTAGTAAAAATATTTTAAATCAATTGGGAGTATTTGGACAACATTTATGGACATTGTTTTGGTGTAAAAACTCAGTTAAACGAAATCATCAAAATCATGATAAAAACATTTATCTAACAAACTTCCCTTTTTGATGATTACAAACCAAAATAATTTTAGGAGATCGATTTTAAAACAAAACACATTTTTCGGTCTAAAACATCAATCCATTACAAACAACATTTATCATAAGTAAAAACACAAGGATAAGAGCAAAGATATAAGCTCCCCCTATCAACATGCATAACAAAAATAAGTAGAAGCGAACAACTACAAGCTAAAAGCTTTAGCTTTTACAATATAAGCTTTGAATTTCATGAGTTTAGAAGCTTCCCCGTCAAAGAGACATCATTAGACAAGTACAAAAGTCCATAATACATCAAATGGACTAAGTGTCATTCACAGCTCTTGGCTTTTAAGAGCCATAGCTTATAGCTTTTTTTCACAAGCTTATTTCCGCCTCTTTGAGCGTATGAGCGTTTTTCCTGTTTCTTCCCCCTTAGAATCATCAAAAAGAATGTCAGCACGATAAAAATATCATATAATCATATCAAAGTGCGCAATTTAATTGATTTATCGAGCGTTTTGAATATTGAAGCTTAAATTCCAAATAAAAGGGAAAAGTTGATCATTTGACTTGCAAAAGCTCATTTGATTGATAAAACATGATCTATATAAACTTATAAGACTTTTGAGATCGAGAGAATCATGTAGGTGATGAATTTTTCATAGAAACATTTTGTCGAACACTTGACGTGCGTCGAATAAAACAAGAGATATATAAATTACGCCAAAAATTTTCATCACGAAATGCAATATTACAACATTCATCCATCAACAATCATCATATACATCATACCAGTATACGAATTTCATCAAAATATCAAGATACAAACACTTTCTCAAGAGTTCACCCGAATTTAGATTAAAAAAAAGAATTATTATTTAATCGTAGAAGTCGGATAATAATGATGAAATATAAATTGCGTAGACTCCAAAATATAAAATTTATAAGTAAGAAATTATTTTGAGTGAATTGTGTGTGAAACTTGCAAAGGGGTTCGATTTTGGAATAGAAAGACCAAAATGACAGTTTGAAGGACAGAAACATTATATTTCTGATAACCATGAGGGCGACCGGTCGATGTGTTGGGCGATCGGTCCCTGCACATGGTCGACCGGTTGACCTCTCCGTCGACAGGTGCCTGAACACCAGTTCAGTTTCTGTCCAAATTTTGTACTAAAAATCCGATTTTTCACTCCTAAGTTTTAAAAACATTCAAATTGCAATCATAGACCTTATTCAATATACATTATGCCTAACCGAGCTCGTATTGAAGCAAAACTCTCGGAAGATAGCAGTTTTGTAAATATATCCGCTAATTGATCTTGAGATGGAACAAAATTTATCTCAATTTTTAGTTTTGAAACACAATCCATTAGAAAATGATGTCAAATCTCTATATGTTTAGTATGGTTATGATGAACCGGGTTTTGAGCAATATTTATAGCGGATATGTTATCACAAAAGATAGGAACATTTTCAAAAGATCATTTATAATCCGCTAAAGTTTGTTTCATCCAAAACAATTGAGTACAACAAAAGGCCGCGAAAATATATTCGGCTTCGGCCGTTGAAAGTGAAACACAATTTTGTTTTTTTGAAAACCAAGAAACTAGGCAATCGCCTAAGAATTGACATGATCCGGAAGTACTTTTACGGTCATCAATATTTCCCGCATAGTCCGAATCACTATATCCTTTAAGAGAAAAATTTTCATTCTTTGGATAAAATAAACCATATTGAATAGTGCTTTTCAAATATCTAAAAATCCTTTTAACGACACTCATATGAGATTCTTTGGGATTGCTTTGAAAACGAGCACATAGGCATACGACATGAAGAATGTCTGGTCTACTTGCGGTTTGTAAGTCCCAAGGGGTGAGTGTAAGGTTTAGAAGGGGGGTTGAATAAACCTTACCAACTTTTCGATTTAGTCCTTTTAAAACGTTCAGAGTTAATACTTCACAGCTGAGTCCTAGATGTACAACTAAGTTAGTTAATCGTGAGTTAGCCACTCAACAAACTCGACTGAGCTGTTGATAGAATAACTCAGCTGTTTTGACTAGAACTTAACTTGACTGTGATATGTTTTCAGCGGAAGACTTAACATCCTTGAATTTGGTTTAAGTTTGTTTTAATACTTGGTTTTAGCACTTTTTGATTATCAATGGATAGCAAATTTATCAGCAAATATTGAAATAATGTGCGAGAAATTAAAGTCTTTGAAATGTAAATGACACATAAATTTTTATAGAGGTTCAAGATGGGGTAATTCTTCTAATCCTCTCTTCTCCAACTCATGGAGGAATCCACTAAGTATTGATCAAGATATCAAAGTGGTAATCACCCGATATGCAAGTCTCGATCACACAATTGACTTGATCCTTTGGGACTCGATCCGAGATGCCTTGTCACACACCGGGCTTCTCGTGACTCGGCTTCTTCACAGGGCACCTTTGCCACTCTATTGCACCACTTGCTCGAGTTTTGGATTTGATCACGAAGCCCTCCAAAAATTTGAAACTGGTTCGACCTTGAACCTTTCTACAATCCTCCTTGGAATGTAGACCCCTTGATTCTTCAAATCTTCAACTGATTGAAGTCGTCTTTCCTTCACAGGTAAGTGTTGGATTGATTTCCTTCGTAATGTAGGCTTGAGGATTGAACTTTATTGATTTGAGAATAGTTCAGGTTACATATATTGCTTTTCTTGCTCGTATTTGTTTTCTGATTGTCAAGGTTACCTTTTCTCAAAGTGATTCCTCAGCCTTTTATAGTTTTCTTTTGAAAATTTGCCCGTTGAAGAGATATGTTAATTTTCAAAAGACACTTGTGGTCGTTGGCTTGTCTTGTTGTAGTTCTTGGAATTGACATTTCCTCGTATGAATGATTCTTGACTTTTTCGAGTTCGACACAGTGCGGTGCTTCCCATTGTTTATTCCTTTTGCACGTTTTTGTGGATCGAGCACTTTAAGAAAGGCGATGGAAGTATTACTTGTTTAAGTAATTCTCTTGACTTCTCGTACCAATGATCTCTTTCATTGTCTCGACTTGACTTTGCATTTACTTGACTTCCCGGGGTGACTTGAGTCGGCTTCCAATCATGGATGACTCATCCACTCACTTCATCTTGAGACTTGACTATCTTGAGTTGACTTGACCGACACTTCACTCACCGCACCTTCGATTGAGTTCCCTGTCTTCTCTTGCCACACTCACCGCCTCACAACTGAGTCTTCCTTTAGTCTCCAGTTGTCTTCTTGCATGTTCGAGGCATAGGCGACTTAACTCACTCGACCCACCCCTATCTATTACAATGCAATTTACAACAAAAATGGGGTGCCAACTTTCTATTCTAAGTTTTACATGACATTCATCAAAATCTAAAAATTAATTTCCCAACACGGTTAAATAAAGTAAACTACAAATCATACCTCGATACTTGGATTCATCAACCGACTTGCCTTTTTCATCTTTGTCAATCTTGATATTGGTTGTCATAGGAGTAGAGACGGTTCTTCCTTCTTCAATGCCAAACATCTTTAGAAGTTCTTTTGTATACTTTGATTGTGAAATGTAGATTCCTTCTTGGCATTGCTTAATTTGAAGTCCAAGGAAGAAATTGAGCTCCCCCATCATACTCATCTCGAATTCACCTTGCATAAGCTTAGAAAATTTCATACACAAAGATTCATTAGTAGCACCAAATATAATATCATCAACATAAATTTGCACTAATAAGCAATCTTGCCCTTTTTCAAAAACAAAGAGAGTAGTGTCAACTTTACCTCTTGTAAATCCATTTTGCAAAAGAAAAGAGCTAAGTCTATCATACCATGCACGGGGTGCTTGTTTTAAACCATATAAAGCCTTCTTAAGTTTATAAACATCATTTGGCCTAGAAAAATTTTCAAACCCCGGAGGTTGTTTTACATAGACTTCTCCTTGAATAATACTGTTTAGAAAAGCGGATTTAACATCCATTTGGTAAAGCTTGAAAATTTTATAACAAGAATAGGCAAGTAAAATATGAATAGCTTCTAAACGTGCTACGGGTGCAAAAGTTTCATCATAATCAATACCTTCTTCTTGACAATACCCTTGAGCTACTAACATTGCTTTGTTTCGAACAATATTGCCTTGATCATTGAGCTTGTTTCGAAATACCCATTTTGTACCAATAATTATTTGAGATGGAGGACAAGGTACCAATTCCCAAACATCATTTATTTCAAATTGATTCAACTCCTCTTGCATTTCTAAAAACCAATCCTTCTTCAATAGCTTCCTTAGCATTTTTAGGCTCTGTTTGAGATATAAGAGCTTTCTCGGCAAATTTTCCTCGAGTCATTACTTTATCAAGGGGATCACCAATAATAAGATCTTTTAGGTGATCTCCCTTAAATTTCAATGCTACGGGAAGATCCGAAGTATCACTTTTGTCTTCCTGAGGAATATTTGAGCTTGAAGGTTGATCATTTTGAGCATCATCTTGAACAACTGGTTCAACAACATCCTCTTCATCACTATAATCATTGGGTATCCTTTCAATACCCGAGGCTTCATTGAATTTGACATGGATGGATTCTTCAACAACCATACTAGTCTTATTATAAACCCGATATGCTTTGCTCTTGGTTGAATATCCCATAAATATTCCTTCGTCGGCCTTCGGATCAAGTTTGTCTAATTGATCCTTAGTATTCAAAATAAAACACTTACATCCAAATATTTTGAAATAAATAATATTTGGAGTGCTTCCTTTCCAAAGTTCATATGGAGTTTTATTCATTTTAGGACGAATATAAACTCGATTAATGACATAGCAAACGGTACTTACGGCTCCGGCCCAAAAATATTTTGGAAGTGAAAATTCATTGAGCATGGATCGGCTCATTTCTTGAAGTGTTTGATTATTCCTTTCGGCTACTCCATTTTGTTGAGGTGTCCTTGGAGCCGAAAAATTGTGACCATTTCCATTGGTTTCACAAAAGACTCTAAACTCCCCCATCAAATTCTCCACCTCGATCACTTAGACTTTATGGTATCTTCTTTTTCATTTTTAATAAGTCTACATAACTTAACAAACTCATTAACAGCATCGCTTTTATTTGCAAGAAAAAGAGCTCAAGTATATATAGAAAAATCATCGACTATAACAAAAGTGTAATGTTTTCCACTTAGGCTAGCCGTACCAATATCCCCATACAAATCTAAATGAAGAAGTTGTAGAGGCTTGGTTGTGGAAATTTCATTTTTGGGCTTAAAACTACTCTTAACTAATTTGTTATTTTGACAAGTGTCACATAAGCCAATATTTTCAAAATTCAATTTGGGTAGTCCTTTTACATGTTGGTTTTTGTAAATATTTTTCAAATTCTTGTATCCAATATGTCCAAGTCGCCTATGCCATAAACTAGTTAAATCATTATTGGCGACAAGACAAAAAACATTTTGATTTACCAAATCACTTGTACAAATTTTGTAAAGATTGCCTTTTCTATTTGCTTCACAAATAATTTTATCATTTTTAAGAATAAGACATTTTTCTTTATTGAAAACAACATTATAATTTGAATCACAAAGTTGACTAACACTTATCAAATTGAACTTATGTCCTTCAACATAAAGAACATTACTAAGAGAGAAAGAAGAGTTACCAATTTCTCCATTTCCAAGAATTCTTCCTTTGCCATTGCCGAACATGACCATACCCTCTTCTTGGAGCTTGATGTTGGTAAAAAGTTCTCTCCTTCCGGTCATATGGCGTGAACATCCGCTATCCACGAGCCATTTTGAATCTTCCATTGTTGTTATAGCCCCTATAACCTACAAAAGAATTATTTTTAGGTACCCTATAGTTTTGGGGTTCATGGGGGTTAGCCTTGAGACCTTTGGGTCTCCAAAAATAGTTAAAATTGTTCTTCAATTTACAATGACTAACATAGTGACCAACTTTACCACAATAAAAGCAAATAAGATTGTGGCACTACTAAAGACGTACACAAAAAGTCGGACATTGGTCATTTTTCTTTGAAATAGGTTGGAAAGGTTTATAGCCAAGTCCTAATTTAGAATGCTCACCTCTTTGTGCATCTAAAATTTTTGTAAGTTTATCCGTACTTAAGTTAAAACGATGCACATCCTTTTTCAAATTTTCAATATATTGTGAGCGTTTGTTTTTCGGTTTCAAGAGTATGGACTTTAGTAAGAGTAATAGCATGAGCTTTATCAAGAGATTCATAAGAAGTAAACAATTTATCCTTTTCAATTTTAGAGGGTGTTTGGCTGAGCTTATAAGCTCTTAAAAATAGCTTATAAGATGTTTAAGAGCTTATAAGCTCTTAAAATGTGTTTGGTAATTTTTTTCCAAAAGAGCTTATAAATTCTAAAAAAAAGCTATCAGAGAGCTTATAAGCTTCTAAAAAAAAAGTACCTCCACCCCAACTTTTTTTAAAAGAGCTTATAAGCTCCTTATTTTAAACATTCAAAAGACAAAAATATACTTAATAATTTTATAAGATATAAAAACAGCTTATAAGCTCAACTATCTTATAAGCTCCTAAAATAACTTATCAGATGTAGGAGCTTATAAGATGTTTTAAATAAGCTTAGCCAAACACCCTCTTAAGCTCTTTATGCTCCTTTTTCAAAGTTTTGTATTTAACAATCAAATTTTGAAATTCATTTTGCAATTCATCAAAATCACATTGCAATTCATCAACTAAGGAAGAAGTTGAAGAGTTAGACCGTACATCGTTATTTTCATCGTCTATGGCCATAAGACCTTGTTCGGTTTCTCCTTCCTCATCGGATGTGGCGAGTAGTTCATCCCAAGTTTTGACATCCGCATTTAGAGCCTTCTTTTTCGGAAAAAAGCTTTTTCTTCTTTTGTTCCTCCTCATCTAGTTTCGGGCAATCGGCTATGAAATGCCCGGATTTTCCGCATTTGAACCACGAGTTGTCTCTCGGTTTTCTTGCCTTATTTTTTATTCACAAATTTTGTAAATTTCCGGACAAGTGCGACCGTCTCTTCATCCTCCTCATCATTAGCATAATATGAATTATTAAAAGAAGATGCTAGGCCTTTAAGAATATTTTGCATACCCGATTGAGTGGTGGATGGTTTGGAATATTTTATCTCCTTGAGATAGACTTCATAAACGAGGAGGTTCCCGATGAGCTCATCGAACTTGAGTGTTTCGAGATTTCGTGCTTCCGTGATAGCCATCACTTTTTCGGACCATGAGCCGAGAAGAGCGTTCAATACCTTGGTCACCTTGTCTTCTTCGAAGATGACATTCTCAAGAGCCACAAGAGGATTGGCAATGTTGTCAACCCTTTCCACCATTTTTGATATGCTTTCACCATCATGCATATTGAAATTTTCGAAGTCTTTCACAAGCATTGATTTTCTTGCTTGCTTCACTTTCTTTGTGCCCTCATAGATGGTTTCAAATTTTTCCCATACTTCATGTGCGGACCTTATTCCTCGAATACGGTTGTACTCGGTGGCGGTGAGTGAACAATGTAAAATATTCAAGGCCTTACCGTTTAGAGAGAATGACTTCTTGTCGTTATCATCAAATTGCTTGAAAGTTTTGAGAACCGAGGTGCCATCCTCCAATTTCTTGGTTGGTCGATCAACTCCTTCAATGACGGCATTCCATATGTCAAATCCGCACCCTTATAGAAAGCACTCTATTCGGTCTTTCCAAAATGCGTAGTTGTTGGCGTCGAAAAGTGGTGGCTTGTTGGTGGAGGCACCGGTGGTGAGGTAGCTTTCGTTTGTAGCCATGGATCTTTCCTCTTTACTCGCAGTGTGGAACGAGCTAGCCAAATAGTTTGTCTTTGATACCACTTGTTAGTCCAAGTGGCTACGATAATCTAGAGTGGGGGTGAATAGATTATGCCGATTTTCCGATTTATGCCCTCTTTTTCGAATGTAAAGATGCTAGCAAAAATGTAAGTGCGGGAAAATAAACAACAATCGATGATTTATAGTAGTTCAACCCACCTAGAGCCTAATCTACTACCACCCCGGTATATCCGAAGTGGATTTCAAAAAGAAAAAAGAATTTTATTAATAGTTACCAAAACTATTACACCACCACCTTTGAAGATTACCACAATCTTCTTACAACACCTTAAAGGAGATTACCACAATCTTTCTTCACCTATGAAGAGTACCACACTCTTCAACACCTAAGATCACCTTTCTTACCACAAGAACACTAACAAGGATATCTTGTTTTGGATGATAGAAAAATTCAAGATTACAACTCAGTAATAAAGTATACAAACTTTGAGTGCAAGTGTAATCAAGAATAAAAAGCCTAGACCTCAAGATTATGCAAGTGCCAGAACTTAGACTATTACAACAAGAATGTGAAATATGAAGGCTTGGAGAATTTTGCAGATTTCTTGTTGTATTGTTTGCTTGTATGTTGTATTGTTTGCTTCAAGTCTTCCTCTATTTATAGGAGAGTCTTCAAGATTGGATCTCCAACTTGGGCTCCTCCATCTCCACTTTTGTCTACAAAAAGAAGATCATAAGATGTAGAAATATAGTATAAAATTGTTAAAGTAAATCTTGCAGATAATGGTAGTCCAACAGTTTGAATTTTGCTGTCAAAAACATATGGCGACCGGTCAAGTAGAGATAGAAATTTGAAAGTAGATCGCACATTTTTACACAGGGGGACCGATCGACCCACTGTTGGACCGGTTGCCCTCTTCAAATTTCAATACAGAAATGAATTCTGAAACTTGGCCAATTGCAGGTCGACCTGCCCATTTTTATCCCCAGTTTTGTTTCTGTTTCAAGTTTCGTCTTTCAGGCACGGGTTGCCCTCTAGGGCGACCGGTTGACCTCAAACAGAAGTGTTGTCTGATTTTTGACAAAAATTAACTTCAAGAAATCTCCAAAAAATTAGTAAAAATATTTTATATCAATTGAGAGTATTTGGACAACATTTAGGTACATTATTTTGGTGTAAAAACTTAATTAAACAAAATCATGATAAAAACATTTATCTAACAATGGATTGCATGCCTATGTACATTCTCTTGATTATGCCATTAATGATATGGTATGTTGTATGATTCATGCAAGTATATAGACCAAGTGATAGGTTTCGCAAATGAGTATTACATTTAGCTCTTACATCGATTTACTGCTGGTTTCTATGGTGTATAGAAAATGTTTCTTACCAAGGTTCTTACTGAAAATCCATTCGTGCCCTGCTTCTGCTTTGGACATTCAACTGGTGGAGCTATAGTTTTGAAGGTAAATATTGGATGGAATAATCATTTACTTGTATTGTCATAACATCGTGTCTCTTAATCTGATTATCATAAAATGGACAATGGATTAATTTTATTTCTCATGCATGAACAGGCATTGCTCGATCCTAAAGTTTGACAACACATAGCTGGCATCGTATTGACCTCACCTCCCGTAGGAGTTCAGCCGTCCCTTCCAATTTTTTTGTAAGTATATAGTTTCTTCTTCATCATTCAAATAAGAGATGGCGCCCTACACATCTATCTCACATAAACTTACTTCGCATCATACTTGTGTCTTTTTTTAAACAAAACCTGCAGTGATGCATGGTTGGTTGTAATGTATGCAGAAAAGTTCCTTTGCAACTTATAAGTTCTGTAAATGGTGATCCTGGTTAGTTTACTCTCTTCCTCCTCTTTCTCCATGTGAAATTATTTTCTTGAATTGGATATTTAATCTAGAAATAGAATAAAGAAAGTAAAAAAAAAAGACAATTAAGACAATTGCAAAATATGTTGTATTGAGTAGCCAGTATTTTAGTATGTATTTTTCGGTAAAGTAAGAACCTAAAGTTCTCTTCCTTGGATTTATAGCTCCTATAATGGGGAAAAGGAATGGCTTATCTTCTGCATTCTATCACTTAAGCTATCAAAAGAAAACTCTATGACATTTTATACTGATTCATTAATATTGTTGAAACAGGGGGAGCAAGAAGCTTACTAGTGATTGGCTCCGTGTGATAGCCGAGAATGAGACAGAAGAGGATTGACTAATTAAAAACAAAGTGTAATATTTTCAGTAGTTGATTTTGTTTTGTTAGATATATATCTATTCCCAATTTGTTACTCAGACGAAATATATTCTAGTTCTGGTATTCTGTATTCTGTACTGCAAATGGAGTGAGACATTTTATTTAAAAGTTTTAACCATGATTTTGGTGAATTGAGTCCTCCAATTTATGGACTAAAAAATGTCACTAATTTTTGGGTTGGATTTTTATTTGTGGTCTGGATTTTTATTTTGTAGGGAGGTCGGAAATTGGAAAAAAATGTATTTAAAAAGAATAACAATAGACATCAATTATTGTTTTGAACTGATGCCCAAACTGACTTTATGCGTCGGTTGTTCGTGGAAAACCGATGTTTTTGGTGAACATTATGCATCGTTTATTGCTTAGCAACCGATGCCTATTGTTAACTTTAGGCATCGGTTGAAACCGATGCCTATACATGTGATTATTAGCATCGCCTTCATAAGCATCGCCGTTGGAATCGATGCTTAAAGTTGTTTACAATCGATGCAAATGGTCAATTTTGTACTAGTGAGTACGAGTTCGTAAGATTCAAACCAATCCTTATGAATCAGGATGATCGTGAGGAAATGCAAAAGATACTTAAGGAACATCTTGACCTTAAGTTGATTTCACCAGGAATTTCTCCATACAGCAGTCCAGGATTCTTAGTCAGAAACCATGGAGAAATCAAAAGAGGAAAGCCAAGACTTGTTATTAATTACAAGGGGATTAATAACATTTTGGAGTTTGACGGATACTATATCCCAAGCAGAGAACATTTGGTGAACTGTATCAAAAGGTGCCAAAATATTCTCAAAGTTCGATTGCAAGTCTGGATTTTACCAGATTAAAATGGAGGAAGAAAGTAAGAAGTACACAACTTTCTCCACACAACAAGGACATTATATTTGGAACGTAATGCCCATGAGATTGGCTAACGCACCCCAGATATATCAAAGGAAAATGGATAATCTCTTTAATGATTATTTCAGCTTTATGTTCGTGTATATTGATGACATCCTTATCGCATCAAAAAAACATGAAGGAGCATCTCAAACACTTGGAAATATTTTCAGATATTTGCCACAAGGAAGGATTAGTGCTTTCAGAAAAGAAGGCAGTGATTGCTACAAGGCATTGAATTCCTCGGAAATGAAATCGATGAATCTGGAATCATCCTACAAATTCATATTGTAGAAAAGATACAGGGATTTCCAGATATATTGAAAGACAAGAAGCAACTTCAGAGTTTTCTTCGAGTTGTCAATTTTGCTGGAATGTTCATAAACAATCTAGCACACTACAGGAAAATGTTTAGCCCATTGCTCAAAAAGGACGCGACATTCGAATGGGTAGATGAACATACGGAAGGAATAAAGCAACTTAAAGAAGTTTGTAAAAAGCTTCCAAAACTTGCAATTCCACAAGATGAAGATGATCTGGTTCTATCCACAGATGCCAGTGATTATTGGTGGGCAGCAGTTCTTACAAAAGCTACACCAAACGGCGAAGTTTCATGCGATATATTGCGTAGTCTTTTTTGCTGACGATGAAGCAAATTGATGGCATATAAACGAGAAAGAATTCTTTGCGATCGGAAGGCTTTCAAAAAATGGCCTCTATTTTTACACTAAAAGTTTACTTTAAAAATTGATAATTCAAGTGTCGAAGGCTTTTTCAAAAAACAAAATTGAATCAAAACCGAGAAAAGGCTAGATTACCACCGCTCCTGTACCTTGAAGGATCTACCGCAATCCCAAAGTCGGATACTATATGTCCCAAGAACGTGACTTCACTAAGCCAAAATTCGCACTTCTGAATTTGGTATACGACTTATGCTCGTAGTGTCTCTAAAAACGATTTTCGGATGACGTTAGTGCTCTTCCCTGACTTAGAGTATACGAGTATGTCATCAATGAATATCACTATGAATTGATCCAAATAAGGTTGAAAGACTCGATGCATCAGTCCATAAATGCTTTGTTTGGTGCATTTGTCGACCGAAGCATTACTACAAACTCGTAGTGTCCATATCGAGTTTGAAATGCAGTTTTGGAAATGTCTCCTTCGCGGATCTTCAGTTGATAATATCCTTGCTGTAAGTCAAACTTCGAGTACACCGTTGCTCCTTGAAGTTGATCAAATAGTTCGTCTATCCTCGGGAGGGGATATTTGTTCTTGATGGTCACACTATTAAGTCCACGATAATCTATACATAGTCTTAATGTGCCATCCTTCTTTTTGACGAACAAAGACAAAGTGCTCCCCTTTGAGAGACGTACTCGGTCGGATAAATCCCACATCCATCAGTTTTTGTAATTGCGTTTTCAGCTCTTGTAACTCAAGAGGAGCCATTCTATACGGTGTTCTGGCAATCGGGGCAGTTCCTGGTAACACCTCGATGGTGAACTCGACTTCCCTATCGGGAGGGACAGTGGTGAGTTCTTGTGGAAATACATCCGTGTATTCTGACACTACAGGTACTTGGTTGATTTGTGTCTCAACCTTGGGTTTGTTAATTACAAACGCCAAGTACCCCTGAGCCCCTCTAGTGATCGCCCTTCTCGCTTTCATTGCTGAAATGATTGGGGCAATCTTAACTCGTGCCCTTCCCGAAATCTCCACTTCGGGTTTTCCGGGTTCACATAGCTTAATGGACTTGTTATGGCAGTCCATTTGTGCATGGTGTGCAGATAACCAGTATATTCCCAATATCACGTCGTATTCGGATATAGGTAATAAGATCAAATCGGCAGGAAAGTTTATCTCAACAATCTTAACTTCGCATGCAGTATAGATAATATCTGTTATCTGACTTGCACCCATAGGAGTTGACACTTCTAAACATATAGGCATATGTTCCATGCATGCATGCAGTTTGTGTACAAAATGCGGTGCAACAAATGAATGCGTTGATCCAGGGTCGAACAATATTTTAGCGTAGTGGTTAGATACTAGAAGCGTACCTTCCACCACATCTGTTGCCTCCGGAGCCTCCTGTCCGGCTAGTGCAAATGCTCGAGCGGGCATCCTTGCCCGATTACCCTGGCCATTTCCCAGCTTCTGTGGCTGCGTCTGTTTGGTTCGGTCATCGTACTTCGGGCAATCTTGCAGCTGGTGCTGATTACTACCACAGCGCAAACACCTTCCTTGTTTACGCCAACAGTTGTCGGCAGTATGTCCCGGTTTCTGGCAATGTGCACACTCTTGACCCGGCTTTCCTTGCACTGGTCTCTTTCCTTTGTCTGTTCTGTTAACTGGTCCCTTCTGAAACTTAGCAGGCGGTTTAGATGGTTGTCCCACAGCTGTCCTCTTAAGACTGTTCGATGGCCTATTCTGCTGAATCTGTCCAATACGGTTCAGTCCCGACTCAATGCGGAGAGCTGCCTTTACCGCGGCTGAGTAGGTTGCCAGTTCAACAGTCAACAACTGTTTCTGAAGTTCCAGTTTCAATCCTCGAGTGAACTTGTAAAGCTTATCCTCTTCAGTACTGATTGTCCCCAGAGCATACTTGGACAATCGGTGAAATTCGGACTCGTACTGAGCTACAGTCAGATTCCCTTGCCTCAATCTATGGAATTCGTCTCGGCGCGCTTCCTTCACAACCTGGGGAATATACTGTTCGTTGAACTCGGCCAAGAAATTTCCCCATGTTCTGATTACCCGGTCCTGTTCCCATCTCCTTTCAACTGCCCTCCACCAGTCTCTAGCAGCCAATTCCAGACGAAATACAGCGAGTGTGACTCTCTGCTCGTCGGAGTATTGAAGAGCATTGAAGATATTCTCCAGCTTCTCTATCCATTCTTCTGCTTTCACATCGTCCGGCTCTCCCAAGAAGGTTGGTGGGTCGAACCGCAGGAATCGCTCCAACGTGCGATCGTTCGCCTCTCTGGCGGGTTCGGGAGCACGGGGTTGAGGCTCTGCCTGTTGCCTCATAAAACCAGTATTTGCTGTAAGGCTTGTGCGGTCAGATTTTCTCCTACAGCAGGTGGAGGAGGTGGCGGTAATTCCGGAGAGGGTACCCGATCCCTGGGTACATCGTCGTCTCCTCGTGGAACGCGACGAGGTCTCCCACGTCCTCAATGTTCTGCCATTCTGTATCTTGAAGCGTTAGTTGCGATTCGCGAGTAAATGAATACAATAATTATTCGCGTAAAGCAAGGAATATCGCAGGGAAAGTAACATCAAACACAAGACACTGAATAAATAGCAAAAGGCATATCCATTAATGTAAAATTTGAATGCACCCAAAGTACAACAGCAGAATACTAAGTCAAATACATGGAACCAAAATACATCCGAATCTAGTACTATAGAAAGTAAGCTCCAACACTGGAATACACGGCTACAACAACAAAAGTACAAACTGACAATCTGCTAGCTAATCAGTGAGATCGCCATCATCGTCGCTCGCAGCTATGTCTATAATTGGGGCTGGGTCGGGCTAAGGTGACGCCTCAACCTCGGGCCAATCCACGAAGTCCAACCACTGCTCGAATCCCTGAGCCTCATCGAGTGGAGCAGCTCGGGTGTCTCCGGCTCTCCAATGTCGACTGGATCCTCCTCGGGATCCTCCTCGGCATCAGGTACAGGCTCCGCCTCGGGCGGTGGCAACGGCTGAGCATTAGCTGCTAAAGCAGCCTCTAGTGCGGCGTCTCTCTGAGTTAGGGCCTGTGTAAGGTCCTCTATGACTGTCATATGCTTGATGAGGGTCTCCTCCAAGCGCTCGACGGTGCCATGGGATAGGCGGGCATCAATCTCCCATTTCTGGCGGCCGTCACTTGTCCTCTTCATCTTCTCCCGCATGTTATCCAGGCGCTCTTGGATACTCTGTATTTGGTCCTCCCGCGCTCTTATGGTGTTATCGCGGTCCTTGATGACAGTGGTCAGCTCGTTCTTCTCATCTTGGCTCATCGCCAAGCGCTGAGTCAGGTCCCTATTGCGTTGGCGCTCCTGGGCTAGTTCTGTGGTCGCGCGTTCACTTTCCCGGTGCCAATGAATCATCAGTGCCCGGTAATATTCCCGCTCAGCACGGGCATGGAATACATCCCACCATTTAGGCGGCGTCGGCTCCATCCTGATCAAACAAAACTAAGGCGGATCAGTCAAAGGTTGAGGAAAGATAAGGAGAGAATAAGGAAAGAATGAATAAGGAAATCAGTCAAGAATCAACTAAGTCAAAACAAGTATGACTACGAAATCTTAAAATGTGCGTTCTAACTTAGTTCAAATATCAATAAGACGGTTCTATGCCAATTTGAAATCGATTTCACACTTAATTGGTCAAGTCGCGATTACTACCAAAACACGGACCGAGGTCCTATCCTCGGGTCACCTCGGTGTAAGTTTCCATCTTACTAGCCGAGCTCTGATACCACTCTTACTGCCACGCCCCAAATGGGACGCGACGACGATCCATAACTTAAATACAATAACCAAACAAATCCATAAAATATCAACGAACCCAATGAGACAGAGTCTAAATAGCGTGAAATAAATAACATATACAAGTTACAACTTAAAGTCTATAATCCATCATCCAAATTACAACCCGAAAATCAATAAAATAGCAACTTAAAGTCAAAGGGTCCTACGCCCCTTAATTACAAACCCGAATGGAACGAATACAAAAGTCCGACAACAACATAAGAAAAGAGTCCAATCAACAACAAGAAATAGTAAATCCAACAAGCGTAGTACAAGGTCTCAATCCAGAGCCGGTTCAACATCTTCAACGAAATCCTCATCTAAGGTTAGAAAACGGTGGGGATGAGACGAAAATCTCGGTGGATGGGGTGATCGTGTGCAAGTGTGGCGCAATATAGTTAATGCGAAAAATAATTATATGAAAACGCGTGAGTATGATGCATGAATTCACGCCGATTCGCAAGCATCGTGATAAAATAATACAATAGTATATTTATACGATTCAAGAAAATATTCATGGTCACACAGCACTATGTGATTCAATCGAGACAGTAGGATTGCGTGCGGAAGTGTAACGCCAATCCTATGCAAGGCAAATAATGGTTGCATACGGTTTGTAGCGCCAACCAATGCAATACAGGTAGCGGTTGCGTTTAAAATGTAACGAACCAAAACAGTCCGATAACTCCGAAATCGTTTGGATCGATAAATGATTCCTTCGTTCTTCCTTGTAACTCCCTAGTCAAGATGGTCCAAGACCGGCACCTTATCGCTCCGTAGGCAAAGACAAAATTCACGGTGGAGCTTGCAAGGCTTGGATCTGTCATAATCATGATTATACCTCGGTCTGACGACTCGCTTCCCGGACAAACTCCGTCCCTCGATTGCGGGATTAGGGCGATGGGGCCTAAGAGTGGAATAGCGGCCGAGCGGTAGCCGCCTTGCCCATCCCGACGTATCCATTCCGATTGTGAGCTCGACACACCAAGTTGACTCGGGCGGAAAGTAATTACAATTACGCATACCAACCAGCAATGAGTATTATTGATTCAGGAAGCGATTTTAGGAAAATTTTTGAAAAACGCGAGTGGCAATTATGGCGTTGGTGGAGTATTTGGGTGAAGATGATCATCGGAAGGATAAGCAATCTTCGATATCTTGAAAGATTGGGTGGAGCATAAGTCCGTTATAGATTCAAAATCGCAAGGCGAGGGAAACTCCGATCGGGTATTAATTGGTCAAATTGATCCGATAAGTCGAGGTTTTGAGAAAATAAAATACTTTAATTAAATCTCCAAGTCAGAGGGTCTAGGGCTATTTTAGTAAAAGAAAAATTGTAATTTAGCCCCGTTTGGGAAAATAATTTGGGTTAGGTCCTTTATAAAAGAAAAATTGTAATTTAGCCTCGTTTTGTAAAAACTAACACTTTTGGGGTTAAAAATTGAATAAATAAATATCCCGACTTTGAAAAATTAAGAGGTCAGTTCCTAAATTCTCCAAATTGTCCAGAGATTCAGGTTTTTAAAATTTTGAAGTCGAGATTTTGTAAAATTCTCACATTGGCCCCAAATTTGTAAAAATTGCCAATTCGGACCTTAAGTTTTAAAAATTCGGAACTCACAAACCGGAAGGGCTTTTAATGTGATTCAAGTTGAAAAATGTCACTAAGGTTAGTAGGATATTGGAACAAAAGCAGTTTTTAAAAGAAATATGTGTAGGTCCTTTAACTTTTGAAAATATCATTTTTGTCCAATTTTGAAATAATTGTCTTTAAAGCTTTTAGGGGTCCAATTGTTATGAAATTTGAACCTTGGGTCCAAAATATAATTAAGTTATAGTTAAGTTAGTATTTCCAGGTGCATGGGCTGCATAAGTCCTGGAAATTTCATTTGGGTCCTCAAGTTTAGTATTTTACACATTAGTCCCTCAATTTTAGAAAAATTGTTTTCCAAGCCCTAACCACTTGGATTTTTGAAATACTTTTAAAATATGTAATTCCCAGTACCTTAAGAGTAAACATTTCAAATTTTAAAGTTAAGGTCTGGTACAGTTTTAAAAATTGCAAAGTAGCCCTTAAACTTTCAAAATTTTACAATCTAGTCCTTGGGCTTTTAAAGGTTGATTTTATTTATCTTAAAACTTTATTAAAATGTCCAAAAGTCATTTTTGAACCTGAGTACAGTCCCAAATTTCGAAATTTGCAGAGGGGTCCTTTAACTTTTATTTTCTTGCAATTTAGTCCACCAACTTTCTATTTTTACATTTTTAAGTCCAAAATTGAAATTTAATCAATTATGCTCGACTTTTCCAGGTTATAAGGCATCCAAAACATAGATTTTAAAGATCATACACATGCATGTCCAATACATACAAGAATTCATCAATTAAAACATTAAAGTGTACATGCATGCACCTAAAATTCAATAAATAGTAATTTTGAGCAACTCTTGAGAATTTTCATGATTTGATATATAACATTGACATGCAATACATAGATTATATATATCTCAAGGCTCATGATCAAATTTTCTACATGCATTTAATCAAAACACCTAAAAGTTGGAAAATATTTTTCCACCCACCTTAAATTTGGAAATTGTGAAATAAAAGGATAGTTTCACAATTTTTGGATGAGGCTTCTTAGGTCAGCCCCTAAGTCAAGAAAATATCAAAATTTGGAGTTAGAAAAATGAGAGAAAAATTAAGAAAAAAAAAAGAAGGAAATAAGGAAATGAAAAGGACTACACTTTACCTTGTGTAGTAGATGTTTGGAGACTAGTTGAAGCTTAAAATTGGAAATTTTGGCTCAACTCCAAAATCTCCTAAGGTCAGCCCCTATTTCTCAAAAATGAAAAAGGGGTATTAAAATTTGAAAAATTAGAAAGAAGAGGAAAGAAGGGGTCTAGTACTCAATTCTACCTTGTAATCTAATTTCCTCTACTATTTCTTCTTCAAGCTTGAGGTCCTTCTTCAAAAATGTTGTCAAGCTCTAATCTTCAAGGTCTTCTAAATGTACCTCCAAACCAAATTCAAACTTAAGTTAAGAAGGTGGAAGAGATGAACAATGTGATATCAAAAATGGATTGAAGATAAAATTTCTTACCTTGGTATAGTTTGGTTCGATTTTTGTGAAGAATAGGGAGGAAAAATCTTGAAAATTTTCTAAGTATAGAAGAAAAAAGTGAAAGGAAGAATAGAGAGAAGTTGGGAGTTTTTAGAGAGAATGAGGAGGATTTTTGTTAGAGAATAAATGTGTTAGATGAAATGAGATGAATTTTTTTTTTTTTTTTTTTTGTGTAATAGGCCATATGGCCGTCCACACCAAGGAGAGAGGGAGAGAAAATTTTGTTCAAATTGTGTCTTGCAATTTGCCTCATGCATGGGAGACAATTTGCAAGTCAAAGTATGGGCTTGAATGGTGTTGGGGAATATTGAGAAGAATGTTGGTAAAGTGGGAATAAGTTGGGAAAAATAGTAATAAAGAATTGGTGTATAAGATGATGTGTATAATGTTTGAATTAATGATATAATTATACACAAGATGACTAATATATGGTGTAGGTGTACAAGAGTTGGATGATATTTTTACTCCAAAAATACCATGTTGGCCGTCCACTTCAAGGGTATTATGGTAATTCCATATTTTTTTTTGTCCCAAATTTGATGATAATAGATGTTAATTCTATAAGGTAAAAGTCTCTAAAATAAATAGTCTCTTAAAAATCTAAGGTGACTAATAAATACAAAAATAGTAATAATGATCAATCAAGTGATCATAAATGAGGAATAGAATTAAATAAGATCATGATCCCAAGTAATTAAATAAAATGAAATAAAATACAAAATGTATATATTATTAATAATTACCCGTCAAAATGTCGCGGTAAAATAGTCGATCAAAAGTATAAACGACAATAAGGATCAATTAATAGCTCGGAAAAATCGGGGCTTCACACATCAAACCATATTCAGGGTACTTGTATCAACCGTACAAGGCCATTTATAAAAATCATTTGGCCAAAAAAAATTTTAAACTCCGATAGACTTCTATTTGAATAAAACCATTTAGAAAATTGGATTTAACATCCATTTGGTAAAGCTTGAAATTTTCTCAAAACAAGAATGGGCAAGTAAAGTGCAAATAACTACTAAATGTGCTATGAGTGCAAATATTACATCAAAATCATTACCTTCTTCTTGACAATACCCTTAGGCTACTAACCTTGCCTTGTTCCTTAAACTTGTTCTGAAATACCAAAAATTTCTGCAAAATCTCAACAAAGAATCTTGCACAAGAGCATAGTAATATCGAATGATAGAGACACTATAGCAAGTAACACATACTATGCTTAAAGAAAATCATCAAGAATATACTACACCATGTAAGTTCAAATAAGCTTATAGAAAGCTATATAAGGTCTCTTTTGAAATATGAAAATACGAGAGCACATAGTTGAGACCTCAATCACAATAATCATATGAACAAGAGCTTTGACATAAGCATCCAAGAATAATGGCATTTATATGTGCAATAAAATGCATAACTAGAAGATCAATTTTTTTATCAAAACAAAATATAATCCTTTAAAAATCTTGGATAAAACAAGCTATGTTAAATAATGCCTTCTCAAAAATCAAAACATCCTCTTAATGGCACTTGTATAAAATAAGCACATAGGCATATGGCACAACATGTATCGAGTATATGAGATGAATAACAATAATGAGCGTACCTCGATAGTTCATGTTTCTCTTGAGTAGATAACCATATGTAGAGAGATATGTAAATCCTACACAATTCTTAAACCAAATTTTGCACAAACACAATAATACATGTGTAGGCTAAGCAATAAGAGATATCTTAAGCATGCTTGTGCTATATACTACATAGGAGATAATAAACCACATAAGTCTAATTAAATGCACAAGAGTTTTAGAAACATCATGCAAGGTCTTCTTTTAAAAATATTTTGAAACTCACAAATATATTGAAGACCTAAATTTTAAAAATATGAAAACTCATATTGCAATAAAGACACAAATAAAAACATGCAAAGAAAATAAAATACATATTTAAATAGGGAGATACAGTTTACCAATTTTGCCATTTCCATGGGTTGTGCCGTTCCCATTGTTGATGGTATCTTCCCTTTTGAAAATCTTCTTGTTGATGATGGTTTCTCCAATTGCTCCATTTCCAAGCATTGTGGCCTTCCCATTTTTGAAAGTGTCTTTCTCTTGGAAAATCATCTTGTTGATGATGTCTTTGCCACTTCCAAGGATTTTGTTTATCCCATTTTTGATTATTTCCTCTTCTTGGAAAATGACTTTGTTGAAAATATTTTCTCCTTTGATCAAATGAAATGGTCATTTGATGTTTTCTTGGCGGTATGAATTTTCTTCGATTATTATTTCGCCGGGTACCTAATATAACATTGTTTTGTGGTACCCTCAAGTGCTTGGGTCCTTTGGGATTAGTCTTGAGACTTTTAGGTCTCCAAAGATAATTTGAGCTATTTCTAGCCCGACAAGTATTTACTGTATGACCCTTTTTACCGCAATAAAAGCAAGTAATATTACTAACATGCATATGAACTCGATTCTTTTTCATATGCTTGACAATAATAGGCTCATGATCAAGTTCACTATTCAAACTATCACAACCATTAACATTCACAACATTGGGCAATTTATTGGTACTCAAGTTAGATTTTGATAAATCATTTTTCATGCAATTAATATCCTCAACAAGAGTACTATTTTGTTTTTCAAGGTTTCTAACATTGTCAAGTGTGGTGGTGTGAGCACATGATAATGATTCATAGGAAGTAAATAAACTATCCTTTTCATTTTTCAAAACATTAAATTCCTTTTTCAAATTTTTGTACTTAACAAGTAAACTTTGGAATTCATTTTGAAGATCATCAAAATCATTTTGTAAATCACTATAATCATTTTGAATAACAATATCATAGGAAGTAGAGGGTTTAAGACATACCCCGTTTTCTTCTTCGATGCCCATAAGACATTGTTCGACTACTTCATAGTTGGAAGTTGTAAAAGGCTTGTTCCTTAGATTTGACCTTGTATCCCTTTGAGAAGTAGATGCTTTTGAGTTGCTCCTATCATTTGCATATACTTCATGAATGGCTTCTAAGTTTTGCCATACTCCATGAGCCGATCGAATTCCTACGATATGATCAAATTCCAAATTAGTAAGTGAACAATATAAAATATTTAGAGCTTTACCATTTAAGGAGATGATTTTCTTCTCTTCATCATTTAGCTCTTTGAGGCCTTTGAAGGTGTGTGGTGTGTCTTTCATCGGAATGGATTCTCCATTTATGACGATGTTCCAAATATCGAACCCGCAACCTTATAGATAACATTCCATTCTTTCTTTCCAAAATATAAAATTTTTGGAATCAAATAGTGGTGGCTTGGTGGTGGAGGTGCCGGTAAGATGAGCTTCGTTCGTAGCCGACGATCGTTCCTCTTCACTCGCGATGTGAAACGAGCTTGCCAAAGAGTTTGGCTCGATACCACTTGTAAGTCCAAGCGGCTACGATAATCTAGAGGGGGGTGAATATATTATCTCCATCTATTCGATTTTACCCTCTTTTTCGAACAAAACAAGCCAAGACAATAATAAAGGTGCGGAATGTAAACAACACACGTCGATTTCAAAAAGAAAAAGAATTTTATTAATTACCAAAATTAATACAAACTCAACTTACAACACCTTGAAGAGCACCACACTCTTCTACAACACCACCTTTGGAGATTACCACAATCTCCCTTTGAAGATTACCACAATCTTCCTTCAACGGCACCTTGTGAAGATTACCACAATCTTCAACCTTGAAGAATACCAAATTCTTCAACACCTCAACAAGAAGATTACCACAATCTTCTCACACCTAGCACCTAGATCCTCCTTGTAATTAAGGATCCTAAACCATATATCTACTACAGACTCTTGCTCTTTAGATCCTCCTTGAGTATGCTATTACAAAGAATCTGCGCAACAAACTCTTGCTCTTTAGATCCTCCTTGTAATTAAGGATCCTAAACCATATATCTACTACAACCACACTAACATACTCCCCCTCCTTCAGAGATTCAATTTCTCTCATTAATATGATATCACCGAACTTAAAAATTATTTCAAGCCTGAGAATTAATGAAACAAAAAAATAAAATAAAATATCACACTAATCCACATCATGCTTCAAAAATTATTTATATTGTTGCACATAGAAAACACTTACTTATCAGTTGCCTCATTTTCCAAAGGCA
This sequence comes from Rehmannia glutinosa, assembly GCA_016081115.2. Lineage (NCBI taxonomy): Eukaryota > Viridiplantae > Streptophyta > Magnoliopsida > Lamiales > Orobanchaceae > Rehmannia > Rehmannia glutinosa. Next base: position 56,066,727 of record CM071924.1, on the reverse strand, counting down.
ACTTTGAAACCAATAATTGATTTCTGTTACAATTTAATTTCACATCAATCTGCCTTACAAGAAATGCAGAAATTAGTAAAAAAGTTTTTTTTTGGTATTCTCTTTGTTGTATAGCCAATCTCATTAACCATCTCATTCACATCCACATCCTCATTTGATTCTTCATCTCTTTCATCGACGCTAATACGACCGTTCATACGTGCATCATCATCCTACATTGCAAAAAAAGATAAAAATGTTACACATTCAAATTTCATACATTCAACAAAACAAAGGGCAATAGAAAAAAAACCAATTGACACCTGGTTAGTCTCTAACTCCCAATCTTATTCAACAATATTTTCTGGGAGGTCATGGCTAGTCTCCTGAGTTATACCAACAACATCATCACATCTAACATTCTGTGCATCCTGACTAACCCCAAGACTAAAACTCGGCAATTCTCGATCATTTTTTTTATTCATCCCTCCTACCCAAATGCATGCTCAATCTTTTCGATCGCCGTGATAGTCTCAGAGTTAATCCAGAAAACTTCATTTTCTTGTGACTCACTCATCTCAGCATATTCACTTGCCTCCGATCCATCGTGCTTGCTCGTTAAACAAATAAGCTTCCTAGCCGCTTCATGCACTTTATGAAAATGTGCATCCCCCATAAATTCTTTCGGCGCATTCTCCAACAATGTTATTATATTAATAACATTTGTTTCACGCCATGAAATGTTTCCAAAACCATCACAGCATATTCCTGAATCATATAAACAAAACTGTGAATACACCCAATGAAGCATTAAAAATTAAACTGCATAAGCAACAAAATGACATTATATAAGCTATATAACAACCTTACATAAGCATAACATTGAATGTAACATGCAACAAACGTGTACTACGCAAGCAACAAATATACACTACAAATGCAGGACAAATTCACTAAAAAAGCAACACATGGATAATGTACCTAAGCATCACATAAACATTACATAAGCACCAAGCTTGTACTACATATGCAAAACATACACATAAAACTTAAACTACATAAGAAACAAAGTCACATGACAAAAACATTAAAATAACCTTACATAAGCAAAATATTGGATTTAACATACACCAAACTTGTACTACACAAGCAATAAATATACACTACAAATGCAAAACAGATTCACTAAATAAGCAACACATAAATTATTAACCTAAGCGACATATATACATTACATAAGCACCAAAATTGTACTACATATGCGTCACATCAACCTTAATTTGCAAGTTTTTGATTACATACAACAATTACTTGAACAATGCATCTGTTCATTATTACATATGCATCAATTATATACTACATAAGTATTGACATTACAAATACATTTAATACCTCATTGCTCAAAGTACCATATGATAAATTGGCCTTCATTGAAGGTCTCTCAATACCACATGGTAGAATCCCAGATGGACCCTCAACCTAGCCCTCAAGTGGTAGTGGACTGTCCACAAAATCCTGCCCCAAACCGCCTACATTTAACTCTCTCATTGTTCTCTCCCTCAAAATGTTTGTAGTCCATAAACATAGACTCAACAACCTCCTAGGAACATCATAGGTGTAAAAAATAACTCTATCCATATAAGGAGCCTACAATGAATGGAGAAAAACAATTAAAACTACACATATAGATATAAAAAAAGTTTAAAATGCAAATTAACTTGTAACTAAAAACAACAATGGACCATTGAATTATTTTTTTTTGACCACTCTTCATTTATCCCCGTTGGCAATTAGAGTATTGAGTGTATACTCACACCAATTGAATTTCCGAATGTTGTTGACATCCTCTAGGATCTTCATTATAAGTGGATTTGCATATCCACAGGGATTGTTCCCAATCACCAAAAAATCCACCAAGACAGCAAAATGTCTCTTAAACTAGTCAATGCCATCTTTCCAACTTTTCATCTTATCACAAACCTCACCAGCTGTAATGTTATTGCCTGCCTTCGCATAAATTCCTTTCCAGTGTTAAGTAGCAGTCACTCACCATCTGACCTAATTTTCCTCTGAATTTTAACAGGACCATTCGGTAATCCAAGAACAAACTCGGCATCACGCATCGATGCAGATCGATATCCCGTTCGTCCATGTCAACTCACAACTAATAGGATTAAAGTTTTCAACCAACCAGTATATCAATTGAGGAGGGAATTCCTTAATTCTCATCTCTAGCAACCCCCCAAAACCATTATCTTTACTCTCATCTCCTTGACGTTTTAACCTCTTCTGCCCACCAGATTCATCTTGTCGATCCCCGTCACCTTCGCTACTCAAATTTTTTCTTTTGCTGTTAACTTTAGCCATTGTCTTGAAAAATCATAAAATAATCACACCTGTAAAGAAAAATACATACACAGAAAACATGATAAACAATGAAAATACTAGATAAAGCATTCTTGTACTAGACACGAAATTTGTCCACACATAATCATGTGTTGTTTAATATACATGATTCTAGTAGTTCATAAGCAAAACTAACAATGTACACAAGCGTAACAAAACCAATCAATATTAATAAAAATATATATCAACTTTACGAAAATCAATATTACACAAGCAACATGCATAAATTTAACAAGCAATACTAACAAATTACATAAGCATATAAAAAAAAGGTGACATCATAAATGCTAACGAACATAATGAACATAAAACATCCTAGGGCTCCCAAAACAAACAAATGCTACCGATGTTACAAAATTCAATATGACAATCACTTATGCAAAACTTAATACCTTAAAGTCAAATACCCGCTTACACAAGCATACAAATAAAAACCGAAATAAAAAAGTAATATTGCAATGAAGTTAATATATTAAATATTCCCCAAGCAACATTCATATACTTAACAAGTAACCTTAATAAGTCACATAAGTAGATGGAAAATCAAATAATAAAAAGAGCAAAACTACCATAATCAACTCAATTACAAGCATTCTGAACAAATTCGCCAATGTAACCAAAGTGAAAAGACCACAAAAATAACCAAAAATCCACCCCAAAACAACACAAAAAGTGTCATAGTTCGAAAAATCAAACAAAAAAACCCAAACTAGGGCTTCATCAGCGCATAACAATCAAGGTAATAAATATAAATCGCAACCTTTAAAACACAAAACCAAAAGATGGCGACTCACCTTAAAAAATCTGCAAAAATCATCAAGTATCCTTGTCGAACTGAGAAAATGGTAGGAGGAGGGAATTTTTTTCCAAAGAAAACGATAAATGGAATGCAAAACATCAGGGTTAATTAAAACCTAAATGTCTACGTCGGTTGACTAGAGAAGGAAAGAGAACGTGATTAGTATCTAATCAAATCTCAATAACTGCTTTTAGAATGTAAAATGACACTAATACCCTTTTTAATTGCTGAATCAAATAAGAAAAATTAAAAACCCCTAAAAATCTGGACCACTCAAAAATTTTAGTCTACGATTGAGATTTGTCCCTATGGACTCACCCCAAATGGGAGGACCCATTGGATCCATATCCTATATATATATATATATATATATATATATATGACCCAATCCTAACCATAGATTAACATTTTTGGGTGGTCCAGATTCTTAGGGAGATTTTACATTTATTTTTTTTATTTCAACAACTAAGAAGGGTAAGTTGGTCAGTTACAATATAGAATTAGTTATTGAGATTTGATGAGATCTTAATCACGTTCAATTTCTTTCCCCTTTCACGCGACACGTGCTTTCAGTTTTTGAGTAACCCATATCCCTCGTATTCGCGTTTTTTTTTCTCTAGTGTATTCTGTTGTTAACTGCTTATGTAATATAATCATATTGCATGTGTAGTATAACCATATTGCATGTGTAATTTAATCATATATATGTTGCATATATAGTGTATATTTGTTGCTTATGTAGTATAGGGTTGTTACTTATTACTTGCTTATGTAGTTAATGTATTTGTGTTGCATATGTAGTATATATACGTTGCTTATATAGTATGTGTTTGTTGCTTATGGCTTGGTTATGTAGTTAATGTATATGTGGTGCATATGTAGTGTATATTCGTTGCTTATGTAGTATATGCTTGTTGCTTATGTAGTATGAGTTTGTTGATTATGACTTGCTTATGTAGTTAATTAATCCGTGGTGCATACGTAGTGTATATTTGTTGCTTATGTAGTATAGACTTGTTGCTTGTGTATGTGTTTGTTGCTTATGACTTGCTTATGTAGTTAATATATCCGTAGTGCATACGTAGTGTATATTCGTTGCTTATGTAGTATAGGCTTTTGCTTATGTCATATGGGTTTGTTGCTTATGACTTGCTTATGTATAGAGATGGCAATGGGGTGGGTTTAAACCCGAACCGCAATGACCCGCCCAGGGGGTTTAAACCACCCAAGTGGGTAACGGGTTTGTCTTTGTTGGACCCGACCGGGTCCGGGGCGGGTAATGGGTCCGGCTAGACCCGCCCCAGATACTTTATTGTCAATATTAATTTAGTAATATATTAGACCAGATTCAGTTTCACACAATGTTTTTCAATATTAAAGTGTCGTCACTTATCCCTCCCATTTGACTTTTTTAAAGCATTTAGATATTGTTGGTAATACTCCAAATTAAAATATGCTTTTTATTGTTATAGTTTTATTTGTAAATCATCTCCACATATTTGCAAGATCGATAGCCATGATTGTCTGGTTGCTACCAAAAGTACTCTTCCTCCACGAACTTGACTTCTGACCGATCTCCACCATGAAACCTGCAAAAGGGGGGCCGGAGGGGGGCTCCGGCGTACCCTCTCCGATGCTTAAGTCAGAAACTTGGAAGAGAAGCAAGAGGCAAAAATATAATGTGAAAGTAAAAGTGTGATTAGGTTAAGAATGAACCTGGACTTGGGCTTTTATACCTTAGCCCGGATTAGGGTTTCCGTAAAATCCGGGATTCCGTTACGATTTGGTGACAGAGTCATCATTAGGTTAGGATCGGATATCCTAAAATCCTAATTTGCGTCCTTAAAACCTCAATCCCGAACTGACCTGAGGCACCTCGGACCAACGTATTAACACAACCCTTGAGCTCCCTAGGCCTTCAGAGCCTCCTTACTACTGTGGCCGAACTAGACCTTACCAGATCGGCCCCCTCCCTCAGGTCTTATCAAAGTCGATCCTTTAGAGCTTGGCAAATCAGTCATACGTTTGGAGTATAACGGGTTAACCCCAACACTTGCAGCTCAAGAGATCGGCCCAACATTGGGTTTAGCGAATTACACCAATATGTGGAGCCTAGTAGGTCGGCCCAACGCTTAGGGCCTAGCAGGTTGGCCCAATACGCTGAGCCTTATCGGACCGCCCACCGCTAGGGCTTAGCAGTCAGCCCAATACGCCGAGCCTAATCGGATCAGCCAATACTTAGGGCTTAGCAGTCGGCCCAATCTGGTGAGCCTTATCATATCACCAATGCTCGGGCTTAGCAGTCACCAATACACTGGGCCTTGTCAAATCGGCTCAAACTAGACAGGTCAGCCCAGACCATATTTTACCCTTATCAATTCCTCCCCCCAACTATGGTTAGATTTCTGCCTCGACCATAGTTGCTTGTAGGTCGAGCTGACCTGTTCTTAGGGTTTCCAGCTTTTCAAATTCCCATCGCCTCTTGGCTTTTCAAATCCCTGACACATTGATGTGACTGAGAGGACAACCTTTCAACTTACTGATGCCTCGATATCCGCGTGACACCCCTTCGATTGACGAGATGCCTTTTCATCTCTTTTCTCCCTATAAAAGGCCATTTCCTCATTTTATTTTCATTTTCCTTCCCTTCTCTCAGAATCCTCTCCCCAAACTTCTAATCATCTCTTCCGTATCCAGATCCCTCAAGATTCCTAAGCGAGTCGTCTTGAACCTCCGTGACTTTCTCCATCTCCACTTTTAAAACTTCTCCTACTAGGTACTTTCTTTCCCTTTTCTCCAGTTTCCTTTTCTTTTGATCTTCTTTTTCCTGCATTTGTCATGGCTTCATCGTCTTCTCCTTCTACTCCCCTGGACCCATACATTGCTGAATTAGAGCGATGGTCTACTGAGATGGGTTCATGCTCCCAACCTCTACCTATTACTGAGGTTCCACCCTCTGATCCGGATGCCACTGAATCGATCTCTGATTCAGGCACGGATTCAGGGATAATAGAGATCCGAGCTCCGAGCTCGGGTCCCTTACCCGAATACCCCCACGATTTCAAGGAAACCACCATAACAGCCCATACACTTCAAAATATACAAAAGGGTACCAAAATTCCTTCATCCTTTAAACTTTCCTTACCTAGTCATACAGACCGTCCCAACCGACCTCCTCCTAATGACCTAGCCTTCTTTGCAGGCCAAATAGAGAGAGGACTTCGGTTTCCCATTCATTCATTTATGATCGAGGTGTCCACCCTTTATCCTGTTCCCCTCAATCAATCGCCCCTAATTCCTTCCGAATCATGGCCGGTTTTTTAATATTAACCAAGTATTTAGATATAGAACCCACAACCGAGCCGTTTTTCGCCTGTTTCAAGTAAAAACTTCTACCACCAAAGGACTTTTTTATATTACATCCGAGGTGACGCTCAATTCTTGAGCAAATACCCTCTCCTCCAACAAATTCGGAAGGACAAATACTTCTTTGTCTCTTCCTCCGAGCTTGGGGTTTTCCCATTGCTTGATCTGAGTCTACCTCTTCAAATAAGCATAACCCTCGGACCGATCTCCCGAACTCCAAGCCTTAATCAATAAACTCATTCTGTCAAGTATGACTGTCCCCATCTCATTTCCCTATCTCTTGTACTATTTTGAGCCGAGCCCCGTCATCATAGCTCCTTGGAAGATGACATCGGTGATCCTTTATTTAATTCTCTTTAATTCATAACATTTCTTGTACTTGATCTCGGTTCCTTTTATGCAAAAGACATCATGATGGCCGCCATGGTTCTTGAGCAGAGGAGGAGGAGCAACGCCGCCACTTCATCCAATCCTCCTGCCGGGCAAGACTCCCTCCGCACAAGGGCGGTCTCCGGTTACGGCAAATCGGACTCCGCCGCTATGGTCCTTGTTGACCTCACCGGACGAAGCTCACCATCAACAAGCTCTCCACCGAAGAGGTCGACCACGGGCCCTGAGCCCTTCTTCCAAGAAGTCCAAGGGGGTTTTTCCCCTAACCCGCTCTCTTATGCACGCAACCCCATACACACTCCCAATCAGATCTTTTTCATTAGGAACTCCATTTTGAAGAACACGGACGGCCTCCTAGCCACGCAGTTCATCCAGGGTAATTGTCTTGCCCCTGACCGCACTACCTTAGACAAGCTCAGCGATGCTGACCTGGTGAGCTCTTTCTGTTTGGACCACTCTTGGTCTGAAGTGAAGCTGGCTGCGTTGGTTGCCCGAGCTCGAGTGGGCTTTAATAATCCGGCTATTGTTCAAGAGCTGAACAGCCTCAAGAAGGAGTGCGCCCGCCTAAAGGCCAAGGACACCAAATGGCAGAAAGAAGTCCACCATCTCCGAGATCAGGCCAACATTCATAAGGTCACTGTGGCCTCTTTCGAGACCAAGCTGAAGGACTGGGATACTGAGAACACCAAGCTCAAGACCGAACTGAGTGATCTCGAGCTCCACATCATAACCAACCTTGACCAAGCCTCGGCCGAGGGGATCAAGGTCGCCGTGGCTTTCCCACTTCTCCCGGGCTATTCCTTTGTTCAAACTATGTGGGACAGGGTCAAGCAAGCTTTCTTCAGCTCGACTGAGTTTATCAAGGTACTTTCTTAGGGGGCAATGGAATATTATAATTTTGCCTTTGATCAGACCGAGCACCAGCTCAGGGAAAAGGGGATCATAGAGCAGTTCAACAGGTGAGGCCCCAAAAAATTACTTCCCGATCCGAAGGGTTTCATTTTTTCTGAGGAAGCAGCAACAAGGCTCCTGCATAAGTCTTTGTTGAATCCCTTTCCCAGCCTCTCATAATCCAACCTGCTTCGAGCTCAGCAGCTACTGCTCCGCTCCATGGAGATCAGCAGGCCCCCCAGGCCCCTGTTCCTCAAGGCCAACTTCCAGAAGAGGATCCAGACATTGCCTGGTGGACAACGTCACCATTACCTTCGACGACCTTACTATAGAAAATGTTCCCCCTCCCTCCTAGGGATTTATGTAATTTTCTCGTTCTTATTGTACTTTGGACCTTGTACTTTGTAATATTTTTAACAAGTAATGAAGATCTTTCCTTTTCCGCAGTTTATTCTTGCACTTATGCTTTCATAATAGCTCAGGTTCACTCAATCATGAAGAGCTCAGTTCAGATTGAGCGTGGAAATGTTTATTTTTATTATTATATATATTTTATTTTTTTTATTTTTATTTTTTTTACCCAAAAAAGATTGGTATGAAATGCTCCTCGTGGCCCCCAAGTATTTGGAGTCTAGCTCGAGCTGAGCTCCAAATACTTGTCAATTTCTTCAAAGGAAGCTGGCTCGAGCCAAGCTCTTTGTATGGCCTCGTGGCCCCAAGTATTTGGAGTCTAGCTCGAGCTGAGCTCCAAATACTTGTCATTTCCTTCAAAGGAAGCTGGCTCGAGCCGAGCTCCTTGCATGGCCTCGTGGCCCCAAGTATTTGGAGTCTAGCTCGAGCTGAGCTCCAAATACTTGTCAATTCTTCAAAGGAAGCTGGCTCGAGCCGAGCTCCTTGCATGGCCTCGTGGCCCCCAAGTATTTGGAGTCTAGCTCGAGCTGAGCTCCAAATACTTGTCATTTCCTTCAAAGGAAGCTGGCTTGAGCCGAGCTCTTTGCATGGCCTCGTGGCCCCAAGTATTTGGAGTCTCGAGCTGAGCTCCAAATACTTGTCATTTCCTTCAAAGGAAGTTGGCTCGAGCCGAGCTTCTTGCATGGCCTCGTAGCCCCAAGTATTTGGAGTTTAGCTCGAGCTGAGCTCCAAATACTTGTCAATTTCTTTAAAGGAAGCTGGCTCGAGCCGAGCTCCTTGCATGGCCTCAAGTATTTGGAGTCTAGCTCGAGCTGAGCTCCCAATGCTTGTCAATTTTCTTCAAAGGAATTTGGCTCGAGCCGAGCTCCTTGCCTGGCCTCGTGGCCCCAAGTATTTGGAGTCTAGCTCGAGCTGAGCTCCAAATACTTGTCAATTTTTACAAATTTATTTCCGAACTCGTATTTCAGGGAAGCAGATCATTTCATTCAAAACAAGTGATTTCATTACATCAGATACTTCTCATTCTAAGAATGATAATTCTTTAAATTGCAACTATTCCATCCTCGGTAGCTTTCGCCCATCAAGCTCCTCCAGCTCATATGCACCTCCTGCCAGCACCTTCGTTACCCGCAGTGGCCCTTCCCAACTCGCATCCAACTTCCCCTTATTATTGCTAGCATTTGACCTCCTCAAAGACTGGTCCCCCGACACGAAAGGCCCTCCTCATCACTTTCTTGTTATACGTTGCTTTGATCCTTCCTATTGTCCTTTCCATCTGCAAAAGTGCCCTCTCTCTCTTTTCATTAATAGTATCCAGAGCCTCCCGAATTATCATTTCGTTTACGTTTTCATCGAAATTCTGGACTCGATGGGTCTCCATCCAATTTCTGTTGGTACAACAGCATCCATTCCATACACCAAGCCGAACGGAGTTTCACCCGTTGCCTCCTTTAGATTAGTTCGGTAAGCCCACAATATCGAGCAGAGCTCCTGAACCCATGCCCTCCTGTTTTTTCGAGTCGAGCTTTTAGTCCTTGGACAAGGATTCTGTTAGTGACCTCCACTTGCCCATTGGCCTGTGGATGAGCTACTGAGGTAAAATTTTGCTTGATCTTCAACTCCTCACAAGTCACACCAAGCTCGTATCCCTGCCCCAGCAAATTGTGTTCCATTATCCGATATAAGAACCCGAGGTGTTCCATACCTGCAAGCAATGTTCTGCCAAATGAATTTCATCACTGCATCCTCATTTATTTTAGCAAGGGGATCTGCTTCCACCCATTTGCTAAAATAATCGATCGCTACAATCAAGAATTTCCTCTACCCCGAAGCCAGAGGAAATGGCCCCACTATGTCAATACCCCACTTTGCAAAAGGACATGCCAAGCTCATAGTCATGAGCTCCTCCACCGGACGATGTATCAAAGGTGCATGAATCTGACACTTCTCACACGCTCTTACTAGCTTCTTTGCTTCCTCTTTTAGGTAAGGCCAAAAATACCCTGCCCTCAGCACCTTTTTCATCAAGATTCTTGCTCCCATATGATTTCCACAGCACCCTTCGTGCATCTCTCTCAGTACACATGTACACTCTTCTCCACTCAGACACCTCAGCAAAGTCATTGAGAAACCTCTCTTGTATAACTTATCCCCAATTATGCAAAAACGTGTGGCCCGGATTTTCAGCCGAGTTGTTTCACGCCTATCTCTCGGCAGAACTCCTTCTTTCAGATAGGCCATGATGGCCGACCTCCAATCCTCCTTTTCCTCAATCTCGCCGACCTCCAAACCCAACACGATTTTCTTCACCATCAAGAGCATAATCTACTTGGCCTGACTCTCCAAGGCTGAGCTGGCCATTTTTGCCAAGAAATCTGCCCTACCATTCTCTGCTCTCGGGACCTGACATATCTTAATCTCTTTCAATTTTCCTTCTAAAGTTCGGTATGCTTCAACATACCTCTTCATCCTTTCCTCCCTAACCTCAAATTCTCCGTTAACTTGCTTATGGAAGAGTCAAATCCATGTAAATGACTATTCTGGTAGCCCCCATCTCAACGGCCATTTGGATCCCTTTGATAAATGCCTCATATTCCGCCTCATTATTGGATAATTTGAACTCCAATCTCACATCAAAATCATTCTCCACTCCCTGCGGACTAATTAAGACAATACCAGCACCACAGCCCGAGCTCCCTACCGAACCATCTACATAAATCACCCAAGCTCCTTCTCCACTGTCAGCTCTTGTCAATTCTTGAACAAAATCCGCCAAAGCCTGAGCTTTGATGGCCGACCTGTTCTCAAATTCAATATCGTATTCACTCAATTCAATGGCCTACTTCGCCAACCTCCCTGCCACCTCTGGCTTGCTCATCACATTTCTTAATGGAAGATTAGTTCGGACGATTACCTTGTGCGAGAGAAAATACGACCGAAGTCTCCTCGCGGTCACCACCAAGGCTAAACCCGACTTCTCAATCTCCGCATACCGTAGCTCAGCATTCCTCAACACCTTGCTGACATAATACACCGGCTTCTGGATCAACCTCTCCTCCCTGATCAAGACCGTGCTAACCCCCTGCTCTCCAACTGAGAGGTATAAGTATAAGGGTTCTCCCGGCAGCGGCTTAGTCAACAATGACAAATCAGCTAGATAAGTTTTCAAATCCTTGAAAGCTCTCTGATAATCCTCATCCCAAACAAACTTTTTGGCCTTCCTTAACACCTTAAACAAGGGCAAACTCCTCTCTGCCAAGCGAGAAATAAACCGATTTAGGGCTGCCAGCCGACCTGTCAAACATTGCACCTCTTTAGCATCCCGAGGTGGTGCCATCTCTCTGATAGCTCTGACCTTTTCCGGATTAGCCTCTATCCCCTTCTCTGTTAGCATATACCCTAAGAACTTTCCTGATCTCATGCCAAAAGCACACTTCTTAGGGTTGAGCTTCATGCGATTTTCTCAAAGTGTCAAACGTCTCGCCAGGTCACGCACATGATCCCCGACCTTCATGCTCTTGACCAAAGATGTCATCCACATATACTTCCATGTTCCTCCCGAGTCGCCAAATATTTTATCCACTAACCTCTCGGTATGTGGCTCATGCATTCTTCAACCCAAACGGCATCACTACATAACAAAAGGTGCCAAAAGAAGTGGTGAAGCTCACCCTCTTCTTCACGTCCTCCTCGCTAACTGACCGATGATAGCCTGCGATGCATCCATCATATGAACAATTCGCACTCCCAAGTCGAATCCACAAGCCGATAATACACAAATTCGACGCTCGCCAATCATCCTCCGTTTTGGTACTAGCACTCAGTATTGGATAACCATTTTGAAATTGATTTCTTTGATATGTCCTGCGTTCAATAACCTTTGCACCTCCGCCGAATTATAGCATCCTTCTTAGGACCAAAATTTCTTTTCTTTTGTTCACAAGCTTATATGATGGATTGACATTGAGCCTATGCTCAGCTATACTCGGATCGATCCCCACCAAGTCTTCTATTGTCCAAGCGAACACATCCACATTGTTCTTTAGAAACCCCACCAGCTCTTCCCTAAGCTCATCAGATAATCCTTTCCCAACCTTAGTGACCTTATCGGGGTCACTCGGCACCAACTCAACCATCATCATCTCCTCATTAGGTTACACGTGCTCCACCGGCTCATCAAGTCTAATTATTTTATCTCTATTTTTATCATCATCAAAGACATTTCCTCTCTCCGCCTTTTGAATACTCTCCACATATAATTTCCTAGCCATGTAATGGTCTCCGCCGACCTCGCCGATCGCTTCCCCCATGGGGAATTCATTTTCAAATGGTACACCGACACCACAGCTTGAAAAGCATTCAATGACGGTCTACCCAACATAGCATTATACGAAGAGGGTGCATCTACTATCAAGAATCGAATCATCCTAATTTTGCGACTAGGCTCCTTGCCCAAAGAGACAGGTAAAGTAATCATACCTATTGGTTGGATCATTCCTCCTGCAAATCCGACCAACACTGTGTCGACCGTCTCCAGCCCGACTTGGAGGTCCATCTTCCTGCACATCGTCGAGCTCCCTATATCCATGAATACTTGCTGCACATCGTAATTCGATATCGTCTCCGTGATCACAAGAGCATCGCTATGAGGTGTCACGATACCTTTGTTATCCCCTGGACCAAATTGGATGTTTGGCCCTGGTCCGACCTGTTCCACTTTCAGTTGCTCTTGCACCCGATCTGATGTTGCTGCTCTCACATAGCTCTTCCGAGCTCTCCTAGATTCCCCTTCCGCCGGACCTCCAATTATCATTTGGTTGACCTCTCGCCGAGGTGGAGGCGGAGGTAGATGTAGCTCCTCCCTTTCCTTCCCCCTACGCTCCGGCTCCCGCCGAGGTTGATGATAACCACGGTTGTCTCTTATATTCTCCTTGATGTACACAAATTCTCTGAGATGACCTGCCTAAATGAGCCTCTCAATTTCATCCCTCAAGTGTGTGCACCGATCTGTTGTGTGTCCATACTCATTATGGAACCTGCAAAATTCCTTGCACTTTGCCTTTACCTGCCTCCGCATGCGCCTTTGGCCACCTCGGATCGATGCCTCTCTATAGCAACGATCACCTCGCCCGAGGGTAAAGCCATGGTGTATATTTCTCATACCTAGGTCGTCCCGCCCATCGCCGGACCTTGGTTTTTTCGAGATCTTTTATCCTCCCGATCTTCCTTCATGTCCCTCATTTTCTTTCCTTCCTCCCTCTTCATTTTCCTCGCCTCTTCCAGGTTAATATACCTCTCCGCCCGAGCTAATAGTTCATCAAAGGTCTTAGCCTTCTATCACCAAAGATTCAAAAAACTCCCTATCTTTCGTGCCCCGAGCTAGGCATTAGCCAAAATTTCTGGACTAGCCGAGGCACCTCCAACTTAGCCGCAGAAACCTTGTATATAACTCCAAGTCCTTTCCCTCCCTTTGCTTGATGCTAAACAGTCAGTCGGGCGCCTTTTGGTACTTAATGGCGATCGTGAACGGATGGAGAAATGCCGAAATCGAGTCATCAAAAATTTTGATAGAGCCTGGAGCAAGTCAAGGCTAAACCATTCTTGGTGACTTCGTCCAGGGTGGTAGGGAAGACTCTACACATCACGCCATCCGTGAACCTCCGTAGCAAAGCAAAGATTCTGAAAACGACAGAGATGATCCCATGGGTTCGTGGTACCATCATATTCAAAACTCAGAGCTCGGTAGGAGGATGGGAGCTCATCCTCCATCACTTCATCCGAGAAGGGAGTACCCCTCGCACTCGGATCAAGTCGCCCCCAAGACTCCCATGCAACCCTCCTACGAATATCCTCACTTCACAATGGAGGTCATCCATCCGCTCCGACCAATCCCGATCCTCGCTTGATGTATGCTCCGTCCTCGATGAATGCACCTCTTCCGCCACCACATGCCGCCGACCTCTCACCGACCTTCGCAGAACCCTGGATGGAGGGACCACAGAGGAGGGACCACCGGGAGGAGGGACCACAGCACTGGGTGGCATCATCTCCACCGCCGCCTTTCCACCATTTGCTCGACGATCCTAGTAATGAAACCACCTAGTCGTTCAAAAACATGGGGCCCAAATCAACCGCACTACCACCGGACATAGGTGTTTGTCCATCTACCCCGCCCCGAAGCCACGCCTCCACTGGGGGTGGCGGAGGCGGAGGCCTCGTGTCTTCTTGCGTAACTCCGCCGGGAGTGTCTCCCAACGGCGCATTTATTGTGTCTTCCTCCAAATTCCTTCTAACATCCTCCATAATCACCGCCAAGCTCACGTCTCCGCTCAATCTTCCCACATACGGCGCCAAGTGGTTGCTACTAAAAATACTCTTCCTCCACGAACTTGACTTCATCTCCACCGTGAAACCCGCAAAAAGGGGGCCAGGGGGCTCCGACGCACTCTCCGATGCTTAAGTCGAAACTTGGAAGAGAAGCAAGAGGCAAAAATATAATGTGAAAGTAAAAGTGTAATTAGTTAAGAATGAACCTGGACTTGGGCTTCTATACCTTAGCCTGAATTAGGGTTTCCGTAAAATCTGGGATTCCACGATTTTTGGCGACAGAGTTATCATTAGGTTAGGATCGGATCTCCCAAAATCCTAATTTGTGTCCTTAAAACCTCAATCCCAAACCGACCCGAGGCACCTCGGACAACGTATTAACACAACCTCGAGCTCCCTAGCCTTCGAGCCTCCTCACTATCATGGCCGAACGACCTTAACAGATCGGCCCCCTCCCTCAGTCTTACCAAAGTCGATCCTTTAGAGCTTGGCAAATTAGTCATACGTTTGGGTAGTAAATGGTCAACCCAACACTTGCAAAACAAGAGATCGCCTAACATCGGGTTTAGCGGATTAAACCAATATGTGGAGCCTAGAGGCCGCCCAACGCTTGTGGCTTAACAGTCGCCCAATACGCCGAGCCTTATCGATCGGCCACCGCTTAGTGCTTTAGGAGGTCGGCCCAATACGCTGAGCTGTCGATCAGCCAATGCTTAGATATTTAGCAGTCGGCCCAATATGTCGAGCCTTATCAAATTAGCCCAATGCTCGTGGCTTAGCAGGTCACCAATACATCAAGCCTGGTCGATCGGCTCAAACTGCAAGTCAGTCCCGGATCATATTTTACCCTTATCACCGTCCTTCTTCAAAAAGTAATTGGTGCCTCGAGTATAAATGCAACTACACTTGCTTGAGAATAAAAGTTATGAGTCTTTAATTTATGTTTGCCCGGCAACTTTTTGAATTTTTTCAAATCTCTTCTTAGCATTTACTTTTGTATTAATTATTTTCTCTTAGTATGAAGACTGAGGTTGCTCATAATCTTCAGGTAGAGGTTTTAGGCAAGAAGCAAAGGTTAAACCTTGAAAGATAAAATCTTGAAAAAGAGAGAAGTCAGTGCCGACGGGAACTGCTGAACAAATCAAGATCTAAACCAAACATCTTTAGAGTTGCGGGTCCAATGGGTTTGGACCCGCCAGGTCCGGGTTTATGGCGGGGGCGGAGCAGGGCGGGGCGGGTCCTAGGTCTTGTTTTTTCTTGGCGGGGTGGGTCCCGAGTTTGGCCAAACCCGCCCCAGACCCGCCTTGTTGCCATCCCTACTTATGTAGTTAATGGTATATAAAGGCACCATGACACATCTATACAAACAACAAATTACATCTTCATAAGCAACCTTCGAACTGTAGTCGAGCTCTAGTAACTATGGTAAATTGTCTGCAACTTTTTTCACACAATAGTGTATTGGAGAATAAAGAGGAATGATTTCTCACAGTAGTGCGTTGAAGAAGAAGGAGAAGGATTGTTCACGTTGACTTTGCTACGAGATTTGGAAGGATTGCGTGATCTCATCAGCTGAATCCCGTTAATATTGGGCTATGTTGGAGGATGACTAATTTACCCTTTTGTTTAATTAACAGCTTGTAATCTGCAATTTAAACTCTTAAATCGCAGCCCTTGAAAAACATAGATATGTGGCTATGATTGGTCCCTATGGACTCACCATATGAGGTGGTCTCATATAACCCTCTCCATATATATATATATATATATATATATATATATCTCACACCCCTATCTCAGTTAGAGTCTTGATAGGAAATGTTTCTAGATAAATCTCATCCAAATTGGACTCCTCAAATACGAATGCAATCTGTTGCACCCAATAATTACAAATTACATAATGAGTTTTTTACGAAGTACATTTTCATAAAATCAACTCGTTATAAAATGCCAATATCGATGTTACTAAAATCAATTATTATGTTGTAAAAAATTATTATATTTGTCAACGTTTAAAAATCCTCTCCTAACTTCGATTAGTCCCGCCTGTGCTCTTTGGAGACCCCTTGTCCGCCTACGATATTCTTCCGACAGGCTCCCTTAACCCCGCCAGTGCTCGCCAGCGCTAAACCCCGAGTCTGTCGCCGCCCCGACTAGAGCCTAGCGCTTTTTAGAACACTGATATTTGTCCAGTGCATCGACATCACTCCGAGGAAAGGTATTCCACATAATGATTTGATGTATGTTATCATAATATAACTTTTCCATTATTTAAATGGACATCTCAATACCGATTTGGTACTCCAAAAGAAGAAGAAAATTATGTTTGATTTTATTTTGTAAAAATATATAATGTTGAACTAAAAACATATCTTGATCATTTTTGAAATAGTGTTATAATTCCTTTTTTTTTTCCTTGTAAAGGCGATGCCCTAAATCTCCAAGCCATCTTAATTTGTAACCATATTTCAAAACTTACTAAGTTATAGAAAATCCACTCTTAATTTTAATTCTATTTATGGAAAGCCCTTTTTATTTACATTGAAATTATGTACAATTTTTAAAATTATGAATCCCAAGACGGCAAGACCTATTCATTTTTATGTTTTAAACACATTACCAAGGAAATAATGAAACAAAAATCAATGAAAAATAGCAGAAGACGGGTGGGTAATAGCATTTTGGAGAGTGGCTGAACGAAAAGGCAAAGGTCATGCATGTGGTGTCAGCGTGTGAGTGCGTGCTTTTGTGCGTGTAGCTGTCGGAAAGTTCACTCCGTCATAAATAGTAAATACCACTTCTCATTCTCTACTCGCACTTTCCTCTTTCTCTCCCTAGGGATTTGCTATCCGCACAAAAAACCCATCGCTTCCCACCAAAAATGGCCTGAGATTCTGATTCCTCCGCCGCCGATCGGTATGTTTCCGCTCTTCGCTTCCGTCTTGTTTTGTTTACTTTCTAGCACTACACTTCCAGATCAACTCTCTTTTGTGTATCTACTTTTTCTACTGGACTAGTTGAGTATCCTTTTGTTCATTTCAGCAGAATGGCGCTACGTATAGCGCAGTGTTGGAGACAAAATGTCCCTGCACTACTCTAAAGTAGTGCAGGACTGGAGAAGCTCTTAGTGAATGCTGTGTAGTTTTTTTTTTTTTTGGGTAAAAAAAAATGTAATTTGTTTCCTAATTGCAGTTTCATCTATCACTTTGAGTACTGCTTTGTGTTTTTCCTTTTATGATTGCGGTGAATTGTTTTATTTTATTTTATTGTTCAGTCTTTGTTGGCTGATCTGAGCATCAGTGGCTGAGGTTGACACGCATTTTGGTGAATTTGTGGCTGGGTATGTTTCCATTTTCAGTTTCCGTCTTATTAAATGGTTTATCCCTTTTATCTTTTGGCCAAATATTTTGCACTTAGGTTTCACTCTTGCGTTTGATTTGTGTTGATACTTTATCACTTGTTTTAATTTTGGTGTCCACAAGTTCCTGAAACCGGTATAAATTTTTGCTTAAATTTTGACAAATGCGTATATTGATGTCTGCGGTTTTTATATCATATTAATTGCTGCAGCAGCAATTGATCCGGTTTTCTTGTTGTCTGACAGTTATTTTGTAGTTTGTTTCACTATCAAGTAATTTTTCTTGCATAGTTATGTCAAGACTTCTTATCTGTAGCACTGTTATAATTGTCGAAGAAGCAAAAACAACAGCTTGAAAGCCACTACTTTTACTGACAAAAAATGAAACAAGAAAAAAAAGGGGTGGGGATCAGATCTCTGTTCTACTCTTATTCCATTGCAAAGTGGATGAATGACACGTGTGCAAGATGATGCCATACTTGTATAAGTGCCATTCATCTATTGCAATGGAATAGAAGTGGAACAAGGATGTGGAACAAGAAATCTCAATGCGGGAGTTAAACAAAGCATGGAAGCTTCAATTTGCCCTTTTGTGTTTACCCTTCTCGCCTCTTGAAGTTGAGCTCAAGATACCTCAACTTAACTAGTCAAAAAGCATACGATAGAGTCAATCGGGGTATAAAAATAGCTTACATAGGCACCATAAAAGATATGTATAATGATATAATATGTATAAGGACTCCAACAGAGTATTCAATGAATTCCCAAATACTATAGGTTTACACGGGGATCAACTTTAAGCCATTACATTTATATTCTAATAATTGATAAAATCACTAAACACTTACAAAAAACCATCCTGAAATGCTTTTCGCGGACGATATAGTTGTAATTGATGAGACGAGGGAAGGGGTAAATACAAAATTAGAAGCTTGGAGAAAAGCATTAGAATCAAAATGTGTTACCATAAGTAGTGCTAAAACAGAATAAATGGAATTCCACTTTAGTAAAAACAAAAGTAACAACGAGACAAAGGTAAAAATTGACGGAATGAAGTGAGTGTAGCAAAGAGTTTTAAATATTTAGAATCTATAATTGAAGAGAATGGAGAAATCAATAAGGACGTTACACATAGAATACAAGCGGGTTGGAATAAATGGAGGAGTGCATCTTCTATCCTTTGTGACCGTAAAATACCATTAAAATTGAAAGAAATTTTTATAAAACGACCGTAAGCTCACAACTAAATATGAACACGAACAAAAAATGAGGGTAGCGAGAGATGAGAATGCTAAGATGGATGTGCGGACACACTAGATTAGATTGATTAAGAAATGAACACATTAGAAACAAAGTGGGAGTAGCATCAATAGATCGAAATTAGAGAAACTAAGAAAGAATAAACACAAAATCAGGAATGTCAAGGATAAATGTTTATCTTTTTAAAAAAATTAGTTTACTTGTTTTAATCTAGCAATCTTCATTTTCCTCCTAAATCTTAAGCTTAGAGTTTTTTAATTGATTGATGGAACAATTTGGAAACCATTTACTTTTTTGCTTCAATAGAGAAGATAAGTAGTAATATAATTGCAGGTTTGCAGCAGAATTGACAATCCAACTCCAAAAAGATTTTATCGTGATAAATGGATCATTTTTTTTTCTTTCTTTCTTCATCTTCGTTGGCATTACATTCAAAATATTAACTATCCTCTTTTCAATTTTGCTGCTCCGAAGTCATTTTTGTATAGTGGCCTGCGTGCTTATTAAGTGAGAAACTTTGGTTTTCAATCTATTAGTATGGGAATTAACAAGTGGGTAAAGTTGTTACTCTGCTTAGATTCTAATATAGGTTGGACGGTCAAGCTTTGATTCTTGCCTCCAGTTATATGCCATTTATGCTCTTTCCAAATCATTGATTCCAAGGTATGCGAAAACAAATAAAATCAAGTAATGAGCTCTTTCTGATGATTCGGTGCATTGAACTGACCAGTTTGAGATTATGTGAAATGAGTGAGAGGAAGTTCCTTTATCTTTCCACTTTGTGTGCCTAACTGGTTTTTCTTAGGGGTGCTGGGTCCTGAGGATAATGCGCTTGCAAAGGCCATAAGTTTTTGGGATTGTGAATGACAAGCTTAGGTAGGCTATTACTCCGTTGCTCAGGCAATATGTAGATAATTGTTATACTGCTAGGTTTTTCTTCAGGAAATAAACTGAACCACATGTAACATTTTTGGTTTTGTTGGTCAAGATACACTAGGAAGGAACAGGTGATGTTGGTTAGAAAGCATAGTAAGAAGGTTCCAATTATGGAAAGACATCACCATTTGAGTAGCAATGCTATCTTACATTCTGGCTCTGCCTTAATCATTTTGATCTTGTGAGAAGGGTTATCCATTTCTAGATCTTATATTTCCCTGCAAACCTACAAATTGCAATAAATTATGGTATATAGATAAATTGAGATTTACTTATGATGTAATGTTCCAAAGCTCCCACTTGTTCGCGTGCTAGAATTTTTGATTAGTTCTCCACCTTATTTCTTTTTGGTTTCCTTGATGAACTGATAATTTGCCTATATATTGTCCAGAATTTCTATGTCATGGAAGACAACTTATCTGCTGCCACTCTGATGGACTCCACAACCTCTAAAATACAACAACTTCAGAAAGCATTTGCAGAACTTGAAAGTCACCGAGCCATCACTCTCAGTTTGAAATGGAAGCAGCTTGAAGAGCATTTTCAAGGGCTTCAGAAGTCTTTGAAGCGGCGTTTCACTGAACTAGAAGAACAAGAAAAGGAGTTTGAAACCAAAATAGTAGAATCCAAAGAGACGTTGGAGAAGCGTAAGGCAACTGTTCTGGCTAAGGAGCAAGTGTCACTTGAGAAGCTTCAAGAGAAGCGAGATGCTGCTGTCTCAGCTATTCTAACTGCTATGCAGAAGCATGAGAAGCCATTTTCTTTGGATTCAGGTGTTACTAATAGTGGCAACCAAGTTGAAGCACCTTCTACAGAGGAAAACATGCATGATACCATGGTATCTGAGAGTGACATGGACGGTGTGAAAAAGCCTGTCGAAAATATGAATGTGCAGGTGAAGTCTTATCCAGAGCTAGTAAAGTTGTGCCAAGAGATGAATTCAGAAGGCCTACACAAATTTATATCGGACAACCGCAAGAATCTTGCTACTTTAAGGGGCGAAATTCCAACTGCACTCAATGCTGCTGCGGACCCTGCTTCTCTGATTCTGGACTCTCTAAAGGGTTTCTATGGCACGGACTTGCCAAATTTGGATGCTAGAAAAGATTCAAATCTCTTGGGCCTTCGCTTCAACCTGTATCATGCTGATGGAGTGCCTTAGCAGTTTGTTTATCAATCTGGATGCAGCCTCCGTGTGTGGTATTATCTCGGAAAATGCTAAGGAAAGAGCAAAAGCTATTGCTGAAGATTGGAAACCAAAGTTAGATGATCTTGACGCGTTGATGCCAGCAATGGAAACTTCGTTAGAAGCGCATGCATTCCTACAACTTCTGGCTACTTTTGGCATTAATTCAGATTTCAATCAAGAGCGCTTGTCCAATTTAATACCCATGGTTTTCTCTTCCTTGCCGCCAAACAGCTGAGTTATGCCGTTATCTAGGGTTGTCGGACAAAATGCCAGGTTGGTTACTCTGACTAGGTCACTCTAATCTGTTAAAATACTTTTTTCTTCTGAATGCCAAAACTTCATATTAGAGTGCGGTATATGAATTTTTAAGATGGGGCATGGTGAAACGTTGTCAAATGGAGTTTTGTTCAATTGTACGTATACCAAACTAATCCCATGTTTTTCTTCTTATAGGTCACATTGTACCTTTATTTGCTTGAAAAAAACCGTAACTTTACTATAGTGTTATATTTATCTCAGATGGAGAAAATTTAGTTCTATAACTCTTTTTGCCCGTAGGACTACTTTACAGAATAATATATTGTGTTGTTACTAGATGCTGCCAGTGTTCGATTTGCAACATTGTCAGTGTCTTTCAGAGGCATGTAAGATATGCCTTGTATTCCCTTACTATGTGTTTCTATTCCTCTCAAGTTATTACCCTGATTTGAGCATATTGAGGATTTGTTTTTGCATTTTCAAGTTTAAACTGTCGTATTGCACTTGCAAAAACTGAATTATTATTTAGGTCCCCCCTTTCTTTCTTTATAACATGAAATGTGGTTATCATTAACTTTTTATTACATAAAATTTGAAGGAATAGATAAATCTTTTGTTGTCAATCAAATTATCGAGACAGGCAATAGAATAAACTTTAGGTTTTCTTATATTCCTTTCCACTGTAGAATGCATAAAATTTTGGTGTTATCGTAAGTCACTACTGTTGTTTTTGACAATTAACCTTGTTCTCATCGCAAAGGCTCCAATTGTGATTCACCTTGTTTCTCATTGCTTCTTTCTGCTGTTGCAATTGTTGTTAAAAGTTAGTCTTTTGCTAAGAAAGTGGGTGGCTGTGGGTTGGCCGTTGGCAGTGGTTTTATAGACAGCTAAAGGGTGTTCCAGAATTGTTTAAGCTGAATTAGATGGTGTTTTCTATCTAAAGGAGTCCCTATTTTTCTCATCTGTCTGATTTCTTTTCAATGTTTTATATGTACATGAAATTATTGTTGGATCTAAATCACCTTAAGTTTTCCTAATTTTTCTGATTGATAATTCCGGTTTCCAGATTATGAAGATTTTTGTGTCCACTTTTCTTAATTGCTAATCAGGTGTAATTGATGTGCTGGTAAAGAATGGAAGACAGATTGATGCTGTCAATTTGGCTTTTGCATTTGAGCTTACTGATCAGTTTTCACCCATTTCATTACTGAAATCATACTTGTCTGAGGCCAAAAAAGTGCCATCAGCTGCCAAACCAGGAAATGTCTCACCTGCTGCTTCTACAAAGGTCCGTTTCTTACGCTTCCTCTGCTGAATTTGGTAAATCCGATTCTAACTACCAATAACTGCTTATCTGTTTCTTTTTTTTTTTTTTTGAGTAAAAATCCTGGAAGGAGGGGTTGACGGCAATCGGGGTTCGACCTCTGACTTGGGCTTGAGAGTTTTTAACAACTGGACTAGTCATCCAACTGCTTCTCTGTTTATTAAAGCATCATGGATATCACATTTGCCTAAAACGTCAGAGTCAACTACAGTTATATGGGCTTAAGGAGGATTGTGTTTAGACTTGTAATAAAAGGCACTAATTAGGGATCTGCATTGTGCACTATCGAAGAAATCAATCACCGTTATCATAATATATGGTTATATACATCTTAAACTGACAGCATGCATGCTAACATTATTTTTTAGGGATGATTACAAAAAAACCTGAGTTTCGGTCTAATTACAAAAAATCCAGAGTTTTTTGAAAATTAAAAACCCATTGAGGTTTGATTCGGTCTTTATTTTCCAACTTCATAAGCAAAAAACATTACATTTCAAACCGAGGGGGTATTTTGTAATTTGAAACATCTCTGGATTTATTTGTAATTAGCCCAAAACCCTAGTTTTTTTTTTCTTTTTTGTAATTATCCCTATTTTTTATGAGCAGTTTTTATCTGAGAGTCTTGCAAGGATTCTACCATAATTGGAATTATGAGCTCTAGCTTCTCTAGGAAGTTGTATTTGCTACATTTTGGTGAAATTACAGTTCTTTATTGCAGAGCGATGTGAGCGAGAAAGAGCTGACTGCACTTAAAGCTGTGATTAAGTGCATTGAGGATCATAAGCTCGAGGATCGATTCCCGGTGGATCCACTCCAAAAACAGGTTCTCGAAATCGAGAAAGCAAAGACAGACAAGAAACGGGCAACAGAAGTTGCAAAACCACAATCCAAAAGACCCCCTTGAGCCAATGGCATCGGGCATGCCCCGAGAGTTGCTAATGTTACCACCCGACAAGAATTTCCATGGTAGAATGACAGAGAGGTATCCACAATACATCT